>OU612095.1:60614472-61814472 GCA_914767995.1 Thecocarcelia acutangulata | reverse complement strand
GGTAATGTCTTGGAAGATGCTGAGCATGTGTTCTTCATCTGTCCACGGTTTAATAGTGATAGGGAATATTTAGAAACAGTCCTAGGACGTAGCATCAGTCCGAGCAGTATCGTTCCAATCATGTTGGAATCTTTGTGCAACTGGACGTACGTCTGTAGTTTTGTAAAATTGGTTCTGTTGGAACTTCGTAGGTTAGAACAGATTCGCAGCAGAATCAATGTAGTTTAGTTTAGATGTAGGGTGTATCACCTTTCCCACCCCGAGACGTAAAGCCTTGCGGCAGTCCCTCGGGGAGCATCTGGGTCAGGGCGAAGGGGTGTTTTTTAGCGAGTTAAAGTCTCGCACTACTGGCAACCACCATCACTGCCAGTGCCTTTCGATGGTTTTTCACCCCGCGAATAAAAAAAAATAAAAAAAAAAAAAAAAAAAAAAAAAAAACATACATACATACATACATATATACATACGTACAACATATACAAATCAAAATAAGCTTTCTTTGCTTTTGTTTGCGCACGATATTTTTTTGTTTGTTTCTTTTGACATTTGAAATAGCAGTATAGCGACCAAACAAAGCGAAAAAAACTGCACGCTTACGTTTTTCACTCCGCAAAACTTGACACTTGATTTGTAGAACTGAAAACATATTTTTTGTAGTGAAATCCACAAAATGTTTGAGCTACTAGCAATGTGAAAACAGGCTATAATTAACAAAAAAGCCCGTGAAAAAAATGTTGAGCAAGTTGAAAAGATATTCAGTGATATAAACGGTGCTCAAAATAACAACAAAAAGTTATATCAATAGAAAAGAAAAATTAAAATTGTGCAAAGAGATAAAGAAACACATAAATGAGACAAACTGCAAGATAACAAATAATAAATAATATTCAGCGTTGTCAACTTTGAAATTTCAAATCGCACCAAAATGGGGGAAAATATCGGGTTACGAGTATTATCAGCAAAAACGAACAAAGTTTAGAATTTTTTCTTTATTTTTTAACAGCTCATTTCGCAATAGGAAGTATAATATTTTTATATTAAAAACACGATAATGTTTGACTATTAGGGTCCGATAGCACCGGCTAATGATGTGGCATCGAATTCGTTCCATAGCTAGAACTCGTGTTTGTCCAACTTGCCATTTAGTATGATTCTGTGGTTTTTAATTAGATCTTTACAATAATTCTGACGATATATTATCAAATTTTTTATTCAGCAATATTATTTAATTATACTTATTCACTTCCGACTGAAATCATCTGTTATTTTTAGTGCTGTAAGGTACACAAAAATACAGCTGCTTATCGTCGTTAAAATTATATTGCAGGAACATACAATGCGTCGAAAAATTTACGATCATTACAAATTAGAGCATCGCGCTACAAGCCATCAAACTCGATTAATAGCAATTCTATCAAAGTTGGCTAGAGTGGGTGTCTTTAAAAGTATTTGTTGAAAATTTGCCATCACTGAAACAACTCAAATATGAAGTTTACCATTTAAATTTAATGCAAATGTTTTGGAAAAATTTAATATTTTTTTTTTTTTAATCAGACGTGCAAAAATGCAGTCAGATCCAGAGAGGAAACATTCAGAAATTGGCAAGATCTTCGTGTGCCAGGGTACTTAGGCGTGAAAATTTTCTTAACAAACAGCGTCTTCGTGCTAAGGTCCTTACAGCTCCTCGGGGCAGCAAGACCTTTTGGTCATTCGTTAAGAGAGTAAAGAACAGTGCTAGTTCATCAATTCCAACTCTCTTAAAGAATGACCAAGCATTCACCGACCCGGTTGACAAAGCTAACCTGTTGGCTAAAATTTTTGCAAGCAATTCCTACTTGCCGGAAAGCAGTCAATCACTTCCCGAGCTCGAAAGAGTATCTGTAACTATGCCAAAGATATTTTTCCGGGCCCGGGAAGTTAAAAAGGTTTTGGCAGACCTTGGCGTAAATAAGACTCCAGTGTTCTTCTACGCTTGCGCGTCCGTTAGCACACCTCTTCAGCATACTTTACCATGTTGGTGAGTTTCCATCGTGCTGAAAGCTTGCTAATGTAACGCCAATCCCTAAAAAGGATGAGGCAAATAACCCCAAAAATTACCGCCCAATTTCAATTTGCTCTGCGCTTTTCAAAGTGATGGAAAGTATGGTCAAGAATCACCTTATGATAAATTAATTTGTGACCGCCAATATGGATTTCGCAAGGGTTGTTCTACTGGCGATCTTATGGCATATGTGTCAGAGAAATGGTGCCACTCAATCCATCATATCGGTGAAAGTAAGGTGGTGGCTCTGGATATTTCCAAAGCATTTGAAAGAGTGTGGCATGCTGCGCTACTTGCAAAACTCATTGCTTTTGGTGTCGGTGATGGCTTTTCTCGGTTTATATCGAGCTTTCTCAGGGACCGCACTATACGAGTTGTTATAGATGGGGTCCAATCAAATGAGTTCAAGATTAATTCTGGAATACCGCAAGGCTCCATTCTTTCTACTACCTTTCTACTACTTTCTTTTTCTAATTTTTCATAATGACATTCTCTATCAAACTTCCAACCCTATCCAGTCTTTCGCAGATGACAGCAGCATTTGCCATTCGTACTTTTAGCTATAGACCCAGCCTATCAGAGATCGCTGCCAAGAGGCTAAATATGAACGATTCACGGAATAGTGACCTTCTATTAATCTCCGAATGGGGTCGTAAAAACAGAGTCGCCTTCAACGCTCGTAAAACCCAATGTTGTTTATTAACACTCATCTGTTCTTAATGGATGTTATAAATATTGAGGACTCAGATGCTCTTGGTGTTCTTGGAAATATGATACAGTCTGACGTTCGCTGGGCTGAACACATTTTTAATATCTCTAAAGAAGCATTCAAGTGCCTCGGGTTTTTGAAACGGTGTAAGATATACTTCACTCCATCCGACCTCCTTACTATTTATACCACCTACATCCGACCGAAAATGGAATACAACTCTCATGTTTGGGCCGGTGCCTCAAAGTCTATTTTGGGGTTACTCGACCGTGTGCAGGAGAGGGCGAAGAAGCTTATCGGTGACAGTAGGGTATCCAACTCTATTGACTCACTGGAGCATCGACGCAGTGTGGAGTGCGTTACTCTGTTCTATTGTTACTACAATGGATTTTGCTGACGAGATTAGGGATATTGTTCCTGAAACGCGCACATTTTTACGTAGCACACGTTCATCGTCGAGAGCTCATCTATTTGTGGTCGATTGCCCGGGGAATCGTACTACGCCTTACAGAAAGAATTCGTTTTTCAGCCGTACGCTTCGTCTATGGAATAATTTGCTTGCAGACATGTTTCCTGTCTGTTATAACGTTGGAAAGTTCAATTCAAATGTTCACAAACACTACTTCCTCCTTCCCCCTCCTCCCAACCTATTTTCCTAGTTCTATGAGCTCGTGCGTTATCATGGTGCAAAAACCATGAGTGTTTTTTCCACAATTCTTTGCGTTTCTTACGGATTGCTTCGCGCAAACGTCGCATAACTTCAAGGTAATATTCCTTATTGACCGTACGACCTTGTGGCAAGAATTTATTATGCACCACGCCATTGCAGTGGAAGAAAACAGTGAGCAAAACCTTCACATTTGACCGAAGTTAACATGCTTTTTCTGAAGCTTCCATTAGGATGATTGAGCTTAGGTTTCAACGTCATAGCCATACCCCCCATGATTCGTCACCAGCGGCCAGATTCCGCAACTATAAATTTTTTTTTACCAGTGAACACTCAAAATAAAATTCACTGACAGACACAGTGTTCACTTTTCATTAAAAAGCGATTCCGTAAAAACCATAAATTTTATTGCGCTGAATGTGTTTCTTCAGGCTGAATGATAAGCTGATTTGTCAAATTAACTGTATCACACAAGTTGTTGAATAGATAATTTTAATTTACATACATAATCCTTTTGTTTAGTTTTTTCAAGTTCAAAATATTTTACGAAAAACTAAAATTCACCGAAGATTTTTGAGTAAAAAAATTATTATTAAGTGTACACTTTAAATGTCAAAATTATTCATTCTCACCATTGCGTACTCAAAAATCAAAAGTGAACATTGAAATTTGTGAACATTTCAAAATTCATCGTTGCGGAATTTGGCCCCAGGTATGACCTTTTTGAGGAAATATGATGGATCGTGGTTGTTGTTCAACAGCTCCATGCGATGTTGTTTTTGCTCAAAATTTAACAATTTTGAACAAATTTCTCTGCCGCACGTTTCATGCCTAAAACATCAGTAAAGATTGCTTGGCATGAGCCGGACGATATGCCAATATCTAAATCGGCACTTCGATTGTTGTTATAAATACATATTGGAGTTTCGGCACCTAGTATTTCATTTGCAAAGCGTCTAAGATAAACAGCATCAGCAACAGGGTCTGATAGAGTCATATACTCAGCTTCAGTGCTAGACACGGCTACAGTCTTCTGTTTTCGGAATTCCCAGTTAATATCACAATTCGCGTACGTAAAGACAGTCAGTGTACGACTTTCTGACCTCTATTCGAGCCCCAGTTCGCGTCAGCATATCCTGTTATTTGAAGAAAACATTAGGCCAAAGCCTTTAGTCTGTTTTGGCTGCTATACAGTGTGTTGATCCATAAATAGGGTTAAATCGTCTTAAAAGGCGAACAGCATGTGCTATGTCTGGCCTGGTGCAAACTGCACGGCACGTTAAGGATCCTATTAAACTCTGATACGGTAGTTTTTCAGCTTCCACTTTTTCGTTTTTCAGACATATTCCCTTACAAAGTTTTATGATTGTATTAAATGGGGTGCTAACGGGCTTGCAAACTTTCATACCAAATCGTTCTAATAAGCGAAGGATATATTTTGACTGCAACATAAACACTGTGCCTGATTTTAAATTTTGACAGCAGATACCAAGATCATATTTGATTGGACCTAAATCTTTCATTTCAGAAGTGTGTTTGTTCTTTATATTCCCAGGGGTTGTGTGGTCACTTGAAGCTACCACAAGGTCATCCACGTAAATTGCGATCAATGTTCTTGCTTTTATTTATTGATTGATTGACCATTTATTTAGCATTTATTTATTTACATTATACCTTACAAAGTAAATTTATAAAGTATACAAACTTTAGGCGCAGGTTACTAGACCATATGCGCACGTATTAGTCCAAAATTAAAAAAAAAAAAAAAAAAAAAAAAAAAAAAAAAAAAAAGAATAACGGCCGTATGCATCAAAACTTAACAAAGCTTGGTAAGCAATTGTTAAGACAAATTTCCTAACGTTGTATGCAAAAACAATTGTTAGCTTACCATTCGTTTAAAGTTGAATTGAGTACACTTTAACTGTACGTTAAAATGACACTTGACTTGCCGATTATTATTTTTCTTGCAAAACACAATATTGGGAAATTTTTAAAACAAAAGATATTATTATTTTTATTACATAAATTAATTGAAACATTCCATTTTATATAAACTGAAAATATTAATTTTGACAATTAAATTCCTTACTACATTTAAAAGATAACGCACTGTTTTTGCATAAAAATTTTTAACAAATGTATGCGTTAAAACTCAAGTAAGAATTTTTTTGGATATGGCCCTAAATATTTATTATGTATACTAATACATATATAAGTAAATGAGAACAAGAAAGTAGGAGAAGAATTCAATCTTTCTAATTTCATCAATGTTATGCTTCTTAAGGCATTTTTTAATAGTTGGTAAGTAGTTTTCTTTGGTGCAATCAAGAAGTTTTTCCAGTGGTTGATCTGTTTTTGAAATCTGGCATTCAGTCAGCATATGTTATATAGTTAGGTTAACGTTGCAGAGGTTACATTTAGGTGAATTGGACGGGCAAGCATTATACATTGCTCCCTAGATAGTTTCTCACTATATTTTGGCCTTTGTGCTAAGGGATTTAGCAGATTCTTTAAGGCATTATATGGTCCCATTATGTAATTTTTTACATAAAAATAAGAATTTTAACAAAAGTGAAAATTTTAAGACCATATTCATAAAAAGTATGGCTTTTATCGTTTTAAATGAAATTAAATTATCAATTGTTTTACATATGCAATAGCTTCACGTTTAAAAATATAAATGTATGATTCATTTGATTTATATAAACGCATGGGTCACAATTTTATGGACTCATATTCATTTCTTTTGACTTTCTGTCTAGTTGTTCGTATCACAATCTTCCAGATTGCTTCAGCCCATAGATTGCCTTTTTGAATAGGCATACTTTGTTATTGTACTTCAATGCTTCCTTTTTGTATACAATTTTATTGAAGTTATTAGGCATTTCCATGTAAATTTCTTTTTCTATAACACCTTTAGTAAGTTCCTACAAAGTCGACCCTATCTTCCGATAGGTCTATCAACTATTTCCCAACTTTGGTTTTCAATGTGTTACATTCTTTTAGCATATCGCTACGCTATTCTTCGGTTTCATGCCCAACTAGTGCTTCAGAAATGGATTTTGGATCAGCGTTTTGAATTAAATTTGCAGACTGGTAATCATCCGAACTATCGAATCCTAGAAACACACACATATCGTTGGAGCTATCATTATTCTGAGGGATTTTTAACTTCGTTACCCCCATGTTGTTGATTTAAAGTACTCTGTTCTGATATTCTATTAAAGATTTCACGAAAATATACCTTTGTCAATATCATTTGGCGTAATTTCTTCAAACTCGTTCAGATTGACTGATGGTGTGAACACGAATGACTGATGGTGTGAACACAACATCACGGCTTCGACGAACTTTTCTTGTCTAGGGGTCCCACAAACTGCAGGCTTTTGATATTTCGGAGTATCCTATAAATATACATTTTATAGATTTCGAAATTCCCTTTATCTGGTGTTTTATTAAGCATATAAGCTCATGTCAAGTAGAAGGCAGTAGGTCTGTTATAACGTTGGAAAGTTCAAGTCAAATGTTCACAAACACTACTTCCTCTTTCCTCCTCCTCATCCCCTGAGTACTGGTCCAAGATAAAAAAATCAGTTTTCTTCTCAGAAACTCCGTTTTGTTGTGGTGTGTATTCGACGGTTAGCTCATCACGAATACCGTATTTTGTCAACAATACTTTTAATGTAATTATTTGCATATTTGGTCCCGTTATCACTACGAAGACATTTTATCCTCTTTCCAATATTTTTCTCACCTTTGTTTTTTAAGAAATAAATTTCGCACCAACGGCTCTTGTCATCTACAAAAGTGGCAAAATATTTGCCATCACCAAATGAACATACCAACATTGGTCCGCAAGCATCACTTTGAACCAACGACAGTAATTCTTCTGCTTTACTTTCAGCCGATCTAAACGGTGTTTGAGATTGCTTCCCCTGAAGGCAGATTTCGCAGGATGCCAATTTTGTTTCTAGACTTGGTATTCTTTTGACTTTTACTTTTGTTATCATCTCCTTCAGATCTTTTTCATTGAGATAGCCCAAAGTCTCGTACCAATCCTGAAGGGATTTTTCCTTCATATGTGAAACGGACGCAACTACAGTTTCTTCTTCTACATAACACAAATCTTTTTCACGCTTTACTACAAGTAATTTTTTCTTGGTTTTAACACAATGGCTTAATTTTTCTTTAAAATTAATTATAGGCCATTCTGGGTAATTGTTCTTAAATCGGGTACAAACATTGTTTGATTTAAATTTATGTTACACTCACGACTTTAAAATTTTTAAGTTTCTCTTCTGCACACATATGCGAAGAGGCACCGGAATCCAAACACCACTTAACATAATTGTCTTCTATGTTTTGCTGTACTGCTTCTTCTTATTAAAATTTTTCGATTTACAGTATCTTGCCATATGCCCAATTTTTCCACATGGCAGTCATATCATATTTCTTCGTTGTTCTTTTTATCATCGTTGTTGTTTTTACTGTTGTTTAATTTGCTTCTAGTACTCGTAGTTTTTTATATATCTATTTTCGGCAATTTATCTTGAGATTCGATGGCAATAATTATAACATTTTCGTACTCATTCGGTAAAAGTATAGCCAGCAATTCGTTTACAGTGACGAGCTGCATTTCGTTTAGATTATCAATTATTTCATAGAATTTGTTCACATTATCATGACCATTTTGCATTTTTAGAATGAGAGACCTCTGTGTTTGGTATATAGACTTGAGCTTTTCCCAAACATCTTTTGATGATTCACAACTCTTGATCTGCTGCAACTCTGATTTATAATTTGCCTTCCATTTTGTTGCATGTGATGCATCTTCTGGCTTGACACAAGTTCCCCTCACGTATTTCCACGTTTTGTTTTTTACTAAAAGTGCTTGTACTTGGATTTTCCAACCACCATAATTTTCCTTTCTTACAGATTCGATTTTAATCGCTGCGTAGCTCATTATTGTTAAAAAAAAATTACGCCATTGTTTTCTCTTCTAGATTTATTTCGTTCACTTGACAAATTTACAACTTTTCATTTCACTCTGCGCAGTGGAACGAGGCTGGGACCATAACCCGTTAGAATTGGTTTGTTTATTTATTAATTTAGATTGTACTCTGTGATTTTGATGCGTACATGTGCAGAATTGAAAAAGAATTGTCAACTTATTACAAAGTCCCAAAAAGTGGCATCACTAGCGCAGGTAACAGTTTTTTATTTAAAACGACCGATAGTCTCAAAAGTTGTTTATGTTCACACAAAGTGAAGTGAAAAAATAATAATATTTTAATCGTGCAAAAAAAGAAAGAAAAAGTGCAAAAAAAAAACAAGAAATTTTCAAAAATATTTTAATTGCGTAGAAGCTGTTTATGTTTATACTAAGTGCAGTGAAAAAATAATATTTTTAACAGTTTGAAAATGTGCAAAAGAAACAATAAAAAGATTTCAAAAATATTTTGATTCCTTAATATGCGTTGCTGTCTTCTATGTAAAAAGAAAAATTCTACTTCTTATCGAAATTCCTTGCTTCAAAAATAATTTAATTGCTAAAAATGCGTTGAAAACAATTTATGAAAATAATAATACACAAATAATTTTCTTTATATAAAGTTTTTCTTCATTTTCCTCTGTTTTGTAAACATGTTTTTGACATTATGGTGAAATTTTTATATAAACAAAATATTATGTATCTAGTACACCAACTCTAATGCAGCCACCTAATAATTGCACCATGGCTAAGCGCATTTACAAAAACAATTGAGTATCAAGCGCATAGGGCTGGGCCCAATTGCTCTTAAAGTTTTGATATACGAATGCTTGAAATTGCGTTTTTCACTACATTTCTCAAGGTATTTAGACAAATTTGGTATCATTTTTTTTTTAAATATGCCTTTTTGGATATGCCAAGATTTTTTATTTTTTAAACCCGTTTGGAAGCGGCTTTGATAAGGCATAAACAAATTTTATCGCATAAGTCCAGCTTACGCAAAGTCATACAAATTAAAAAAATAAAATAAAAATAAAAAAAAATAAAAACAATTATATAGGGAGAGTTGAAAATTCAAAAATAAGAAGAAAATGTTAAGTGAAAAAGTTGGAGGACTTTTATATTTTCTTCTTATTCATATATTTCTTATTATTTATAGGTATACAAAATTCTAAATTTGGAGGACTGTGCGCAAGCTAGACTTGTTCCATTTCTTTTTTCATTTTTATTTTCCGGATTATTATTATTATTTTTAAACAATTAAGTTTTTTATCCGCTATTTAAGCTTCTAACATTTATACCAGTAAAAAATTATAAATAGCTTGTTTTCTATGTTTCCCAGCTATCTATATGTCGACATTTCATAGGAACTACCCTAATCATCAGTAGACTTTGAAAATTTTTGAAAGATATTCTCAAACATTCAACTTTATATATTGGGATATAAAGTTGAATGTTTGAGAATATCTTTCAAAAATTTCCAAAGTCTACTGATGATTAGGGTAGTTCCTATGAAATGTCGACATATAGATAGCTGGGAAACATAGAAAACAAGCTATTTATAATTTTTTACTATTATTTTTTTTTTTTTTTTTTTTTTTTTGTTGGGTCTTTAAGATGCTGATTATTTTTTTTATGAAGAAGGGTTTTGGAAATTTATACCTACAGCTTGCTTTTTTACACTTTTTGAATAGTGGAACTAAGAATACACACAAAAGTTTTTTTGGTCGAAGACTTTTTTCAGAACATTAAAAAAATATATGTATATACAGCCATGTCACAGAGCTTAATTCCGTTCGGAAACGGAATTGAATTCTTTGTTTACTTCTGCAAAAAAACCAAAAACTAAAAAATTTTTCGGAATGTAATTATTTCTAATTGCAAGAATGAAACCAGTATTATCTTATACAATTGATTTCATTCTGAAAAAGTTTTAAATTTTCGTTTTTTGAAGAATTAAAAAACGATTCAATTCCATTTCCGAACGGAAGTGAATTCTGTGACATGTCCGATTAGATTTAAAAAATATATATGACAACACTGTTTACGGGAGGCAGTAGCTCATATGTGGTTTATTTACCTGTTTTACAACAATACAAAAGCGACTATATGACAGATGAGCGAAATCAAGCTGCAATGAACTAGGTGGCATCACTACCGCAGGTGATAAGGAGGGTATCAAAAGTTGTTTATGTTTACACAAAGTGAAGTGAAAAAAAAAAATAATAAGATCTTATATATAGTTTGAAAAGTGCAAAAGAAACACAAAAAAAGTTTTCAAAAATATTTTAATTGCTTAAAATGCGTTAATTTTCTTTGTTTATGTTAAATTATTAACATAAAAGAAGATCAAATAATATTAGGATAAAATTTCTTTATTTTCTTTATGCCTACCTATAAACTTTTTTTTTACATTTTCTTCTGTTTTGAAAACATGTTTTTGGCGATCTCCGGAATTTTTAAACAAACAAAATATGTATGTATGTTGTACAATAACTCCTAATGTTGCCACCTAATAATTGTACTATGAGCTAAATTTGAATAAAGCTTTGGCATCTAAATCTGGTTCAAATTAGGCCTGTAAAAGGTTTTTGGTGTTTAATAGAATTTAAGTTTTTTACATTGCGAAAAAAAATAATAAGATAACGAAAAAAATGAACCCAGAATTAAAGTGTTATTGTGCAGATTTTCTGTTCATTTTTTTTAAATTAAATTTTGTTAGATTTTGCAGGATTTCCTACCTATTTTTGAAGAATTATTAGCAAAGTTTTCTGGCAACTGTGACTCAAAAAACTGAATAATTGAGAACCGAGATTTATAGAGAATATTTAATAAAAACCTGATTATTTTTAAAGAGAAAACTGCAAAGCGGCACCCACAACTGCAAAAAACAGTAAATCGCAAGCATGAGTATAAATATGAATGTATGTAGTATGTATGTATGTATGTATGTATGTATGTATGTATGTATGTACGTATGTATGTATGTTTACCAAATTCAGCACTTTACTAAAGGACATAAAATAACAAACATTTATTTTATTCTATGTACCTACCTACGACTACATTTAGAAAAACAGAGAATTTTAAGCCTAGGCAGGTATTCACATTCGTATGCAGCTATATAACTACATATGTATGTATTTAAATTAATTTAACAAATTTGTATAGGTAGGTATGCATGTTTGTTTTTATAAATTTTAATGTGCACTATGTATGTACAGGCATGTATGTATGTAGATATGCATGTATTTATAATATAAAGTCAATTTACACAAATAAACACAATATTACGTGGTGGATTTATCTTTTTCTATATTTGTATAGAGCTAAGCATGTATGTACATACATACATACATGTAGGTACAATTGAAATTTTTCTGAAACATATGAAATTGTTGACGCTTTTTAAAATTGTCGTAGGTAGATATTTATTGAGCAAAATATCACAAATTTATTTTTATACTCGAGAACTAAGCGCATATGTGTGTATGAATGCACAACTTTGAGAGACGCTTCATTAAAAACCACTGAAATTTATTAACAAAATATATGTACATACATATGATATGTATATATACATACATACATTTATGTACTTATGTATTGGTAATACATTTAAAAAATTTGTAAACGCTTTTCGTTTTTGAACACTTTTAATACCTATCTATAAACGTATAGGTATATACTTAAAGAATACATGTACACGTGTTTATGTATAAAAATATATTATTTTAGAACAAGCAATGTTTTTAAATTTTAATTAAATTCATGGTACATGTGCACGTACATATGTATTATTCTGAATAAATTCTTTGCCGTTTTCTTTGATTTCTCCGTTTTTGTTTTGTATATGTACGTACATACACAGGTATGAAGTAAATTTTTAAACCGACTGACTGTAAATGTAAGACTGACGCAACTTTTGAAAACGCACCAGAAATGACGATGGCAACATTCACGATATAAAACCAACAATCTACCACGTAATGTGAACAAAAAAAAAACAACAACATATACATAAATAACAAAACATTAGCGAGATAAAAGAAGCTGAACTAAAAGAAGAGGAAGACCTATAAAACAAAATAAAAAACTGGAAACAAAGAAATTGGGGAGTCATGAAGAGCAATACACAACACAAACTGTTCCTTTTCTTTTTATAAACACTGCACGATTTTAAAAACACAATAATTAAGAGAGAGGGAGAGATCTGAGCTCTGAGAAAAATGGGCTAAATATCTTTACATGCGCAAACAGGGCGTTTCTCATTTATTCATTCTCGTAAGAATATTAATAAATAATAAAATAAAAAGAAACTTCAAATAAACCTATTTATGCACATTACACATTTACGTATGTGTGTATGCAAAAGCATACACAATCCGGCTCCAAAAACAGTTATTTACTATCTATGTTTGCTGGTGTACATAGATACATACGTAAGGCACTTTACCAGGTAACAGCGATGCCAACTGAATTAAAAAATTAAACCATTGAAATTCTGCTGTTTTCGGCGTATTTTAATATTTTTAAGCTTGAACTTTTTCTTAATAGTTAATTTCCTCAATATCAATTTTAGCGTACATACATACATACATGTGTACATATATGTATGTATATAAAAAAAATCTTAGTAAAATGTTAAAAACATTTCATACCTACTTAATTTCTTGAATAAAATAACATTTTTTTTATTTTTATTAAAAAATTCAATTTCTTTAAATTTAAAAAGCGCTTTTTTGAAAAATGGCTGCTTTTGCTGGAAAATCACACTGTTACGACTTTTGGCCAATGTACATAGTTGATGATAGGCTAAGGAGTGATTTGTGGTCATTTTTTCGTCGACCTTTTTTTTATTTCTAAAAATTTTTATAATTTTTATTCTTTAATTTCTTACAATCATTTAAAATCATTTAAAATTTTTGTGACTGCTTTATAAATTTTGATTCAAGAATATTATCTTAAGTCGTTTCATATAAATTCCCAGCTTAGCGACAAACTTCTTCAAAGTGGTCTACTGTGGTTAATAAAGATAGTCATGCATGATGAGCATGGGTGTTAAGAATTAAAGTGTAAAGGATATATCGGGCTGCGACAATACAACATAGGTATAATAAATTTCTTGTTTTTTTTTTTTTTTTTTTTTTTTTGTGTGACGAAAAATACAACTCATGCTCACATCACTGTTCTAAGTATCGGTACTTCTTTGCGTGAGCGGTCTTTTCACGCGAAAATAGCGAGAATCCGGAACTCATTACCAAGTTATTTGCTAAACTTTATGCTATGTATCTAGTTTTGTTTATAATTTTTTTCTTTTTTGGAGGAGGAATGATCTTGTCCTAATAGGCTTTTGGAGTTGCAGACAAAATAAATAAAATATCATAACACTTTACTACAAATATTGTAGTCTTTTGTTGTTTTAAACATTTTTTTAAAGCTTTTTCATATTTTATTTTGACCAATCATTAACATTTTTCAATGAAACAAATTTAAAGAAAAATTTTATAGTTAGTTTTTTTCAGTTACACTATAAATTTATGAACTAAATGAAACCATTAGGTAAAAAAGGTATGAAGCGGGGTACTAATTCGGTTTCTTTATCAAAAATAGTGCAACGTACAAAAAGTTGAGCATAATTGACAAATATCTGAAAAAAGGTTAAAAAGGAACCTTAAAACCCCATAAAAACTTAAGAGGGCTCAACAAAAATACATTAAAATCTACTGACAGGGACTGAATGTAGCAAAGTTGACGTCGCTGTCATGTAAAGATGCCTTATATAGTACTGAGAAATCCTATACTTATTTTTACGTACTACATACATATATGTATATGGGTCGATATCGCGAAATGACTACATTCTGTGGCCCGACGCATTTGGTATTAAAAATATTGGAAAATTGAAATTCTGAGAACAGGAATAAATAACACAAAATGTCCTTTAACGAGGCGCGGAAATCTAAATAAAATATTCTAGATATTTTTATGAACAATTTTGGTTGCACGGTGCAAATCGTCATTACCATGGCGTGTGTCCGATCGTTTTGTGTTCAAAAAACACGGATTTTCATTAACATCTCAAAATATATATTATAAATGAAGTGTATCTTTTATTCAAGAAGAATGAACCACGTCAATTTTAATTTTATAAATATAAATTTATTTTTAAATTTATGATTTTAAGACATTTTAGTCCGTGGCCAATTTTTTTCATCATTCCCTTTAAACCGGTTTTTCGCTTAGGTGTACACAGTCAATGTAACGACAATTCCCGTTAGTTTTAAAGTTAATTGACAAAAGTGAAAAATGTAGTTAGCTGGTTTAGAGCTGTTGAAATGTTTAATTTTTTTTTGCGCATGTTCCTAAAATTTTGTCATTCTCGTGGTTAGTATATTTTTCCGTTATTTATATTATAATTTCTAAATTTGTGGTATTGGTTTGTTCATTAGATTATATTATATTTTATAACAAATTTTGAAGATTTACACATTTAAATCCAAGAAGAGCCACGTTTCCATCATTACCGTGCAGTCATTACCATGGGTATAATCTAAGCCGCGGTAATGATAAAAGGAACAAGGGAATAACTTTTTCAATGTAAATTTGAGATTATTCAATCTATGGTAATTATTAGGAGTGTGACCGTCATCACCTAGGACATCTGGACTTTACATCCCTTTACAACCCTCTTACAATCCTCGCCAAGTAGTAACGATGATCTGTCATTCTCGTTGTTTGAGCACAACACACACAGCCAGCTGGAGTTTAATGAAGTGTACAGCTCCGGATCAGATGAAGACGCGCTGCAATCTTCTGCTAAATTATTGCAGAATTTAGATAAAGTTTTAAGGAAAAATATAAAAACTAGTACGCAACTATTAATCGCTCTAGCAGAACAAAACACCAAAAAATTTACTACCAGTCGCCATTACACATAGGCAGCTATTTGCCAATCAAACATCGAGGATAATGATGTCAAAGTTTTGTTTTTCAAAAGTTGTGCTAGCACATCAGAAAACAAATTATTTAAATTAAATGAGATCGATGTTTAATATATCAACTTTGAGCAAATAATTTCAATACTACCCGAACCGAATATTGTTTTGCAGGGAAATACGTTGTACTATAAATTTCCTAGGAAAATTCATATAAGCGAAAGAGGCTAAGAGCTCAAAATGAGTATTAATTAGATTAAAAGCTTTAGAAAAGCGAATATTTTTTGTTACGATTTATTCTTCTAAGTTTATATAATCCAAAGAATGGATATAAGGTATTATTTTATTAAATATGTTTCTATAAATTGCTGTATGTGTTTTATTTTGTTGCAATACATGACAAAACTTCATTACGATGCTTCTCAGTCATGGCCTGCGGCACAAATATCATTTCCGTGGGGACTATTGTCATTCCGTTGGGTTGAAAATTCCTTAAAATCCTTAAATATACTTGGCCCATTGTTTATTGATATATAAAATGGTATCAACCAACAAATAATTGTTTAATCCCATTTTCGCACTTGGCTGTGTTCAACCCTCGATTGTAGTCAATTCCCGACATCAACCCATATACATCTTTAAAATGTTGCCAAATTAGGATATTTTTCCTTCCATATAATTTTACAATACAAAAAACAAAAAAAAAACAGAAAAGCTTTGGCAATAAAAATATATTTTAAATTTTATGCCCCAAAATTGCAAAAATAAAATAAGAATTTCTTTTAAATAGCAATGGCAAAATTCATCTGCTTAATGTTGCGTTTTTACTTTTAAAACGATTTGTCAAGTCTTTTGCTGGTAAATAAAATAAAAATACACTTTTCTTATCAGCACACCCTATTACAAAGTTCACCATTTACACTTGTATAATTTCACATCATTATTTGTTTATGAAATACATTTTAAGCACTTGTCAATTAGCTTTATTATTAATGTATTAACTCTTAAGTTTCAAACTATAACTTTTCCTACTGTATAGCTCACTGTTTTTGTACCGCTTACTAAAAAAGTATCTCGTCGCGAAACATGAAAAAATTCTAGTTAATCATTCTCCAAGTCGCTCAACCGCTCTGAACTAGAAAACTGTCAGGCAAGCATGTATTTAGTGAAGACAACGAACATACTTGCAAAAGTTTACAGTATAACTGTTTTATGAGTTATGGCAGTGCTGGCTTGAATGTTTGCATAAACGCTAAACCAAGGCGAATTCATTTATGAAAAAATTCCTAAAAATTCATGATCATTGTAGAAGGTAATAAAGAAGTATAAATAGCAGGCAGATGTTCGGCAGGAACCAAAGCGAATTCATTACTAGGTAAACTTAACAGCACAAGTGATAATTTTTTGCTTCTCGCGTTTTTTCCAATGAGACTGTCAAATTTTTTTTCTTTTGTTTACAAACATTTTAGCGCCATTTTAATCTGAAGATTTTTTGTATGATTTAGTGCAATTTCAAGAAATTTGTGTGAATTTAAAAGTGAAAAACTAATATAATCTGTGATTTTAATTACAAACAATTATAAAAGTTTATATTTAATGCATGATGCAAAAAACAAGGTAACCGCTTCGCTACAACAATACAACAATAAAAAAAACAACAGGTATTTTGTTTGTGCAAAAAGGCGAATTCACACTTAAGCTGTCAAAAGTAGTTGATAATGAATATGTACAAAAATTTACATGGCGCCGAAAGAGGTAAACAAAACTTGACAGAGAAAGTGCCGCCATATTAATCGAATTCGCCGATGCATCCACCTAATAATTAATTCGCCTTGATTTAACGTGTATATAAAATTTTTTCCCAGCTAAACAATCTTAAGCGAATTTAGATTTTGACATTCACGATATGTTTTACAATAACAAAATACATAGTACTGAATTCGCATTTCCGCTTGCATTCACCTGTATAAATTCGCCTTGGCAGGGACACAGTTTAAGTTTAAACCTTGTGCAGACAGGCTTAAGTCAGAAAAGTAAGCAAGTCTAATGAGTTAAAACACAATACATTAAATGTAAATAAATTTCTGACTTATTGAAGTATTGTGTAACGAATAAGAGTTGTTGTCATTATTTCATTTGCTTTTAAAAACCTTTTTTTACGCAAAAACGTAACAATATTATCAATAGAAATCAAATTTTGTGTTATTTTTACTTTCCTTCACTGTTATATTAATCGTTTGTTTTGTTTTGTATGCCGTTACCAACATGTAGCCTGTTTGATACAAAAGGTTGGCCATCCATTATCGTTTTTGACGAGCTTTAAAACAATAAAAAATTTTGACCCGGACATTATTTCATTTGTACAACATGAGTGAATCCAATATTCCTACAAAATTAGCATGGCAGCACTGCCGCTTATTCTTTTATCTCTTCAAACAAATTTCTCTTGAGTTTAAAAAAACAGATAAAACAATTAATAAAAGCGAAAAACAACGTTATATAAGCAAAACAAATTGAGTGATAGGTACATGCGAAAGGGACATTTCTATGTTGTATACAAAAGTATATACAAGAATCTAAGCATACAAACGCACATATATATACACACACATACATATATACATATTTACATTCATACATGCATATGAATGTATCTACATACTATGTTTTTACATTTCACAAGACATAAAATAAAAATATCACCTTTTGAATACATACTTATATCTACGAGCATTTCTATTTTTTACAGAACTGTGGTGAAAGCACTTTTTATTTGAACCCGACATTGGGAACCATGCAAAATATATCATTAAAGATGGTTGTGAAGGTAAACTCGAATTTTATATAGCAGACGAAAACCACTCAATTTTAACGAAGCCAAATTTTTTATCTAATAGAGTTCCGGTTAACGACTCCAGAAGCAAATTTGGTTTAAATTTTATATAAAGCCAGAAGAGCAGTTACACTAAAAATTTTCAAATAGGCATTACAAACTAAAACAAATATGCACTTGAAATTTTTTAATAACAATTGACTTTACAAATACACATTTACTTTAATACACAAATAAAACAAGTAAGAGTGTGGTATATTCGGCTGGGCCGAATCTAAAATATCCTTCACGATAGCCACGTAAATATATAGTATATATTACAAATTTGAACTAAATATTTTTTTATCTGGGACCAGTACTCAGGGGATGACCCCTACATATGCAGCGCATTGTACTGGAATTAGGACCGCATCTAAAATACCCTTCACAATAGTCACGTAAATATATAGTATATATTACAAATTTGAACTAAATATTTTTTTTTATCTGGGACCAGTACTCAGGGGTTGGCCCCTACATATGCAGCGCATTGTACTGGAACTAGGAAAATAGGTTATGATGAGGAGGAAAGATGGAGTAGTGTTCGTGGAGGTTTAACTTTAACAATAACAACACGAAAAACTAAAACAAACTCTATTGCAGCATATAAAATGTTGGGATTAAATTAGTTAAAACTGATCAGTGCCCAGTGTATATACCATCGACATTGCTCAGATTAGAAAAATTTAGTCCAACACCTTCTACACTACAAAGTAATACAAAAAATGATGCTCGAATATACATATGTAGGTATATGGATCAATACCGGAAATTTTCATATTCTGTATTTTAGTAACCTAGTTTTATTACCAGAACTACTTTTGAGCAAAAAAAAATTGTTGAAGTTCACTTATGCAAAATTTTCATTAAAAAATCTGTTTAGGTCAAGTGTGCCCAGCCCTATGCGCCAAAATAAACATGTTGAGCTCAACAAACAACTAGAATCCTATTCAGATTAGTCTTTTTCTGTTCATATTATTAAATTAAATGTACATAAGAAGTAAAGAAGAAAACATATGCTAATACATGTAATATAGTTTTGAACTTATCCAATCTTCGCTTACAATACATACAGTGTTGGATGCATCTTACGATCTAGGCCATCACTATGTAAATGTAAGTAGGAATTGTATACAGACTTCGGATGTGTCGCGCTTACATTGTCAATGGTCTTAGATCGAAGATGTATGTGACAACAATTTCACTGGGTATAGGGCTGTGATTCTTAATACACAAATACTGCGCTCAGCACTATCAATGAAAAATACACAAACTACTTCGTCTTACATATTTTTTGTCGTTCTTCATCACACAAAAGCAAAGCAACTACACTTTCGCATGTTTTGCTGGTAAACATAGACGACAGCGATTATCAGTGTGACTTATTTTTGTAAGTCTAAGGCAGACACAGCGATTTTAATTGCCGAACTTTTTAGCAATTTTCTTTTGGAATTGCTTTCTTGAGCAATTCTCTACCTTTTGTTTCATGCAATCTACATTGTATATGCACATACACATACATACATGAGAGAAAAGTAAGGAATTGCTGAGAATTGCCGAGTACCGGCAATTCTTTTTCCTTTCTTATTCCCCTCTCCGAAAGCTTCTATAAAATCAAGAATTGCCCAACTAAAGTTGCTGTGTGTGACCAGGCACTAAATGTTTTGCTTTTTACAACAAAAAATATTAAATAAAAATAGTTTTTCCTCAAATGTATTGGTGTTTACTCTTCCATATAGAGCTTGTGGGCAACACTGGTTTAGGCTATAACTCGTGTATATGTATATGAATCGGAAATTTTCATTTTCCATATTTAAATGACCTTATTATTTTACCAGCACTGCTTTTAAGAAAAAAAAAGGTTGTGTAAGTTCGCTTATGCGGCATTTTCATTAAAATGTTGGTTGAGGCTATATCTCAGATATATGTATGTATATGAACCGATATCGGGGAAAATTTTTTCTTGCTTTTTAATCGCCATATTTAATAATTGTGTGAAATTTGCAGCAAAACAAACAACTTTGTTCCAAAAATTTTCATACCAAATTGCAAAATATAATGGATTTTTTCGGAATTTTGAATTATAGCCTATTTTCCAAGTTCCAGTAGAATGCACTGCATATGTAGGGGTCATCCCCTGAGTACTGGTCTAAGATAAAAATAAATAAATATATCTCAGCTATATGTGAACTGATTTTACTGAATTTTAATTGCATGGTGTAAAATAATGGTGAAAGAAAAAAGTTGTCAATTTGGCAGCAAAATAATTTTTTTTCAAAAATTTGCATACTAAATTGCAAAAAATAATGGATTTTTTTTGAATTTTAATATATCTCAGCTATATGTGAACCGGTTTTACTGGTAATAGAATGGTGAAAGAAAAATTGTAGAAATTACACTATGGAACATTTTTGGGATTATTGTCTGGGGGGTGAGAAATTCCAAGTCAGGGTGATGGTACTAGGTCAGTATAGTAAAGCCCTCAAAGGGTTTGGCGTTCGTATGTGTCAGTTTTTTTATGACATTTTAAATTTTTTCTTTATCTAGATGTTTTTTCGCATTTGTAACATTTTGGCAAAAACGTAGTTTAACATAACACGAGAGCCACTTGTCCGATTTTGATAAAACAAATTTAGAAAAATTAAGAATTACAATTTCTTTAATCCGTTCATATAACGTTTTTCTTTATAATCAACAGTTTTGTCGGTAAAAAGTGCCGTTTCATCTCACTAATTACGCTTGTTTCGGAGTTCTAACTCGTTGTCTCATGTATCTTAATGCCGTAAATGACAATATGCAGAAACAATCCAATTCTTTTATTGAATTTAGCGCTGAAAAAATATTTTAAACTGCTGCTTCTTAATATGCGGCAATAATATGTTTTTTTATATTTATAATGTTTAATTATAAGTTATTATTATTCTTTGTAGTTTATTCTTTCATAGTCTGTAAGGATCTTTGTTCTCATCCATAGACTGAAACTAACTAAATAAATGCAAGGCAGTTTCACCAGGTAATGGTACTACGTACTACTACAACCAATACAACACTAATAGCGGGGATTTAGGTTTTGACATTACTGTTACTGTAACAGTAATGTCAAAACCTGCGCTCGCTTTTACGTGCAAAATCTACAAATTCTATGTACTTTCTAAAAATTATGTAACTTGAAAGGAAAATTTTGAAATTTTTCTTGTGTTTAAACAAAAATAGCTATATTTTAGCAATTTTTATTATACTTGAATATTTTACTTGCATGTTTTGAATTAGTTTGGATTTTCCATTTGCTTAAATAAATTGAATTCGCTGAATTTGAATTAGTTACTTAACCTGATTCTGGGCTCATTGTGAATTATAATTTGTAACGAAATATGAAATATTTTAGTGTAGCTCGAAAAACTCGTAAAAAATAAAACAAAGAGACCAGCACCGAATTTATTACACGCTTTGATCCGAAATTGTAATATTTCTTAATTCTTGTCGTAAAAATCGTTGTCTTTTGTTTGTATCTAGGGATGAAACGATACTAGTAGGATATCGATACTTATACTCGGTACGGTATCGATCGCAAAGTATCGATACCTACCCGGTATCGAATAAAAAGCATCGATACATACTTATATCGGTCGATTACTGCTTACGACTAGTGGAAAGACCTCTTGAGGCCAAACATTAAAATCTTCGTCTTGGGCTTGATCTTTTGATCCACTGGCTGAATTTGAGGTGTTTTACTTAGAATCCCGGAAGAAAGATTTTTAAAATGTAGGAATTATGTCATAAGAATTCTTCTGCTACATTCACCCAATAGTATGTCTTGTAACAGTCTGACACATTCAATGGAGGTAGAAAAACTTTGTAGCTTGTAAGCATGTAAGACAATTTATCATTGGTATAATCTTCGATAGTCAAATAATTCTGGCCTGACGATTTTTTAGTGACAAATTTGAATCGTTTTAGTACCTAGACTATAGCGCTCCTTTATTGCAACGCAGTCATAACTAAAAAAAAGCTCGTTTCAAGGAAAACACATTACAAATCTTTAGTTTTCATGCAAGTCTTACAAATTTTTTTTAGAAAATATATTGTAAAGGAAACAATTTAAAAATAATTTGAATAAATTTTTGGCACAATTTAAAAGGTAGTACTGTTAACAATTCTGCATTGTTGCAATAAAGTAGCGATATGTTTTAGTATATCAAGATCGTGAGCTCAATCTTATCTTACCGTCATTTTTATGAAATGCAACCATACACCCGATTTTGGTAGTCCCAATTGCACGCACGGATTGCATGGATTTATGTTATAAAAATTTTGAAAACAAATAAAATGTTGCCTGTCAACAAGAAAATAGTATTTCTCACCGATACTAGAAGTTTTGACCGATACCTATTTGGTACTCGATAGAAAAACATCGATACCTCAAGTACTTGGTATCGAAAAAAAGTTTCGAGTATTTACTTGTATTTATTTACTCCTATCGTTTCATCCCTATTTGTACCAGTTGTCAGACGAACGCAAATAAAGCATTATAGCAGTTTCAAATCAGTAAAGAGGAAAACTATAAAAAATACGAACAGAAATCAGAAATTACTTTTAAACTGTTTCCTTTAGGAGATATTTTCTAAAAAAATTTTATCAGACTTGTATGGAAATTAAAAATTTGAAATGTGTTTTTCTCGAAACAAGTTTTATGTAGTTATGACTATGTTGCAATAAAGAAGCGATATATTCCATTGTTTTGCAGCTCCTAGGGTGCTCTTTTAGACAATACTTACAATTTAAAAATATTATTTTTTTTTTCAATTTACAACAAGCTCATCACCAGCTGAACTACGTTAAAGCTCCAATTTTTCTAGAAATGTTAGACATTTACATATTCTCCTACTACGCATTAATAATTCTATTTTTGAACGTTCGTTGTGTGTAAGGGTATCCCCCTTATGGAACATTCTCCCTAAGAACTTAAAAACATTTCTTGTTTTCTACAAAGCTTTTAAGACTAAATTGTTTTCGCATATATGCACTATTCGATAGTCTTTTTTTTCTCTCATACATATATTCTATCTGTGTGTGTGGCAGTTTTACTTAAATTCCAAATATTTTGAAAAGTGTTCCATAGAACAGCTGCTTGTTTGTGGAATAGAAAAAATGTTTAAAGAAAAATATTAAATTTATTAACGGCATAGAAATAGAATAATTTTATTTCATGCAATGTTATTTTTAATTAATTATCATATTGTGTTGTTGTTTAGTGCAAAATTAGCAACTAATTTTAATATATCTTCTGCAGGCAATAGCTCGTATGTGTGTTTATTTACCTTTTTTGCACTAATACAAAATCAAGCACACAGAAACCATATGGTATATTAGACATTCTAAAGAATAACTTAAATGAAGAAGTTTGGGCATTCAAATTTTATTGAAATTTATAGTGAAAAATTGATGTTAGTTTTTAAATGGAACTTAAAGCTAAATGGCATTTAAATATGAACTCAAAAACTGGGCCTTAATATATACATGTATTGTAAGTTTAAGCGTTAGATAGTAAATACAAAATTAGCTAATTTTTATTTATATTTAAGTTGTATTGAAATGTAAGTTCAGTTTTTCAGTCTTATACCATGTTCAGACGGTAATATGAAACACTTGGATCTAGTGTTGTGAAAGTATTTAGTATTGGAGTACTTAGTACTCAATACTATTTTTTGAGGTACTGAATGCGTAAAAGTAAGTAATCAATCAATACTTTCACAGTTGCATTTTCCGGTATGTTATATGCATTTAAGCAAATATTTTCTTTAATAATACTTTAAAAAAAGATATATAAAACTTTATGCATAAAATTTAAAAATCTTTTATTAAAAGCTTTAAAAAAGTCGCTAATGAGCGCAACTGTGAAAATTTTTAAAAATATTTTAAAATAAAAATAATTTAAACATAAATTTTTTAGTATAAAAATGTTGGCTTAATAAATTAATTAATATTTTTTATTTTTTATTAAGTTTCTGAAACTGAGAATGTTTTAGTAGCCAAACTTACTAATTTTGCTGTCGGTGATGAGTTTTCTCGGTTTATATCGAGCTTTCTCAGTGACCGCACTATACTAGTTTTTATAAATGGGGTCTCATCAAACGACTTTAATTCAGGGGTACCTCAAGGCTCGATTCTTTTTCCTACTCTATTTCTTATTTTTCTTAATGAACTTTTATGACAAGCTTCTAAACTTATCCACTTTTTTGCAGAACACAGCAGCATTTGCCATTCATACTCATTCTAACTGACCCAGTTTATTCAAGATCGGTGCCATAAAGCAAAATATGAATGACTTTCGTCGATCCTGTTCGTTGGAACCAGTGTTGTTTATTTACAAACTCATTACAGTAAACTCTGCTTCATCTGTATGCATTGATGGTATAAATATTGAGGAATCAAATGCCATTGATGTTCTAGGAATAAAAATTTAATTTGATGTTCGCTGGACTCGACACATTTTTCATATCTATAAAGATGAATTCAAAGGCTTGGTTTTCTAAAACGGTGTAAGAAATTTTTCACTCTATCCGATCGAAAATGGAATGTTGGTGCCGTTGCCTCAAAGTCTATTTTGGAGTTACTCGACCACAATGAATTTTGCTTTGACGAAATTAGTGATCTTGTTTCCAAAATATTTCTCTGAGTGCTGATCCAAGATAAAAAAGGAATTTTAATGAATTAAACAAAGTTTAAAACAACGCATTAATGCACGACCAACGGGCGAAGACGATCGGCTATTAGCCGCGGCTAAGCCGTAGCCGATTAATTTTCTTGCGTGGCAGCCGTCGCGGATTTAAACGGCTCATTTCGGCTAACAATTATTTCTGTCCATAAATTTTTGTGATTACAAGAAAATTTAAAAAAAAAATTGAGTATAAAGTTCGAAAACTTTGTTGGCCTACGTTATAAAAATTGTAAGTATGCACTACTCGTGACTATTTTTTTTTTTTTTGTTTCTCTGGCATCACCTACAGATGTGTTTATTTTGTTTACTGGCAATATAAAATATGCGTGGTAGCATTGAAAAAAAAAAATAACAATCTGGTGTTTCATTTATTTATTTATTACACTGGCGTTTCAGAATGCTGGAGGTATTTTGGTGATCTTTACATAAAAGATCCCAGAATTTTGGAAAATTTTAAAATTTGTAAATTATGTTTCGACTCGGAACCAATGTCTTTAAAAAGGTAAGTTGCAATTATAATATTCTTTTTTTTATATTGGACCTGTACTACATATGCAGTGCATTGTACTGGAACTAGGAAAATAGGTTATGAGGAGGGGAAATAATAAAAGTAATAATATAATGTTGTTAAAAGTTGTAAGTGTCACAGATGAAAAACGTTTAAAATATAATTCCTTTTTTAAAATGAAACGAAACAAGTTATTCGTTGGTTTTATTTAAACATAAGAAATATTTTATTCACGATTAATTTATACGTAGTTATGTCAGGACGTGTTCGTACAGCAAAATCTAGAGACAAAACTATGACTCACACGTTCGTTAAACTTCTTAGCAAAAAGACGCCGTGTATCGGCAAGTACAGGGTTGTATACTTTAAGTATTGACTACTCAGCGGTTGACAGTTCGGCTGATCCTGACCAGAAGTCGTCCCCGGCTTCCTCTTCGGGATCTAATTCGGGAGAGACGGCACACCACTTTTTCATTTTATCTGAGCTGTATACTGAACAGAATTTACGCGAAGAGATTTGTAAAATTGGAGAATCTTCATCGAGGTAGCGGTCGTTGCCAAGTACACGGGTAACCATGTAAGGACCACGATATCTTGGTTCAAGCTTTCTTGATTCACCGGTAGACTGCGGTTCGTTCTCTAATACGACCAAATCATTTACCTGGTATAGGGTAGGGCTGGTATGTTTCTTGTCGAATCTATTTTTCCATTTTTCTCGTTCCTTTGCTATATTATGGAGAGCAAGGTCACGTTTCTCCGTGATAGTCATATTATCGGCAGTGGCACAATCGTCCTGAATGGCGGCAAGAATTCTATTCTGAACCAAATCTATTGGTTTATAGTCGAACACGAGCTCGTTCGGACTGAAACCCGACGTTGCGTTTTTCTGGGAATTTACTGACCATTGTAGTTCGTGCAACCGTGAATCCCAGTCTTTAGATTCTTTGGTGGTGGTACGGAGATAGTTTAAAATAATTCGATTCGCGCGTTCTACCTGGCCATTTGCTCTAGGGGTGCGCACTGCAGTTTTGATATGTTGAATGTTGTGACGATCACAATAGTCCTCAAATAATTTTGAAGAAAACGCGGTACCACGGTCCGTAATAATTCTTCTAGGTAAACCAAAGTATCCCGTTAGTTCATTTAAAATACTTAACACAGGTGCTGTCTTTGTGTTTCTCACGGCTTTCACGACAATAAACTTAGTAAACCCATCTGAGATAGCAAGTATGTAATTGTTTCCTCTTTTACTGCGTATAAACGGCCCTAGATGGTCAATATGAATTTGACGAAACGGGAGCGGTTCTAGAGAACCAAAATGGAGGACTCCTTCAGGTTTACCACCCCTGGATTTGTTATAGCAGCATTCAGTACAAGCTGCTATATATTCTTTTACGTATTTTCGCATTCGATCGAACCAAAATGTCTGTTTCAACCTTTCTAAGGTTTTCTCGAGACCGTAGTCAACGTCATCATGGCAATGTTTAACAATTCGCCATCTTGTTGATTTTGGAACAACAAATTTAGGCCCTATATCAGTTTTTCTATAAAGGCGATGATTTTGAAGAATGTAATCAGATTTGATCTGCTTGGCCTGATCGGATATCGTTGATCCATTTAGGACACCAACTATGTGTCGTAGTTTTGCGTCCTGGAGTTGCATGGTGAGTAACCAATCTTCACCATTAACATTAATCTTCATTACAAACCCGGCAGTTTCAAGTTCTTTTGGCGGCAAGTCTGGACAGCGGCTCAGTGCGTCTACATGAGCCATGCGTGACCCTTCACGATGAACGAACTCGCAATCGTATTCCAATAGTTTCATAAACCAACGAGCAATTTTAGGAATTAGTTCCTTGTTAGCCTTGGCTTTAGTTATAGCTGCGCAATCTGTTACCACACGAAATGGCTTTCCACCTAGATACACACGGAATCGATCTATGGTCTCTACCACTGCGAGCACCTCCAGTTCATAACTATGATATCTGCTTCCGGGTTCGGTTGTGTGGCGGCTGAAATAAAATACGGGTTGCCAATTTTCGCCTTCTGTTGACTGTAGCAAGACACCGGCTAGGCCAATACTACTCGCGTCAGTGTGGACCTCGTGTTTTGCATTGAAATCAAAAATTGCCAGAACTGACTTACTGGACAGTATATCAACAAGTCTCTGAAAAGACTCCTGCTGTGAGGTACCCCATACAAATTTTGACCCTTCCGTTTTCCGCAATAAATCAGTCAAAGGACGGGATATAATAGAGTACTTCTCAATGAATTTTCGAAAAAACCCGGTAAGTCCCAAGAATCGGCGGACTTCTGTTACGTTTGTTGGAGTTCCAAAATTTTTAATTGCGCTTATCTTATCACCCGGGGTGATTCCGTTTTTATTTACTACATGGCCAAGGTAAGAAATTTGTTCGGACAGGAAATTGCATTTATCCAAGCGAAGGGTAAGACCACTTTTTTCCAATATAGTTAGAAAACGATCCAATCGCTCGATACCCTCTTCAACAGTCTTGCTCGGTATTATGACGTCATCAAGATAAGTTAAAACCTCATCAGGCTTCATCAATCTTGCTACACGATTCATTACTCCCTGAAACACGGCGGGGGCATTTACCAAACCAAAAGGCATGCGATTAAATTCATAATGCCCTGCTGTGGTTACAAACGCGGTGAACTTCTTAGAGTCTTCATCGATCTCTATCTGATGATAGCCCATACGAAGGTCAAGAGTGGAAAAATACTGGTTTCCTGACAGTAAAGCAAATTGCTCATCTATTATAGGCATCGGAAAAGGCGTTTTTTGTGTTATACGATTTAACTGCCTGTAATCGACACATAGCCGATCTTCTCCATTTTTCTTTTCCACCAGCACGATACCCGAGGCATATTCTGAATCTGATTCTCGAATTATTTCATACTTCAATAGGTCGTTTACAATCCTTTCAACCGTCGGACGCTTTGAAAATGCAATTCGGTATGGTCTGGTACGCACAGGTACATTTGATATTACGTTGATTTTCATCTTTAGTAAGCTGCACTTACCCAGTTCAGATATATTTTCAGCAAAACTGGCACGATGATTTTCACGTAACACGTATGTTTTCGCCAGAGTGTATCGTATTAACGTTCTCAATCCGACACTCTTCATTTTCGACTATAAGACGGCTACCTTTACGACATAAAACCTCACGGCCCAGGAGAATATCTTTCGATATAAAATCATCTTCGACAACGAGTAGTTCGGTTTTAAAAACATTACCATCAATTTCCAATTCGGCGGCGACTTTGTTGGTACATTCATATTCTCCACCGGCAAAACCTTTCAGCGAAACTAAGCAAGGAATGTTATTACCAACGTTGCCGGCACACGATTTCCTTACCAGATTATATGCACTACCAGAATCAATATAGGCCATCGTCTCAATTTGATTGATTTTAACTTTCTTAGTTAAATCGCTAGTCTGCTGCGAAGTATTAACAATTTTGTTAACATTAGATGGCAAAATCGGTTTAGAGTATTTCGTTGTAGTACAATCCGATGTGGCGTGTGTTGTACGGTGACAGTTCTTACAACGTTCCTTTCTCTGCGGTTCGGGACATTTGATCGAATAGTGACCATATCCAAAACAATTAAAACATTTAACTTTACCACCTGTTGCGTTATTGTTTTCATTTTTCTTTAAAACTCCGGAGTTGTTTGAATATTTTTCACCTACCGGCGTTAGTTTTTGTTTATGTACGGCCGTAGACAGCATTAACACTTCATTATAATTGCAATAACTATTAATGTCACGATACAATTGATTGCAACTATAATATTCGTTAGAAATTTTACGTTTTAGGTCGGCATCATTAATGCCATTTACGATGTGTCTTGCAATCGCAGATTCCGATAAATTACCTACAGCTAACATTCTAAAATAGTATTCTTGTGGTACTTCATTTACGCGGCGCTTCATCTGAGACATTCTTATATGTATATCAGCGGCGTTTTCGACATGAGGAAAATCCTGCAAAAATTTTCGTACAAAATCTTGCCAAGACAAGAAAACAATTTGTAACGCGTCGACCCAATATTTGGCGGGTCCCTGCATTTTCTGCTGAACGGCAAATATTAACGACTGGTCGTCCCAGCCATAAGCTTCTTTCAGAGTCTCTACTCGTTTGACAAATTGTGTTGAATTTAAAGATTCATCGGACGATGGATTGAATTCGGGGAGTATGGCCAACATTTCCCTTACATTACCATAAGGATTTGTAGGAAAACCATAATTTACAGGTGCCGTTGGGGGCACATACGACGGTGGCACATATACGTTGGCTGCTGACGGAAATCGTTCATAGATACGAGGCGCTGATACGTGGCCAGATGATATTTGCGGGTGTGTGTTGGTGACGTAGCATGGTGCTGTTTGTTGCCCGACAGTCGGCATACTAAAACTTTGTTGATTGGCATAATGTGCTGTTAGCGGAACACAGATTGGCTGTTCATAGACATAACCAGTTGATGTCACATGCTGCGCTCGCGACGGCTGCATGATAACGGGTGGTTGCGAATAAACAGTAGGTAACGATGTTGTAGGTATACAACTGCCAATAACTTCAGTGGACGATATGGGTGGAATGTTTCCGTGTGAAACACTGTCGGATACGGTATGAGCCGGAGAACCAATGGGTGACGAAAATGCTTGTATGTGAGATGAAGTTTCAGTTGATTCAAAACGTGTTGCTTGTTCGCGCAAGTCGGCAATAGTTTCTTCTAACTGAGCTATACGTTCTTTCAACCCGGGTGTATTTTGTCTTCCCTCAAGACGTTCAATCAATTGATTCTTCCTACCAGAGCAAGGCAAACCAGCTTCTCTGCATTTCAATTGCAATTGTTTTACAGTTAAACCTTGAAAATTTTCCATCGCGTCTGTTTTTTTTTCCTTCCTCAGGAACGAATCCCACTTCTGAGAAAATGTCACAGATGAAAAACGTTTAAAATATAATTCCTTTTTTAAAATGAAACGAAACAAGTTATTCGTTGGTTTTATTTAAACATAAGAAATATTTTATTCACGATTAATTTATACGTAGTTATGTCAGGACGTGTTCGTACAGCAAAATCTAGAGACAAAACTATGACTCACACGTTCGTTAAACTTCTTAGCAAAAAGACGCCGTGTGTCGGCAAGTACAGGGTTGTATACTTTAAGTGTTGACTACTCAGCGGTTGACATAAGTATTGAGTACTCGGTTTGAAAAGTATCGAGTAGCATTGAGTAGTCAAAAGTAACCGCTTTTTACAATACAAAAGTAACCGCTTTTTTCACACAGTCGTAAAGCAGCTCTGGACAGGGGAACAGAACTAGTATCACCGTAATTATTTCTTAAGTGCGCTAAGGCTGTCGCTGCTGTTTGGCCTTGTAGAGTTTTGCGTCTCACTCTCAATGGTTAACTGTCTACATCAAATAACTGTGTTACAATTTGTTTTTTTTTTTTTTTTTTTTTTTTTGAGGTATTTTGTTGTTAAACATGCGGCAACTTACTATGCGAAGGTAGAGATCGGTACAGTTAGTCACAGCGCCTCAAAAAATTACTGTGAATACATCGGAGCAGAAGCTCTTCCTTACTCCGCCAATGCTGTGCATCCTATCATGCAAATTTATTTGCAACTGTATAGTTACGAATACAATACAATACAATTTTGTTTCACATTGATGTTTACATATTTTGTGCAGACGTTTCACTACTTTTCTAAATTTTTATTTAACGCTGCCTTTACACGGGAAAGTACTTTCATGAAATTATTGTATACGTATTACAAATAAAAATTTCAATGAAATAGGTGACTTTCATGAAAATTTCTTGTTCGTCTACACAGGAAAGTGAAAGTTCATTTTACAAATGTCGCCGAGGCAAAGAGTTTCAAAATTTGCCTCTACTTCTGACCACTGTTATTTTTTGAGTTGCCGAACTTATTATACAAATTTATGGGGCAATAGTTGAAAAAACTTATCATTATAAACTCTTCTATGATGTTATTTTTATAAAAAAAACTTTAATTGTTTTCTTTATGTGTTAAATATACAATACAATGACAAATGATCATAATTATTTTCAGACTTGCAAAAGAAGTTAATTTTATAATTATTATTTTACTATAATATTGCAACTTTGTATAATTCTTTGTATGTGGCAACAATGTTTAGCAATTTGTCATTTTACTTTCAGAAAACGTCAAAAAATTAGTTTCATGACATTTTTAATGAAAGCTGAGTGGTAAAGTAAGCATAATGAGAGTGTGTTAGTAAAAAAGTGTGAGTGTATTGCAACTTTCATGAAATTACTTTCCTGTCTAAACGATAGGTAAATCTTTGTGTAAGTATCCAATTTTTATATGTTCCTTGTGTTTTTTTTTTTTTTTTTTTTCGATTTTACACACAAAAATTATCATATGTGTGAAGATAAATTTAAAAATTTTTAACCTCAGCCACAAACCTGCTATTTTAGCATACCTCTGTTAATATACTAACATGGCTCTGTTAAGCATGAAAATCGCAATTTAAGCAATAAAAATGTGTTTTAAACCAATAATTTTAACAAATTTATACGAAACAATTTGACATAATTTTCTTGAATCAAAATCTGTAAAGACGGGTTATAAAAGTTTTAAAAGAACCCTCCAATCAAAGAAAATTGCACGAACTTAAAATTACAAATATTATAAAATTTTTCAGAAATAAAAAAAGATAGGCGAAAAAAATTATTGGAAATCATTCCTTAGGCCGTCCGTAACGATGTCCAATGGTCAAAAGTCGTAACAGTGCGTTTTTCTAGAAATTTGAAAATGGACTTTGGTCCCTTTTACGAAAACAGCTTTTAACAGCCATTTTTAAAAAAATTGACCTTTGAAAATGGACTTTGGTCCCTTTTAAGAAAATGGTAGGTGATGGGCGAAAAAAAATTATTGGAGATCACTCCTCAGGTCGTCCGTAACGATGTCCAATGGTCAAAAGTCGTAACAGTGCGTTTTTCTAGAAATAACAGCCATTTTTTAAAAAATGGCCCTTTGAAATTTGAAAATGGACTTTGGTCCCTTTTACGAAGATGGCAGGAGATGGGCGAAAAAAAATTATTGGAGATCACTCCTTAGGCCGTCCGTAACGATGTCCAATGGTCAAAAGTCGTAACAGTGCGTTTTTCTAGAAATAACAGCCATTTAAAAAAAAAATGGCCCTTTGAAATTTGAAAATGGACTTTGGTGCCTTTTATGAAAATGGTAGATGGGCGAAAAAAAATTATTGAAGATCATTCCTTAGGCCGTCCGTAACGATGTCCAATGGTCAAAAGTCGTAACAGTGCGTTTTTCTAGAAATAACAGCCATTTTTAAAAAAATGGCGCTTTGAAAATGGACTTTGGTCCCTTTTACGAAAATGCTAGGAGATGGGCGAAAAAAAATTATTGGAGATCATTCCTTAGGCCGTCCGTAACGATGTACAATGGTCAAAAGTCGTAACAGTGCGTTTTTCTAGAAATAACAGCCATTTTTAAAAAAATTGACCTTTGAAATTTGAAAATGGACTTTGGTCCCTTTTACGAAAATGGTAGATGGGCGAAAAAAATTATTGAAGATCATTCCTTATGCCGTCCGTAACGATGTCCAATGGTCAAAAGTCGTAACAGTGCGTTTTTCTAGAAATAACAGCCATTTTTAAAAAAATTGACCTTTGAAATTTGAAAATGGACTTTGGTCCCTTTTACGAAAATGGTAGGAGATGGGCGAAAAAAAATTATTGGAGATCATTCCTTAGGCCGTCCGTAACAATGTCCAATGGTCAAAAGTCGTAACAGTGCGTTTTTCTAGAAATAACAGCCATTTTTAAAAAAATGGCGCTTTGAAGTTTGAAAATGGACTTTGGTCCCTTTTACGAAAATGGTAGATGGGTGAAAAAAAATTATTGGAGATCACTCCTTAGGCCGTCCGTAACGATGTCCAATGGTCAAAAGTTGTAACAGTGCGTTTTTCTAGAAATAACAGCCATTTTAAAAAAAATTGACCTTTGAAATTTGAAAATGAACTTTGGTCCCTTTTACGAAAATGGTAGGAGATGGGCGAAAAAAAATTATTGAAGATCATTCCTTAGGCCGTCCGTAACGATGTCCAATTGTCAAAAGTCATAACAGTGCGTTTTCCTAGAAATAACAGCCATTTAAAAAAAAATGGCCCTTTGAAATTTGAAAATGGACTTTTATTTTTTAAAATGGCTGTTATTTCTAGAAATACGCACTGTTACGACTTTTGACCATTGGCATTTTCGGTTGAAAGATCTTTTAAAACAGACGCCTTAACAGCCGTGTTTAGACCCCAAGAAAACAGTAACATTTGTAGTCTACACCTGACAGAAACAGTACTTTGTTGTTCCAGTTGGTTTTTAATGTCAGGTGAGGACAGCACTTCAAAGAAAAATTAGTGCAAATTTACACACATCAACATTGACTCGTCAAGCCTTGAGTTTGTGGGAGAATGGCGAGAAGAGAGTGGAAAAATGTAGACTTGACGGTACCGTAAAGTATAAAATGAATTGTCAAAAAATATGAAAACTTTAAGGCAAAAAAAAAACTTAAACTTAACGACTCAAAACTTTTGTGTGTGAACGTAAATGCAAGTTCAAAAGAAATTTGAAGTGTAAAATTTGGGACTTATTAAAAATTAAATTTATCAACGGCATAAAAAAATTTTATAATAATTATATTTTATGCCACGTTTATTTTTAATTAATTATCATATTTTGCTGTTATTTAAAACAAAAATAGGAAACAATTTTAAAATATCTAGAGGCAAGAGCTCATATACGAATACATGGTCTCATAATAAAATAACCGTTATTTTCAAAATTCGTGAGTTACGTATGTTCGATTTTCGCATTTTTTTCAGTTATGTAGGTACACATGTCTGTTATACGTATATGTTGGCAATATCAGCTATTTCGGATTGTCATTTTGTTTTTGACAGATAAGAAAGTTAGTCGTGTTTTGGTGTGCTCTTCGATTTTTTACTAAATTTACTAAATTTTGAGAAAAACAACCTCGCATGGGCATAGCTCACGAACATTGTCAACGACGATCCAAATTTTCTCAAAAAGTTGATAACTGGTGACGAATCTTGGGGATATGGCTATGACGTTGAAACCAAAGCCCAATCACCCCAATGGAAGCACGTCAAGTTCGGTGAAATGTGAAGATTTTTCTTACTATTTTCTTCGACTGCAATGGCGTAGAGCATCATGAATTCTTGCCACAAGGTCGTACCGTCAATAAGGATTACTACCTTGAACTTTGCGCGATGCAATTCGTTAGCAACGCGCAAAATTGTGGAAAAAACAATAATGGATTTTTCACCATGATAAAGCATCAGCTCACACATCGATGCTCTTACGTGAGTTTTTGGCCAAAAACAAAACCGTTATCATGCCTCAACCACCGTATTCACCGGACTTGGCCCCCGCTGACTTTCTCCTCTTCGCAAAACTGAAGACACCAATGAAAGGAGAGCGTTTTGAGATTGAGGAGATAAAAGAAAAATCGAAACAGGAACTGTTGGCGATACCAAAAAGCGCGTTTCAATAGTGTTTGGAAGGTTAGAAAAAAATAAACGCTGGCATAAGTGTATTATATCTGACGGGAATTACTTTTAAGGGTGAATAAATGATGAATAAACAAATACTTTTTGAAAATTTTAAAATAACGGTTATTTTTTTATCAACCCTCGTATATGTTTTGTTTACCTTTTTTGCAAAAACCACATGGTAAATGAGATAAACTTAAAAAACTCTAAGTGAAGAAGATTGGGCATTTAAGTTTGATTCAAATATCTAGCGAAAAATTGATTTTTGTATTCAAGTGGAATTTAAAGCTAAATGACATTTAAATACCAGCTCTAAAACTCAGCCTTAAAATTTTAATGGATTTCAGTAATTAATTGTTTTTTAAAAGCAGTTTTGTGTGAATAAACTGAACAAAATTTTGTTATTTACCATTTCATTTAAAAACATTTGTTTTTTATTATTAATTTGAATAAAAATTAGTGCATATAAAAATAACTATAAAATATTTATTTATTTAACTATACAGTTGGAAAGTTAATATGCAAAGTATAGGATGGGAGGGGTGACAGTGCCCATATGCCGAAGATGGTATTAACAGCACATAAATAATATAAAAAATTATACCTTGGTATGTAGGTAGTTTATGTTACAATAAAAAATCCAAAAATTGGTAAAAATAATAATTTAAAAGTTTATAAATGTATGATACAAGCGCTCAATTACTAAAAGAACGTCATAACTCAGAACCCTCTTAAAAGAATTTTTAGCACAGTAATATGTAGTAAAGATGTGCAATAAACAAGTAAGAGTGTAGTATATTTGGATGGGCCGAATCTAAAATACCCTTCACGATAGTCAGGTATATGTATAGTATATTTAAAAATGTGACCTAAATATGCTCAGTTATATATGAACCTATATCAGAATTAATTCCATTTTCCATATTTATATAACCTTATTTCATTACCAAAAAACTTTTGAGCAAAAAAAGTTGTTTAAGTTCGCTTACGCGACATTTTCATGAAAAACCCGGTTTAGGCTATATCTAGGGTATATATGGACCGATATCGGAAATTTTCATTTTGCATTTTTATATAACCTTATTTCATTACCAGAACTGCTTTTGAGCACAAAAAAGTTGTTTAAGTTAGCTTACGCGACATTTTCATGAAAACCCCGGTTTAGGCTATAGCTCGGGTATATATGGACCGATATCGGAAATTTTCATTTTGCATTTTTATATAACCTTATTTCATTACCAGAACTGCTGTTGAGCACAAAAAGTTTTTAAGTTCGCTTACGCGACATTTTCATGAAAAACCCGGTTTAGCAAGCAATTTCTTGTTTTTTTCTCATTTTTCATCGTGTTCCGTGTATTCTTTATGTGTTCATTCATAATACATTTTGAATGTACTTCATTACCTTGTGGTGTGGAAAGTGTTGGACTAAGTTTTGCTAATCTGAGCAGTGGCGAAGGTATATACACTGGGCACTGATCAGTTTTAACTAATTTAATTCCAACATTTTAAATGCCGTAACACAATAGAGTTTGTATTAATCTTTCGTGTTGTTATTGTTAACGAACACTACTCCCTCTTTCCTTCTCATTATAACCTAAGTTCCTAGTTCCAGTACAATGCACTGCATATGTAGGGGTTATCCCCTGAGTACTGGTCCAAGATAAAAAAAAACCCCGGTTAGGCTATATCTCGGGTGTATATGGACCGATATCGGAAATTTTCATTTTCCATATTTACATATATAACATTATTTCATTACTAGAACTGCTTTTGAGCACAAAAAAGTTGCTTAAGTTCAATTACGCGACATTTTCATTAAAAACCCGGTTTAGACGATATCTCGGATGTATATGGACCGATATCGGAAATTTTCATTTTCCATATTTCCATAAAAAGTTGTTTCAATTCGCTTACGCGACATTTTTATGAAAACCCCATTATCTCAGGTATATATGGACCGATATCTGAAACATTTTATATTATGGACCGATATTTGGATTTTTTTTTTTTTTTTGCTTTTAGTCACCATGCTTAATAAGTGTGTGAAGTTTGAAGCAAAACAAACAATTTTTTTTTAAATTTCCATACAAAATTGCAAAAAAGGGTTTTTTCGGAATTTTGGATATATCTCAGCTATATGTGAACCGATATTACTGAATTTCAATAGCAAACCCATAATGGGGTAAAAGAATGGTGAAAGGAAAAAGTTTCTAAGTCTAATGGTTTTCTCAGAAACGGTATTTCAACGGCGGACAGGCGGACATAGCTTAATCGACTGTTCTATTAATTCTGATTCAGAATATATATACTTTATAGGGTCGCAAATTAAAATTGTAGAAATTACAAACGGAATCACAAACTTATATATACCCTTTACATTTTTGTGAAAGGTATAAAAATGTTATAGATATGAATAGCGTGCAATTCCTTACAATTCTCTCATGTGTTATGTGTATGTGCATATACAATGTAAATTGTATGAAATAAAAGGTTGAGAAAGCTCAAGAATTGCAGAAAAAAGTTTTTGTTTGTGGATTAGAAAGCAATTCCAATAGAAAATGGCTGACAAGTTCAGTAATTAAATTCGCCCTGTCTGATCTTAGTGCCAGTTTACACATATCAAATTGTACTCGGAAAGTCTTGAGCTTGTGAGAGAACGGGGAAAAGAGAACGGAAAGGGTGCCAACTTGACGGTACCATCAAGTTTAAAATAAAATGCAAAAAATATGAAAACTTGGAGGCAAAAATATTTAAACTTGATGACACAAAGCTTTTGTGTGTGAACATAAATGCAAGTTCAAAGGCAAATTGAAGCAAAATTGATCAAGAAAACCTGATGTGTGTAACTTAGACTTACTCTAAAGCAAGTGTGCCCAGCCATATGCGCTTGATACTCAATTGTTTTTGTAAATGCGCTTAGCTTTAGGGCTGTGCTCTTGAATACACAAATACTGCGCTCAGCCTTATCAATGAAAAATACACAAACAACTCCGTCGTTTAAATATATATTTTTTTTTGTTCTTCACCGCTCACACATAAAAGCAAAGCAATAACACTTTCGCATGCTTTGTTGGTAAACATTGACGACAGCGATTATCAGTGTGATCTTTGTTTTTGTAAATGTTTTGCTTTTTACAACAAAAAATATTAAATAAAAATATTGTTTCCTTAAATGTATTGGTGTTTACTCTTCCATATAGAACTTGTGGACACCACTGCTCTAAAGGTATCTGTCTGAAAAACATGTCGCACCCTAAATACAAAAGGGTCACAACTCAAAATTTTCCAAAACTCGCTTTTTTCCGCAAAAAACAGTTTATTTATGTTTTCGCAAACATAATAGGTATAAAATTGAAAACAGTATAGCAGAACCTTCTTTAATATTGAGTTTTTTCATAATGAAACAATATTTTCTTTATATATTAGGTACAATAATTTTTACATAGACAGTTTTTTGTCTCTCCTGAAAATTTAAAAATTTTGAGTTGTACCCCTCTTGTATTTAGGGCGCGATGTGATATCTATGCATACGGTGGTAATCAATTAAAATCATCGAAGAAATATCAAATATAAACACAAAACGTAGAAAGCAAGTTGAAAATAATACATATTTTCGTAAGATATTCATGTGGATGCAAATATTTTGATTATATTAAAAATTAAAAAACTTTCCAAATTTGTGTAACTTTGAGGGCTTAACTGTGAAATTTTAGTTTGCGTTTCCGGCAACACTGAGCCAGTTGTTTTTGACGTAAGTAAATATTTTTACACAAGCAAAATGCCTGTTGTTTTCGTATTGTTATATTTATTATAGAGTCGCATGTACTTGATAAAGAAATTCTATATATACTTTGGTTAGGGCGTGAGAGATTGAGTTTAAAAACCTAAAGAGAGAAAACAAAGAGATTTGCTGTTACTATATATAAAAACCCCTTAATACTCAGCCTATGAAGAGATTTCCATACCTATTATAGTTTAATAATCCGTGTAAAACAAGTAGGTATTAAAGCAAAACTATTAAATAATAAAAAAGAAACAGAAGAGAAGCTTTATACAAAGCACTGAGAAATTGTTTTTTGAGAAAAAAAAGAAATAAATAAATGAAAATATATGTACATATGAACGTGAAAAATCAAATGCACTAAGCAACATATAAAAGACCAATGTTGCCAATTTATGTATATAAAATTAACTTGCCATAGCTCGTGCGTAATCTACATTTGATTTTGTTTCCAGCTGGTTCTTATTTTTCTTTCGACTGATACTGACTTAGATATAAACATTTCTACGTCAAAATGTGCAAGAGAGCTGTATCTAATGAACACTGACCTTTATATATTTGAAGCTCCGGGCACCATAATATCCCTCTTTTGGTCACCAAACAGTCTAGCCAATAACAGAAAAAAATGTACAGAATTACGAAATATAATGGTGTAGTTCTCTTTTCAGTTTTCAAGACGAGTATGCATAAATGTATGTATATTAATACAAGACGGCTGCAAATGCAACGTAACGGAAACCATAGCAATTTCTTATAGTAAATTTTGACTTTTTTCGTCAAAATCTGCATTTGTTTTGTATATTAAACATTATATTTTAAATAAAACAACAAAGAAATAAAACTTTATTGGAGCTGGAAAAAAAGCGGGAACAAAACTAGTTTATTAACGCAGCTCCAAATAAAATAAAAAGTACATAGGGTGATAGAAAATTTAAAAATAATAAGAAAATGTTAAATGGCAAAATTGGCGGAAACGTTTAGTTTCCGAGTTATGGACCGAAGAAGTTATCATATATACATGCAATCTTCTACATTTTTCAACCTATATCGCGATTGTTGGCATCATTTGAAAGTTTATGAATACATCTCTTTAAACATACTAAATCATTAGTTTAAAAAAATGTTTGTATCAAAGGGTTACAATACATATGTACGTACATAGATACGTATGTATAAATTAAAATTCAACATAAATTTTATTTAATAATAAAGACCGGCTTCGCTAACAAAAGTTTTTTTGCATGAAAGGATTCTCTCTTGTATGGTATAAGAGATCTATTAACAAACTTTCAAATGATACCAATATTGACCATATAAATTGAAAGATGTAGAAAATCGAATGCATATATGAAAACTTCTTCGGTCCATAACATTTACATTTTTTTTATTATTTTAAAATTTTCTATCACCCTATTTTATTTGGAGCTGCGTTGGTAAATTAGAGTTGGTAAGCCAAAAAGCGGCAAGAAAAAATTATCACCTGCGCTTTCAAGTAATTTTAAAGAGGTGGTATAGTTTCCTAATTTTTAAACGGCAACACTGTAAAACACAAAATTGAATACTATGTAGTTGGATGGATGGCTGGCTGGCTGACTGACTTGTTGTTCATTACTGTTATTATTGTTTTTGGGTTGGTATTTGTTTTTGGCTTTTCATGCAAAGTATTGCTGCTGCTGATGTTGCCGTTGTTTGCTTGAACTGAAAACTTAACTAAATACAACAAAAACTAAACATATGTACATACATATGTATTTTCAATGGTTCGTTGGTTGACTGCTGTTGTTTGTGGATGACGATATTGTATGTAAATATTGGTGATGTTGGCACTTTAAACTTTGTTTTTTCACTTTTTTCTGCAATTAAAATGATTTATTTGTAGCTTTTCTTCTTTCCTGTTTTCTTTTTAAAGAAAAATTAAGTTTATACATATGTAGTTATGTACATATGTTTTCACACGTATATATATTTAATCTACAAATTTTTCACAATTTTTATTTTATAGATTTTTTAATTATATTTAACACACACCTTTTCCTTTCTTTTACTGATGATGCGATTTCCTTTAGACTTTTATTTTTTATAAAACACACAAAAAAGATTTTTATTTCTATATGTGTTGATATATACATATGTAATCTTTTTATATTTGTATCCAAAAGGTATATTTTTGCTCTTGTATTCAACTACTTTTATGTATATATTTCTACAACTTAACTTTTTCTATTCTCACGTGATACAAACTGTGCAGCGTCAAAAACGCAACTGAATATAAAAAACCAACCATCGAAAAATATTACAATGACACCATACGAGTAGAGTGACCAGTTTAGAATTTTTGTGTATAAATTGTATTGTGTTGTCTCAAAAATTTTTTTTTAGCAATTAGCATATTTTAGTACATTTTATCGCGAGATTTTTTTGGACCATAATACATATTGAAAGCAAGACATATTAATGAGTTATGAGTTTAGAGTTATTTGCCTAACAACCTGCTTAAATTTATAACAAGCAATATGGAATCATATATTTCTGTTTCCTGGCTGTCTATATATCGATATTTCAAAAGTACTAGCCTTTCCAAAATATTATCTAAAAATAAATTTGTGTCGAATTCATAACAGGTGAATTTGACAGCGCAGCTGATAACTTTTTTTTAATTTTAATCTTTTTCAGATGTCAATGGCATAATTAAAACAAAGTTGGAAAAACAATTTTTGAAATTTTGTATTGTATCTTGAGCACCAGATATCATTCAGAATCCTCCGCAAACGGGCTGGCCATTTTCACCTTTTCAAGCTCTATGATCTAAGACTTTAAGTTTCACCAAATATTTAAAAGTTTTTCTTTTTTGTAAATTTTTTTTATTATATTTTTTCTAATTCCATTTTGTGTTTATATTTTTCTCTTGACATTTGAAAAAGCTTTATTTTTTGTAGTGTTGTATTTACTGCTCTTGCATATACCTGCGGCCAAATTCCGCATCGATGAGTTTTGAAATGTTCACCAATTTTAGTGTTCACTTTTGATTTTTGAACCCGTAATGGTGAGAATGAATAATTTTGACACTTCAAGTGTACACTAAATAATAATTTTTTCACTCAAAAATCTTCGGTGAATTTTTGTTTTTTTTTAATATTTTCAAGTTAAGAAAAAGTAAACAAAAGGATTATCTATGAATATTAAAATTATCTACTAAACAACTTGTGTGACGCAGTTAATTTAACAAATCAGCATATCATTCAACCTGAAGAAACTCATTCAGCACAATAAAATTTATTGTTTTTTACGGAATCACTTTTTAATGAAAAGTGAGCACTGTGTTTTTCGATAAATTTTATTTTGAGTGTTCACTGGTATGAATTCGCTTTGTGCCAGTTTACAACATCAAGTTTGACTCGTCAAGTCTTGAGTTTTTGGAAGGACGGGGAGAAGAGAGTGGAAAAGGGTGCAGACTTGACGGTACCGTCAAGTCCAAAATGGAATGCCAGAAAATATGAAAACTTTAAGGCAAAAAAACTTAAACTTGACGATATAAAACTTTTGTGTGTGAACGTGAATGAAAGTTCAAAAGAAAATTGAAGCAGAATTGATCCAGAAAACCTGATGTGTGTAAATTGAGACTTTGTATTCTACCGTTCCAATCAAGGTGAATTCATACCAGGTAAATGCAAGAGCCATAAATACAACACTAAAAAAAATAAATCTTTTTCAAATGTCAAGGAAAAAGTATAAACACAAAAAGGAATTAAAAAATATAAAGTGAAAATTAAAATCTCAGATCATAGAGCTTGGAAAGGGGAAAATGGTCAGCAAGATTGGAGAGGATTCTGGATGAAAGCCGGCGCTCACGATGCAATATATAATTTAGAAAATTGTTTTGAATTTTTTTTTTTCAAATTTCTACTCAGAAAAAATTTACAAAAAAAGAAAAACTTAATTATATTGTGAAACTTTTAATTATTTCGTGAAACTTAAAGTCTGAGACCATAGTGCTTGAAAAGCTGAAAATGGCCGGCCAGATTGCGGAGGATTCTGGATGATATCTAGCGCTCAATATAGAATACATAATTTAAAAAATTGTTAAAAAAATTTTTCCAATTTTGTTTTAATTATGCCATTGACATCTGAAACATATTAAAATAAAAAAAAAAGTTATCAGCTGTGCTGTCAATTTCACCTGTTATGAGCTCGCCTTGGTTCCAATAATAATTTTCCATCGCAATAACAGCATACTATGTTCCTCAAAAAAAAAAAAAATGTGAACAGAAAAAAAAATAGAAACAAAAATATTCAATTTTTTCATGAATAACACAAGTCTAAAATATTTCAAAGCTTTCCAAGTCTACTCATAATTAGTTTAGTTTAGCACTAATGATATGACATATAGACACCTAGGAAACTTAAAAACATATCGTTCCTTTATTGCAACATAGTCATATCATATAGTTATTAAAATTACTTTTAAACTGTTTGCTTTAATATTTTCTAAAAACATATCTAAGGCTTGTATGGAATCCAAAAATTTGAAATGCGTTTTTCTCGAAACAAGCTATTTTTACCTATGACTATGTTGCAATAAAAGAGCAGTATGTGTATATGTGTTGTAATTTTTGACTTTGTCTTCAGTATTGTTGTAGTTGAAAGAGTTTTTAGCGGCTTGTACCTTATACAAAATTAAGAAACAGAATGATGTTTAAAAATGTGAGTAGCGCATAAAACTCTGAATTCTAATAGTTTTCATAGCTTTAGCATAAATTATGAATTCATAAGTATATATGGAAATAACATGCAAAGTTGTTCATGATAATTCGTCCGAACCGAGTTAAAGTTATGAATGTGTTTGAATGAATATTCGATGACGTTTTTAATTTATGTAAATATGTACGTTTCCTGTTGAAAAAACCATAATTTTTCAAAACATTATTTGAAATAGACATGAGTCAAATAAGTTTATAATGGATTCAATTCTTTTTTATTTTTTGCGCAAAACTTTGTGCTATATTTTTATAGTCAAAAACTCACTGCGAACTCGATTAAAAATTATACTTTATCAAAATTTATCATCATTTGCTTTCCTACCTCCGATATGTGTGTTAGTTGTACAACTTTATTTCAAATTTAAGCGAGTATTAACGTTCGATGTAGTGAGCCAGCGAGACATTTTTTTTATTTGCCATTTTTAAAGAACTATGTTTTATGCTAATGTCTCCCGCTATACACTTCAACAGAAAAAGGTCATAAAACAAATTAATAGTTTGCATAATATTGGTCTCATTATTGCAACTTTACAATACAAAAAAAAAGTTTGCATATATTTTTTTGTACAATGGCTGTAAACATGTTATATACAAAACTATTCCATTAAATCTTAGCTTAGGATGTAACCAATTTCAATGTGATTTTTTTTTTCTTTTTTTTTGTAGCGTTTTTTATTTATTGAATCTTCAAAATAAACTAACAATAAGTATTCAAATCTTAATACTAAATTTAAAAATTAAAAAATGTGATTCTTAAGTCCGGCCAATGCTAGACAAAAAGCTATTTCGGTAAAATCACCTATTGAGTAATCTGACGGTGGCAGCGGTATCCCTTCTTTTAAGCCGAGTGTGGCCGCCAAAATTAAGTATATTGCGCGCAAGAGGGTTTGGATGAAGTTCTGAAGTTCTGACATACCTTGTCGCGTACTTAGATAATTCCTCTTTTACCAGCGGAACACTCAGATCGTTATGAATTCGTGAATTTTTTACGTACCATGGAGCTGCAGTAATCGTTCGAAGAATTTGATTTTGTCGCCTTTGGATTTTTTCAATATTTGACGCTGAGGCGGTGCCCCATAATTGAATTCCGTAGCACCATATAGGTTTTAGAATTGCATTGTATAACAGAAGTTTGCAATCCAACTTCAATGTCGAGTTTCTGCCCATAAGCCAATTTAGTTGCGCTGCTTTTAGTTTCATCTGAGTGACTTTTGCTTCAATGTGAGACTTCCACGTTAGCCTACGGTCGAGGTATATACCAAGGTACTTGACTTCACTGTGCTGCGGAATACGTGAGTTGTTTATTTGGATAGGCGCACATGTTTGCTTACACAGTGTGAATGTGACATGAGTACATTTCTGTTCATTAACTTTGATTTTCCAAAGTTTTATCCATTTTTCTAATATTGAAATGTATTCCTGTAAATTTCATGAAGCTAATTGGTTGTTTTCATGAACACTCAAAAACGCTGTGTCATCTGCAAAGGTTGAAGTATGGATTCCGGATGTCGTTGGCATGTCAGAGGCGTAAATCAAGTATAAAGTAGGCCCCAGTATGCTGCCTTGGGGAACACCTGCTTCGATTGGCTGAGTTGGGCTTATAAAATCGCCTTCTCTGATAACAAACTTCCGCTCATATAAGTAGCTTTCCAGAAGCTTGTGTGTATTTGCAGGCAAGTTTAACTTTATTTTGTGCATCAAGCCCTCGTGCCACACTTTATCATAAGCTTGGGAAACATCAATGAATAGAGCTGAGCAATACGTTTTGTCCTCAAAAGTCTTTCTTATAACATTAACTAGCCTATGCGCTTGTTCTATGGTGCTATGTTTAGCCCGAAAACCAAATTGATGATCAGGGATGCACCCCACATTGTTCAATATTGGACTCAACTTCGCCATTAACAATTTTTCGAATAGTTTTGAAATTGTTGGTAGTAGACTTATTGGCCTATATGATTCTACCTTTGTCAGATCCTTCCCTGGCTTGGGAATCATGGTAATCATTGAGACCTTCCACTCTGCAGGATAATACTCAAGGCGTAAAATAGCGTTGAAAATAAAAAGTAGAACTCTTCTTGCTACACGAGGTAACTGCTCAAGCATTTTACCAGTAATTTGATCAATGCCTGGAGCTTTCCTAGGTTTTGTATTACCGATAACGATTTTGACATCTTGAAAATAAAGTCTCAAAGACACAGGGGGTCTAAGAACATATGGTGGTAATTCCGCTGTAAAATTCGCTGAATCATTTGTAATAAAAACGTTTCTCAAATGATCGACATACAACATCCCCTTTTCAGAGTCGCTTCTTGCCCAGTCGCCAGTTGAAGTTCGCAAAGGTGGTTTACCTATTAGGGGCCTTTTTAAACCTATTGTCGCTTTCCACAAGGAATAATCAGATTGAGGAGTACCATCAAGGCTTTCCAAATATGTTTTAAGGGAAGCTATTCTATGGACTTCAAGCAGATTTCTTAACTGAGTTATGCATTCCCGTAGCCTAGTTTTAAGCTGGGGAGATCTGCGAAGATGCCACTCTCTTCTGACTCTTCTTTTTTCTGACAGAAGTTGCTCAATTTCAGATGAATAAGTTCTATTGGTTTCATTTCTGGATTTTATGTGACTAGTGGTAGCATGTTGTACGGCCAGTTTGAGGTTTTCAGAAAAATCGTTAATTGACACATTAATATCCTCAGGCGTTCTCAAGGCGATATATTCAGTACAATGTGTACTCAAAAATTTTTTGTATTTTAACCAATTAACTCTATTGACAGTTAACGGTGAGACAATCTCTGGAGGGAACGAAACAGAGATTATAGTGGGAGAGTGATCTGATGACAAATCTAATGAAGGCTCCACTTGCATCCACTCTAAGGGAAAATTTTTCGCAACTCCAAAATCTATAACATCTGGGATCTTTCGTCGGTCTGACGGCCAATAAGTGGGGTGTCCGCTTGAAACCACATCTAAACCCATTTTGGAAACGGTGTCAAAAAGCACACGGCCTTTCGAGGTAATTAAACGTGATCCCCAAAAAGTGTGTTTTGCGTTATAGTCGCCAGCCGCTAAAAATCTAGGACCAAGTGTTTTGAAAAAAATTGAGTATTGGCTTTCTGTTATTGAAAAGCGTGGCGGTGAGTAGATCGAGGAAATAACGATTTTTTCATGCATATATTAGTTGCTTGGAGATACTCCTCATATGTCTCGTTCATTAAAAAGTGTTTAATTCTGGATTTTATTAGAATTGCCGATCCTCCGCAAGATCTTCCACGGGGATCTTTTGTGTCGTACAGTATGTAGCCATTAATTTTGAAATAACTGTTGATTGTCAAATGAGTTTCAGCAATCATCATTATATCGATCTGCTTTTCCATAAGGAAGTGCTCAAGTTCATTTTTGTGTTGGCGAATGCCGTTTGCGTTCTAGAAACATATTTTTAACCACTTTATTTTTTTAAAATTGGCTGTAAAATAGTGGATTGCATTTTTAGCATTTCTTGCATCATGTTTGTCATAGAGACGGTAAAAGTGTTAATGGATTGAACAAGAGTCTGCAGAGTTGCCTCTAGGTTACTAAAATTTGGATCGGAAATTTGGGGCTTTGGTTTCTGGTTCAGGTTTTGGTCGGATTTACCCACATTAGCATATGAAAATTGTTTGGAATTCTGCGTGTTTGTGAAGTTGGTTGAATGGCCTACCTGGGGAAAATTGTTTTTACCAATGACATTTGGCTGCTGGAGAAACCGATGACTTATTTGTCATTGACCGCTTAAAATGAGTATAGACAGGGCAACCTCTATAATTTGCAGTGTGGTTACCTCCACAGTTACTGCCTTTTTTAACACTTGCGTCGGCCTTTGGCTTATTGCACTGAGTTGTGCCGTGAAGTTCGCCACATACAACACAAACAGCGGGCAACTTATAGTAAGCCTTACTGTGGCCAAATTCTTGGCCGTTTAGGCACTGAACGGGTCCTGAACGCTTATGTGGCTCCTCAACGGTAACCTTACGATGCAAAAGAAATTTGAGGTTATATATTGGGTGAATTTCACTCTTTTTAACAGAACATCCCCTGGTTCTAGTACAACCCTAAACATGGGTTGAGGGATCTTTTCACGGTTCCTCATGTTTACTACTGTTTTTATTTTAAAACCCTTATCTCCCAATCTGGTTTTGACATCATCAATATCTACGCATGGGTCTATCCCTTTAATAACGACCTGAAGACCTTTGGCACTTTTGAGCTGGTAAGTGTAAAATGATCTTTTCTAAGACATCAGACAATTTTCGGTAGTCGTTTTCATGGTTTACCTGAATTTTAGTTTCACTGATGCTGCCGTGCTTCACTGATGTGACGTTGAATTTTTCTTTGCTGAGTGCCGTAATAAGTTGTTTCACCAGTTCATTAGAAGTCGGCTCTCTCAAATAAATTGGTGGAGGTTTATATGTTTTTTTGGAAGTTGTTGGTTCATCTGTCTGAAGGATAACAAACCTATTATTATCCGTTGTCGCAGAGGTAATATCGTCCTTAGACATTTTTGGTTGCGATGCTATTTGCGCGGATTTAGGGCTTCGCTGACGTTTAACCACGGTTATATACCTATCCATACCCACTTGCGTTTTGGGTTTATCAACAATAGCTAGACTGGAAGATGGTTTGTAGTCTGTTGTAACAACAATGTTTGGCGAGCACGAACGCGTAAGTTTTTTATCTCTTAGAGACAGGAGATTGTCCAATGATTTTTTCAATGATTCCTCTTCAGAAATCCAGAGGTTTTTTTAGTGGAGCTAAGTTCTCTTTCAGAATTGCACCTACTGGGTACACTCATGCAATTTTTTTTTTTATTTATATTTCTGTTGCTTTAAAAGTATATAAAAATAATTGTCACAAAGTTTTTATTTTATATTAATTCATTCTTCACTTATTGCAGTTTTCTACTTATACCGTTATTTTTATTATTTATTTTTTTTTTTTGTAACACTCCGATCAAAAACAAATACGTCCGTTCTCTATCAAAGCTGCACTCTGACTGTGAAATTTTATAAAAACCAAAGAAAGTATAGATACATTGGAAAACATATTGCTTTTAAAAGATTATACTAAAAATGCAAGCAATAAAACATATCTTTTTAAGTAATTTGTTATCAAATTTGTACTAAGGGCGTTATATTCTCTACGAGCAGAATATACTTAGAACGTTTTACGAAAATAAATCCAAATACATACATATGCATAATATACAGTAGAATGGAACTATGGATACATTCTACAGATATTCTTTACATCTGTACATTTGAAAATTCATCTTTTACCAGCGGAATGTTCAGATGGTTGGGAATTCGAAAGTTTTTTACGTACAATGGGCCTGTAGTAAGTGTTCGAAGAATTTTGTTTTGTCGCCTTTGATTTTTTTCAAAGTTTGACGCTGAGGCGGTGCCCCATAACTGAGTTCCGTAGCATCATATAAGCTTTAGTATTGCGTTGTATAACAAAAGTTTGCAATCTAATTTCTTTTAATTTCAACTGAGTGACTTTCGCATCAATGTGAGACTTACACGTCAGCCTACGGTCGAGGTGAATGCCAAGGTACTTGCATTCCTTATGCTGCGGAATAGGTGAGTTGTTGATTTGGATAGGCGAACTTGTTTTTTTTTTCGTAGCGTGAATGTAACATGAGTACATTTTTGTTCATTGACTTTGATTTTCCAAAATTTTAGCCATTTCTCTAATATTCCTGTAAATTACGTGAATCTAGTTGATGGTTTTCATGAACACTGCAAAATGCTGTGTCGTCTGCAAAAGTTAAAGTGTGGATACCAGATCTCGTTGGCATATCAGAAGCGTAAATCAAATATAAAGTGGGTGCCAGAATGCTACCTTGGGGAGCTCCTGCCTCGATTAGCTGAGTTGGGCTTACGAAGTCGCTTTCTCTGATAACAAATTTACGGCCACTTAAATAGATTTCCAGAGGCTTGTGAGTGTTTGCAGGCAAGTTCAACTTTATTTTGTGCATTAATCCCTCGTGCCACACTTTATCAAAAGCTTAGGAAATATCAATGAATAGAGCTGAGCAATACTTTTTGTCATCAAAAATCTTTCTTATAACATTAACTAGTCTATGCGTTTGTTCTATGATTATATGAGTTTTCATAAGTTTGAACTAAATATTATACTTCCAAAACAATTAGTCAAAAACAATATAACATTAAAAAAGAAAAAAGTGGAAAATCGCAAAAAAATGTATTTAAAAGTATTTTAATACATTTAGCATTGCAGGTATTTTAATCATAGTTGGTAAGTTGATTCAGAGATGAATAAAATTAAGATAAAATTGGCATATACAGTGTAATAATATTAAAAGAAACAAATAAAAATTCAAATAAAAGAAGCGATAATAAAACATTTTCATTTATATGTTGCAGAGTGTGTTGTTTTAGAAATCTTTTAAATACCGATTCTTCTTTTATTTTTCAAAATTTGAGGCGAGTTATTGTACTCACAATTACTCATAAACGTTACACGCTGTTAAGTTTTTTCCAGCCTGTAAAATTCAACTCTGAAGCTCCCAATACTTCTCGTATTTATCGCATGATTATTCCTTATGAAATTAATCTTTATCATATTTAAAAAGTCTATTTCGCTTAAAGATCTGGTCACACTGCATTCGAGTGTACGTTTACTTACATACGTACATAATAAAATTCAAAATAATGAAAACAAAAACAGTACTCTCTTATTATGTGGCTGGCTGTTTCTCTCTCCCTATATACAATTTTGTAACTGTGTATTTGTGTTGATTAATCTTATTATTAAAGGCATAATTATAATTTTTTCTGCACTAATACATACTTCTCACACAAAAATAAATACATATATTAATTTGATAACTTGTTTCTATTTGAAAAAATATATACATATATGTAATTATTATTGTGGTACGTATGTGTGAGTATATATGTATGCATTTGTTGTATATTGGTAGATAAATTATTTATCATCGTCAACAACAATACGATCGTTATTGGTTTCATATTGGTGTCGTCAACATTATTCGACTAGCACAGCCCTGGATATGCTTGTGTTTGTTGCTTTTCAATGATTTTTGTTGTTACTTTTTTTTGTCTTGCCTTTGTTTAATACAAAAAATAAATAAATAAATAAAAAACCAGTCATCCAGTCCAGTCATTAGCACATGACTCTCATTTAAACTCGCGCAAAGAAGCCCCCACATTTTGTATTAAACAACATTTATAAACATTTTCTCCCAGAGAGAAAAGTTCTCTATGTATGAACGTATATGCAAAAATTGTACACTCATGGGTATATTCATAAAAATGCCAACATTCATATATACATACATACCTATTTTTACGTATTAAGTTTAATAATAAATACATACATATGAATTATTTTCTTGATTTTGTTATTGTTTTATTATCAGTGTTGCCACTTACCTTTAATTAGAACAAATTGATAGATATCAATAGATATTTATTTATACAGTAGGTTTATGAAGTTAATTTTTTTTTTGCTTTTCTGAAACTTAATACTAGAGTATGTATGTAGGCACATATTATAATTTGTCAATCAAAATAGCTATCGTAAAATTCATTATTAACATACCAAGATGAGAGACTTATCCTTTTTTAATAATTTTGTTTTAAATGAATAATTCTAATATTATTTATACCTACAAATAAATTCAAAATATTTATACCTACCTAGGCACTTATAAGCTATTTTCATTTATTAGTAAATAAATAATTTTATTTGTAATAATTTATTTTAGTGTTAATAAATAGTTTACTTTATTTGAATTACGAGCAAATTCCAAAAAGATTTATTTTGTATTATCTAAATAATATTATATTTAACTGAAGTTTAGTGAAGTATGCTAATTTATGTGCTGTTCATAGAACACAGACGAGCAATTTGTCTAGAACATTTGTATGGAATTTATTAAATTTTTGACTGATTTCTATACAATTTTTTTAGACGATTTGCTCGTCTGTATTCTGTGAACCGCACATTAATTTGTCGAGTTTTTTTTTATAAATAAGATGTTAATTTTTAACAAATAATTTTTTGCTTTAATAAATACCTAGGTAAGTTATGTTATGAAATATGGCTTTTTTTCTCTTTGCGTAAGGAGAAATTATTAAAAAGAATTCTTTTATATTATTTAAATAGTGCCTAAAGGTACAATTTAATTTATTGAATTTTTGATGTACTTTTTAATTTTTTAAATTAGATTTTTGGTTTTTGTACATGTAGGTACATGTTTACATCGGGCTTTAGTTCAAGTTTTTCCTTTCGTAAGTTTTTCTTAGGAAGTTCTTTCAATAAAAATTTGCTGTGGTCAATAATTTTTGATTGAGGAAGACAAGAAAAATAATAATTGAATTATTCAATGCGGGCATTTTTTTAATTGCCCGCATTGTTAGTACAGCGCTAGCTGTCTGTTAACAAGCCGTATTTATTTTTATTTAGTTATACATATTTTTGTATTTTAATAATTCAATTTCTCGGTGGCTAAGGCAGCAGTTCATAATACCTACGTCACGACCTGAGTCCAAATCCGGAAATGGGTGCTGATGAGTAGTGTAGCGACTACGAAACAGCTAGTTGTCGCCCAACTAACGATTTTATTATTATTTTTATTGTCTTCTTCAGTCAAAAATTATTGATCAACGCGAATTTTTATTGTATAAAATCCTACTTAACGAAGGAAAAACTTGAACTAAAATCCGATGTACATATGTATATACAATATAATTCTAAATCATACTAGCATATCATAATAATGTACTAGTTTAATTTATTAAACTAATAATTTAAAAAAATGCATTCTTGGCCAACGTATTTTGTTAAGTTTTTAGCTTTTTATATAGGTATACGTAATTAGCTGGTGAGGACTAAATTAATGTATTTTTTATTACATAATTTCTCAACGTTTCGTACTTCAGAGGATTCGTATTTTTGTTGCTTTACACTGTAAAATTTACAGGTATAATATTTAAATACATACTTATCTACATATTAAATAATATTTATAATTTAAGCAATAAAACATTTAAAAATTCATTTCTATTAGCACTGTTTTTTGGAACAACATTATAAATGGTGCTTACGTTGTCAGTCAACTTTTCTATATGTATGTCATTAATTTACTTAACATGATGGAATATAGGTATATGTATGTAGTTAAATGTTTGAAAATATTTGTTTTCCAAGTATACTGCTGATTAGTATAACTGCTATGAAATGTCGGCATAGGTATATACAGCTAAGAAACACACAAACAAGCTTTGTATATTTGTTTCCTTGGTATAAATATTAGTAGCTACCAGCGTTACCCTTTTAACACTTTTTATTAAAGTGTCTATATATATATATATATATATATATATATATATATATATATATATATATATATATATATATATATATATATATATATATATATATATATATATATATATATATATATATATATATATATATATATATATATATATATATATATATATATATATATATATATATATATATATATATATATATATATATATATATATATATAGAATTTTTTAAGAGTTTTTTCAATGTTTGAAAGTTTTAGCTTAGCGTTGTATAACAAAAGTTTACAATCCAACTTCGAGGTAGAATTTCTGCCCATATGTTAAATAATTTATACATTACAAATTTTGTAAACATTTACTTACAATTGTATTCTCATCAGTGTATTTATAAATTGGAAATTGTAATTCTTTTATCATATGCTTGTATAGGTACATTTTACTTGTTGTAGAACAATTTAAATTATTAATATTTAGTCACATTACTTTAGACAAAATAAGTCAATGTGAAAATAAAATTATTAGAGTATACATATATACTTTTATACTCCAACCATAAAGATGTATTTTAATTACCCAATAGGTTATGGGCCTATATGTACCTTCAGTTTAATTAAAAGATTTTTGAATAATAAAATAAAAAAAGTTGCTGCGTGCTCGCAATAATTTCTTTTAATTGCTATTTTTGGTTGCTATTTAAAATGGCTGATGCAAGGCTTTTGGTTACGAAGTTGAATCGGGACAACTATGAGTTGTGGAAATACAAAATGCAGTTGCTGTTGAAGAAGGAAAAGGTTTGGGACATCATTGAAGGTGAAATTCCAGCAAATCCTGATGCGAAGTGGAAAGAAAGAGATACTGAGACATCTATTTTGATTGGGTTGGCTGTAGAAGAGTCGGAAGTTTTCGGAATAGCAGAATGTAAGACTGCTAAGGATGTTTGGGGCGTTATAAAAGCATATCATCAGAAGTCAACTTTAAGTAATAAGGTAAAGTTGATGAGATCAATTTGTGAATTGAAGTTGTGTCCAAGTGGCAATATGGATAAGCATATAAATGCAATGAAATTGCTATTTTCAAAGCTGGAATGTCTGGGGGGAGAAGATGTCTGAATCTTGGATGGTGTCGATGTTATTGAGTAGTCTGCGGAATACGTATGACACTTTGATTACGGCTCTTGAGGTGAGAGATGAGAAGGATCTTACTATGACTTTGGTCGAAAATAAATTGCTTGAAGAGGGTGAAAAGCACAAGAAGAGACAATCATGTGATGATACTGTTTTGAAAACAGTTAATAAGTTTAAATCTAATGGTAAAGATTTCAAGAAGATAGTTTGCCATTACTGCCGTGGAGTTGGTTATATACGAAAAGACTGTTGGAAGCTGGTATGTGGATGTTTGACTCTGGAGCTATTTGTCACATTAGTAGTAATAAAGAAGATTTTATAAATTTAGATACAACCTGGTGTGAGAAGGTGACGGTGGCAGATGGTAATGCTCTTTATTCTGCTGGCAAGGGTGTCTGCAAAATAAAGTTGGTGAATGAAAAAGGTGTTCAAACAATGGTAATGCTGAAAGATGTGTTGTACATTCCGTCTTTTAGAGGAAATCTTCTATCTGTGAAGAAATTGGTGTCTATTGGTTTCAAAGTTTTGTTTCATAGTTCTAATTGCAAAATTTTTGATGTTACCGGTACTGAGATTGGTGTTGCAAAATGTGTTGATAATTTATATCAACTTGATGCCAGAGGAAGTGAAGAAGCAATAGTTGCTGTTTGTACTCTAGATCGATGTCAACATTTCTATCACAAAATGTTTGGTCTCAGAGACATCAATGCGGTTAATGCTATGCAGCATGGTAAGCTTAATAATGATTTCCAAATTGTTGATTGTAGAGTTCGTAAGACATGTGATGTATGTGCAAAATGTAAACTGAATAGAAAATCGTTTCCTAAGAACTCAGAGACCAAAAGTGGGGAAGTTTTGGAATTGGTTCATTCGGATGTTTGTGGTCCAATGCAAACTATTACCCCTGGTGGAAAGAGATATTTTCTGACTTTGATTGATGATTACAGTTGATATACTGTAGTTTATTTGCTTAATGATAAATCTGAGATTTTTGAAAAAATAAAAATATACGTTGGAATGGTGAAGAATAAATTTGGAAAGTTTCCTAAGACCATAAGATCAGATAATGGGTCTGAATATAAATCAAGAAAAATGTTAGATTTTCTTCAAAATTACGGTATTAAATCTCAATTTACTGTTCCATACTGTCTGCAACAAAATGGAGTGGCTGAGCGAAAGAACAGATATCTTATTGAGATGTCTCGATGCCTTCTTGCGGATGCAAATTTATCTAATACTTATTGGGGTGAAGCAGTCATGTGCTCGAATTATTTGCAAAATAGGTTGGTTGGTACTTCTTTGCCATGTACTCCATTTGAAAGGTGGGAAGGTAGAAAACCTGATATTGGTGATTTTGAAATATTTGGTTCTAAGGCCTATGTATACATACCTAAGTTAAAGAGGAGAAAGTTTGATGATAAGTCTGAATTGTTAATTTTTATGGGCTATGATGAACAGTCAAAAGGCTTACGATTCGTTAATACGGGCAACAATAAAGTATGTATCAGTAGAGACTATAAATTTGTGCGAGAGAGCGCTGAGTTGAAGACGGCTAATGATTCAAATTCATCAAAGAGAGAAATCAGTTTTTCATCTAGTCGTAACAATGGTGTTTGTGACAGCAATGCTCTCGATATTTCTGATGATAGTTCTTTCTGTAGTGTTGGTGCTGATCTTGAATATTCTGATGATGATGGCAGCGTAGTTGAACAGCATGTTTTAAGAAGATCTTCAAGGGAAAACAAAGGTGTTCCACCTGCTAAATATTCTAATTTGGTGCAGTCCAGAAATATTTTTTTTTTTTTTTTTAAGCATTTTTTTATTTATTGAATCTTCAAAATAAACTAACAATAAGTATTCAAATCTTAATACTAAATTTAAAAATTAAAAAATGTGATTCTTAAGTCCGGCCAATGCTAGACAAAAAGTTTTATTATGCGGGAGCTATTTCGGTAAAATCACCTATTGAGCAATCTGATGGTGGCAGCGGTATCCCTTCTTTTAAGCCGAATGTGGCCGCCAAAATTAAGTATATTGCGCGCAAGAGGGTTTGGATGAAGTTCCAGTTTACTGACATACCTTGTCGCGTACTTAGAAAACTCCTCTTTTACCAGCGGAACACTCAGATCTTTATGAATTCGTGAATTTTTTACGTACCATGGAGCTGCAGTAATCGTTCGAAGAATTTTGTTTTGTCGCCTTTGGATTTTTTCAATGTTTGACGCTGAGGCGGTGCCCCATAACTGAATTCCATAGCACCATATAGGCTTTAATATTGCGTTGTATAACAAAAGTTTGCAATCTAATTTCAGTGTCGAATTTCTGCCCATAAGCCAATTTAGCTGCGCTGCTTTTAGTTTTAACTGAGTGACCTTTGCTTCAATGTGAGACTTCCACGTTAGACTACGGTCCAGGTGAATACCAAGGTACTTTACTTCGTTGTGCTGCGGACTAGGTGAGTTGTTAATTTGGATAGGCGGACATGTTTGCCTACACAGTGTGAATGTAACATGAGTATATTTCTGTTCATTAACTTTGATTTTCCAAAGTTTTAGCCATTTCTCTAATATTGAAGTATATTCCTGTAAATTTCGTGATGCTAATTGGTGGTTTTCATGAACACTCAAAAACGCTGTGTCATCTGCAAAGGTAGAAGTGTGGATTCCGGATGTCGTTGGCATGTCAGACGCGTAAATCAAATATAAAGTAGGCCCCAGTATGCTTCCTTGGGGAACTCCTGCCTTGATTGGCTGAGTTGGGCTTATAAAGTCCCCTTCTCTGATAACAAACTTCCGCCCGTATAAGTAGCTTTCCAGAAGCTTGTGCGTATTTGCAGGCAAGTTTAGCTTTATTTTGTGCATCAAGCCGTCGTGCCACACTTTATCAAAAGCTTGAGAAATATCAATGAAAAGAGCTGAGCAATACTTCTTCTCCTCAAAGGTTTGTCTTATGACATTGACTAGTCTGTGCGTTTGTTCTATGGTGCTATGCTTAGCTCGAAAGCCAAATTGATGATCAGGGATGCATCCCACATTGTTCAATGTTGGACTCAACTTCGCCATTAACAATTTTTCGAATAGTTTTGAAATTGTTGGTAAAAGACTTATTGGTCTATATGATTCTACCTTAGTTAGATCCTTCCCTGGCTTGGGTATCATAGTAATCATTGAGACCTTCCACTCTGCAGGATAATACTCAAGGCGTAAAATGGCGTTAAAAATAAAAAGTAGAACCCTTCTGGCTACACGAGGTAACTGTTCAAGCATTTTACCAGTAATTTGATCTATACCTGGAGCTTTCCTGGGGTTTATGTTATTGATAACGTTTTCGACATCTTGAAAGTTAAGTCTCAAAGACAGAGGCTGTCTAACAGCATACGGCGGAAATTCTGCTGCAGCATCCGCTGAATCATTTGTCGTAAAAACATTTCTCAAATGATCAACGTACACCATCCCCTTTTCGGAATCGCTTCGTGCCCAGTCGCCAGTTGAAGTTCGCAAAGGTGGCTTACCTATTACGGGTCTTTTCAGACCTTTTGTCGCTTTCCACAAGGAATAATCAGATTGAGGGGTACCATCAAGGCTTTCCAAATATGTTTTAAGGGAAGCCATTCTATGGACTTCAAGCAGATTTCTTAGCTGAGTTATGCATTCCCGTAGCCTAGTTTTAAGCTGGGGCGACCTGCGAAGTTGCCACTCTCTTCTGACTCTTCTTTTTTCTGACAGAAGTTGCTCAATTTCAGATGAATAAGTTCTATTGTTCGCATTTCTAGATCTTAAATGACTAGTGGTAGCATGCTGTACGGCCAGTTTGAGGTTTTCAGAAAAATCGTTAATTGACCCATCAATATCCTCAGGCGTTCTCAGGGCGATATTTTCAGTACAATGTGTACTCAGAAATTTTTTGTATTTTAGCCAATTAACTCTATTGACGGTCAACGGGGAGCAAATCTCTTGGGGAAACGAAACGGAGATTATAGTGGGTGACTGATCTGATGACAAATCTAATGAAGGCTCCACTTGCATCCACTCTAAAGGAAAATTTTTCGCAATTCCAAAATCTATAACGTCAGGAATCTTTCGTCGGTCTGACGGCCAATAAGTGGGGTGTCCGCTTGAAACCACATCTAAGCCCATTTTGGAAACGGTATCAAAAAGCACACGGCCTTTCGAGGTAATTAAACGTGAACCCCAAAAAGTGTGTTTAGCGTTATAGTCGCCAGCCGCTAAAAGTCGAGGCCCAAGTGAATTGAAAAAATTTGTATATTGTATATTGTTCAGAAATATTGTTGAGCCAAAAACTTTTAAACAAGCTGTTATGTCAAAGTGCAATATACAACGTTTTTGTTTGATATTGTAGTTCTTTTCAAAAACGTAAATATAAACGTAATAATACAGCGGAGTTACCGCCATATGCTGTTAGACCGCCTGTGTCTTTGAGACTTAATTTTCATGATGTCGACAACGTTATCGGTAACACAAACTCCAGGAAAGCTCCAGGCATTGATCAAATTACTGGTGAAATGCTTGAGCAGCTACCTCGTGTAGCTAAAAGAATTTTTATTTTTAACAAATTATTGTTCTTAGTTTTCCTGCATACTAAAGGTGTCTATGATTACTATGAAAGATTTATTGATCATTTGGATCAATAAGTCTTTTTCAAAACTTTAAAAAATTGTTAATGGTGAAGTTGAGTCCAATATTGAATGATGTGGGATGTATTCCTAATCATAAATTTGCCTTTTGGTCTAAATACAGCACCATAGAACAAACGCACAGTCTAGTCAATATCATAAGACAGATTTTTGAAGGCAATAAGTATTGTTAAGCTCTATTCATTGACATTTCCCAAGCTTTTGATAAATTGTGGCACGATGGCTTGATGCACAAAATAAAGTTAAACTTGCCTGCACTCACAAACTTCTGGAAAGCTACTTATATGGGCGGAAATTTAAATTAGAGAAGGTGATTTTATAGGCCCGACTTAGAGCAGGAGTTCCCCAAGGTAGCGTTCTGGGATCTACCTTTGGAATCCACACTTCAACTTTTGAAGACGACACAGCATTCTTGCGCGTTCATGAAAACCATCAATTAGCTTCATGAAATTTGCAGGAATATATTGCAATATTAGAGAAATGGCTAGGTTAGGTTAGGTAGGCAGGCCGCTGGATACCCCGGAATTGCCTAAGTTTTCCAGCTCACTTGGGTCCTGAAGTCGTTGCCTTTGTGGTTGCGTGAAAAGTGGGATAGTGAAGTGAATAATAGAAATTAGGAGAATATAGTGAGAGTGAAGGAGGTGGATTGGAGGGGATGGAAAGGAAAGGCAGGAACCTCTTAGTGTAGCGTTACATGCAGCTGTACTAACCATCCGCTGCTTTTTATGAAAGAGGCTAGCGCAGTCGGTTTAACCGAGGCCAGACATAATAGGCTGTTCAAGCTCCGCTCGCCTAGGTATTTTAGACGATGATGCTCCAATGCCGGGCAAGTACCGAGGAGATGAAGGATCGTCTCATCCTCTTCCTCATCTCGGCAACTTCTGCAGAAGTCGTTAAAGGGTAGTCCTAGTCGCCTGGCATGGTTCCCAACGGACAATGACCAGTGATCATTGCGCCCACAGGCTTTGTGAGCCATTTTTACTGAGCACGTTCCAGCGTGTGGAGTTTTATTTTTTTCCATCACGCTGATAAGGGTTGTCCGCAAAAGTGATCTATATCCCTATCCTCTAGGACTCTCCCTTTTTTGGCTAAGTCGTCAGCGGTGTTGTTGCCGTTGTTGGACCCATGTCCATGTACCCATTTTAGGGTTAGGTTAGAATGTCTCGCCATCTTTATTAAATGTCCCCCAGGACATTGGATCCCCATTTAATGACATAGGTGTATTCCAGTCTAGAGTGAATTGGCTAAAATATAAAAAATATTTAAGTACTCATTGTACGGAAAATATATCTTTGAGAACTCCAGAGGATATTAATGAGTCAATTAATGATTTTTCCCAAAATATTATAAAAGCCGTGCAACATGCTACCACTACAAATTTTAGAAATATGAATAGCAGAACTTGTTCTTCTGAAATCGAACACCTCGTCTCAAAAAAAAGAAGAATCAGAAGAGAATGGAAACTGCGCAGGTCTCCCCAGCTTAAAGCTGGGCTTCGAGAATGCGTAAGTCAACTAAGAAATTTGCTTGAAGTCCATAGAGTGACTTCCCTCACAACCTATTTGGAAAGCCTCGATGGTAGTCCTCAATCCGATTATTCTTGGTGGAAAGCAGCAAGAAGGTTAAAGAGACCCGTTAGATCTAAGCCACCCTTGCGTACTCCAACTGGGGACTGGGCCAGAACTGACTCCGAAAAAGGAATGCTGTACGCTAACCACTTGAGAAACGTGTTTGCCATTGATGGACTGAATGATGAAGCTGATATGCCACCATATGCCGTTAGACCTCCCGTACCTTTTAGACTTCGTTTTCAAGATGTCGATAATGCTATTAGTAACTTAAACCCCAGAAAAGCTCCAGGTATTGATAAAATTACCAACAAAATGCTTGTGCAGTTACCCCGAGTAGCTAGAAGAATCGTCCTTTTTATTTTTAATGCTATTTTACGTCTCGAGTACTTTCCTACTGAGTGGAAGGTGTCTGTCATTACTATGATACCCAAACCAGGAAAGGATCCTACAAAAGTTGAGTCATATAGGCCGATAAGTCTATTGCCAACAATTTCAAAACTTTTTTTTTTATTAGCTTTTATTTATTTATTGAATCTTCACAAAGTGAACTAACAATAAGTATTCAAATCTTATTACTAAATACAATAAATTAACTAAGTCCAGCCAATGCTAGACAGAAAGTTTTATTATGCGCATATTATATCGGTAAAATCACCTACTTAACGCTCTGATGGTGGCAACGGTATCGCTTCTTTTCAACCGAGTGTGACCACTAAAATTAAGTATGTTTCGTGCAAGAGGGTTTGGGTGAAGTTCCAATTTGCTGATATACCTTGTCGCATGCTTTGAAAACTCATCTTTTACCAGTGGAACACACAGATCCTTGTGAATTCGGAAGTTTTTTGAATTTTTTCAACGTTTGACGCTGAGGCTATTTTCAATTTCAAAACTGTTCGAGAAATTGCTAATGACGAGGTTGACTCCAATCATGAATGAAGTAGGATGTATTCCTAACCATCAATTCGTTTTAGGGCTAAGCATAGCACCATAGAACAGACACACAGGCTGGTGAATGTTATCAGAAACGCGTTCGAAGATAAAAAATATTGCTCAGCTCTATTGACGTTTCCAAAGCCTTTGACAAAGTATGGCACAAAGGCTTAACTTATAAAATAAAATTAAACTTGCCAGCAAACACGCGCAAGCTATTAGAGAGCTACTTATATGACCGGAAATTCATCGTTAAGGAAGGTGATTTCAAAAGCTCGGCTCAGCCAATCGAAGCTGGAGTTCCCCAGGGTAGCATATTGGGTCCAACTTTATATTTAATTTATGCTTCAGACATGCCAACGAGCTGCAAAATTCACACTTCAACTTTTGCAGATGATACAGCATTCATCAGTGTCCATGAAGACTATAAATTAGCATCACAAAATTTGCAAGAACATATTCTTATATTGGAGAAATGGCTGAAGCTTTGAAAAATCAAAGTAAATATACAAAAATGTACCCATGTTACATTCACACTACGTAGAAAAACTTGTTCGGCTATTAAAATCAACAACTACATTGTTCCGCAGCACAGTGAAGTCAAATACTTTGGTATTCACCTCGACCGTAGGCTCACGTGGAAGTCTCACATTGACGCTAAAATCACCCAGATGAAATTAAAAGCAGTGCAACTAAATTGGCTCATCGGCAGAAATTCTATCTTGAAGTTAGATTGCAAACTTTTGTTATATAACGCAATCCTAAAGCCAATATGGAGCTATGGAGTTCAATTGTGGGGTACCGCCTCTGCATCTAACATTGAGAAAATTCAAAAGCGCCAGAATAAAATTCTCCGTATAATTACTGCAGCTCCATGGTATGTTAAAAACTCTCGAATTCACAAAGATCTAGGTGTACCCTTAGTGAAAAATGAATTTTCAAAACACGCGATAAGGTACATTAACAAACTGGAGTCTCACCCGAATCCTCTCGCACGTAGCATCCTTAACTTTGGTGGCCACACTCGACTGAAAAGGATGGACACCCTTGCAACCATCAGAGCGTTGGAAAGGTGACTTACCAACAAAATACACGCAAGGCTGTACCTAAGTAAATAAAATTTATCAATATTAATTAATTTTTTTCTTTTTAAGATTTGCATACTTATTGTTAGTTCTTTTAGAAGATACAATAAATAATTGAATTATAAAACAAAAAAAAAACAAAATCTTATTTAAAGATATCCGGCGTTCCTGGAATAGACTAGAATTAGTGTATATTCCAATCAGGGAGCTGATGGCGGTCTTGCTGTCCGTGGGGTGTACCCCTCCCTATTGATTGTATTGATTGGACCGTTCAATATGACTTAGCAAATTATGTAGCGCCGTTTTAACTGATCTGCCCTTTGTGTAGGCGTGCTGAGATGGCGACAACTGGTTTTGGCTAATATTGTACCTTATGTGTATGTCTATGATCCTCTCTAGTATTTTCAAAACAAAGGATGTCAGGCTAATTGACCTATTATCCTTTACTTTAGTGTGTGACATCTCTCCTCCTTTTGGGATGAAGATCACGTTACTTTTGGTCCATTCCGTTGGAATGTACGACCAGCTTAGGGCAGCTGTATATATTTCGAGGAGCCAAGGTGTGATTAGATCCAGATTGCTCTGGAAATCTGCGGGAATGATTCCATCCGGTTCTGGTGATTTGAACGGTTGGAAACTCTTGATTGCCCAATGCAGCATATCTTTTGTTATAACCAGATATACCGCATTCCGGGCGTGTGACAGGGGTGAGCTCTCATTCTACAAAAAGTGGGTGTTCATTAATTCCTCTAGCAATTCATCACAATTTGTGATCCAACATCCATCTGCCTTTTGTATAATGCTTGGGATTGTCGGTTCTTTTGAAAGTATTCTCCGAAGTCTGCATGTATCAGACATACTATTCACGTTACTACAAAACTCCCTCCAGCATATTCGCTTCGAGTTCCTGATGAGATTCCTGTATTTGTTCACCGAAGCTTTATAGTCATCCCTGTTACCTGTTCCTTTAGTTTCGTTGAGTATCCTACGACATTTCGTTTTTGTCTCAAACAGTTCTGCTGACCATTTGAGTCTGCTATTTTCCCTTTTTACAAATAGTCTACAAGATCGTCTCGTGGCATTCCTGAAAGCGTCATTGAGTGTCCCCACTGATCTTTTCATGTAAATGACATTTGTTATGGTCGGGTATTAGGCTAGGTTCTACTCAGGAATTCTCCCTGTTTCCCAGTCCTTTCTCTGCCTATTGCGATAGAATATGATTCTATGTTGTTTACTTATTTTGAACTCTAAATAACAGTAATCGGAAAAGGAGCATTCTGTAATTGATATGCGATATTCGAACTGGCAAGCGTAATATTTAACACCTCTTGCCTGTTCAAAGTTCCGAAAGTGGGTTTGTTCCCTTGATTTAGAATTACTAAATCATTATCTAGAATAAATTCTACTACATCCTCAGCTCTTTTGTTTGTGTCTGAGCTTCACCAGAACAGGTGGTGTGCAGTCGCATCCGCACCTATAATGCACGGTATGCCCTTTGTTTTCGCGTCTCTTACCGCTCTTTCTACCAGCTTGCCTGGTGGTGATTCATCCTTGCAATGAGCCATGTAGCAGGATAGAATCCATATATCAGATCGCACTACATCCATTGTGGCAGTTACGGTATCTTCACCACTGTAATCGGATAAAATGCAGATATTTATGTGCTATTGGACTATAACACAGGATCTTATGGTTATGTCCTCATTACCTGAATTTGCTGCATATATTAATTTATAGCCTTTCGCGCCTAGTCCAAGGAACTTGCCATTGTTCGTTCATGGCGCAATATCAACGACTCGCTTGGCGAGACGATATAGAAGGCTAGCTGACGTTGCTTTACTGTGATGAAGGTTAATTTGTGTATCCTTCATCGTTTATTTGGTGTCGAGGTCGAAATTGATAATGGTGGCATTTTCCGTATTCGAATCCAGTAGACTGTGGCGTTTTCCAATCCTCCAAAGAACCCTCCAACTAGAGTTTGATTGTCAGCTGTGTATTGAATTGGTATCCACCTCCTGTACTTTATTAGACTCTTTGGCTTTTTTATTGGGTTTATGGTCCATCTTGTCATCACCCAGACAGAGCCTGGTTGCCTGGTATCCATAGAATATTATGCCCTGTCTGTATTGGAGCAATGGCAGAGTCTTTTTGCTAAGGACCACATCCACTTTTAGCATCTACGACACTGACTATCTTTTAGTCTTGTGTGGGGAGTTCTGGGCTCACGACCTGAAGGATCCTGAGAATTGCATCAGGATCGTGTGGCTCGGCAGGAACAACTGCAGTCACTCTCGGACGACGAGGGATGTCACTGACCAAGATCAGCTCCAGCTGTGCCCCGGGCCATACTTCCCCTAGTGATGCAATAACCTCTTTCATGGCTGGCCGATTTCTCGACAACACACGAAATCAGTTTGACTCGGCCCTGGATCCACCCTGCATCAGTGAACTGCGGTAGACGACCGGTGTTACATTCGAGCATCTTAAGGAAATTGACCAGCAATCTCTGGCCGAACAACCCATATTTTTCACGGGTGATTGCTCCGTCAGAGTTTCTTCGTTCGACAGCAGCCCTATTCAGTGGGTTTTTTGCAACCGATTATTGCAGCTCCATGGCATGTAAAAAATTAACGAATTCATAAAGATCTAAGTGTTCCGCCGGTAAAAGAGGAATTTTCTAAGTATGCGACAAGGTATGTCAGTAAACTGGAACCTCATCCAAACCCTCTTGCGCTTAATATACTTAAGTTTGGCAGCCACACTCGGTTGAAAAGAAGGGATACCGTTGCCACCATCAGAACGTACATGGTGATTTTATTAATATAGTTCCCGAATAATAAAACTTTTTGTCTAGCATTGGCCGGACTTAAGTAAAAGCACATTGATCATTTTTACACAAGGTGGTATACAAATGTCCTATTTTTTATCACTTACCTCTTTTAAAGAAACATTCCAAATTCCGCAAAAAATCAAAATCATCAAAATACCACAAATTTGATACATATATGTATGTCATCTGATCCTGCTTCGGACTTTTCACCCTTTATCACGTTTTTTAATTTGCGTCAATAGCAGGTGCGCATGTTGGAAATTTTCCTTTTCAGTTCATCCAGGCTACAGTCACTTTTACTTTTTTTTTAATTCAATCAACAATTTATTGTAGCTTTTGTTCCTGACATTTTTATTTTTATAATTGTCATTTCTACAATGTCAAAGTTTGGGCAAGCTTTTATAAAATTCAATAAATTTATGCATTTCTGCAGAGTTATACATTTTGAATGAAAATACAAATTTGTGCGCTACGTTTCCACTACGAAAATAATACGATACAAAACAAAATAAAGTTGCACAACATACTCCTAAATTATACAACCAGTCGATACAACTACCCATAAAAATCAAAACTTTTTAATCTTTCATCCAACAACTTCATGCGACGACCCCACACCCTTTGCAATCTCATAACCAACATTGTCATGTTGTACAACTAGTTTCATGGTCATTAAAATAAGAAAGAATATTGAAAATTATTTTATAAATAGTGAAGTATATCAAGTACTTAATTTTTCGTTTCATCGGTCCGATATCCAAACATTTTTTCTCAACCCGTTAATGAACTCTTGTAGATCAAGAAAGAATATTGAAGATTTTTTTGGCTGAGTTTACCAGAAATATATTTTTCGGACGGACATTGGGTTTATCCGCTTTCAAAAAACTTGCATCCCTTTTCTCGCTATTGTGGCTGGAATTTCAGGATAAAAACTACTTTATGTTGATTCTAGGACTTCAAAATATCTGCAAAGCGAATTTCATTTACATAAATATGTATATGTTCATACTCCTACTCAAGAATTAATTTTTCGGACGGTTGACACACCCTTTTAAAAGAAGAATGAGTATTGGAAATCGGTTCATAAATGGCAGAGCTAATTATAAATTAATCTTTCGGACCTTATTTTATTACTAGAACTGCTTTTAATGAAAAAACGTTGTTTAAGTTCGCTTACGCGGCATTTTCTTGAAACCCCCGGTTTAGGCTATATCTCGGGTATATATGGACCGATATCGGGCATTTTCATTTTCCATATTTATCTAACCTTATTTCATTATCAGAACTGTTTTTAAGGAAAAAAAGTTGTTTAAGTTTGCTTACGCGGCATTTTTATGAAAAACCCCGTTTAGGTTATATCTCGGGTATATATAGACCGATATCGGAAATTTTCATTTTCCATATTTATGTAACCTTATTTTATTACCAGAACTACTTTTAAGCAAAAAAAAAAGTTGTTTAGCTTCGCCTATGCGACATTTTCTTTAAAAATCCGATTTGGGCTATATCTCGGGTATATGTATATGGACCGATATCTGAAAAAAAAAATTTTTACCTTTAAGTCACCATGCTTAATAAGTGTGTGAAGTTTGAAGCAAAACAAACAACTTTTGTTTTCAAACATTTTCATACAAAACTGCAAAAAAATTGCTTTTTTCGGAATTTTGAATATATCTCAGCTATACGTGGACCGATATTACTGAATTTCAATAGCAAACCCATGAATCGATGGGGTAAAAGAATGGTGAAAGAAAAAAGTTTCTAAGTCTAATGGTTTTCTCAGAAACGGTATTTCAACAGCGGACAGACGGACATCGCTTAATCGACTTTTCCATTAAAGGGTTGCACGAGCATTGAAATTCGAGCATATGATCACACTCGTTTCTATTTTATGCTCTGTTCATGCTTGTCTATATCAGGCATTGCTTATAAGCACTAGTGTTCATAAGCAATAAGCAGTAATGAGTGGACAGTTTGAAATGGTCGAAACTTGTGAGCATTATTCGTTTTGCTCATAAGCAATGCTCGGGCATCTGGTCTTCACAAACAGAAACAGATTTAAAGTACGAATATTAATTACACTGAAAGAAATTATGAGTTTTGTTCTTTGTTATGACGTGCAAAATTTGTTTTCATTCTTAAAACAATTATGAATATTACCTATATCATCTTTGTTTTAAATTCAACAAAACTTGAAATATTTTTTTAGCCTTTAACTGAGAGAAAATATTATAATAAATTTAAAGTAACAATTGGAATTTATTAAAGTAGTTTTTGGTTGTTTATTAATAATAAATATGTGTTTTATTTTTTGTGTGTTTTCAACTTCTCAGTAGTAAAATATACTAAATGAAAAATAGCAAATTATACAGTATTTTTCCTTAAATGTTCATAGAATATACGTACTCTTTAAATATTTTGTTTTAAAAAGTTGCAAATACCTAATTTACACGAAACATAAAAATTCATATATTTATATAGCTACACTTCTCTGTGTAGCAAAGCAAAAATATTAGCTCTCTTTAAAATTTTCATAATATAAAAAAATCCGCCATATCCCTACTCTGTTGAAAGCTACCAAGCTACTGAATGAAATTTGTCTTTTCGCACATGTTCTTTTGTTGTAAATATGGATGCCACTGTCACGAAGAAAAGAAAGCATGTGGATTTTTTTATAAACTATTTGTAACGTTATAAAATTTCTTAAATTTTTGATACAAAAATAGCTTTTCAGGAATTATTAAAGCAATATCAGTGAATACAGTGGATAGTTAAATTCAAAGATGATAATAATGTAATGTAATGTAATGAAGATTAACTATACAATTGGTTTTGGTACATATTAAGAAGCTTTTTGGTAGTAAGTTTTTAAATCTGGAGCAATCCTGGTTGGATTATTCACGAAGAGAATAAGTAATTACTCGAACAACTTCGTCAGCTGCGTAATATGTTGTAAAGTGTGCTGCCATGACCAAAAACTTATACAGCAAAAATTAAAAAAAAATTACCAAATGTGCAAAAATAATTACCAAAACTAATATAAATTTGTTTACTTGGCAAATATAAAAAATGTAATCTAATTTGCATTATTATATAAAATATATTTCCACTTTATAGTTAATAGTCTTGTAATTACTTAAGAAGAAAACAAAAATTATGCATATTTGTTTCAAATTGGCTGTAACCAATTCCTTTCTAAACCCCTTTTTTAGGACTCAAATTTTTTATATAAACTACTCCTTTTGTTAAGGAAATATGTTAGAAAGAAATAAAAGTTATACTTTTAAACTTAAATCGTCCAAGATTTAATATCGTTAACCATGAAAAAAATTTCACCACTTTTCTGGTGCTATCAACCGGGTTAAAGAAATGTCAAATATATTGTACGGCCTTACATTGGAATAATCTTAAAGTTATAATCTAGTCTAGTAGTATAAAGTTTTGTTGACAGGGTTCATATATACAGTGAAACTTATCCAAAGGAGCACTTACTACTGGCATAAACGGGCAATCTTTTTGAACCGAGATATTCCTATTTTTCCACATAATACTTTTCCCCATAGCCAGACACTTTGTTTAAAACATCTCTCACAAGCGAACAGAAGCATTGAAAACAAGCCGAATTAATTTTAGAAATTAACACGCTTTGTTAGAAACTCAGCAACAAAAGTTGTATTTAATGAAACACATCAACAAGAAAGAGAAGTTTTTAATTTAATAAAACTGTTAGGTGAAACAAAAAAATTTCAAACAAAATCATTTTTTATAAAAGTTACTTGACCAGGTAATATTTATAAACGGTATTTACTTACAAATTTATTGAATTTTTGATGAACTTTTATAATTTTTTAAATTAAATTTTTGGTTTGTACATTTGTACAACGGGTTATAGTTCAGGTTTTTTCTTTCTTAAGTTTTTTTTTTCTTAAGAAGGATTTTTTACAATACAAATCTGCTGTGATCAATAATTTTGATCGAAGAAGACAAGAAAAATTATAATCAAATCTTTAGCTGGGGGAAAACTAGATGTTTCGTAGTCGCTACACTACTCATCAGCACCCACTGGGATTTGAACTCGGGACATGACGTATCATGATCTACTGCTTTAACCACTAAGCCACCGAGCATTTAATTATTTTCTATCTATATTCATCTCATATTGAATCACATATGCATTTTGTTAATTGCCCACATTGTTTGTACAGCGTTTGCTGTCTCAGAACTAGCGGTATTTATTTTATTTATTAACATACATATTTTTGTATATTAATATTCTCCGTACCCAGAGATGTAAATATAAATTTATTGAATTTTTGATGAACTTTTACAATTTTTTAAATTAAATTTTTGGTTGTACATTTGTACAACGGTAGTTCAGGTTTTTTCTTTCTTAAGTTTATTTTTTTTTTTCTTAAGAAGGATTTTTTACAATACATATCTGCTGTGATCAATAATTTTGATTGAAGAAGAAAAATAATAATCAAATCTTTAGCTGGGGGACAACTAGCTGGTATATACTTTCATTCATTTTAAAATACACAAAAAATCTCCAGAAAGTATGCACAAAAAGTTTGAGAGGTTTAAAAAAAGTGGCAACGTTTAATAGTTTGGCTTTTTTACTACGGGCATTAATCGACCATAACCAAACAATAACCGGACACTGTTCGTTTTGATATTGAGCACTGCTCGTTTTTTCAAGTAAGCATTTTGTTTAAATCAACGGTGTTCGTTTCTGCTTCTTGATATTTGGGTGTTATCGTTACTCTGTTCAATGTTCGAGCATACTCAAATATCAAGCATGCCCATGCAACTCTTTATTTTCCATTAATTCTGATTCAGAATATATATATATATATATATATATATATATATATATATATATATATATATATATATATATATATATATATATATATATATATATATATATATATATATATATATATATATATATATATATATATATATATATATATATATATATATATATATATATATATATATATATATATATATATATATATATATATATATATATATATATATATCGCAAAAAAAACTGTAGAAATTACAAACGGAATCACAAACTTATATATACCCTTTACATTTTTGTGAAGGGTATAATAATGTTAAATTTTTTAAAATTTATTTATTTCCTTTACAAAAATAACAATATAAAAAAAATATCAAACTTCTTGTTCTACAATATATTAAACTAACCTAATATTTCTCCACGACAAAATAAAGTGTAAAATTCAAACATTTTCATTCAAAAGTATGAACTGTAAAGAAAATTTTGTATTTTGTTGCGTCACCTTTATTTAGAATAACCTCCTAAAGACGATTGGGCATACTTTGAGCCAAATTTTTAAAAATAGTTTTGAGAAATCGCTCGCCATTCCACTTGCATTTTTTCCCAAAATGCCTGAAGGTTTTTTCGCGATTCCATTGAAATTTTTTCATCCAATATAGCCTAGAGATCTTCTATTGGATTCAAATCGGGGCTTTGAGGGGGCCAATCCAATTTTTCTATGTTATTATCCTCAAAAAAATTCATTGCCACCCTGCTCGTATGCTTGGGATCATTATCTTGTTGAAAGATAAATTCTCTCAAGCCCAATTCCTCTGCACTACTGTAAAGATTTTCTCGCAAAATGTTAACGCAGTGTTCTCCGGTCATTTTCGAATCAATCTTAACTAGGCGGCCTGCTCCCGCTGCCGAGAAACAACCCCAGACCATCAGGCTTGCTCCACCATGTTTTACAGTATGTATTACATTTTTAGATTTAAGCCTTTGTGATTGTTCGCACCAGACTCGCTTGCGGCATTTCGCATGTTTTTTTTTTACTTGATATTTAGACTCGTCGGACCAAATAATACGATTCCAAAACGATTCTGGCATGTTTAAATATTTTTTTGCAAAGTTCAACCGTTTTTTAATATTTGCTGCACGAAGCAAGGGTTTCTTCTTTGCAAACGAACTTTTTAAGCCGCTTTGATTTATTTCGTTTGGATCTTACCAGTTGAAATTCCTAATTTTAGTTCCTCTTTTATCTTTCTAGCTGAAGTAAATGGATGTCTTTTCGCTAGAATGGCGATATGATGATAATCTTTTAATGAAGCCTTCGATTTTCTTCCACAAAGTCTTTTTAAACTTTCGTTTGAATTTCTCTTTTTAAAAAGTTCGAATATTTTTTTGACTCCATTTATTGAAATATTATATTTAGTCGCCAAATCTTTATATTTTATGCTGTTTACACGGTCTTTCACCAGTAAATCTTTCACGTCTTTTGACAATGGCTTCATTTTGTCTTTCTGTAGAAAGGAACTATATTAGCTTATAAAACTACGCAGTTTTAGTGATTTTACAAAATAAATAAATTGAAAATGAAATTAAATTGCTTTTGGAATTGCAATGCATATAAAATTAACTTACCATTAAGTTTTTGCAAATACTTTTAAAACTTTCACTATCAAAAGTACACTTTATTTTGACGCACAGAAAACTTGACTCATCTAGCTATTTGTTGCTTTGACCAGAAAGAGAGTGAATAATATGGACATTTTTGCTTCTGGAACAATAAGCACGTGTGTCTTTATAACGGGACATTAATTCTTTTTGTTGATATTCCGACAAACGAAAATTTTTGTTACATTTTTGTCATGTGTCCACCGGTGTCACTTCTCATACTATAAACAGCACGGGGTAGTAGGTGTTACGTCTACGGGTTTCGGCTATTATTGGTGTTTATGCCTCAAGCATAGTAGTTCAACATTTTTATTATCTCAGGGTAACTCTCATATCAAATATATTTTCGAGTAACTTTATTATTTATTTATTAATAACTAATATTATTGAATATAATTAATTATTAATAACTAATAAAATTATAAATTTTTTAGCGTAAATCGCATGATCAGTTAATTAAGTGACTTACATAGCCTCTAAAATACTCAACACATGTCACGAGTTCCCGCAAACAACGGCTACTGAAGTGTAAATATAAAATATTTTTTACGTTTACTATAAAATCAAAAAATATACTTTTTTTATTTTTTTTTATATTGGACCAGTACTCAGGTGATGACCCCTACATATGCAGTGCATTGTACCAGAACTAGGAAAATATATTGTGAGGAAGGGGAAAGAGGGAGTAGTATTTAACTTGAACTTTCCAACAGACAGGAACACGTCTGCAGGCAACTTGTTCCATAGACGAAGCGTACGGCTGAAAAACGAATTCTCTCTGTAATGCGTAGTACGATTCCCCGGGCAATCGACCACAAATGGATTAGCTCTCGACGATGAACGCGTGTTACGTAAAAATGTGCGAGTTTCGGGAACAAGATTTCTAATCTCGTCGGAGCAAAATCCATTGCAGTAACGATAGAGCATAGGCAACACAATGGGACCAAGAGGGCTGGTTTCATGAAACTGGCGGCCTGCACAACCTAGCCTAACCTAACGATAGAACAGAGTAAGGCATACTACACTGCGTCGGTGCTCCAGTATGTCAAAAGAGTAGGATACCTTACTGTCATCGATAAGCTTCTTCGCCCTCTCCTACCCACGGTCGAGTAACCGCAAAACGGAATTTGAGGCCCCGGCCCAAACTTGAGAGTTGTATTCCATTTTCGGACGATATAGGTGGTATAAATAGTAAGGAGACCGGATGGAGTGGAGTTCATCTTACATCGTTTCAAAAACCCGAGGCACTTGAATGCTTCTTTAGAGACATGAAAAATGTCTTCAGTCCAGCGAACATCACACAGTATCTTCATTCCAAGAGCATCCGATGCCGCAATATTTATACCATCCATCAGTACAGACTTCCAGTCGTTTGTTTGTGTGTTAATAAGCAACATTATGTCTTCTGAGAGTTGAAGGCGGCGCTGTTTTTACGTCCCTACTCGGAGATTAATAGAATATCATTATTCAGTGAGTCGTTCATATTTTGCCTATTGGCAACAAACTCGGATAGACTGGGCCTATAACTGAAACAGTACGAATGGCAAATGCTGCTGCCTTCCGCGAGTGGATAGAGTTGGAGGTTTGACGTAGAAGGTCGTTAAGGAAAATAAGAAATGGGGTAGGAGAAAGAAAGGAACCTTGCGGTACCCCTGAAATTATCTTGAACTCGTTTGATGAGACCACAACTATAACTCAACTCGTATAGTGCGGTCTCTGCGAAAGTTCGATATAAACCGAAAAAAGTCATCACCGACACCAAAAGCAGAAAGTTTTGCCGGTAGTCCAGCATGCAACACTCTGTCAAACGCATTAGAGATACCCAGAGCCACCACTTTACTTTCACCGAAATGATGGATTGAGTGGCACCATTTCTTTGAGAGATATTCCATAAGATTGCCAGTAGAGTGACCCTAATGAAATCCGTATTTGCGATCACAAAGTAATTTATGCGGCTCTAGGTACCTCACAAGGTAGTAATTAACAATAGTTTCCATTGTTTTGGAAAGTGCAGAATTTGCAATTGGGCGATAATTTTCACGGTTATTTGCCTCACCTTTTTTGGGAATTGGCGTTACTCTAGCAATATTCCAGCATGACGGGAGCTCACCAATATGGTAAAGTATGCTAAAGAGGCGTGCTAACGGACGCGCAAGCGTCGAAGAACACTGCTTCAAGACTAATGCTAGAATGCCAGCCGGTACAGGTGTCTTAGTCGTGGTCGGCCAAACCGCTTTTAACCGCTCGGAAAAATATCTTTGGCATTGTTATAGATACTCTTTCGAGTTCGACAGGTTAACTTTGTCAACCGGGTCGGTGAATGCTTGGTCATTCTCGGTCATTAAGAGAGTTGGAATTGATGAACTAGTACTGTTCTTCACTCTTTTAACGAAAGACCTGTTCGTGTTATTTCAACGAAAACGCACCAAGTTTAGAATTTGTATTTTGCAAAACCCATCTTATATTGTAAAATTATAGCGATAATTGATCAAATTTGTTATTCAATGATATGCGCTGTCGACCAAAATTAGCTCTCAAAAAAATACAGCTATTTACTGTCATTAAAATTATATTTAAGGACCATAGAATTGTGATTGCAACGTATTCCTAATGTGAAACGTATTCTTATTGGGCTCTGTAAAATTAAATGTACGCATTTTGGAGACTTTTTTCTTACACTTCACTCCATCCGACCTCCTTACTATTTATACCACTTACATTCGACCGAAAATGGAATACAACTCTCATGTTTGGGCCGGTGCCTCAAAGTCTATTTTGGGGTTGCTCGACCGTGTGCAGGAGAGGGCGAAGAAGCTCATCGGTGACAGTAGGGTATCCAACTCTATTGACTCACTGGAGTATCGACGCAGTGTAGGGTGCGTTACTCTGTTCTATCGTTACTACAATGGATTTTGCTCTGACGAGATTTGTAGTAGATTGCCCGGGGAATCGTACAACTCATTACAGAGAGGGTTCGTTTTTCAGCCGTACGCTTCGCCTATGGAATAAGTTGCCCACAGACGTGTTTCCTGTCTGTTATGACGTGGGAAAGTTCAAGTCAAATGTTCACAAACACTACTCCCTTTTTTCCCCTCCTCATAACCTATTTTGCTAGTTCTGGTTGTGATCCAATGACCACAATTCGCAACCTTTGCGCCGTAGCGAGAATAAACACTCAATCGATTATAACACAGGTTGTTTCTTACAACTATAACATAAACTATATTTCGGCTGATTCAATTTACGCAATGACAATTAATCGATAGAGATCTTCGTTTATTACACGGTTTCTTGCAAGTGGCTTGGCTCAAAGTGATTTTCTAGAAAAAGATGGCTTCGTTTATGCCTATTACATTTTATTTTATACACCAATACACTTGTCAAGAACCGCTGTTTCTTATACATACTAAACATTTATACGGCAAGATTTTTTATATAATAAAACACATACAAATACATAATTAATCAGTTAAATAACTCAACAATAATTGACATCGCTAAGAGCGAGTTACCATATCAATAACGTCACCGCCCCGTGATTTGACTCCGATGGAGGTAAATCACCCTTTTCTTCTACGTCCAGAACAGCCAACTTGGAAATAGGCCGTTTTAGAGCACCAGCGGACGTGTTCACTTCAGCTGATCTGGCAATACCGTCTTTACCGTGGTACAGCTCTACTACTCTTCCTCGTTTCCATTTCGATCTAGGGGCATCCGGGTCACATATTAATACCAAACTTCTCTGTTGTAGCTTTTGAGCAGGTAAACACCATTTCGTACGTCTCGCAAGCTCGGGCAAATACTCTCTTATCCACCTTTGCCAAAAACAATTCTTCAAATTCATTAATACTCTCCACTGTTTGCGCAAGCATGTTGAGTGCGGCTCAGCTGCTGAAGGGGTCTGCGTAGAATTCGTGCAACCCAATATAAAGTGACTCGGGGTCAACGGCTCTGGTTCAGTGGGTGTAACTGGTAGGTGAGTTAATGGCCGGGCGTTAACTATACATTCAGCCTCAATCAATAAACTAGTAAACGTTTCTAGTCTGGGAGTTTCTTCTTTCAACATATTATATAAAACCTTTTTGATCGACTGTACTAATCGTTTCCATATTCCACCCTGGGCGGGATTGGCTGGTGTATTATAAATTCATTTGATACCCAAGGGCGCAAGCTTGGCAGTGATGTCATCATAATCAAGAAAATCTTTGATACCTTTCAATTCGCTAAACACACCAACAAAATTTGTACCATTGTCACTCCTTAATTGCAGCGGCACACCCCTTCTATTCATAAAATTTCTAAAATACAATTTGAAGGCGTCACTCGACAAGTCTTTGGCCACTTCTAGGTGTATTGCTCGTATTGTTAAGCATGTAAAAAGGCATACCCATCTCTTTTCCTTTGCGCGTCTTATGGTGACAAAAAAACGGCCCGAAGAAATCTACCACGGTGTAACTAAACGGGCGCATGTAAGGCTGAACTCGGTCAATAGGAAGAGCACTCATTTGTGGCTGTATTGGCTTAGCTCTTCTTATTTTACAAACTACGCAAGTGGACTGGATCGTATTAACTAGGCGACGCAAGGATGGTACCCAAAAAGTTTGCCTTATTTCATTCATAATGGTAGCAGAATTTATGTGGTGAAGCTTATTGTGGTAGTATTGCACTATTAATCTTGTGAGCGCGTGTCTGTTTGGCAGTATTATTGGCTTTCGCGCTGATATAGGGAGACACTGTGCTCTCTAAACGGCTGTTACAGCGAATAAGTTGGTATTCGCCTACAGTTGGATTTAACATTTTCAATGGACTGGACTGTGAAATCAGTTTATTATTTAAAAGGCTAAGCAATTCATCAGGGTGCGAATGAATTTGCGCACTACGACATAAATACAATTGTGCTGATTGCTCCTCATCAGCTGTAAGGGGACCTTTTACGACATCTACTCCTTTCTTGCGTTTTTTAAGATTCTCTACGAACCGCATCATCCAGGCAGTTGCCCACTTATACCTCGAATAGTTAGAAAATCGATTAATATTGTGTACTACATAACTTACCCGCTGAGCAGCAACAAAAACAAATTTAGACCTCATTTCATCGTTGCTATGGTCGTCTACATGGGGACCAAAAACCTCTTGTGGTCAGTGGTCTTTATCTTTGATCAGAAAATCTGCGCCGTGTTTCCACCTGCCGCTGTTATCATACTGCTGCGCATACTTTGCTCGTGTTCCGTCATCGGCAGGATTACTCGTGCCTGGGCACCATCTCCACTGAATGAACCTGGACACTGTGATTATCTATTATAGCCTGCATAAGGAGGACGCCCATGGTTGCCGCTTGTAGCTCCATTTTTGGTATAAAGCAGTATCGAATTGGTGCACAACGACTCTTCACACTGACAAACGCTACTGTTACTTTCCCCTCTTCTACTATACGCCAGTACGCAACGGCAGCCATGCCTGTTCACTCGCGTCCGTAAATATATGTAGCTCAATATCTGCTAATTCAAACGTTCGGGCATATAGCCTTGGTATTTTAAATTGCCGCACCTTTGGCAATTGTTCTATCCATAACTTCCAATATTTATATATGTCATCTGAAATTTCCTCATCCCATTGGATTCCTAATTTCCATACGGCTTGCATTATAATTTTGGCTGTTATCATAAAGTCCACTAAAAATCCATATGGATCAAATATTGACATGTGCATTTTTAATAGCTCTCTCTTTGTTGGCTTACGAGTAAAATCGAGAATTTCTTTTGGAATATTAGACCATTTTAATTCAAATACAAAACTGTCTGCTTTAGTTAGCCAGTGCATGCCTAGTATACGCTCAGAATCTTTCTCTATTTGTACGGCTTCCTCATTGTAGTCACCGCACTTATTTCTAACTTTTTCTGAATTCGAATTAATATGGCGCAAATTAAATCCGGCTGCTTTATGTATTTCAATAACCTCGTTTACTACTTTAATGGCTTCATCTTCCGTTTAAAAGCACTCGTCATAATCATCAACATAATGACGTTCGCAAATTCCCTGCACAGCCCTCGGATAAATATTCTCAAAATTTTTTGCATTCATATTTTTAATATACTGTACCACGGCTGGCGAGCATGTAGCTCCAAATATAAGTCTTTTCATAACATATGTTTCAAGAGGGTTTACTGGCTTACCTTTTCTCCATAAAAATCTTTGGCTGTCCCAGTCTTCTTTTCTCACTGCGATTTGAAGAAACATTTCTTGTATGTCACTAGTAACTGCAACTGGAGCTTGACGGAACTTAAATAGAACACCCATTAACGGTTGGTTGATATCAGGACCTGACAATAATAATTTATTTAATGAAATATTTTTTACTTTTGCTGCCGCATCGAAAACTAATCTAATAGACTTTTTGTTAGAGCTCTTTACCCCAAAATAAGGAATATAATACGTTCTTGCAGTCCGCATTTCAGCTTCCGTTTCAGTTAATCGTGCAGCGTACCCTTTTTCGATCAATTCTTCTACCTTTTTACAATATTCAATTGCAAAAACAGAATCTCGTGCCATTTTTCTTTCAATTCCTTCAAGCCGTTTCAATGTCATTTCAAAACTATCGGGGCATACAGGAAAACGTTCCTTCCACAGCAAAGAAACCTCATATCTGCCATCTACTTTCCTTGCTGTATTTTTCAATATATTAATCACCCGGGCATCGTCTTTTGATACAATTGGTTTCACATCTGGTTTAGTTCCAAAACATTCTGTTAAAAAATAACTAGATACAAGTTTATTAATACTGTCAATATTTTTGGAAAACGCTAAGCACACCATGCGTAGACAATTTCTATTACCATTAACATTTCCATATGCCAACCAACCCAGTCTTGTTTTTACTACAATTGGCCTATTGACCGTTGTTGGAACCTCTATTGGCACGGTCAAATAGGCGTGATTCAAACTTATTATAATTTTTGGTTGTACATTCACATATGTATATAAAGGTAATTTTAACAATTCCGAGTTTTCGCTAATACACTCGTCCGCATCAAATGTCTGAGTTGGCAACTCTAATTTGGCAGATGTGTATACATTTGACATTTATATTTCTTTCCATTTTCGTAAACACCACTAATTTCAAGTTCGATTATTTCTGTTGCTTCGAATGACCTTTTACGATTTAACCAATATAATTCTAATGTGCTTTTCCTACCAACTATACCCAATTGATGTGCAACTTCGCTGTCTATAATTGTGGCATTCGATCCATCATCAATGAAGGCATAAATAGTGATCTCGGTTCCTTTACCATACAGCTTAACTGGTAACACCTGAAATAAGATCTCGCTGGAGGCAAACATTTTATTATAGTGGCAGCTAACATGATCACCGTTTGCATCAGCGTTAATAGCTATGGAAGGAGCAATTGCCTTCGATGTGCTATTCGTACTATTATATGAATGGCTAACTTGGTTTGTGTCGTGCGACAAACAATTATGAACACGGCTACAACTGCCTACACTGCACTTTTTCTTCTTAAAGTCACAGTGTTCCAGGTCCACACACTCGCCCTTGCATAATATGCATTTCTTTTCAGCTATGGCGACATGAACAAACTTGCGGTTATTAGTTTTATGAAAATTGTGTGTTGCTACAACAGTTGAGGATGGCCGTTTATGTACAGGAACGACGGGAAGCGAGTCAGAGACCATATTTGCAACGCGGCGTATGCTATTCAACCATTCATTAAAATCTATTATGGTGGCAGGTCGCTTAAATTAAAGACATTTCTCGGCCCATTGTAATTGACGACTAATGGGATACTTTCCAACCATTTCACTCAGTAGAGTGGGATTTGACAATAGATGTTCCCCATTTGCATTTTTCAAAAACATAGTGATATTCATGACTTTATTGGCGAAATCAACAAGCTGATCCAGCCTGTCATCAGTTATTGGCGTTATACGTCTCACTTTTTCTATTTGACTACGAATTAATAATTCGGGCCTGCCGTACGTCTCTTCTAGACATTCTATAATGGCTGGCACATTAGCTGAATTGGACAATAGAGCCTCTACTGTTTCCTTAGCAGAGCCCGATATTGATTCACGCAGGCGCATAATGCTATGCAGGTTTGAATAATTAAATTCACTAGTTGTGCTTCTAAATGATTCAATAAAACTTTGCCATTCTTCTGGCTTACCTGTAAACGTTGGTAGTAGGTAAATCTTCTTCTGTCATTGTTCCACTGATGTGTTATTGCTTTCACTATTAACAGAAGACTCCCTTATAGGCATTTGTTGCATGGCATTTCTGTTTTCAAAGAGGCGTTCATTTTGTATCTCTAATACTCTATTATTTAGCTGTTGCGTATTTGACATCATAAACTCCTGCATGGCATGCATCTGTCATTTTTCATATCGGCTAACTTTTTATGAAATACACGGGCAATTTTAGACACAAACTCAGAAGCTACTTGTTCACTTGAACGGCTTGACGAACTTTCACTCTGCATCTGAGCTTGAGACAGCGGCGGCTGCGCTGGCAACTGGACTGATGGTTGTAGCTGTGCACTTGTAGAGCGTGAGGCTGAGGACGAACTGGCGTTTTGAAGGGTTGCGGCGTGTCTGTACTCCCCTGTGGCAAAACAGGTTCCTGAGGCTGGCTATTTGGCATTTCGCAATCAAAACTTTCAAACCTTGCAGGAAGAATACCCTTTGTTCTTCTTTGGCTAATTCTGTTTGGCGTAATACCAGAATTTGACGTGAACCTTCCTTTTTCTTATCTGAATCGTACGTCCAAACGATCTCGCAAATGCAACATATAATAAAATAATTGTGATCCAATGACCACAATTCGCAACCTTTGCGCCGTAGCGAGAATAAACACTCAATCGATTATAACACAGGTTGTTTCTTACAACTATAACTTAAACTATATTTCGGCTGATTCAATTCAGGCAATGACAATTAATCGATAGAGATCTTCGTTTATTACATGGTTTCTTGCAAGTGGCTTGGCGCAAAGTGATTTTCTAGAAAAAGATGGCTTCGTTTATGCCTATTACATTTTACTTTATACACCAATACACTTGTCAAGAACCGCTGTTTCTTATACATACCAAGGCGACTTTATACAGGTGAGTGCAAGCGGAAAGGCGAATTCAGTACTATGTATTTTGTTATTGTAAAACATATCGTGAATGTCATAATCTAAATTCGCCTAAGATTGCTCAGCAGAGAAACAATTTTATATAAACGTTAAATATAAGCTTTTATAATTGTTTGTAATTAAAATCACAGATTATATTAGTTTTTCACTTTTAAATTCACACAAATTTCTTGAAATTGCACTAAATCATGCAAAAAACTTCAGATTAAAATGGCGCGAAAAAGTTTGTAAACAAAAGAAACAAAATTTGACAGTCGCATTGGAATAAACGCGAGAAGCAAAAAATAATCACCTGTGCTGTTAAGTTCACCTGGTAATGAATTCGCCTTGATACATACTAAACATTTATACGGCAAGATTTTTATATAATAAAACACATGCAAATACATAATTAATCAGTTAAATAACTCAACAATAATTGACATCGCTAAGAGCGAGTTACCATATCAATAACACTGGTACAATGCGCCGCATATGTAGGGGTCATCCCCTGAGTACTGGTCCAAGATAAAAAAAAAACAAAAAAAAAGAGATGTGTTGAATATGATTTGGTGCCACCAAAATTTTAAAAACGCCCCGAAAAAAATATTTGCAATAATTGTTTTTAATCAGAATTCGCCATTTTTCCAAATTTTAATAATTTAACTTATCTTAATATGTGTAATTCTTCGAGCCTAAGGTCTTTCTTGGAATTTTTAGTTTTTTTGGTTTTTAATTATCTGGCAATATTTCGCTTTCCTTTGGATAGCTTCTTCAGGCCATCCAAAGGAAAGCGAAATAATGCCAGATAATTAAAAACCAAAAAAACTAAAAATTCCAAGAAAGACCTTAAGCTCGAAGAATTACACATATTAAGAAAGGAAAAAACGGTCGAAATAAAGAAATAATAATTTAACTTATATTTTCAAATTATATGACCGTGCGGCGTTACCACATATACGTGTTTTACTATCTCACTTTGAACCTTCTTCGGATATAAATACATATTAACTGTGAGTTTGCAAATTATTTGCAAATAGCTTTTATTCGCAAATAACTTTTTCGTATAAACAAGATAATTGCTACATTTATGCCACGGTATTGTTCATGAAAATAGTTAAAACAAGTAAGAGTGTATTATATTCGGCTGGGCCGAATCTAAAATATCCTTCACGATAGTCACGAATGTGTATAGTATATTAAAAATGTGACCTAAATATGCTCGGTTATATATGAACCGATATCGCTATATCTGCGGTATATATGGACCGATAGCGGAAATTTTCATTTTTCATATTTATATAGCCTTATTTTATTACCAGAACCGCCTTTAAGCAAAACAAGTTGTTTAATTTCGCTGACGCGGCATTTTCATGAAAAACCCGCTCTAGGCTATATCTCGGGTATATATGGACCGATATTAGAAATTTTCATTTTTCATATTTATATCACTTTATTTCATTACTAGAACACAAAAATGTTGTTTTAGTTTGCTTACGCGACACTTTTATGTAAAACCCGGTCTAGGCTATATCTCGGGTATATGTGGACCGACATCGAAAATTTTAATTTTTCATATTTCATTACCAGAACTGTTTTTAAGCAAAAAAAGATGTTTAAGTTCACTTACGCGACATTTTCATTAAAACCGCAGTTTAGGCTATATCTCGGGTATATATGGACCGATATCTGAAATTTTCATTTTCCATATTTATGTAATCTTATTTCATTACCAGAACTGCTTTTGAGCAAAAAAAAGTTGTTTAAGTTCGCTTACGCGACATTTTCATGAAAAACCCGATTTGGGCTCCATATGGACCGGGTACATATGGACCGATATCGGAAATTTTCCATATTTATATAACCTTATTTCATTACCAGAACTGCTTTTGAGTACAAAAAAGTTGTTTAAGTTCGCTTACGCGGCATTTTCATGAAAACCCCGGTCTAGGCTATATCTCGGGTATATATGGACCGATATCGGAAATTTTCATTTCCATATTTATATAACTTCATTTAATTACCAGAACTGTTTTTAAGCAAAAAAAGATGTTTAAGTTCACTTACGCGACAATTTCATTAAAACCGCGGTCTAGGCTATATCTCGGGTATATATGGCCCGATATCGAAAATTTTTATTTTTCATATTTATATGACCCTATTTCATTACCAGAACTGCTTTTGAGCACAAAAAAGTTGTTTAAGTTCGCTTACGCCACATTTTCATGAAAAATCCGATTTGGGCTATATCTCGGGTATATATGGACCGACATCGAAAATTTTCATTTTTCATATTTATATGACCCTATTTCATTACCAGAACTGCTTTTGAGCACAAAAAAGTTGTTTAAGTTCGCTTACGCGACATTTTCATGAAAAAACCCGGTTTTGGCTATATCTCGGGTATATATGGACCGATATCGGAAATTTTCATTTTCCATATTTATGTAACCTAATTTCATTACCAGAACTGCTTTTGAGCACAAAAAAATTGGTTAAGTTCGCTTACGCGGCATTTTCATGAAAATCCCGGTCTAGGCTATATCTCGGGTATATATGGACCGATATCGAACATTCTCATTTTTCATATTTATGTGACCCTATTTTATTACCAGAACTGCTTTTGAACACAAAAAAGTTGTTTAAGTTCGCTTACGCGACATTTTCATGAAAAACCCGGTTTGGGCTATACCTCGGGTATATATGGACCGATATCGGAAATTTTTATTTTCCATATTTATATAAACTAATTTTATTACCAGAACTGCTTTTGAGCAAAAACAAGTTATTTAGCTTCGCCTATATATGGACCGATATCTGAAAAAAAAAAATTTTTGTCTTTTAGTCACCATGCTTAATAAGTGTGTGAAGTTTGAAGAAAACGAACAACTTTTGTTTTCAAAAATTTTCATACAAAACTGCGAAAAAAAATGGCTTTTTTCGGAATTTTGAATCTATCTCAGCTATACGGTGACCGATATTACTGAATTTCAATAGCAAACCCATGAATCGATGGGGTAAAAGAATGGTGAAAGAAAAAAGTTTCTAAGTCTAATGGTTTTCTCAGAAACGGTATTTCAACAGCGGACAGACGGATGTCGCTTAATCGATTAATTCTGATTCAGAATATATATACTTTATAGGGTCGCAAAAAAAAACTGTAGAAATTACAAACGGAATCACAAACTTATATATACGCTTTACATTTTTGTGAAGGGTATAAAAAGAAGTATTAGAAAACCAAAAAGTTTTCTGATTCATTAAAAAAGGTATATGCTGAGCAGTCACTTTCAATTTGATGTTCAAAGTATATGTGTAAGATTTATTTCTTCACATTATGAGTAAAAGTCAATCAAATGAGAACAAGCATAAGTTTCCCTGAAGATATGATTCCAGACTTTTGAAATTTGTAAAGAAATTTTAAAGATTATTCTTCACAGGAAAGTATATAAAATCGAAAAATTTAAGTGGCGACAAAAGAAGTAAATACAATTTGATAAATAAGGTACCGGCGAATTCATCAACTCCGCCTGAACTCGCCGATGCAGCCACTTAATAATTTATTCACTTTGATACAGACTAAACACAAGAAAAGTTAGTTTGTTTGTGTGAAAGACGAATTTAAGCCCGAAGCTATCAAAAGGAGCTGATAAGAAATACATACCTGCATTGCCAGTGTTTTATTTTAGTGTGGCCAACTCAGGAACTCATCGAAGCATTCACCGCCATCGGATTAGTGTTTTACAATTGAGTGCACGTGGCCGGTCTCTAAAATAAACTTTCATTTTGTGGTTCACGGTTTGTTTGTTAATTTATTACCTGCACAAAGCTAACATTTTCGGCATTTTTAATATTGAAAAACGCTAAATCTTGCGGGAAAGGCGCTAAATTGGCATCCTTGCTTCTGAACTTGTTTTTCTTCTAAATAATTTACTTCCTACAGCATGTGTATATAACGAGTGCAAATGTGGATGAGTATTAACTGTTTTATTTTTGTTTTGCATGCAGCTTTTTACAGTCAGCCATTGACATTTTCATTACAACGTGCGTGCTCTCTTTTCGCAATTTACAACTCTCTTTGCCATCTCTCTAACTACATTACTCATATTTCTTCTCTGTTGTAAATACCACGTTTATATACATATATATAGGTACTTATCAACATATTTTCTTTTCGGTTTCTTTGCTTTTGCATACTTATGTATGTAGATTATCTCTCTTATTGTGATAGTTTTACCTACAAGAATTGCGGATTTTTCTTTTTGTTTGTTCCTTCAATTTATGTATGTGTATGTAAGTTTGTTTTCTTTTTTTTAAATTTAGTACCTATAAACAAAAAAAGAAAAGGTATTGAGGTCCTTCTTGTACAAGTGTGGCATAAAAAATGTCTACATACTTATGAACAAATAAGAAAATATTAAAAATATTGTTGATTTTGTTGGGGATTGGGAACCAATTCTGTGAAGTTTAATTTTTTTCAAACTTGTTTATGTTTGCACATACTTATGTATGTATAGTAGTAAGTACATACATATTTACGTATTTGTATTATGTATGTAGGTACATTTGTATGTGCACATGTTATTATTTAGCTCTCCAGTAAAGTGTTACAAAAATTTTTCTTTTTCATTCCCACTTTATTCCCGAAGCTTATCGTTTAAATTCGTTGTTTGCCAACTTTCAGCTGACAATTTTTCTATAAACAGTGTTTTCAGTTCAGAACCTTCAGTTTATACGTAAGTATATATACTTATGTATGTATACGTATATATACTTATGTATGTTACGTATATATACTTATGTATGTATATACATATATTAAAGAAAAACAGAAGTATGTACATACCTATATGTTTGTTTATATACATGTTTATTATATATCTACATATGTATGTATCTGATTTAAATTATTTGCGGCCATTTAATCATTTAATATGATTTATGCATCTACTTACATATACATACATACATACATACATACATACATACATACATAACAGTGATCACCAAAAATCATGTTTTTGCTTCAATAACTCATACTAAAATCTGTAAACAACAAAAATCAAGCGACAAAGTTCAGTGTAGTGTAGTCTAATGTTAGGAAGCTTCAAAATATGAACTAATAATAAGTATTCAAATCTTAATACTAAACACAACAAACTAAATAAGTCCAGTCAATGCTAGACAAAAATGTTATCTCTTCTCCTCAACCGAGTGTGGCCGCCAAAATTATATATATTGCCTGCCAGAGGATTTGGGTGAAATTCCAGTTTACTGATATACCTTGTCGAGTACTTTGAAAATTCGTCTTTTACAAGAGGATCCTTATGAATTCGAGAGTTTTTTGCGTACCATGGAGCTGCAGTATTCGTTCGAAGAATAAGGTTTTGTCGAATTTTTTCAATATTAGATGTTAAGGCGGTGCCCCATAATTGAATTCCGTACCACCATATAGGCTTTAGAATTGCGTTGTATAACAAAAGTTTTGCAATCCGGCTTCAAAATCGAATTTCCGCCCATAAGCCAATTTAGTTGCAATGCTTTTAATTTCAACTTAGTGACTTTCGCACCAATGTGAGGCTTCTATGTGACGTTAGCCTATGGTCGAGGTGAATACCAAGGTACTTGACTTCATTGTGCTGCGGAATAGGCGAATTGTTAATTTGAATAACCGAACATTTTTGTTTACGCCGTGTGAATGTACCGTGAGTACATGTTTGTTCATTAACTTTGATTTTCCAAAGTTTTAACCATTTCTCTAATATTGAAATATACTCCTGTAATTTTCGTGAAGATAACTGAAGCTAAATGGATTCCGGATCTCGTTGGCGTTCTTGTGACTAAACTACCCCAACGTATCATAACCCGAATAAATCCAACCTTCCGCTTCTAGTGTCAAGCCAAGACTGACTTTTCAACTTTATTTTATCTTTTTCATTCTGTATTCATATTCTTACATGTCAGAGTGTAGCTTTGATAGTGAACGGACGTATTTGTTTTTGGTCAGAGTGTTTCAAAAAAAAAAAAAAAAAAAAAAAAGAAAGCGGTATAAGTAGAAAACCACAATAAGTTTTTTTTTTTTTTAACTTTATTATTTTATTTATTGAATCTACATAAAAAATGTAATGACAATAAGTAATCAAATCTTAATACTAAAAAAAATTTTAATTAAAGTTCTACCAGTGCTGGACAAAAATTTATTTTTATGCGAATATTATTTCAGAATTCAGTCATCTGTTTAAAGTTCTAATGGTAGCCAAAGTATCCCTCCTTCTCAGACAGGTATGACCACCAAAGTTAAAGATATTAACTGCAAGTGGATTTGGATGGATTTCAAGTTTGTTAATATATCTTGTCGCGTACTTCACAAAAGGTACGTTCAGATCTGCGTGGATTCGTGAGTTTTTAACGTACCATGGAGCATCTGTAATTCTACGGAGAATTCTATTTTGACTTCTTTGAATTTTTTCAATGTTGGATGCCGAGGCTGTGCCCCATAATTGAATCCCATAGCACCATATTGGCTTTAGAATCGAGTTGTACAGCAAAAGTTTACAATCAAGCTTTAAGGTCGAATTTCTGCCTAGTAGCCAGTTAATTTGCACTGCTTTCAATTTCATCTGCGTTACTTTTGCCTCGATGTGCGACTTCCATGTTAGTCTACGGTCAAGATGAATACCGAGGTATTTGACTTCACTGTGTTGAGGTATTACTATATTGTTAATAGTAATGGGTGAGCATGTTCCTAGACGTAGTGCGAATGTAACATGGGCACACTTTTGTTCATTAACCTTGATTTGCCAAAGCTTGAGCCATTTCTCTAGTTTGTCGATATGTTCCTGTAAGTTTATTGATGCTTGCTGGTGGTTACTATGTATGCTAAGGAATGCTGTATCATCTGCAAATGTTGAAGTGTGAATGTTGGTGCTCAAATATAAGATAGGCCCTAATATGCTGCCTTGGGGAACTCCAGCTTCAATAGGCTGGGCGGGGCTTATGAATTCGCCTTCTTTTATTATAAATTGGCGACAATATAAATAGCTTTTCAAAAGGTTATGTATGTTTACAGGTAAGTTAAACTTTATTTTATGCATTAGTCCATCGTGCCACACTTTATCAAAAGCCTGTGAGACGTCGATGAATAAGGCAGAGCAATATTTTTTATCTTCAAATGCCTTTCTTATGACGTTAACTAACCTGTGTGTTTGCTCAATGGTGCCATGTTTCGGTCTAAAACCAAATTGGTGATCAGGAATACATTCAACCTTATGAAGCATTGGATCCAACTTCGCCTTTAGCAATTTTTCGAAAAGTTTTGATATTGTTGACAGTAGACTTATTGGACGGTATGATTCTACTTTCGTGTGATCCTTCCCTGGCTTAGGAACCATTGTTATCATGGACACCTTCCACTCTGCAGGGTAATACTCAAGCCGTAAAATAGCATTAAAAATACAAAGAACAATTCTTTTAGCTACACGAGGCAGCTCTACGAGCATTTTGTTGCTGATTTTATCCATACCTGGAGCTTTTTTAAGGTTTAGATTACCAATAGCATTTTTAACTTCTTCAAAATTGAATCTTAAAGGCACAGGAGGTCTACTAACAATAGGCGGCAACTCATTTGCATTATCAGACCTATTTGTAGTAAAAACGATTTTCAAATGGTTAACAAATAAATTACCCTTTTCCGAGTTATCTCTAGCCCAGTCACCAGATGGTTCTCGCAAGGGCGGCTTACCTCTAACTGGCCTTTTTAAACTTTAGTCGCCCGCCATAAAGAATAGTCGGACTGAGGAGTACCATCCAGACTTTCCAAATACGTTTGTAGAGAAGCCGTTTTTTGCTTTCCAAGCAAATTTCTTAGCTGACTTGTGCACTCACGTAGCCTTGTTTTTAGTTGCGGAGACCTGCGAAGTTGCCACTCTCGTCGAACTCTTCTTTTTTCTAACACAAGTTGCTCGATTTCTGAAGAATATGTTCTATTTTGAAGATTTCTGCGTGTTAAATAAACGCTAGAACCAAGTTCAGCGGCTTGTTTAAGGTTTTCGCTAAAGTTGCTTAGTGACGCATTAATATCTTCAGGTGTTCTTAAAACAATATTCTCAGTGCAATGGGTACTCAAAAATTTTTTATATTTTAGCCAATTCACTCGGGTGACAGTCCTATGCAAATTGTTAATCGGGGACCAAGTCTCCTGGGGAAAACGCACTGAAATAATAGTTGGTGAATGATCCGATGACAAGTCTAACGAAGGCTCAGCTTGCATCCATTCTACAGGGATTCCCTTTACCACTCCAAAATCAATCACATCAGGAATCTTTCGCCGGTCAGTCGGCCAGTAAGTGGGATGTCCGCTTGATATTACGTCTAAGCCCATTTTAGAAATTGTATCAAAAAGCATTCGACCCTTCGGGGTGATTAAACGTGAGCCCCAAAAAGTGTGTTTTGTGTTGTAATCTCCAGCTGCTATAAAACGAGGTCCTAATGAGTTGAAAAAACTTGAATATTGTGATTCCGTCACTGAAAATCGAGGCGGCGAATAAATCGATGAAATAACCAATTTGTAATGAAAATTTTCCACACAGATATTAGTTGCTTGAAGATAGTCCTCGCATGTGTCGTTCAACAAATAATGCTTTATCCTAGATTTTATCAAGATTGCAGAGCCCCCACAAGCTCTTCCACGGGGGTCTTTAGTATCGTATAGTACGTAGCCGTTGATTTTGAAGAAGCTTGTTGACGTCAAGTGAGTTTCTGCAATCATCATTATATCGATCTGCTTATCCATCAGGAAGTATTCGAGTTCATTTTTGTGTTGGCGGATGCCGTTCGCGTTCCAGAAACATATTTTTAACCAAATCATTTTTTCGAAATAACCTGCAAAATGGTGGATTGCATTTTTACCATTTCCTGCATCATCGTCAACATAGACGACGTAAAAGTGTTTATAGTTTGAATAAGGGTCTGTATTGTTGCCTCAAGGTTACTGAAATTTTGATCGGGTGGTTGAGATCTAGATTCCTGATTCGGGTTTGTGAAATTAGACTTAACTACATTAGCATAAGAAATTTGTTTTTGATTTTGAACGGTTATGTCTGTGGTTGACTGTCGTGTCGGAGGAAAAGAATTATTAGAAAAAGTTTGAGTCTGCTGTGGTGGCTTAGAAGCAATTATTGGTTTGTTGTTCATTGAGCGCTTGAGGTGGGTGTAGACGGAGCAACCTCTATAATTAGCTGTGTGGTTTTCACCGCAATTACTGCATTTTTTTATTTTTGGGTCGAATTTTGGCTTATTGCATTGTGCTGTACCATGGAGTTCTCCACACACAACACAAACTGTAGGCAACTTGCAGTACGCTTTAGTGTGGCCAAATTCTTGGCAGTTGTGGCACTGTACGGGTCCTAAGCGCTTATGGGGTTCCTCTACAGTTGTTTTTCGATGTAAAAGGTATTTTATGCTATATATTGGATGAACTTCATTTTTCTTTAAAGACACATCTCCTGGCTCTAATTCAACCCTAAACATGGGTTGAGGGATCTTTTCACGATTTCTGATGTTTAACACGTTTTTTACTTTGAATCCCTTGTCTGTCAAACCGGTCTTAACTTCATCAATGTCTACGCAAGGGTCAATCCCTTTTATTACTTGAAGACCTTTAGCGCTTTTAAGCTGATAAGTATAAAAAGCTTTTTTTTTTCCTTTTCAAATGCGTCAGACAGTTTTCGGTAGTCATTTTCATGGTTAACCTGAATTTTAGTTTCGTTAATATTGCCGTGCTTGATGGAGGTAACGTTAAATGTATTTTCTCCGATTGCTGAAACAATTTTTCTTACCAGTTCATTGGAGGCAGATTCTCTTAAATAAATTGGTGGTGGTTTAAACGATTTTTTTGACGATGCTGTTGGCTCATCCGTTTGAAGAATGGAAAATCTGTTTTGATCTGTTGGTCTAGCGGTTTCGGCATCTTTAGAAATTTTTGATTTGGATGCAATTTGAGCAGATTTAGGGCTTCGCTGACGTTTAGTGATGGTGATATACCTATCCATGCCTACTTGCGTTTTTGGTTTATTGGCATTAATTAGAGTAGAATATCTTTTATCTTCTGCAGTAACATCTATGTTAGGCGAGCCGGAACGGGAGCGGATTTTATCTCTTGTAGAAAGAAAATTGTCCAATGATTGCTTTATAGACTCTTCTTCAGAAGTCCATATACTTTTGCTGGTGGAGCTAGGCTCTTTTTCAAAAATATTTCTGATGGGATCACTCATACAGAAAACAAAACTTTAATGTATAGTTTTTTCCTACTGGGTAGGTAATCTTCACGCACAATAACAACAATAACAATGCACTGCCACCGCACTTGTTTTATTGAAATTGATTTTATTGCTTATTTACTGAAATGTGAGGAATTTATTTTCCCGTTGTTTTTTTAAAATAATTTGTTCTTGTTTTTACAATTTAATACAATATATTATTGTTTTTGTATGTAAGTTTAAAAATATGTAAGCACAATGATTGTTTGGTTTGTTTTTTTTTGTTCATTTTTTTAAAAACACGACCGTGCGGTTGAAGAATCACAGAGTGACAATTATTTTCATATACCTTTAAAGCAACAAAAATATAAATAAAAAAAAATTGCATGAGCGTACCCAGTAGGTGCAATTCTGAGAGAGAGCTTAGCTCCACTAGAAAAAAAACTCTGGATTTCTGAAGAGGAATCATTGAAAAAATCATTGGACAATCTCCTGTCTCTAAGAGATAAAAAACGCCAAACATTATTGTTACAACAGACGACAAACCATCTTCCAGTCTAGCTATTGTTGATAAACCGAAAACGCAAGTGGGTATGGATAGGAATATAACCGTGGTTAAACGTCAGCGAAGCCGTAAATCCGCGCAAATATCATCGCAACCAAAAATGTCTAAGGACTATATTACCTCTGCGGTAACGGATAGTAATAGGTTTGCTATCCTTCAGACAGATGAACCAACAACATCCAAAAAAACATATAAGCCTCCACCAATATATTTGAGAGAGCCGACCTCTAGTGAACTGGTGAGACAAATTATTACGGCAATCGGTAAAGATACTTTCAACGTCACATCAGTGAAGGACGGCAGCATCAGTGAATCTAAAATTCAGGTAAACCATGAAAACGATTACCGAAAATTGTCTGATGTGTTAGAAAAAGAGAAAAGATACATTTACACTTACCAGCTCAAAAGTGCTAAAAGTCTTCAGGTCGCTATTAAAGGTATTCACCCTTGCGTAGATATTGATAACGTCAAAACCGGATTGGAAGATAAAGGTTTTAAAATAAAAACCGTAGTAAACATCAGGAGCCGTGAAAAGATCCCTCAACCCATGTTTAGGGTTGAACTAGAACCAGGGGATGTTGTGCTAAAAAAGAGTGAAATTCATCCAATATATAACCTCAAATTTCTTTTGCATCGTAAGGTTACCGTTGAGGAGCCACATAAGCATTCAGAACCCGTTCAGTGCCTAATCTGCCAAGAAATTGGCCACACTAAGGCTTACTATAAGTTGCCCGCTGTTTGTGTTGTATGTGGCGAACTTCACGGCACAACTCAGTGCAATAAGCCAAAAGCCGACGCAAGTGTTAAGAAACGCAGTAACTGTGGAGGTAACCACACTGAAAATTATAGAGGTTGCCCCGTCTATACTCATTTTAAGCGGTCAATGACAAATAAGTCATCGGATTCCGATCCAAATTTGAGTAATCTAGACGCAACCCTGCATACTCTTGTCCAATCCATTAACACTTTTACCGTTTCTATGACCAATATGATGCAGGAAATGCTAAAAATGCAATCCACTATTTTACAGGCGATTTAAAAAAATGAATTGGTTAAAAATATGTTTCTGGAACGCAAACACAAAAATGAACTTGAGCACTTCCTTATGGAAAAGCAAATCGATATAATGATGATTGCTGAAACCCATTTGACAACCAACGGTTATTTCAAAATTAATGGCTACACACTGTATGACACTAAAGATCTCCGTGGAAGGTCTTGTGGAGGCTCAGCAATTCTAATAAAAAATAGAATTAAGCACTATTTTCTACATGAGAATGGTTATGACAAATAATAGGTGTGTTCGTTTACTCTATTTTTTGGGATCCCGCGGAATCCCAATCTGCACGAAAAGCGTCCCGCGCTTTAAAATTGGGTAAATGAGGGCGATTTGCAGAGACCAGTATGATAGCTGTTCTTGTACGAAACTGCCCGTACTTTTTCTTCGCGCTAGTTTGGGCAAATAGTTATACAATCAGCTGTTTCAAAAATAAACAATAACAAAGAAAGAAAGTTCATTTGAATCAACTCATATACATTTCAATGCTATTATATTAATATTAAATAAAAATGTATGTGCACAAGACTTTAAGAACCCAAAACTGTAAAAAATCGTACTCTTTTTTCGTAAAACTAAATGACAATTTTAGCAGATATTTCTTTAGCGTTAGTTCGTTTCCATACTTTTGGTAAATTTAATCTGTTTTTGAGAGAAGCTTATGTATGCTTGCTCTCATTTGCACGAAACTAACCCATAAAGTAAAGAAACACACCTAATAATTTTAACACTAACTGATGAAATTATGGTGCAGATATCGATGGCTAAGTTGTCAAATGTTGTCTATGGGCAATTTCGTGGATACTGTAGAGTTTATAAAATTTCTACACCTACAGTACTGCCGTCCAAGACTCTGTATCGCTGTAAAGTTGCTTTGAAGGCATAAATAATCGCATCTAATTTGTAATTCCAGTTCAAAATAGGAATATTTCTACAATATATTTACTTTTGCGCAAAATATTATAAAACAAAAAAGGCTTTATAGTGAAATGTATTGAATTTACTACCCTACTCGTAATCACCAGTAGACTTTATTTTTTATTTTTATCATGGTACTCAGGGTATGACCCCTACATATGCGTTGCATTGTACTGGAAAAAGAAAAATAGTTTATAAGGAAGAGAAAGAAGGGAGTAGTGTTTGTAGACGTCTGAATTGAATATATCAAAAACAATACGGAAAGACGAAAAACGTTATCGCAGCATTTAAAGTGCTGGAATTAAATTAGTTAAGACTGATCAGTGTCTAGTGTATATACCTGTGGCGCCCTGTTGTAAAACAACTCTGTGTTAGAAGTGCGAGCATTGTTTTTTGACAACGAGGTAAAAGAAGAACAAACTTCCTTTTTATTCATTCATTCCTTTTTACGCTCGTCTCTCGGTCTGCACACTATCAGCGACGCAAGAATATATATTATTTAATCTAATTATAGATTTAATTTAATGTAGTTTAATAAAAGTTTTTTTTATGAATTGAAATAAAGATTAGAGTTCCTCTTTATAAAGAAACAAAGCGCTCTAAATTGGTGACCCCGCAAAAAGTTTCAGATATCATTCGAAAGAACTAAATATGGTTTCTCAGCCATTTTGTTAAATTTCGGGCAAAGCAGACGCCATATTTTTGTCGTGAAAAATACTCGTGGTAGCAACACATTTATTGAAGATGGCGGATGAAAACGTTTTAGCTGCACTCGACCCGAACATTATCGCGCAACTGGCTGAAGTAATCGCATCGATGCCACTCACCAACAGGTATGAATACGTAAAAGGTAAAATCATCAATCATTTTGCGCACAGCGAACAACGCCGTTTAAACCGGCTTTTATCCGAACTTCCGCTTGGAGATAAAAAGCCGTCCGAATTGTATTACGAGATGAAGCGAGTGGCTGGTTCAACTCTTGGCGAAGCAGCGCTAAAAGGGCTCTGGACAAAACGCTTGCCAGAATTTGCACAGCCGGTTGTTGCAGCTTCTGCGGGCACACCAGCAGAATTTACGAAAGTGGCTGATGCAATCGTTGACGCAATGGCGACAAACCAAGTTAACAGTGTGCAAACAAAATCAAACGAGCTTAATGAACTTCGGGCTGCTATAGTGGAATTGGGCAAAAAGTTTGGACGCTTTACATCGCGCCCCGAACAGCGCTCAGGTAGAGCAACACAACAGCGCAGTAAATCCGCAGGGCGTGCAACTTACCTTTACCACACCAATGGTCCTGAGTGTTGGTATCACGTAAAGCATGAACGAGCTGCGCAAGTGTCGTAGCCCCTGCCGCCATAGGCCTCGAAAGGTCGACATTGCGTCCACTGACACATCGTCAGCGAAAAAGAATTCCAATTGACTTCCTCGGCAGGTGGCAGTATCTAGCGGAAGTACCGCCACCAGTCGCCAATTATTTCGCCTCCAGGTAAGAGACAAACTCAACAAACAAGATTTTTTAATTGATAGTGGGGCCGACGTTTCCGTTTTGCCGCTGACTGCGAAGTCTTTTGACGTTCGACCAACACCTATCGTATTATATGCCGCTAACGGTTCTGCAATTAAAGTGATTGGAGAAAAATTTATGAAGGTTGATCTTGGTCTACGTCGTAATTTTTTATGGTCGTTTGTAGTCGCTGATGTGACGGCACCAATATTAGGCTGTGATTTTATTAAACATTTCGATCTGCTCATTGATCTAAAACGTAGCCGCCTCATCGACAATGCAACTGGTGTCGTTTCTCAACTTACTTCTCACGCATTTCATGAAACAGTTGAAATAAAAACTTTTAATACCACCGATTCATTTGCAGATATTTTAAGTAAATTTCCCGACATAACGCGATTGTCACCAGTTGGCTCTACTACAAAATCAACCATTCAACACAAAATTGACACAACGGGCCAACCTGTTTTCTGTCGTCCACGTCGTTTATCGCCTGAGAAACTTACAGCAGCTAAAAAAGAATTCGAATTTTTGATGAAAGCTGGTGTAAGTCAACCGTCAAAAAGTAATTGGTCTAGACCGTTGCACTTGGTGAAGAAAAGTGACGGAACGTGGAGACCATGCGGCGATTACCGCGCACTCAACGCACAAACTTTGCCTGATCGTTACCCTCTGCCTTACTTGACGGACTTTACCTCAAACCTACGAGGAAAAAAATCTTTTCAAAAATCGACTTGCAAAAGGCTTTTCACCAGGTCCCAATCCACCCTGATGATGTGCCAAAAACTGCGATTAGCACACCCTTCGGCTTATATGAATTTAAATTCATGACGTTCGGGCTCTGTAACGCAGCCCAAACGTTCCAGCGTCTAATAAACGAGGTACTTCGTGGGTTAGACTTCGTCTTCCCGTATATAGACGACATCTGCATAGCGTCAACTTCGATTCAACAGCACCATCATGATCTGGCTGAAGTTTTCCGTCGCCTTCGTGACAATCACCTATCAATAAATCTAAAAAAAATTTGAATTCGGAAAACCAGAGATTAAGTTTCTCGGGCATTTGATCAACGCGGATGGTATCCGGCCCTTAGCAGAAAAAGTCCAAGCCGTGCAAAAGTTTCCTAAGCCAAAAGTAGCACAAGAGCTTAAAAGGTTCATTGCTATGCTAAATTTTTATCGAAAATTTTTACCGCATGCAATAACCTATCAAATGGAGCTTCAAAGACTTATTACGGGAAATAAGAAAAACGATCTCACGCCTTTAGAATGGACACACGATGCTGAAGCAGCATTTCAGCGTTGCAAGGATGAGCTAGCGAACTCTGCTCTATTAGCACATCCTGCTGCGAATGCAGAGCTTGTAATCTACGCTGATGCATCCGATACTGCCGTAGGAGCGGCGCTGCACCAAAAGATTGATGGATGTCTCCAGCCCTTAGCGTTTTATTCAAAAAAACTTACGGATACACAGCGGAAATACTCCACATATGACCGGGAGCTCGCGGAAAATTTATCAAGCTGTAAGCCATTTCCGGTATATGATAGAAGGACGAAGATGTCATATAGGGTGTTTTTTTAAGCTAGATAGAACTTTAAATTGTAAAAAGTAACACAAAAAATTAAATTTTGATGAAACATTTTTTTTATTTGTTTCAGTATACTCTGACAAATCATCATGAATAGACTCACGCTTGAACAACGCTACGAAATTATCCAAATTTACTTTGAAAATCAGACCCGTTGTTTTATCGCAAAATTGTGTTCAGCGATGAGGCGCATTTTTGGCTTAACGGGTTTGTTAATAAGCAAAATTGCCGCATATGGAGTGAGACTAATCCACAAGAGACCCTACAGACTCCATTACATCCAGAAAAATGCACTATTTGGTGCGGTTTTCATGCTGGTGGCATCATCGGACCTTATTTCTTCAAAAATGAGGCCGGAGCTCGCGTTACGGTCAATGGAGATCGTTACCGCACCATGATCAATGATTTTTTGTTTGAAAATATGGATGACATTGATCCGGAGGAGATGTGGTTTCAACAGGATGGCGCTACGTGCCATACGGCGAACGCAACCATCGACTTACTGAAATCAAAATTTGGCGATAAGTTGATTTCGAGAAATGGACCTGTCAATTGGCCTCCAAGGTCGTGCGATTTGGTACCTCTCGATTATTTCCTGTGGGGCTACGTGAAGTCACTGGTTTATGCTGATAAACCAGCAACAATTGACGCCTTGGAGGCCAGCATTGTTCGTGTTGTTCGTGACATACGGCCAGCAGTGCTCGAAAAAGTGGCCCAAAATTGGACGTCCAGAATGCGCTTCGTCAAGAACAGCCGCGGTGCCCATATGCCCGAAATCATTTTCAAATGTTATCAATGTCACGTATTGATCTTTCGAATAAAAAAAAATTTTGATTACAATTTAATTTTTTGTGTTATTTTTTACAATTTCAAGTTCTATCGGGCTTAAAAAAACACCCTATATAATCACCGACCACCGACCGCTAATTTTTGCATTTCAGCAAAAACTTGAAAAAGCTTCACCACGCAGAATCCGCCAGCTCGACTTCATCAGTCAGTTCACAACCGACATCCGCCATACGCCTGGCATAACGAATGCTACAGCAGATGCACTGTCACGTGTAGAGTCGATCAGCAACGAAGTAGACTACTCCCGTATAGCAGCGGCGCAACAAACAGACGAAGACCTTCAGAAATTGCTCGAAAACACAGGTATAAACATGAATTCTCTAAAATTAAAACTTTTTCCCATCCCAGGGTCCAACGGCCAATTGATATGTGACACAACAACATCTCACATTCGTCCTTACATACCGAAAGAGTTCCGTCAACAAGTGTTGACTACAGTTCACAGCTTGTCACATCCAGGTGTTCGTGCTACCACTAAGTTAGTAACTAGCAGGTTTTGTTGGCCCGGGATTCGAAAAGATTGCGCAATTTTCGTTCGCACCTGTCTGCAGTGCCAGCGATCAAAAATTCAACGTCACACTCGATCAACTCCCTCCAAATATGAGCCGACCAGGCAACGTTTCAGCCATATTAACATTGACATCGTTGGACCGTTTCCATTGTGCGAAGGTCAACGTTACTGCTTGACGATAGTTGATCGTTTTACTCGTTGGCCGGAAGCAGTTCCAATTCCAGACATGAGTGCCGACTCAGTGGTAAAAGCCCTGTTATCCCAGTGGATTTCCAGATTTGGAGTTCCAGCGCGAATTACATCCGATCGTGGCCGCCAGTTTGAGTCATCAATCTTCGCAGAGTTGGTAAACACTATTGGCGCAACTCATCTTCGCACCACACCATATCACCCGCAGGCTAATGGGATGATCGAAAGATGGCACCGATCATTAAAAGCTGCAATATTGTGCTATTATTCAGTTAAGTGGGTTTCGCATCTACCTATGATCCTACTTGGCCAGCCGAATTAGTATACGGCACAACACTAACAATTCCCGGAGAATTTTTTCAGCCGACAAAAAGTACAGTTTCAAATAGTGATTTCATTACCGATTTTCGAGCAGCCATGCAGAAGCTTAGCCCAACAAGCGCCACATACCACTCAACAGCGCCAACTTTTGTATCTAAACATTTATGGTCAGCGACACATGTTTTCGTACGTAATGACACTATTAGACCGTCGCTTACGCATCCGTATGATGACCCATACTTGGTAATCAAACGTTTCCACAAATATTTCCAGCTTTTGATACGTGGTCGTTACGACAATACCAGCATAGATCGCCTAAAGCCTGCATTTCAAACAAACACAGAACCAAATGAAAATCCAGCAGACATCCCAACTAGCCAACAGAATTTACCAGATGTTTCTGATAGCCTTAAAAGAAAATCTGCTTCAACAACACAAAGGTCGACAACATCTTGCTCGAAGCCCATGGTAAGCTTTTCACCTGAAGTCAGTTTGCCCAAAGCAACCTCTAGCGGCCGACAAATTAGACTTCCAGCCAGGTTCAGGTGAGTCCTCTCCAGCGGGGGGAATGATGTGGCGCCCTGTTGTAAAACAACTCTGTGTTAGAAGTGCGAGCATTGTTTTTTGACAACGAGGTAAAAGAAGAACAAACTTCCTTTTTATTCATTCATTCCTTTTCACGCTCGTCTCTCGGTCTGCACACTATCAGCGACGCAAGAATATATATTATTTAATCTAATTATAGATTTAATTTAATGTAGTTTAATAAAAGTTTTTTTATGAATTGAAATAAAGATTAGAGTTCCTCTTTATAAAGAAACAAAGCGCTCAAAATACCTTTGACACTGCTCAGACGTACAAAAACTGGCCCAACACCCCCACACTGCAAGGTAATGAATTACATTGAAAAGCTATATATATAATTAATAGGCAAACACGTTTTTTAAAATCCCTTGTGTAGCTCTACTACTTTAAATTTCTTTTTGCACAAAAATAAACGATCGTTTCAGTATGTTATGAGTAGTATGGTTATTAATTTGTGGCTACAGATAAGCACTCTGTTCAAATCTACGAAAAATGTTGAGCGACATTATTTATTTCACTAGGAAAATATATGTATATATTTTTTTAGCTTTTATTTATTTATTGAATCTTCACAATGTGAACTAATAATAAGTATTCAAATCTTAATACTAAAACCAATAAACTAACTACGTCCAGCCAATGCTAGACAAAAAGTTTTATTATCGGTAAAATCACCTACTTAGCGCTCTGATGATGGCAACGGTATCCCTTCTTCTCAACCGAGTGTGACCACTAAAATTAAGTATGTTTCGTGCAAGAAGATTTGGTTGAAGTTCCAATTTGCTGATATACATTGTCGCATGTTTTGAAAGCTCATTTTTTACCAGTGGAACACACAGATCCTTGTGAATTCGGGAGCTTTTTACGTACCATAAAACTGCAGCAATTGTTCGAAGAATTTTGTTTTATCGCCTTTGAATTTTTTGAATATTTGACGCTGAGGCGGTGCCGCATAATTGAATTCTGTAGCGCCATATAGGCTTTAGAATTGCGTTGCATAACAAAAGTTTGCAATATAATTTAAATGTAGAATTTCTGCCCATAAGCCAATTTAATTGCGCTGCTTTTAATTTTAGCTGAGTGACTTTCGCGTCAATGTGAGGCTTTCACGTTAACCTACGGTCGAGATGAATACCAAGGTACTTGACTTCATTTTGCTGCGGAATAGGTGAATTGTTAATTTGGATAGCTGAACATGTTTGTTTACGCAGTGTGTAACGTGAGTACACTTTTGTTCATTAACTTTAATTTTCCAAAGTTTTAACCATTTCTCTAATATTGAACTATACTCCTGCAAATTTCGCGAAACTACTTGATGGTTTCCATGTACGCTGGAGAATGCTGTGTCATCTGCAAAAGTTGAAGTGTGAATACCAGATCTGGTTGGCATGTCAGAAGTGTAAATTATATATAAAGTGGTTCCCAGAATGCTACTTTGGGGAACTCTTGCCTCGATTGGATGAGTTGGGCTTACAAAGTCGCCTTCTCTGATAACAAACTTCCGGCCATATATGCAGCTTTTCAGAGACTTATGAGTGTTTGCAGGCAAGTTCATCTTTTTATTGTAAACTAATCCCTCGTGCCACACTTTATCAAAAGCTTGGGAAACATCAATGAATGGAGCTGAGCAATACTTTTTATCCTCAAAAGTCTTTCTTATAACATTAACTAGTCTATGCGTTTGTTCTATGGTGCTGTGTTTAGCCCGAAAACCAAATTGATGATCAGGGATGAATCCTACATCATTCAATATTGGAGTCAAGTTCGCCATTAGCAATTTTTCGAAAAGTAGACTTATTGGTCTATATGACTCTACTTTAGTGGGATCCTTCCCTGGCTTGGGTATTATAGTAACCATAGGCACCTTCCACTCTGCAGGATAGTATTGTAGGCACAAAATAGCATTAAAAACAAAAAGAAGAATTCTTTTAGTAACACGAAGTAACTGTATAAGCATTTTGCCAGTATTTTATCAAAAACCACGATCTTTTTTTGAGTTTACTTTATTTATAACGTTTTCGACATCTTGAAATCTAAGTCTCAAAGATACAGGCGGTCTAACAGCATATGGCGGAAATTTTTTGCAACTCCAAAATCTATAACATCTGGAATCTTTCGTCAGTCTGAGGGCCAATAAGTGGGATGTCCGCTTGAAATCACATCTAAGCCCAGTTTGGAAACTGTGTCAAAAAGTACGCGGCCTTTTGGAGAAATTAAACGTGGTCCCCAAAAAGTGTGCTTAGCATTATAGTTACCAGCCGCTAAAAATCGAGGTCCAAGTGTTTTGAAAAAATGTGAATACTGATTTTCTGTTATTGAAAATCGTGGTGGTGAGTAAATCGAGGATACAACAGTTTTTCCATGAAAATGTTCAATGCATATATTTGTTGCTTGAAGATACTCCTCACGTGACTCATGTGTTGTATTTTTTATTAGAATTTCCGATCCTCCGCAAGATCTTCCGCGGGGATCTTTTCTGTCGTACAGTATGTAGCCATTAATTTTGAAATAACTGTTGCTTGTAAAGTGAGTTTCAGCAATCAGCATTATGTCGATTTGCTTTTCCATAAGGAAGTGCTCAAGTTCACCGACCATTATTTTTTTTTAAATTGTCATGGAAACCGTAAAAGTATTTATAGATTGAACAAGAGTCTGCAGAGTTGCCTCAAGATTGCTAAAATTTTGGTCGGAGTTTTGAGGCTTGGGCTCCTGATTCAAGTTTGGTTTATCGGATTTTACCACATTCGCATAAGAAATTTGTTTGGGGTTTTGCAAGTTTACATGGCTGGTTGACTGGCGTACCTGGGGAAAATTGTTTGTAGAAGTGGTGTTTGACTGCTGGGACGGCCTATTTGTCATTGACCTCTTGAAGTGAGTATAGACAGGGCAACTCCTGTAGTTTGCAATATGGTTACCTCCACAATTACTGCATTTTTTAACGCTCGAGTCAGTCTTAGGTTTTTTGCATTGTGATGTACCGTGAAGTTCTCCACACACAACGCAAACTGCGGGCAGCTTACAATAGGCCTTAGTATGGCCAAATTCTTGACAGTTTAGGCATTGAACGGGCCCTAAACGCGAATGAGGCTCCTCAACGGTAACTTTACGATGTAAGAGATATTTGAGGTTATAAATTGGATGTACTTCGTTCTTTTTCTAGGCAACATCTCTAGGCTCCAATTCAACCCTAAACATGGGTTGAGGAATTTTTTCACGGTTTCTAATACTAACCACATTTTTAATTTTAAAGCCATTGTCTTCTAGTCCGGTTTTGACATCATTCGTATTTACAAAAGGGTCAATCCCATTTATAACGACCTGAATACCTTTGGCACTTTTAAGCTGATATGTGTAAAACGATCTTTTCTCCTTTTCCAGGACGTCAGACAACTTTCGGTAATTATTTTCACTGTATACCTGGATTTTGGTTTCATTGATGCTGCCATGCTTAACCGATGTTACATTAAAAGTGTCTTTGCCGATTGCCGCAATAAGTTGTTTTACTAGCTCACTAGAGGTACGCTCTCGCAAATATATTGGTGGCGGCTTAAAGGCTTTTTTAGGTACTGCTGGTTCATCGGTCTGAAGGATAGCAAACCTATTACTATCCATTGTCGTGGTGGTCATATCATCTTTGGGTATTTTGGACTGAGATGACATTTAAGCGGATTTGGGACTTCGCTGCCGTTTAACCACGGTTACATACCTGTCCATGCCTACTTGTGTTTTCGGCTTATCTGCAATAACTGAACTGGTAGATGGTTTGTCGTCTGTTGTAATAACTATATGTGGCGAACACGAGCGCGTGCGGTTTCTTTCTCTGAGCGACAACAGATTTTCCAATGATTTTTTCACAGACTCCTCCTCAGAAATCCAAGGACTTTTTCTATCGGAGCTAAGCTCTTTTTCAGAATTACATCTGATAGGTACACTCATGCAATTATTTGCTTCTTTTTTTTTATTTACATTTTAAAACTGTATTAAAAAAAATGTCGCAATGTTTTTCTTTTAAATAAAATCACTCTGTTCACCTATTACGGTTTTTACTTAATCTTGTTTTATTTTTTTACCTTGCGATCAAAAAGCAAACACGTCCGTTCACTATCGAAGCTAAGCATAAGGTCTACGTTACTCCGCCCATGCTGTGCATCCTATACTTTGCAAATTTATTTGCAACTGTATAGTTACCAATACAAATACAAATATCGAAGCTAAACAACGACTCTAAAAACTTTGTGACATTTTTTTTAATACCGTTTTAAATTGTAAATAAAAAAATAGACACAATTAATTGCATGATATAATTTTGAAAAAGAGCTTAGCTCCGCTAGAAAAAACATTTGGATTTCTGAGGAAGAATCTGTGAAAAAATCATTGGAAAATCTCCTGTCTCTTAGAGATAGGAAACGCCCGCGATCGTGTTCGCTAAATATTGTTGTTACAACTGAAGACAAACCATCCTCCAGTTTAATTGTTGCTAATAAGCCGAAAACATAAGTAGGCATGGACAGCTACATAACCGTGGTTAAAAGGCAGTGAAGTCGCAAATCAGCTCAAATATCATCTCAACCGAAAATTTCTAAAGATGATAATAGGACTTCGGCTACCAATAGTAATAGATTTGCTATACTTCAAACAGATGAGCCAACAACATCCAAGAAAATATTTAAACCGCTACCAATTTATTTGATAGAGTCTACTACTACGCCGGCAGAGTTACGTCATCAAATTGCTAATGTTCAACGCTGTATTTTTAGTTGGCGAACATGTAAATCACTTAAAACATAATTTAAGATATTTTGGCGAAGAAGCTTGCGCATGTTTTAATTAATTGTAATTGTTTTATTTTTTTTATTCTTTTAAAAATGAGTGCTTTAAATGCATCAATCTCCGAGCACTCCATTTCTTTTTTTTATGAACTCAAAAATGTAAATAATTAAATTTTTTCTGTTGATAAAATCACTTTTTATAATCATTTGTACATTTGTCTATATATATTGGAACGTATGTTTGTATGTATGTTAATAAACTTCAGTGATGATAAGTGAATTTTGACAGCTTATGTTCAAAGATAATTGCTCAGCTATGTCTTCTAGCAATAATTGCTGACCATGTGTTTGAACACATATTCGTGTGGTCCACACGCAAATATCTTGTGTCGGCAATCGATTTTGGCAGTTGCCACGGCAATAATTGCCAATCAGATTGCCCGTGTGGACGGGTAGTTAACGTTACAACAGTAAAGCATGGCAGCATCAGCGAAACGAAAATCCAGGAAAAGGCCCAATCAGACTATTATACAAGTATAAATACTTTCATTAGATTTTGTGAGATAAAAGTCTAAACACATTTCTTGAAACTGTCAAAAAGTCTAACGTAAATTAGATTTTGCATTCACACCATCACACTTGATATAAACCAATATAGATGCGCCATCATAAAACTTTTCACGCCGGCAGGTGCGCTATTCGTCGTAGGCAATAGACGTGCCGGCGCGTGAAATTCTTCAACAGTTAAAATAATAATTATGTATAACACATCCAAATTCAATAGCACAAACATATTTTATGTTCTAAATATAGCATGAGCAAAATACATTTATAAATGACAGCTAAATTCCAAATATCGAGCTTTTTTATAACGACAAAAAATACTATCAGTGACGGCACCCCATCGGCTACGAAATAGCCGACTACTCAATTTTTAATTAGCTGGTTTGCTAAAAAACACAACCCCGATCCAATGTAAAGTATTATCGTTTTGAAAAGTTTCAAAAAACAACAAAGTTGTATGGGATGTCAAATTTTTATCGTATTATTTTTCGTATGTATGACGGATTACATTCAGACTATCAGACTTGCACGTATTATTTGAATTTTTGACAAGTATTAATACAAAGTATAATAGTCTGAACTGGGCTTAAACAGTGAAAATAGATACCGAAAGTTGGTTGACGTTCTGGAGAAGGAGAAAAAATCTTTTTACACCTATCAACATAAAAGTGCTAAAGGTCTTCAGTAGTGCTATTCGCTAAATTTACACCCCAATTAGAAGTGTTAACTTTAACCACACATTTTGTGGTTTGCACTAACCCCTACTTTATTCACTAACTATATTTAGCCACCGTAAAGGGTTTTATTTTTCTTCACGTTCAGATTGTTACAACGTGGCAACTCTCCAATTAATTTTTATTAGCTATTGTACTGAATATTTTTTTGTTTATACAGTGGCTCTCAGCTTATTTCAACCAGCCTTTTTTTTAAGTAAAATCCACATAATTTCCAAACGAAATATGTTATTGCAAAAATTTAAATGAGAGTTTGTTAAATATGTGGCAAGCAAAAATAAAAGTATTTTTTTCCAGTCTTAAGCTTAAACAATTTAACAATTTTAAAAACTTACAAAATAAAAACAAAAAACATAGTCACAGCTTATTTCAACCAGCTACTTTTCAAATCGGTTTAATTGGCATCACTTTTCGGGTAACGGTAAATTTCCAAGCAAATGTTTGTTTTAGTTATGTTTCCAATTTTTTATGTAAGCTTTTTGTTAAATTTTGGCAGTTAGTTGAGCAGGTCACGAATTTTTAAAATAATGGGGCGACGCACTACAATTGAGCAGAGAGAACTCGTTATTCAACATTACAAAAACGGGCATTCGCGCCGAAAAATTGCCGAAATGGTTTGTCTGAGTGATTCGACAGTACAGAGCATAATTAATCGGTTCAGACATGAAAATAGAGTTCTCGATAAGGGAAGAAAAGCTCCAAACAAAATTTTCAATGAAGCAGATGAGCGCTACATAGTAAGAAAAATAAAGAAAAACCCGAAGCTATCTGCCCCAAAACTGGTTGTAGAAGTTAAAAATGAATTAAATAAAAATTGTAGTGCAGAAACAATTCGCCGAGTACTGCGCAACCATGATTTTAATGGTAGAGTTGCCCGCAAAAAACCTTTTATTAATAAAAAAAATCAAGCAGCACGCCTAAAATTCGCCAAGGAACACATTACCAAAGGGAATGTGTGATGTGTGGGAACATGTGATTTTTGCGGATGAGTCCAAATTTAACATTTTTGGCTCTGATGGTCAAACTTACGTGTGGCGTAAGCCAAATACAGAGCTACAAAATAAAAACTTAAAACCGACAGTTAAACACGGCGGCGGTAGTGTCATGGTATGGGCTTGCATGTCATCAAATGGGGTTGGGAACTTGCAGTTTATTGAAAATACAATGGACAAAAATGTATACCTTGACATCTTGAAAGCCAATCTATTGCAAAGTGCCGAAAAACTGGGTGTAAGAGATGAGTTTCGCTTCTATCAGGACAACGACCCGAAACATAAATCAGGTATTGTCCAGACTTGGCTCATTTGGAACTGTCCCCACTTAATGCAACCGCCAGCCCAATCACCTGATCTAAATGTAATTGAAAATTTATGGGCAATTTTAGATCAAAACGTCCGCCAACACCAGATTTCAAATCGGAATGACCTGATAGCAGCGCTAAAAGACGAATGGGCAAAAATAACTCCTGAAACCACACGCAAGTTAGTGGATTCTATGCAAAGCAGACTGAAAGCTGTAATTGATCAAAAGGGAGGTCATACTAGATTTTGAAATTACAAAAAAAATTAAAAAATTAATAGTTGAAGTCACTGGTTGAAATAAGCTGTGTCCCCTGAAGTACCTGTTTTTTTAATTTTTAGTTTTTAAGTTTTTAAAAATGTGAATTTCAGACCTAATAAAAGCTTTACTTTTCATATAAACAAAATTTATATTAAACCCAATTTAAATTTTTCCAATACGATCTTTTGTTTAGAACTTACGTAAGCTTTATTGTTTTTAACCAGGGTGGTTGAAATAAGCTGTGATGCACTGTATGTTTTCTTCATCATTTGTAACTTTTTGACCTTTTTATATACACACATATGTATAAAAATCTTAAAAATAATATATGTCCTTTCTATATAAAACAATAATTAAAAGGTTTTTTTGCATATTTCGTTTTGCTTTAGAAAACTTCTTAAGGAATGTATTTGTTGATTAATTATAAAATCAAAAACATTTTTGTGATAGGGAATAAAATAACATGAAGATCTTTAACACATACATACATACATAATTACATTTATAGCCAGTTTACCAATCTCGACAGCCTGTTTGCGTTCGCAATCTAAGCGAAAGAAAGTTGATTTGGGCTCGTCTAACTTTTTTCTTTGCGAACGATATGTCAAAACTCAATCAAAATACATAAGAATACGCGAACGAATAGTAGTGAGATAGACAAACCCAAATTGATTCGAATGTGAGTGACTGGCTTTCTTTCGCATTCATTTTCTTTCGAAATTGTTAAACTGGCTGTATGTGTCTGGTTGACTGACCCATTTAGGGAAAATTACTTTTTTGGGGAAATTTACTTCATTATTTTTTATTAGAAGTTTATTATTAATTATTTTTGTTTTAGTAAGAGTAGCTTTTTTAACTCTTTTAGAGCGTAAAGTATTAGGATATATTCAAATTCGTAAAGGACCAAATAAAGTTGGGTTAATTGGAATTGTTCAACCTAATCATCAGTTTGGCTTTCTGGCTAAACACAGCACCATAGAACAAGCACAGACTTTTCAACGTCATAAGACATAAGATGAAACAGCATTCTGCAGCGTACATGAAAACCATTATTTATTTATTGAATCTTCAAAATGAACTAACAATAAGTATTCAAATCCTAATACTAAATTTAAAATTAAAAAATGTGATTCTTAAGTCCGGCCAATGCTAGACAAAAAGTTCTATTATGCGGGAGCAATATCGGTAGAATCATCTATTGAACGTTCTGATGGTGGCAACGGGATCCCTTCTTCTCAACCGACTGTGGCCGCCAAAATTAAGTATATTAAGCGCAAGAGGGTTTGGATGAGGTTCCAGTTTACTGACATACCTTGTCGCGTACTTAGAAAATTCCTCTTTTACCGGCGGAACACTTAGATCTTTATGAATTCGTTAATTTTTTACATACCATGGAGCTGCAGTAATCGTTCGAAGAATTTTGTTTTGTCGCCTTTGGATTTTTTCAATGTTTGACGCTGAGGCGGTGCCCCATAACTGAATTCCGTAGCACCATATAGGCTTTAGTATTGCGTTGTATAACAAAAGTTTGCAATCTAATTTCAATGTAGAATTTCTGCCCATAAGCCAATTTAGTTGCGCTGCTTTTAGTTTCATCTGAGTGACCTTTGCTTCAATGTGAGACTTCCACGGTAGCCTACGGTCCAGGTGAATACCAAGGCACTTTACTTCATTGTGCTGCGGAATACGTGAGTTGTTAATTTGGATGTGCGCATATGTTTGCTTACGCAGTGTGAATGTAACGTGAGTACATTTTTGTTCATTAACCCTGATATTCCAATGCTTCAGCCATTTTTCCAATATTAAAATAAATTCCTGTAAATTTCGTGAAGTTAATTGGTGGTTTTCATGAACGCTCAAAAACGCTGTGTCGTCTGCAAAAGTTGAAGTGTGGATTCCAGATGTCGTTGGCATGTCAGAGGCGTAAATCAAATACAAAGTAGGGCCAAGAATGCTGCCTTGAGGAACTCCAGCCTCGACGGCATCAAGCCGTCGTGCCACACTTTATCAAAAGCTTGAGAAATGTCAATGAATAGAGCTGAACAATACTTCTTCTCCTCAAAGGTCTGTCTTATGACATTGACTAGTCTCTGCGTTTGTTCTATGGTGCTATGTTTAGCCCGAAAACCAAATTGATGATCAGGGATGCATCCCACATTGTTCAATATTGGACCCAACTTAACTATTAACAATTTTTCGAATAGTTTTGAAATTGTTGGTAGTAGACTTATTGGTCTATACCTCTACCTTTGTCGGATCCTTCCCTGGCTTGGGTATCATAGTAATCATAGAGACCTTCCACTCTGCAGGATAATACTCAAGGCGTAAAACAGCGGTTAAAATAAAAAGTAGAGTTCTTTTAGCTGCACGAGGTAACTGTTCAAACATTTTGTCAGTAATTTGATCAATACCTGGGGCTTTCCTGGGGTTTATGTTACTGATACCTTGTTCTACATCTTGAAATGTGAATCGCAAAGACACAGGCGGTCTAACTACATATGGTGGTAATTCAGATGCATCATTTGTTATATCATTTGTAATAAAAACATTTCTCAAATGGTTAACATACACCATCCCTTTTTCTGAGTCACTTTTTGTCCAGTCGCCAGTTGAAGTTCGCAAAGGTGGCTTACCTATTACGGGTCTCTTAAGACCTTTTGTCGCTTTCCACAGAGAATAGTCAGATTGTGGAGTACCATCCAGGCTTTCGAAATATGTTTTAAGGGAAGCCATTCTGTGGACTTCAAGCAGATTTCTTAACTGAGTTATGCACTCTCGTAGCCTGCTTTTAAGCTGGGGAGACCTGCGAAGCTGCCACTCTCTTCTGACTCTTCTTTTTTCTGACAGAAGTTGCGCAATTTCAGACGAATAAGTTCTATTGTTCTCATTTCTGGATCTTATATGACTAGTGGTAGCATACTGTACGGCCAGTGTGAGGTTTTCAAAAAAATCGTTAATTGACACATCAATATCCTCAGGCGTTCTCAAAGCGATATTGTCAGTACAATGTGTACTCAAAAATTTTTTGTATTTTAGCCAATTAACTCTATTGACGGTCAACGGGGAGCCAATCTAAATAAGTTATGACGAGGAGGAAGGAGGGAGTAGTGTTCGCGGAGTGTTAACTATTGCAGCATTTAAAATGTTGGAATTAAATTAGTTAAAACTGATCAGTGCCCAGTGCTCGACACCACTCAGATTAGCAAAATTTAGTCCAACACCTTCCATACTACAAGGTAATGAAATGTATTGAAAATAATATTAATATTGAACATATAAAGAAAACACGGACAACGGTGAAAAAAAAAAAAATACAAAAAAAAGAAACACGTGTAGACATACCCGTACTGCTACCTACATATATATTATGCACTTTGATTTCATACGAAATTAGTAATGAACATACATACATATATAGAAAATACGTACAACGGTAAAAAAAAGCAGAAAAAAACAAAAATAAACACGTGTACACAACTTGCTACCTATTCCGGTGCAAATTGGTTTCAAAAATATACTTAATTTTGAAGGCCACTCTCGGTCGAGAAGAAGGGATACTCTTGCCACCATCACAACGTTAAATAGGTGATGTTACCGATATTGACCGTGCAAAATAAAACATTTTTGTCTAGCATTGGCTGGACTTAATTAATTTTATGTATGTATTTAGTATTAAGATTTGAATACTTATTGTTAGTGCCAGTTTACACACATCCGCCAAACTCGTCAAGTGTTGAGTTTGGTGGAGAACGGGGAAAAGGGTGCAGACTTGACGGTACTGTTGAGTTTAAAATGAAATGCAAAAAAATATGAAAACTTGAAGGCAAAAAAACTTAAACGTGCTTTTGTGTGTGAACATAAATGAAAGTTTAAAGCAAATTGAAGCAGAATTGATCAAGAAAATCTGATGTGTATAAACTGAGACTTAGTTCACTTTGTGAAGATTCAATAAATAAATGAATGAGAAAAAATCCTACTTTTAAAATTACAATCGCAGACGCAGTTCATAATAAATATTTTTGCTTTATTGCGGCAGATGAATATTTCAACATCCAAGACGAGGTGCAACATGATTCTTTTTAAATTTATATAAAAAAAATAGTATTAAAATATATTATAAGCTATACTTTTCTTGTAATTGAATATTATATGCTTTGTTTTTTGCTAATTAAAACAAAAATGTAGTTCTATCCTATAAATAATAAATATAACAAAGCTATTTGTGATATTAGTATGATTATTTCATGAAAGTAACATAGTTACATATGAGAAAAGTATAAGTGGTTAGTATATAAATATGGTTGAGTATGACAATGACTTGACTGATAACTTTCAACTTCAATACTATGGATACTTATTATTATAACAATGTTAAAGTAAAGTATGGTTGTTTATATTTTTATTACAATACTATGTGAACGACCTTAAGAATCACAAAGGGAACGACCTCCAGTACCCAGATAGGCTGGAGTATCCAGGTACTTTCTGGAGAATCCAGCGGCCTGTCTACCTATGGTGTGACCTATAAATAGCGTTTTAAATGTAACAATGTAGTATTATCAGGTACAACCATATAATTTAACAATAGTATGTTGCCCTTAGAATATTGGCGTATCAACCATATATTTTTTTTAAGTGTATCGACCTATGTCAGTACTCTCAAATGTTGATAAAGTTTTAGGAAAAACTAGTTTTATTCAACGAAGTACATAACTTGAATTAAAAGTTATAATATATGATTCAGAGTATGGTTCTACAGGAGGTGCAGGAGCTGAGGAAGTTTTGGTGAATGTAATGGAATATATTTGTTCTAGAAAGCTTTTGATTTAGTTCAGCATGAAATTTTACTAAAAAAAGCTGGAAAACACAGGCTTAATTAACAAAACACTACTGCTATTTAAGGACTATTTGAAAAACAGATTGTTCCAGTTGGAAGTTCAAAGAGCAGCTTACTCTCCCAAAATAGTGTGCTGGGTCCACTACTTTTTAAAATTTGTATTAATGATTAAAAATATTAAATTTTTTTTTTTTTTTGGGAAATTGGTGATGTTTGCAAATGACATGTACCTTTTCTATAAATACAACTATGAAAACGTGTTACAAGTACAAACAAGGTGGATTAACGTGCACACGGTGGCAGCACTACGGCGAATGACAGTTTTTTGCTACTTGCAACATAGTAAGCTATTTACGTCAAATGTATTGTTTACATTTTTAAAAGTGAATTTAGTGTTTTATTCGGAATTAAACATATAAAAATTATTTTGTGAACATAAAAATAATTCAAATAAAAATAATTTATAATTATGGAAAGGTACATTCATAGTTTATAATTGTGAAAATAGTTACAAATATTTTTGACAAACATAGCTTACCACATGCCTGTTTTTGTTGTATTGTTGTAATTTTGTTCTAGTGCTGCCACCGTGTTAATGCACCTTGAGTACAAATAAAGCATGGTGCTGCTATCCTGGCAGAGTTTGACAGATTTAATAAATTAACAATGATGCCAATTATAAATACTTTTCGCTGTTGAAAGATTAAAAAAAGATAAAAAAAAAACTAATTAAAATCACTATAAACAAGTAAGAGTGTAGTGCATTCGGCTGGGTGGAACTTAAAATACCCTTCACGACAGTCACGTATATGTATAGCATATATTACATATTTGAACTAAATATGTTCGGATATATATCGACCTATATCGGGAAAAAATATTTTTTCCTTGAAAGAAAATTTTTCATGGAAAAATTTGTTTAGGTTATATCTTGTTTATATATGAACCGATATCGGAATTTTCCATTTTCTGTATTTTAGTAGCTTTCCTTTATAACGAGAATTGCTTTTAAGCAAAAAAAAAAAAAAAAAAAATCATAGAAAAATCGGTTTGTCCTATATCTCGGGTATATATGGACCGATATGGAAAATTTTCATTATCTCTATTTTAATAACCTCGTTTTATTATCAGGACTGATTTAAAGCAATTAATTTTCTCTATTTGGTAGCCACCTTATATTACCACAACTGCTATTAAACAACAAGAGTTGTTTAAGTTCGCTTACGCGACATTTTCATGAAAAAATCAGTTTAGGCTATATCCAGGGTATATATGGACCGATATCGGAATTTTTCATTTTGTGTATTTTAGTAACGGTTTTTTCTGACCGTATACCGGAAATTTTCATTTTTTGTATTTATATAACTTCATTTTATCACCAGAACTGCCGAAAAAAATTTTTTCTTGAAGAAATCCGTTTAGACAATATTTATATACAGTATTTATATAACTTTCTCTTATTACCAGAACTACTATTAACCAATTTTTTTTTTTTTTCATAGAAAAATCGGTTCAGACTATATCGGTATGCATGGACCAATGTCGGAAATGCTCATTTTCTTCGTTTTAGTAATTTCCTTATATTACCGGAACTGTTTTTAAGCAAAAAAAAAGTTGTTTAAGTTCGCTTGCGCTACATTTTCTTGAAAAAAATCGGTTTAGACTATATCGCGAGTATATATGGACCGATATCGGAAATTTTCATTTTCTGAATTTAGATAACCTTATTTTATTACCAGATTAGCTTTTAAGAAATAAAATGTGTTTAAGTTCACTTATGCAACATTTTCATTAAAAAAACCGGTTTAGGCTATATCTCGGGTATATATGAACCGATAACGGGGATTTTTTTTTTGCCATTGAAACGCCATGCCAAATAACCGGTTCGATTTGTAAGCAAAACCATTTTTTTCAAAAATTTTCAAAAAAAAATTTTTTTCTGAATGTCGATATATCTCAGCTATATGTGAGCCGATTTTACTGAATTTCGATATCAAACCCATTAAACGGTGGGGTAATAGAATGATGAAAGAAAAAGTTTCTAAGTTTAATGGTTTTCTCAGAAACGGTATTTCATCGGCGGGCAGTCAGACATCGCGTAATCGAGTTTTCTATAAATACTGATTCAGAAATTACAGTAATATATTTTTTGTCTCCTTTTTTGGATAATTACACAACCATTGGCAACTCTGGCAGAGATTGGATGGATAGACAAACGGACGGGTTAGTTGTCGGGTTGATTGTTATTTATGTTTGTTCGTTGGCGATAACTTTTGTTGTTATTGTTTGCTCTCTTCTTTGCTAGCTTTTGCACACGTATTCGTATTGATGAACGAACTTTATATCATATTGTTCACATATAACATTGAAAACGTACGTTGACATACATAAATGCATTTGTACGAAAATAATTTGTGCAAAAATATGTACATATAGTAAGCAATAAACAATTTCAAGCACACGAAAGAGGGCTTATACTTACATGACTCCATAGTCGTACGAATATGGCATGAACTTACATACATATGTATACATTGTGCATGGTTGCATACAAAAATTATATACATACATACATGCATGTATGTACGAATACATATGTACATATAAAATCAAATTAAATAAATCTATGTATGTACCTACATATAACAAAAACCACTTATTTGCTCGTTAGCAGGTGCTAAATTACAATCATATATACATATGTACATAGGTAGGTACACGAGTAGTGAGCATAAACTTTTGTCTAATTTAGGTATTGTTTCAGTTATTTTTGCGAAATGAACATGCAAAATGCATATGTATGTTTGTATGTATGTACATAAGTATTTATATATTTTCCCTTAATCAAAAGGGAGAAATAAAATTTAGACATTTAGCATCTTCAGTAGGCGAATAGGTTTATTGAAACGAGATTTATGGGCTTTTCTGTTTTAAAAAGGAAAATGTTACATGTGATTAAGCAACATTTTTAAATATAAACCTGATTTTTAAATAGTGTTACAGCCCTTTCATGGAACACAATGTGCTCAAAAAACTTGACGTTTTTCTTACTTACGTTCATGCAACGCGGAAAAAAACTTTTTAGACGAAAAACGTAACAACTGACATCTGCTTTCTGTCTGTGTATAGCTTTAAACACATAGACGACAGCAGACAGCAATCTGTCAAAAATAAAATACATGTGTTTAAGTGCACACAATTATTTTAACGACATAACAGCATTTGCTGCTGCTGCCAACTTAGATTAATTTCTATTTTCGTAAACAGCAAAAAGTAAATGCAGTGCTGCCACTATAAATATAAATTGGCAGCAATAAGAACTAAAATATGTTTGAAATATTTAATAGAAATAAACTTCAAATAAATAAAATAAACAAATAAATTGATTAGTTTTACAGTTTTACGTGATATTTTTACGTTTTCAGTCGGTAATTTTAATTTTACTCATGTAAAATATATATGTGGCACTTGTGAAATTTGCATTGTTTAAATACACATAGTGCTGCTGCTGTCTTTAAAATAATTATGTTGCTGATGAGACGGCAGCATTTGAAGCTAACTTCATTTGTAGCCGTGAAGTTGTGAAGTCTGCTGTCGTCTAAGTGTTTAGACCTTATCGCGTTTTTAAATGCCAAGCAGGCGAATGGTGTGCGAATGAAAATTTTTATTCGTTGAGAAAGAAAAAAGAAGAAACTTGAACAAAAATAAAAAATCAGGTAAACAAACAAAAATGAAAATAATAGCAAAAAAAGTATGTATACATGTTCATATCCATGTTAACATGTACATACATATATGTATGTATATGCAAAGAATTTTCTTTTTTTGCTAATTATTTAAAAAAGGAAGTAATTTAAGAAAGTCAATAAATTAGGATCAATCCATACAGAGATTTGAATGAACATCAACAGTATATTCTATAATTATTTTTACAGCATAAAAATGTTTTGTTTACATAAATATTTATCTATCACCTGTTTCTTTTTATTCTGTTGATAAAGGGTTACCGTCATTCACGATGCAAAAATAGATTTTACATGAAAGCAAGTTAACAAGATATAAGTATATAATTTATATACTGGCAATACTGGGGTTTGAGAAAATATTTACTAATACGTCTATAACGTAACTGAACACGAACAATGAGAAGCGTGTTACACAGACCTAATTTCTTACGTAGTCATAAACGAGTCGCTGATTTTCGCTTTATTTAAAACGCGTTCGATTAACAGGCTGTTAAGAATTTTACCAGCCTATTTACTCGTATAGTAAAAAGCACTTACTTTGCAACACTCTTCTTATTTTGGGTTTTTGGGTCGCGACTATTGAGTTCCGTTAAAAGGCAGCAGCTGTCAATTTAGTTTGGTTTGCAAAACACTACTTGTCTTACCATAAATTGGCGAATAAAACACATACTCCGCTGAAGAAAATACGTAAAAATAGTGTTTGGATAATAAATAATAAGAAAAAGAGGAAAGGAAACTTTAACAGGGTGCTTGAAGAATCTGCCATATAACTGTAACATCAGCGCCAATAACCTTTTATATTCATATGTATATCCGTATTTATTTTTGTATTGTTACGGATTTTTCTTACATCCAACCCAATGCGCGAGCAACTGATGTGTTTTTTTATAAGTGTACACGCACATCTACACAAAAAACATACTACACAAACAAACATACATAATCTAAGGAACGCCAAATTTCAAGTAAATAAACTACCAATGATTTTATGGTTGTTTTTTCTCGCGTTCTTGGTAGTACGTGTCTTGTTTGCTTATTTGCGTTCTTATTGTTTCACTAGCATGTGATTGTGTGTATGTCTATATCAGAGAACATGTCTATATCAGTGATTGCAAAAAAATCATACTTGGTCAACAACATGAAAACCATTTAATTTCAATATTTTTTATTTTTGCAGCTAAAGATCGTTTTTTATTTTTTATAAAAAATTCAACAGTATTTATTTTCAATATTTCGATAGCAATTTGTTATCATCGTCAGGAAAACATATTAATTTTCCTCTTATCGAAATATAGAATTTTTTATAAAAAATAAAAAACGATCTTTAGCTGCAAAAATAAGAAATATTTACATAAACAAGATCAAATAATTAAATATCAAATACCACTTAATTTCGTTCAAATATGATTTTGTATTCAGCCGCACAAATGCCCAGTTGATTTTTAATCAGTAAACACTATGAGCGACAACTTCGTTATGTGAGTGAAATCATCGTTAAGGTGCGTGCTTGAATATAAATGAATGCGCGTGATACAAAAAACAAGGCAGCCGCTTCGCTACAACAATACAACAATAAAAAACAACAGGTATTTTGTTTGTGAAAAAGACGAATTCACACTTCAGCTGTCAAAAGTAGTTGATAAAGAACATGTACAAAAAATTAAATGGCGCCGAAAAAGGTAAACAACACTTGACAGTGAAAGTGTTACCATATTAACCATATTCGCCGATGCATCCACCTAATAATGGATTCGCCATGTGAATGCGCATATAGTTCGGCATTCATTTCTTGTATTTAAATTTTTGCTTTGGAAGAAAAAAAAAAATTACGAAATGATGTATTCAACAGTTTTTTTGTATGCTTCTGTTGAAAAAAAAAATCAAAGTAAAATGCACATATGTATATAGAAACACAAGCTTTTCACAAAAAAAAAAAAAAAAAAACAAATGTGCATATGTATATATGTATTTATTTTTGAACATTGTTAAAAAACACAATGGTATACATATAAAAACAACTACACTTGTTTCACTGCGCTATCCCAGCGGCGAACATTGCCTACCACATTACTTCTCTTCGATGATGTGTGCCACACTTTGTAATCAATGAATGGTAACTTACAAAATGTATGGCAGTAGTATATGGAGTTCCCAAAAATGAATTACGTTCATCTTTTATATCACATTTACTTATATGTATTTTATTTATTCGATGTAATTCAAACGTTCGCCGTCTTTGTCAGAGCACGTTGCAAAAACTTAGTTAACAAAATCAGTGCTAAAGGTAAGGAAATTTTATAAAAAAGGTACAAGAAAAAAAAAAACATTTAGTGAAAAATAAAAGAATGCAGTGAACAAAAACCACAACAAATTTATTTAATGACATATCCCTAAAAAACTGAAATGCGCAGTACGTACGAGCTGCCTATTGCCGGCTTACAATGTATGCGCGGTTGTATCCGAGCTGTCTACTTCCGACTTACAAAGTATGCGAGAATGATGACTTACAATGTATGTTAGGAAGTAATGAGCTTTTGTTGAATGAACACCTCACTAACTGGCTTACTTTGTGTGCAAATATTAGGCGTTTACTCTACAAATGCGGCAATGTATATAAAAAAGTATACTAGGTTCGTATATGAGATGGTGTGCATTACTGACTTACAAGTGTGCATCGGATCATCGCTTCTGTAAGCGAAACAAAATATGTATGTAAATATGTTTAAAATTTGTTTATACAACACACAATCGAAGCAACATCTAACGTTTAGCCGATTTTATTCAGTACTAAAACGAACGCGCAATATTTACAAGGCGAGTTGATTTTACTCAGCATTAAGCTTTGTTGCTAGATTTTTGTTGATTACAAATTCAGATTGTTTAAAAGGCGAGTTGATTTCAACCAACGTTGAACTTTGTTGCTTGATTTTTGTTGATTACAAATTTTAGTGTATGAGTTAATCAAGCAAAAACATGATTTTTGATGATCACTGGTGTATATCAATTACATTCATACAACTGAGTCTGGAATTCTCGTTAAATAGAATCCTCGCGAATAATTTAGAAGGTAATAAAGAAGTATAAATAGCATGCAGATGTTCAGCAGAGGGGGAATTTATTTTTAAACGTTTTGCAAGACAGTCATAAGCCAGAAAATTAAGCAAGTTATTTACACTTAATATTGTAACATAAAATAATGTGTAGTACTGTGTACTCATATGTTTATACAAACACTTCCATTTTTGTAATTAGGAATAAGGTAAAACATGATAAGTTAAAATAAAGAGTTAAGCTGATTGTCGACCAGCTTGGAAGATTGACGTGTTTTATTTAAAAGATATGGTTTACCTTTAGATGGCGACCGTGAGACGTTTTAAATAAAAATGATAATAATTAAGTTTTTTATTCGCTATTTAAGCTTCTAACATTTATACCAGTAAAAAATTATAAATAGCTTGTTTTCTATGTTTCCCAGCTATCTATATGTCGACATTTCATAGGCACTACCCTAATCATCAGTAGACTTTGGAAATTTTTGAAAGATATTCTCAAACATTCAACTTTATATAAAGTTTTTGACCCAAAATACATAAAAAACACATCAGATACGGGTACAAAAATTAATCATTTAAAACAAAAAAATAAATAAATAAACTTAATTAAATAAAATAATTTTAAATAGTTTTTTTAATTTTTTATCATTTTCTACTTACATTTTTTGTAATTTTTTAACTAAAAAACATATAACGAAAACTTCTCCGTCAACAAAAAAACAACTGAAAAAAACGGAGTTCCGATCGTAGTGCAGAATACATACAATCGAAAGAAACTGAGAATACTCATGTTGCCAGACGGAGAAAATTTCGATCCGAATCGAAACGCAGAATAGCCAACAATGTCGTAGTGCACATGACATGAGAAAAACGTGATTTTTTTTATACTAAAAAACTATCTCCCAAAATGAGAAGTCTCTAAAAAAAATTAATTCACAAACTCTTAAAACACGTGAATCTTTTGTAACAAATAAATCTCAAAAGATCTTTAAAAAGCAAAAAACCTTTTTTTTTAACCTTACTTTGGAGAAGTTCCAAGACGTAGGTTTTAAGAAGGAATTAGTTTTCAAAAAAAATAAATAAAAAATTTTGAAAAAATTTATATACCATATACATATATAAAATATAAATTATACATGTATACATAATTATACACATACATACATTACAACCTTTAAAAAGGGCACATGCCAAAAACATATGAAAAAAACTATTTCAAAGTATCATCAAAACTTTGCTAAAGCGATATAATAAAAAAAAAGACAGCTAAAACGGTACATTCAAACAAAAAGGGATAAGGAACATTCCAAACATTTTGAAACTGTTCAAATATACTGTTTTATTGTGTAAGTTAACACACAAAGTAATAAACTTATTTACTAAATTTATTTGGAAATAACATATTAAAATATTTTGCTAGGTAGACACAAAGTTAACATACAAAATTATAAATTTCACATAGTGAAATTTAATAACTAGTTTTACATAGTAAAACTTAAAACTTTTCTACAAAAGCCCTAAAATAGTGCAGTAGAAAGTGTTCGCTAAAATAGGAATAGAATTAATCAATCTCACATAGTGGAATTTAACGAATAGTTTTATATATGCATTGCTGAAAATAAGATAAAAACGACTCTAGACTGTATCGAAATAAAAGAAGAAATTGCTGAAAAAATAAAGAACAATCAATAAAAATAAAATAATCCCCAATTTAAGTGAAAAAATCATAAAGTCAAAACCAATTATAAACTGTAAAGATAAAGCGATAGTGAACCAGAAAATAAACAACGTTTCTAGAAGACGTCAAAAGAAGAAAAATATCAACTACGCAAATTCATCCTTCAATCAGCGATAGACAGCAAAAATCAACGAAATATCAACTAAATAACCTCATCCTTCAATCAGCGATAGACAGCAAAAATCAACAAAGTATCTGCTAAGCAACTTCACCCTTCAATCAGCGACAGTCAACGGCCCCTTAGTAGCGGTTATAGCAAAAAGGACGGTATTACGTACCAGCCAACTGCCCTCAGTTAAGAAGAAAATGAAAAATAAAATGCGGATAACTATATTGTAAGTCATAGCTATAAGTATACAACTAAAATAAAATATATTTGTAATAAATAATTGAGGTAAAAAGACAACTAATTAAACTAAATATTTGGAAAAAAAGTAAAAAATAAATAGAGATTACTATAGCAAAGGTACATAGAGATAATAAAAATTCATTTTTTTTGAAGAAACAATTTATTAAGCAATTTTATACAAAATGCCCAATCCAGACAACCTTATACGCCCCCCAACTTTAAATGCAACTGGCGCAGAACAGGCGTCCAGAACATTAAGTATTACCGATCTAAACAATTTAATTACGGTAACTACTTCTAGGCTTCTACGGCAGGAATTGCCAGGATTGGTTCTGATCAAGAAATTAAAACAGAAACAAGAAGCCGACATACAATACCACAATAGACACAGACAACAGACAAAAATTTACGAACCAGGCGAAACAATATTTGCAAAAGTAAATAAAAGATTAGGCACTAAACTTACTCCGAGATATAAGAAAGAAATTGTGAAAGAAGATAAAGGAACATATGTTACAACTGAATCTAATAAAACCATTCATAAAAGCAACATTAGAAGTTGAACTTAACAATTCACTACATTTTCAGCTTCCTTCTCCTACACTTCACCACTATCCTATCACCTTCCAATGCCGAACTCCAAATTCATAACTATACACTCCCTCATATCGTAACTCTAACGGAGGGAATAGCAAAAATACAAGATGGAACCTTTAAAATCATTCATGTGATAAATTTAAAAGAATATCAAAGCTTCCTAGACGAAATCAAGATATTCCTTAATAACAATGAACACACCCAAAGTATGTTTATTCCATCCTTGAAGCATGAATTAATACAAACCACAGAAATACTAGAATCATTATTTGTAATAGATGAAATAAGGAAAAAAAGATCAATAAATTTTATCGGTACTGCATGGAAATACATCGCGGGTTCCCCCGATCACGATGATTTTGAACTTCTAAAAAGTAATATTAATGAGCTAAATTCAAACAATAATAAGCAATTAGTTATAAATGAAAATTTTATTAAAAGAATAAATAAATTAACGGAACATACAAATATAATAAGTAAAGCAATAAAAAATCAAGATTCAATTGGCAATGCAGCCATAATAAGCATGCAAATTAGATTAAGGTTAGCTAAAGAAGAACTAGGAAACATTAAATACGCCATTCAGTGGGCGAAAAACAACATAATTAATTCTGTTATATAAAATAAAAAAGAAATAAACACTGTAAGTGAAACACTTCATAAAGAAAAATTTCCATTTAGATCAGTTGAAGAAGCATTAGAATTTGCTGATGTAAAAGTTTTATATAAAAATGATACCTTGCTATACGTTATACAAATCCCACTTACATCCGAAGAAACTTATGAAAAAATATTAATAAAGCCTATAAAAAAAGATAATAAAATTATAAACATAGATTTTAAGGAAATTTTAAAAAATAAAGGAAAAATGCTAGCTATTAAGAAGAATTGTACTATTATCAATACTGTCACAATTTGTAAAAGAAACGATTTGAAAAATATTGTTAACTCTCCTTGCATCCCACCTTTTTTTAATGGTTCTCGTCCACATTGCGACATTTCCGATGCCTTCCATACCTTAACGGTTGAAGAATTGAAACCAGGTATAATTCTATTAAATGATTTCTATGGCACACTGAACAATCAGTCAATAAATGGAACGTATTTAATAAACTTTCACAATGAATCCATTACCATTAATAATAAAACATTCCGAAATATAGAAGCTCCAACAATTTCAGCTTCGCCACAAATAGTGCAACAAACTCCCTTGGAAAAACAATATATTGAAATACTCTCCTTAGAAAAATTAAACAAACTCCACTTAAATAATACAAACAAAATCGAATTATTGGAGACTGAAGCAGTCATTAATAAATCATTAACAGTGACCATTCCTATTATTTTGTTAGTAGCCATAATCTTACCCATGCTCATTTGCAAAACAAAGGGAAAAATAATATTCCAAAATACCTTAAATAAAAAACACAAAATTGAAGATTACGTTCAAAATATCAGATTTACCCAAAAGCCAAATTATACTCCAGAAGACATTTCAAATAAAACTCCTAATGAACCATTTGTCATAATTACGGGTCCACCTAAGCCCCCAAGATTGTCTATTTTCAATGTTTGAGGACAAACATTCTAAGAGGGGAAGAGTTAACACACAAAGTAATAAACTTATTTACTAAATTTATTTGGAAATAACATATTAAAATATTTTGCTAGGTAGACACAAAGTTAACATACAAAATTATAAATTTGTTCATCAAATTTAATTGGAAATAACCTATTAAAATATTTTGCTAAGTAGACACAAAATTATAAAATTTAACATTTATTGAAATTAACTAGAATTCATTTTAACCTTTTTATAACTGATTAATTGGAAATCATTTATTAAAATATTTTGCCAAGTTGTTGCAACCAATTCGTAAGAAAACGGAAACAATTTGTTCCACTTTAATATTAAGTATAAAATTAAGCAAAAGAAAAATTTATAGAGTTAGTTCATATTCAGACACAATAAAGTGCGGTCAAGTGGACCGAAAGAAAAAAACCGTTGTTGTCAATTTATTTTTTTTTTTATTGTTCTCATTAAGGAAAGCAATAACTTGTATGACATACAGTCACTCACATTTAAAGTCGGGCAAACATTGTCGAAAGTCTATGATCTTAATATTTATGTTTTGATGAAAGATGATGTGTTTAATTTTTTTTTGTTTTATCATAAAAACTCTTATTAATAGAAAAACCAAAGAAATTTTATTTTAAGTCCCGTTATAAAATACATAAGAATAACAAAATGAGAAAAAGTAAATTCTCTGTCTCACACTGAAAGTCGGGCACTTAATGTTTTGTACAATGAAAAAGTGAAATATACCGTTATTTCCACTTTTTTCTTCTTTTGTCTCCAAAACAATTATTTCTTCTTACACAATCATTCGATCAGTGAAGATTATGAAAGTTTTTTGAAAAATGCCGCGCAAAATTAAACAATCCACCTTCGAAGAACGGAAAAGAATAATTGAGTTGCACTTAGATGGAAAATCTGAAAGGGAAATATCTAATTTGATAAAAAACAAGTAAGAGTGTAGTATATTCGGCTGGGCCGAATCTTAAATACCCTTCACGATAGTTACGAATATGTATAGTATATTAAAAATGTGACCTAAATATGCTCGGTTATATATGAACCGATATGGGAATTTTCTATTTTCTGTATTTTAGTAACCTTCTTTTATAACGAGAACTGCTTTTCAGCAAAAAAAAAAAAAAAAATTTTTTTAATGAAAAAATCGGTTCAGGCTATATCTCGGGTATATATGGCCCGATATCAGAAATTTTAATTTTCCCTATTTTCGTAACCTTCTTTTATGACAAGAACTGCTTTTCAGCAAAAAAAAAATGTTATTGGAAAAATCGGTTCAGGCTATATCTCGAGTATATATGGACCGATATCGGATATTTTCTTTTTCCATATTTATATAACCTTATTTCATTACCAGAACTGCTTTTGAGCACAAAAAAGTTGTTTAGTCGGCATTTTCATCAAAAAACCTGTTAGGCTATACACCGGGTATATATGAACCGATATCGGAAATTTTCATTTTCCATATTTATGTAACCTAATTTCATTAGCAGAACTGCTTTTGAGCACAAAAAGTTGTTTAAGTTCGCTTACGCGGCATTTTCATGAAAACCCCGGTCTATGCTATATCTCGGGTATATATGGCCCGATATCGAAAATTTTTATTTTTCATATTTATATGACCCTATTTCATTACCAGAACTGCTTTTGAGCACAAAAAAACTGTTTAAGTTCGCTTACGCGATATTTTTATGAAAAACCCGATTTGGGCTATATCTCGGGTGTATATGGACCGACATCGAAAATTTTCATTTTTCATATTTATATAACCCTTTTTCATTACCAGAACTGCTTTGAGCACAAAAAAGTTGTTTAAGTTCGCTTACGCGACATTTTCAAAAACCCAATTTGGGCTTTATCTCGGGTATATATGGACCGATATCGGAAATTTTCATTTTTCATATTTATGTAACCTAATTTCATTACCAGAACTGCTTTTGAGCACAAAAAAGTTGTTTAAGTTCGCTTACGCGGCATTTTCATGAAAACCCCGGTCTAGGCTATATCTCGGGTATATATGGACCGATATCGGAAATTTTCATTTTCCATATTTATGTAACCTAATTTCATTACCAGAATTGCTTTTGAGCACAAAAAAGTTGTTTAAGTTCGCTTACGCGGCATTTTCATGAAAACCCCGGTCTAGGCTATATCTCGGGTATATATGGACCGATATCGGAAATTTTCATTTTCCATATTTATGTAACCTAATTTCATTATCAGAACTGCTTTGAGCACAAAAAAGTTGTTTAAGTTCGCTTGCGCGACATTTTTATGAAAAACCCGATTTGGGCTATATCTCGGGTATATATACACCGATATCGAAAATTTTCATTTTTCATATTTATATAACCCTATTTCATTACCAGAACTGATTTTGAGAACAAAAAAGTTCGCTTACGCGACATTTTCATGAAAAACCCGATTTGGGCTATATCTCGGGTATATATGGACCGACATGGAAAATTTTCATTTTTCATATTTATATGACCCCATTTCATTACCAGAACTGCTTTTGAGCACAAAAAAGTTGTTTAAGTTCGCTTACGCGACATTTTCATGAAAAACCCGATTTGGGCTATATCTCGGGTATATATGGACCGACATCGGAAATTTTCATTTTCCATATTTATGTAACCTAATTTCAATACCAGAACTGCTTTTGACCACAAAAAAGTTGTTTAAGTTCGCTTACGCGGCATTTTCATGAAAACCCCGGTCTAGGCTATATCTCGGGTATATATGGACCGATATCGGAAATTTTCATTTTCCATATTTATGTAACCTAATTTCAATACCAGAACTGCTTTTGACCACAAAAAAGTTGTTTAAGTTCGCTTACGCGGCATTTTCATGAAAACCCCGGTCTAGGCTATATCTCGGGTATATATGGACCGATATCGAAAATTTTCATTTTTCATATTCATATGACCCTATTTCCTTACCAGAACTGCTTTTGAGCACCAAAAAGTTGTTTAGGTTCGCTTACGCGACATTTTCATGAAAAACCAGGTTTGGGCTATATCTCGGGTATATATGGACCGATATCGGAAATTTTCATTTTCCATATTTATGTAACCTTATATAATTACCAGAACTGCTTTTGAGCAAAAAAAAGTTATTTAGCTTCACCTATGCGACATTTTCATTAAAAATCCGATTTGGGCTATATCTCGGGTATATATGGACCGATATCTGAAAAAAAATACCCCTTGATATAGATTCAAGAGGCAATGACCTTCCCATCTACTTCGCTTCTAAATCTTTTAATAACGCTGAACAGAAAAAACCAACTATCGAGCAGGAACTCTTGGCGATACATTTTGCAGTTAAACAGTTTAGACCATATGTTTATGGAACTGAGTTTATAGTAAGATCTGATCATAGGCCCCTTGTTTACTTATTTAACATAAAAGACCCATCATCAAAGTTAACCAGAATAAGATTAGATTTGTCGGAATATAACTTTATCATAGAACACATAAAAGGTAAAAAGAACGTAGCAGCTGATGCGCTTTCACGTATTTCAATTGACGAATTGAAAAATAAGCACAATAAAATATTTGCCGTTACAACCCGCGGAATGTCTAGGCAAGTTGAACATAAAAGTGTTAAAGCAGATGCTACTGTAGCAAATTTACCAATATACGACAAATTTTCATACGATTTTAGCACTAAAATACCGAAAATCAGATCAGAAATTTTATATACAAATGACAAAGTAGCTAAATTGAAAATAAATGTTTATAGGAAATTCAAACTGGCATTGAGCTTGAATATTTTTATTGAAAAGGAAAGGTTGCAATTAGATGAAATTCTTTCGAAACTTCAAAGCGAAGCCGTCAATAGAAATATTCGTGCAATCGAGTGGCCAAAGGATGATTCTTTTTTTACTATTTGTAGTATTCAGAAATTAAAAGACCATGGTATGAAAATACTGAATAAGATTGAAATTATTTTAACAGATCCTATAACACAAGTTTGTGACAAAAAGCAACAAACTAATTTGATGGCAATATATCACAATGATCCACTTTTAGGAGGGCATTGTGGCCAAAATAAAATGTATGCAAAACTTCGAACTAAATTTTTTTGAAAAAACATGTCAAAAGACGTAGCTACTTTCGTGAGACAGTGTGATAAATGTAATCTGAACAAAGTTAGACCCGGAAACAAGGAAAAGTTGGTCATAACTCCAACACCAATTAGCGCTTTTGATTTTGTAGTATTAGACACCATTGGGCCATTAGAGGAATCAAAATACGGAAACAAATACGCCTTAACACTAGTATGTGATCTAACAAAATATCTGGTAACAATTGCTTTACCCGACAAAAGTGCAATTACGGTAGCTAGGGCTATTTTCGAGAACTTTATTCTAATACATGGGGTAATGAATACAATAAAATCAGATCTGGGTACGGAATTTAAAAATCAGATAATGACAGAGTTGTTAAAATTATTAGAGATTAAGATAAACTTTTCTACAGCATATCATCACGAAACATTGGGTAGTGTAGAACGAAATCATAGAGTTTTTAATGAGTATTTGAGATCATTTATAAATGAAAATATTTCAGAGTGGGATACGTATTTAAAATATTTTTCGTATTTCCACAATACTACACCAAATACGGTATTTGGCAACACATTAGTACCGTATGAACTGGTTTTTGGAAAACGACCTACTTTACCTGAGCTGCTGCGGAAGAGCGCGATTAATGCAGTATATAACATAGAAAATTACAGCAAGGAAGTGAAGTTTAGACTACAAAAGACCCATAAATTGGCAAGAGAACTAATTGACAAACACAAACAACGAAATAAAGTCCTATATGACAAATGTGCCAAACCTTTATTATTACAAATAAATGACAATGTTCTAGTTGAGAAGCAACCTTATAATAAACTAAAAAGCATTTATGAAGGTCCCTTCATTGTAAAAAGTATCGATGGCTGCAACGTAACTGTGTATGATAAAAATAAAAGAAAAACGAAAATAGTCCACAAAAATAGACTAAGAAAAATGTAAATAAACAAACTGAGAATCTATAAAAAAAAAATATTGTAAACCAAACGTCAAAACGAATATACTCATATGTATGTATAAAAATTAGAGTAGTTTCATATGTGAATTACTAAACCTAAGAAAACGAAAACAAACTTTTTAAATATTTATATAAAACTTTATTAAAAACAAAAAGTTAAATACGTAATAGAATTAAGAATTTGTACAAATACTAATATAAAGAAGAAGCAAGAATTAAACAAGGTAGGTACCACCTGTTTACTTCTTCCTTTTTCAAATAAAAAAGGGAGGTGTAACATAAAATAATGTGTAGTACTGTGTACTCATATGTTTATACAAACACTTCCATTTTTTGTAATTAGGAATAAGGTAAAACATGATAAGTTAAAATAAAGAGTTAAGTTGATTGTCGACCAGCTTGGAAGATTGACGTGTTTTATTTAAAAGATATGGTTTACCTTTAGAATATCTTACAGTGATACAGTTGTGAAGTATTTTAATACTGTATAGCGAATAAGTGTCTGTGCCATTATTTTATTTGTAATTAAAGAATACGCTAAAGCGGTAAAATAGTAACAATATGTATGTTGACCCTTCAGTTGAATCAAGCAAACTATTAAAAAAACAACTTTTATTAGCAACTAAATTTATATAATTTTATATAGTTTATTAAATTGCAAGCAGTTTAATTAGTTTTAAGTAGTTTATAGAGTTTTAAGTTGCCTTAAAACTATTTTTTACTATTTTTAACTATTACACTCTGCCTGATCAACTAAAAAAGAACAATACAATTTTTCACTTACAATGTATTTTAAAGCAGTAGTTGATCATCAGATTTAACCGTTACAAAACAAGAGATAATACATAAATATATATACTTATGCATGCAGGTATGTATTTATCGTTGGTCTCGCGTAGAAAGGCTCTAACTCACATTTTCCCTGAATTGAGGATTTTAGGGATTCTACTATGTTCCACACAAGTACACAGTGTCACAAAGATTTAATTATATAATTTCATACATATCGCTCTTACAAGCAATTGAGCAAAAGAAGGTACTTTTAGATGTACCTATTTATACAGTTTTATTACGATTTTTCCTTCTTCTGTAAAATTGCAATTATGTTTGTTAGGGCCTTTCTACATGAGACCAACGTTACATACTTGTTTTAACGGGGCAACAAATTAAGTAAAGAAAAATAAATTAATTAAGTAAAGAAAATAAATTTATTCCAAAAGACAGTGGCAACGGTAACTATGCACATTAGGGAGGAATTAGTGCACGATCTTTGAATTTGAATTCGCTAGAACCTGTTATTTTGTCGGGTGAGTCAAAAAACTAGGAACAAAATGCAAGACCAACCCCTATTTATATATCCCCCAATACATATTTTGTGAACATGTCTACATATATTGTGAACATGTCCTAACTGCCCTCCTTAAAGGGGATCACATGCAAAATACCAGTTTTTAACATTTTAAGGTCAACCGCTATAACTAGCTTCAGAGGGCTTCTAAAGGTGCCAAATATAGCACCAAGTTACAGTATTTATTTATGAACCCGGCATTTTTGTGGAACATACATTCTATTTTCGGTCATTGAGGGCGGTCCCATATAAAACTTATGGTGTTTTAATTTCTACAAAAATGTGTAATTTTATTTAAAATTCTTCTTTTCTTCAAACATTTTTTTTTTGAACTGCCAGCTAATACGAGTACAAATAACAGAAGTTTCTTCTTTTTGCATAACTTGTGTTTCGTTGTGGTCACATTTCATTTTTACAGAAAATTGTAGACAATTTTTTGTCTTCATCTTTGAAAAAGGCGGCATTTTTTGTGTAGAAGCGAAAACACTTAATAAAAAAAAGTTTTTAATTGAATAGTATTGTTTTGGGTATAAACCGGGCGAAGTGGATAAGAGTTGGCAATAACTTAAGGGTGTTTGAGTACCAATTGAGTGAATACTAGAGAAGCTTCACTCAATTTGAACTTCAGAACAAAATACTTAGTGCCAGTTCACGGATAACGAAGCTGGTTCGTTCGTTTGTATAAATAAGTTTACAACAAAAACAACGTTCAAAATTTTGTTTTTGTTTTATATGTAATTGTGCGAACGCAAGATCAGCTTCTTATATTTTTTCAATATCATTTCTAGAAACAATTTTCTCCATATAGGCCAGTTAACCAGCCACATTAAATGTAAAGCCCCAAACAAGTTACTTACGATAATGTGGTTAAATCCGATAAATAAAACTTGAATGAGGAGCGCAAATCACAAAACTCCGATCCAAATTTTAGCAATCTTAAGGAAACTCTGCAGACCTTGTTCAATCCATAAATACATTTACGGTTTCCATGACAAACATGATGCGGGAAATGCTGAAATTGCAATCCACTATTTTGCAGGCAATTTTAAACAAATGAGTTGGTTTAATATATGTTTCTGAAATGCAAACGGCATCTGCCAACATAAAATAAAAGCAAATCGGTATAATGATGATTTCAGCAATCATCATTTGATAAGCAACAGTTATTTCAAAATTAATGTCTACATACATACTATATGACACAAAAGATTAATGTGGAAGATATTTTGGAGGCTCCACAATTCTAATAAAAATCAGAATTAAGCACTATTTAATGAACGAGGCACGTGAGGAGTATCTCCAAGCAACAAATATATGCATCGAACATTTTCATAAAAAAAAATTGTTATTTCCTCGATAAAAAAAATTGTTACCGCCCCGATTTTCAGTAACAGAAAATCAATATTCAAGTTTTTTTATATCACTTGGGGCTCGATTTTTAGTGGCAGGTGACTATAACGCTAAGCACACTTTTTGGGGATCATGGTTAATTTCCCCGAAGGCCGTGTACTCTTTGACACTATTTTCAAAAGGGGCCTAGATGTGGTTTCAAGCGGACACCCCACTTATTGGCCGTCAAACCGACGAAAGATCCCAGATGTTATATTTCATTATATTTGTCATCAGATCACTCACCCAATATAATCTCTGTTTCGTTCCCAAAGGAGGTTGTTTCCCCGTTTAATGATTTGGTGTTGACCTTCACTAAAGTTAACTGGTTAAAATATAAAAAAATATTTGAGTACTCATAGTACGGAAAATATTGCCTTGAGAACACCTAAAAATATTGATGTGTCAATTAAATAATTTTCTGAAAACCTGAAGATGTCCGTACAACATGCTTCCACTAGCCATATCAGATCCAGAAATGTGAGCAATAGAATATATTCGTCTGAAATTGAACAACTTCTGACAGAAAAAAGATGAGTTAGAAGAGAGTGGCAACTTCGCAGGTCTCCCTAGCTTAAAAGCAGGCTACCGGAATGCAAAACTCAATTAAAAAATCTGCTTGAAATCCAAAGAATGGCTTGCTTAAAAATTATTTTGAAGGTCTTGGTGGTACTTCCCAATCCGACTATTCTCTATGGAAAGCGACAAAAGGTCTGAAAAGATCCGTAATAGGTAAACCACCTTTGCGAACTTCAACTAGAGACTGTGAAAGAAGCGATTCTGAAAAGGGAATGGTGTATGTTAACCACTTGAGAAACGTTTTTACTACAAATGATACAGCAAATGATGAATCTAAATTACCGCCATATGCTGTTAGATCGCCTGTGCCTTTGAGACTTAGTTTTCAAGATGTTTATGTTATCAATAACATAAACCCCAGGAAAGCTTTAGGTATTGATAAAATTACTGGCAAAATACTTGTACAGTTACCTTGTGTGCCTAGAAGAATTCTTCTTTTTATTTTTAACGCTATTTTGCGGCTTCAGTATTATCCTGCACAGTGTCTACGATTATTATGATACCCAAGCCAAGGAAGGATCCCACTAAAGTAGAGTCATATAGACCAATATATTTACTGCCAACAATTTCAAAACTGTTCGAAAAATTGTTAATGGCGAAGTTGACTCCAATATTGAATGATGTGGGATGTATCCCTGATCATCAGTTTGGATTTCAGGCTAAACACAGCACCATAGAACAAACGCATAAACTAGTTAATGTCATAAGAAAGACTTTCGAGGACCAAAAGAATTGCTCAGCTCTCATTCATGTTTCGCAAGCTTTTGAAGAAACACACCAATTAGCTTCCCCAAAATTTACGGGAATATATTTCAATATTAGAGAAATGGCTAAAATTTTGGAAAATCAAAGTTAGTGCACGAAAATACACTCATGCTATATTTACGCTACGAAAAAAAAACTTGTTCGACTATGCAAATCAACAACTCACCTATTCCGCAATACTATGAAGTCAAGTGCCTTGGTATTCACCTCGGCCGTAGGCTGACGTGGAAGTCATACTTTGATGCGAAAGTCACTCAGTTGAAATTGGCTAAATTGGCTTATGGGCAGAAATTCTACATTGAAGCTGGATTGCAAACTTTTATTATCCATAGCAATCCTAAAGTCTATGTGGTGCTACGGAGTTCAATTACGGAGCACCGCCTCAGCGTCAAACATTGAAAAAATTCAAGGCGACAAAACCATATTCTTCGAACAACTGCTGTAGCTCCATGGTACGTAAAAACGTACGAATTCACCAGGATCTGTGTGTTCCACGGGTAAAAAATTTATTTTCAAAGTATGCAAGGTATATCAGCAAACTGGAACCCCACCCAAACACTCTTGCACGAAACATACTTCATTTTAGCGGTCACAGTCGGTTGAGAAGGAGGGATACTCTTGCCACCATCAGAGCGTTAAATTTGTGATTTCACCGATATAGTTGGCGGAAAATAAAACTTCTTGTCTAGCATTGGCTCAACTTAATTAATTTTTTGTATTTAGTATTAAGATTTGAATTCTTATGTTGAATAACTTTGTGAAGATTCAATAAATAAATAAAAGCTCAAAAAAAAAACTTCGGCCTCGATTTTTAGCGGCTGGTGAATATAACGCTAAACACACTTTTTGGGGGTCACATTTAATTTCCAAATGAGCTTAGATGTGATTTCAAGTGGATTTTCGAGTTTCAAAAAATTTCCCCTTAATATGGATGCAAGTGGAGCCTGTATTAGATTTGTCATCAGACCACTCACACACTATAACCTCTGTTTCGTTTTCCCAGGAGGTTGGCTCCCCGTTTAGGCAACAAAACCAAATTCATCGAACGCCTGCTGTGGCTTGATGGTACGTAAAAAAACTCATGAATTCACAAGAATCTGTGTGCTCCGTTAGAAGAAGACGAGTTTTCGAAGTATGTGACAAGGTATATCAGTAAGTTGGAATTTCACCCAAATCCACTTGATACTTGATTTTGACAGCGACTCTCGGTTAAGAAGAAGAAGGGTGCCACCATCAGAACGTTAAATAGGCCATTTTAACGATATTGTTCGCGCAAAGTTAAACTTTTTTAGTATTAAGATTTTTTTTTTATTCATTCATTTATTTATTGAATCTTCACAAAGTGAACTAACAATAAGTATTCAAATCTTAATACTAAATACATAAAATTAATTAAGTCCAGCCAATACTAGACAAAAATGTTTTATTTTGCACGGTCAATATCGGTAAAATCACCTATTGAACGCTCTGATGGTGGCACCCTTCTTCTTCTTCTTCTGGCACTCGGTTGAGAAGAAGAGATACTCAACCGAGTGTGACAACTAAAATTAAGTATGTTTCGTGCAAGAGGGTTTGGGTGAAGTTCCAATTTGCTGATATACCTTGTCGCATGTTTTGAAAACTCATCTTTTACCAGTGGAACACACAGATTCTTGTGAATTCGGGAGTTTCTTACGTACAATGGAGCTGCAGTAATCGTTCGAAGAATTTGATTTTGTCGCCTTTGAATTTTTTCAATGTTAGAAGTTGAGGTGGTGCCCCATAATTGAATTCCGTAGCACCATATAGGCTTTAGAATCGCGTTGTATAATAAAAGTTTGCAATCCAGCTTCAATGTCGAATTTCTGCCCATAAGCCAATGTAGTTGCGCTGCTTTTAACTTTAACTGAGTAACTTTCGCATCGATGTGAGACTTCCACGTTAACCTACGATCGAGATGAATATTAAGGTACCTGACTTCATTTTGCTGCGGAATAGGTGAATTGTTAATTTGGATAGCTGAACATGTTTGTTTACGCAATGTGAATGTAACGTGAGTACATTTTTGTTCATTAACTTTAATTTTCCAATCGTTGTTTAGCTTGGATAGTGAACGGACGTGTTTGTTTTTTGATCGCAAAGTAAAAAAAATAAAACGGGATTAACTAAAAACCGTAATAGGTGAACAGAGTGTTTTTGTTTAAAAGAAAGACTTTGTGACATTTTTTAAATACCGTTTTAAATTGTAAATAAAAAATAGAAACAATAAAAAATAGAAACCTATCAGGTGTAATTCTGAAAAAGAGCTTAGCTCCGGTAGAAAAAACCTTTGGATTTCTGAAGAAGAATCGGTGAAAAAATCATTGGAAAATTTCCTGTCTCTAAGAGATAGGAAACGCCCGCGATCGTGTTCGCCAAATATTGTTGTTACAACTGAAGACAAAACATCTTCTAGTTTAATTGTTGATGATAAGCCAAAAACCCAAGTAGGCATGGACAGGTACATAACCGTGGTTAAAAGGCAGGGAAGCCCCAAATCAGCTCAAATATCATCTCAACCGAAATTTTCTAAAGATGATAATAGGACTTCGGCAACCGATAGTAATAGGTTTGCTATACTGCAAACAGATGAGCCAACAATATCTAAAAAAACCTTTAAGCCGCCACCAATAAAAAAGAGCTGGTAAAACAACTTATTGCGGCAATCGGCAAAGACACTTTTAATGTAACATCGGTTAAGCACGGCCGCATCAATGAAGCGAAAATCCAGGTAAAGAGTGAAAATGAATACCGAAAGTTGTCTGACGTTCTAGAGAAGGAGAAACGATCATTTTACACATATCAGCTTAAAAGTGCCAAAGGTATTCAGGTCGTTATAAAAGGTATTAGGATTAGAAGACAATGGCTTCAAAATTAAAAATGTGGTTAATATTAAAAACCGTGAAAAAATTCCTCAACCCATGTTTAGGGTTGAATTGGAACCTAGAGATGTTCTCCTGAAAAAGAATGAAGTGCATCCAATTTATAACCTCAAATATCTTTTGCATCGTAAGGTTACCGTTAAGGAGCCTCATAAGCGTTTAGGGCCCGTCCAATGCCTAAACTGCCAAGAATTCGGCCATACTAAGGCCTATTGTACGTTGCCCGCAGTTTGCGTTGTGTGCAGTGAACTTCACGGTACATCACAGTGCAAAAAACCTAAGACTGACGCGAGCGTTGAAAAATGCAGTAACTGTGGAGGTAACCACACTGCAAACTACAGGGGTTGCCCTGTCTATACTCACTTCAAGAGATCAATGACAAATAGGCCATCAATTTTAAATATGCCACCCCAGCAGACAAACACCATTTCTACAACCAATTTTCCCCAGGTACGCCAGCCAACCAGCCATATACACGTGCAAAACCCCCAACAAATATCTTATGCAAATGTGGTAATATCCGATAAACCAAACTTGAATCAGGAGCCCAAGCCTCAAAACTCCGACCAAAATTTTAGCAATCTTGAGGCAACTCTGCAGACTCTTGTTCAATCTATAAATACATTTACGGTTTCCATGACAATTTTAAAAAAATGAGTTGGTTAAAAATATGTTTCTGGAACGCAAACGGCATCCGCCAACACAAAAATGAACTTGAGCACTTCCTTATGGAAAAGCAAATCGATATAATGTTGATTGCTGAAACCCATTTGACAACCAACAGTTATTTCAAAATTAATGGGTACGCATTATATGACACAAAAGATCCCCGTGGAAGATATTGCGGAAGATCGGCAATTCTAATAAAATCCAGAATTAAACACTTTTTAATACACGAGACATGTGAGGAGTATCTCCAAGCTACAAATATATGCATTGAATATTTTCATGAAAAAATCGTTATTTCCTCGATTTACTCACCGCCCCGATATTCAATAAGAGAAAGCCAATATTCCAATTTTTTCAAATCACTTGGGCCTCGATTTTTAGCGGCTGGCGACTATAACGCTAAACACACTTTTTGGGGATCACGTTTAGTTACCTCGAAAGGCCGTGTGCTTTTTGACACCGTTTCCAAAATGGGCTTAGATGTGGTTTCAAGCGGACACCCCACTTATTGGCCGACAGACCGACGAAAGATCCCTGACGTTATAGATTTTGGAGTTGCGAAAAATTCTCCTTTAGAGTGAATGCAAGTGGAGCCTTCATTAGATTTCTCATCAGATCACTCACCCACTATAATCTCTGTTTCGTTCCCCCAAGAGATTGGCTCACCGTTGACTGTCAATAGAGTTAATTGGTTAAAATACAAAAAATTTTTGAGCACACATTGTACTGGAAATATTGCCTTGAGAACACCTAAGGATATTGATGCGTCAATTAAAGATTTTTCTGAAAACCTCAAACTGGCCATACAGCATGCTACCGCTAGTCATATAAGATCCAGAAATGAGAACAATAGAACTTATTCGTCTGAAATTGAACAACTTCTGTCAGAAAAAAGAAGAGTCAGAAGAGAGTGGCAACTTCGCAGGTCGCCCCAGCTTAAAACTAGGCTACAAAGCTAAATGGCTAACATTTCTCTAATATTGAAATATATTCCTGTAAATTTCGTGAAGCTAATTGGTGGTTTTCATGAACACTCAAAAACGCTGTGTCATCTGCAAAAGTTGAAGTGTGGATTCCGGATCTCGTTGGCATGTCTGAGGCGTAAATCAAATATAAAGTAGGTCCTAGAATGTTTCCTTGGGGAACTCCTGCCTCGATTGGCTGTAAAGGGCTTATAAAATCGCCTTCTCTGATGACAAACTTCCGGCCGCTGAAACATCAATGAATAGAGCGGAGCAATACTTTTTTTGTCCTCAAAAGTCTTTCTTATAACATTAACTAGCCTATGCGTTTGTTATATTGGTGTCAACTTCGCCATTAACAATTTTTCGAACAGTTTTGAAGTTTTGGCAGTAGACTTATTGGTCTCTATGTTTCTACTTTAGTGGGATCCTTCCCTGGTTTGGGTATCATAGTAATCATGGACACCTTCCACTCTGCAGGATAATAGTCGAGACGTAAAATAGCGTTAAAAATAAAAAGAAGAATTCTTCGAGCTACACGAGGTAGCTGCGCAAGCATTTTACCAGTAATTTTATCAGTACCTGGAGCTTTCTTGGGGTTTGTGTTACGAATAACATTTTCAACATCTTGAAAACTAAATCTCAAAGACATAGGCGGTCTAACAGCGTATGACGGTAGTTCAGCTGAATTATTCGCTGTATCATTTGTAATAAAAACGTTTTTCAAATGATTAACATACACCATCCCTTTTTCAGAATCGCTTCTTGTCCAGTCGCCAGTTGAAGTTCCCAAAGCTGGCTTACCTATTACGGGTGTTTTCAGACCTTTTGTCGCTTTCCACAGAGAATAGTCAGATTGCGGAGTACCATCCAGGGTACCATCAAGACCTTCCAGATAATTTTTAAGGGAAGCCATTCTTTGGATTTCAAGCAGATTTCTTAACTGAGTTATGCATTCCTGTTGGCCTAGTTTTAAGATAGGGAGACCTGCGAAGTTGCCACTCTCTTCTAACTCTTCTTTTTTCTGTTAGAAGTTGTTCAATTTCAAAGGAATATGTTCTATTGCTCACATTTCTGGGTCTTATATGGCTAGTGGCGCATGTTGTACGGCTAGATTAAGGTGTTCAGAAAATTCGTTAATCGACACATCAATATCCTCAGGCGTTCTCAAGGCAATATTTTCCGTGCAATGTGTACTCAAATATTTCTTATATTTTATCCAATTAACTCGAGTGACGGTCAACGCCAAGTCACAAAACGGGAAACCAACCCCCTCGGGGAACGAAACAGAAACTATAGTTGGTGAGTGATCTGATGACAAGTCTAAGGAAGGCTCCACTTGCATCCATTCTAAGGGAAAATTTTTTGTAACTCCAAAATCTATAACGTCTGGGATCTTTCGTTGGCCTGACGGCCAATAAGTGGAGTGTCCACTTGAAATCACACCTAAGCCCATTTTGGAAATAGTGTCAAAAAGCACGCCGCCTTTCGGGGTAATTAAACGTGATCCTTAAAAAGTGTGCTTAGCGTTATAGTCGCCAGCCGCTAAAAATCGAGGACCAAGTAATTTAAAAAAATTTGAATATTGATTTTCTGTTACTGAAAACCGGGGTGGGGAATAAATCGATGAAATAACAATTTTGTGATGAAAATGTTCAATACATATATTAGATGCCTGAAGATTTTCCTCACGTGTTTCGTTCATTAAAGTGTTTAATTCTGGATTTTTTTTGAATTGCCGATCCTCCGCAAGATCTTTTGTGTCGTACAGTATGTAGCCATTAATTTTGAAAAAACTGTTGGTTGTCAAATGAGTTTCAGCAATCAACATTATGTCGATTTGCTTTTCCATAAGGAAGTGCTCAAGTTAATTTTTGTGTTGGCGGATGCCGTTTGCGTTCCAGAAACATATTTTTAACCAGTTCATTTTTTTAAAATTACCTGCAAAATAGTGGATTGCATTTTCAGCATTTCCTGCATCATGTTTGTCATGGAAACCGTAAATGTATTTATAGATTGAACAAGAGTCTGCACAGTTGCCTCAAGATTGCTAAAATTTTGGTCGGAGTTTTGAGGCTTGGGCTCCTGATTCAAGTTTGGTTTATCGGATTTTACCACATTCGCATAAGATATTTGTTGGGGGTTTTGCACGTGTATATGGCTGGTTGGCTGGCGTACCTGGGGAAAATTGGTTGTAGAAATGGTGTTTGTCTGCTGGGGTGGCATATTTAAAATTGATGGCCTATTTGTCATTGACCTCTTGAAGTGAGTATAGGCAGGGCAACTCCTGTAGTTTGCTGTATGGTTACCTCCACAATTACTGCATTTTTCAACGCTCGAGTCAGTCTTAGGTTTTTTGCACTGTTATGTACCGTGAAGCTCTCCACACACAACGAAAACTGCGGGCAACTTACAATAGGCCTTAGTATGGCCAAATTCTTGACAGTTTAGGCATTGGACGGCCCCTAAACGCGTATGAGGCTCCTCAACGGTAACCTTACGATGTAAAAGATATTTGAGGTTATAAATTGGATGCACTTCGTTCTTTTTCAAGGCAACATCTCTAGGCTCCAATTCAACCCTAAACATGGGTTGAGGAATTTTTTCACAGTTTCTAATATTAACCACATTTTTAATTTTAAAGCCATTGTCTTCTAGTCCGGTTTTGACATCATTCGTATCTACAAAAGGGTCAATCCCTTTTATAACGACCTGAATACCTTTGGCACTTTTAAGCTGATATGTGTGAAACGATCTTTTCTCCTTTTCCAGGACGTCAGACAACTTTCGGTATTTATTTTCACTGTTTACCTGGATTTTGGTTTCATTGATGCTGCCGTGCTTAACCGATGTTACATTAAAAGTGTCTTTGCCGATTGCCGCAATAAGTTGTTTTACCAGCTCACTAGAGGTACGCTCTCGCAAATATATTGGTGGCGGTTTAAAGGTTTTTTTAGGTATTGCTGGTTCATCGGTCTGAAGTATAGCAAACCTATTACTATCCATTGTCGTGGTGGTCATATCATCTTTGGGTATTTTGGACTGAGATGACATTTAAGCGGATTTGGGACTTCGCTGCCGTTTAACCACGGTTACATACCTGTCCATGCCTACTTGTGTTTTCGGCTTATCGGCAATAACTGAACTGGTAGATGGTTTGTCGTCTGTTGTAACAACTATATGTGGCGAACACGAGCGCGTGCGGTTTCTTTCTCTTAGCGACAACAGATTTTCCAATGATTTTTTCAAAGACTCCTCCTCAGAAATCCAAGGACTTTTTCTACCGGAGCTAAGCTCTTTTTCAGAATTAAATCTGATAGGTACACTCATGCAATTAATTGCTTCTATTTTTTATTTACAGTTTAAAACGGTATTAAAAACAAATGTCACAATGTTTTTCTTTCACTCTCATTCACTCTGTGATTCTTCAACCGCACGGTCGTGTTTTTAAAAAGTGAGCAAAAAAAAAAAACAAATCAAAAAATCATTGTGCTAACATATTTTTAAACTTACATATAAAAACAATAATATATTGTATTAAATTGTAAAAACAATAACAAATTATGTAAAAAAAACAACGGGAAAATAAATTCCTTACATTTCATTAACTAAACAATAAAATCAATTTCAATAAAACAAGTGAGGTGGCAGTGCATTGTTGTTGTTGTTATTGTGCGTGAAGATTACCTACCCAGTGGGAAAAAAACTATACACTAAAGTTTTGTTTTCTTGCAAAACCGAACATCTTTATGACAATTATTTTTATATACTTTTAAATTAAAAAAAAAAATTGCATGAGTGTACCTAGTAGATGCAATTCTGAGAGGTAGCTTAGCTCCACTAGAAAAAACCTCTGGGTTTCTGAAGAGGAATCATTGAAAAAATCATTGGACAATCTCCTGTCTCTAAGAGATAAAAAACGCACGCGTTCGTGTTCGCCAAACATTGTTGTTACAACAGAAGACCAACCATCTACCAGTTCAGTTATTGCAGATAAGCCGAAAACACAAGTAGGCATGGACAGGTATATAACCGTGGTTAAACGTCAGCGAAGCCCGAAATCCGCTCAGATATCATCACAACCAAAGATATCCAAAGAGGATAATACCGCTACAGCAATGAAAAGTAATAGATTTGCAATCCTCCAGACTGATGAGCCAAATACAGCAAAAAAGCATTTAAACCGCCACCAATATATTTGAGTATTACAGTAATTGGTAAGGATAATTTCAACGTGACATCAGTTAAGCGTGGAAACATCAATGAAACAAAAATTCAGGTAAACCATGAAAATGATTACCGAAAATTGTCTGACATTTTGGAAAGGGAGAAAAGATCTTTTTACACTTATCAGCTTAAAAGTGCTAAAGGTATTCAGGTCGTTATAAAAGGTATTGACGCATGTGTAGCCACGGATGATGTTAAGATTGGTTTCGAGGACAAAGGGGGTTAAAATCAAAAGTGTAGTGAACATCAGGAACCGTGAGAAGATCCCTCAACCCATGTTTAGGGTTGAACTGGTACCAAGAGATATTGTCCTGAAACGGAATGAAACTCACCCAATTTATACCCTCAAATTTCTCTTGCACCGTAAAGTTACCGTAGAGGAGTCTCATAAGCGTTTAGGTCCTGTTCAATGCCTAAACTGCCAGGAATTTGGCCATACTAAGGCCTATTGTAAACTGCCTGCAGTTTGTGTTGTGTGTGGAGATCTACACGGCACTTCACAGTGCAAAAAACCAAAGACTGACTCGAGCGCTAAAAAATGCAGTAACTGTGGAGGTAACCACACTGCAAATTACAGGGGCTGTCCTGTTTACACTCATTTTAAACAATCAATGACAAATAAGTCATCAATTACCTTCAAGCAACCGCAGCAGTGAAATATTATTTCTGCTAACAATTTTCCCCAGATAGGCCAGTCAACCAGCCAAATAATTATGCAAAACCCCAAACAAGTCTCATATGCTAATGTGGTCAAAACCGATATACAAAACTTGAATCAGGAGCCCAAGTCCCAAAATTCCGATCAAAATTTTAAAAATCTTGAGGCAACTGTGCAGACTCTTGTTCAATCCATAAACACATTTACGGTTTCTATGACTAACATGATGCAGGAAATGCTGAAAATGCAATCCACTATTTTACAAGCAATTTTAAAAAAATGAGCTAGTTAAAAATATGTTTCTGGAACGCAAACGGCATCCGCCAACACAAAAATGAACTTGAGCACTTCCTTATGGAAAAGCAAATCGACATAATGCTGATTGCTGAAACCCATTTGACAACTAACAGTTTTTTTCAAAATTAATGGCTACATACTGTACGACACAAAAGATCCCCGTGGAAGATCTTGCGGAGGATCGGCAATTCTAATAAAATCCAGAATTAAACACTTTTTAATGAACGAGACATGTGAGGAGTATCTCCAAGCAACAAACATATGTATTGAACATTTTCATCACAAAATCGTTATTTCATCGATTTATTCCCCACCCCGGTTTTCAGTAACAGAAAATCAATATACAAATTTTTTTAAATCACTTGGGCCTCGATTTTTAGCGGCTTGCGACTATAACGCTAAACACACTTTTTGGGGATCACGTTTAATTACCCCGAAAGGCTGTGTGCTTTTTGAAAATGGGCTTAGATGTGGTTTCAAGCGGACACCGCACTTATTGGCCGTCAGACCGACGAAAGATCCCTGATGTTATAGATTTTGGAGTTGCGAAAAATTTTCCTTTAGAGTGGATGCAAGTGGGGCCTTCATTAGATTTGTCATCAGATCACTCACCCACTATAATCTCTGTTTCGTTTCCCCAAGAGATTGGCTCCCCGTAATTGGCTAAAATACAAAAAAATTTTGAATTCACATTGTACTGAAAATATCGCCTTGAGAACGCCTGAGGATATTGATGTGTCAATTAATGATTTTTCTGAAAACCTCAAACATGTCCGTACAGCATGCTACCACTAGTCATATAAGATCGAGAAATGAGAACAATAGAACTTATTCGTCTGAAATTGAGCAACTTCTGTCAGAAAAAAGAAGAGTTAGAAAAGAGTGCCAAACTCGCAGGTCTCCCCAGCTTAAAACTAGGCTACGGGAATGAGTAACTCGACTAAGAAATCTGCTCGAAATCCAGAGAATATCTTCCCTTAAAACATATTTGGAAAGCCTGGATGGTACTCCACAATCTGACTATTCTCTGTGGAAAGCGACAAAAGGTCTTAAAACACCCGTAATAGGTAAGCCAGCTTTGCGAACTTCAACTGGCGACTGGGCAAGAAGTGACTCAGAAAAGGGGATGGTGTATGTTAACCATTTGAGAAATGTTTTTATTACAAATGATATAACAAATGATGCATCTGAATTACCACCATATGTAGTTAGACCGCCTGTGTCTTTGCGATTCACATTTCAAGATGTAGAACAAGGTATCAGTAACATAAACCCCAGGAAAGCCCCAGGTATTGATCAAATTACTGACAAAATGCTTGAACAGTTACCTGGTGTAGCTAGAAGAGTTCTACTTTTTATTGTTAACGCTATTTTACGCCTTGAGTATTACCCTGCAGAGTGGAAGGTCTCTATGATTACTATGATACCCAAGCCAGGGAAGGATCCGACCAAGGTAGAATCATATAGACCAATAAGTCTACTACCAACAATTTCAAAACTATTCGAAAAATTGTTAATGGTTAAGTTGAGTCCAATATTGAACAATGTGGGATGCATCCCTGATCATCAATTTGGATTTCGGGCTAAACATAGTACCATAGAACAAACACACAGACTAGTCAATGTCATAAGACAGACCTTTGAGGAGAAGAAGTATTGTTCAGCTCTATTCATTGACATTTCTCAAGCTTTTGATAAAGTGTGGCACGACGGCTTGATGCACAAAATAAAGTTGAACTTGCCTGCAAATACTCACAAGCTTCTGGAAAGCTACTTATATGGGCGGAAATTTGTTATCAGAGAAGGTGATTTTATAAGCCCAACTCAACCTATCGAGGCAGGAGTTCCCCAAGGTAGCATACTTGAGCCTACTTTATATTTGATTTACGCCTCTGACGTGCCAACGACATCTGGAATCCACACTTCAACTTTTGCAGACGACACAGCGTTTTTGAGCGTTCATGAAAACCACCAATTAGCTTCACGAAATTTACAGAAATTTATTTTAATATTGGAAAAATGGCTGAAGCTTTGGAAAATAAAAGTAAATGAACAAAAATGTACTCACGTTACATTCACACTGCGTAAGCAAACATGTTCGGCTATACAAATTAACAATACACCTATTCCGCAGCAAAATGAAGTCAAGTACTTTGATATTCACCTGGACCGTAGGCTAACGTGGAAGTCTCACATTGAAGCAAAAGTCACTCAGTTGAAACTAAAAGCAGCGCAACTAAATTGGCTTATGGGCAGAAATTCTACATTGAAATTAGATTGCAAACTTTTGTTATACAACGCAATACTAAAGCCTATATGGTGCTACGGAATTCAATTATGGGGCACCGCCTCAGCGTCAAACATTGAAAAAATCCAAAGGCGACAAAACAAAATTCTTCGAACGATTACTGCAGCTCCATGGTATGTAAAAAATTCACGAATTCTTTTACCAGCGGAATTCTGAGTGTTCCGCTGGTAAAAGAGGAGTTTCCTAAGTACGCGACAAGGTATGTCAGTAAACTGGAACTTCATCCAAACCCTCTTGCACGCAATATACTTAATTTTGGCGGCCACAGTCGGTTGAGAAGAAGGGATACCGTTGCCGCCATCAGAACGTTCAATAGGTGATTCTACCGATATTGCTCCTGCATAATAGAACTTTTTGTCTAGCATTGGCTGGACGTAAGTAAAAAACACATTTTATTTATTTATTTTTTTTTTTTTTTATCAATTCTTTTATTTTTATATTTAGTATTAAGATTTGAATACTTATTGTTAGTTCATTTTGAAGATTCAATAAATAAAAACGCTTAACAAAAAAAAAAAAAAAAGAATGTTTTTTTTAAATAAAATCACTCTGTTCACCTATTACGGTTTTTACTTAATCCCGTTATATTTTTTTTTTTTACTTTGCGATCAAAAAACAAACACGTCCGTTTACTATCGAAGCTAAACAACGACGAGTATTAAGATTTGAGTACGTTTTGTTAGTTAATATTTTTAGGACTGAATAGATAAATTACTACAGAAAAAAAAAACAAAAATACAATAAAAGAATGTGGGCAATTAACAAAAAGCATATGTGATTCAATATGAGATGAATATAGATAGAGAATAATTAAATGGCTCGGTGGCTGAGTGCTTAAGGCAGTAGTTTGTGACATGTCATTGCCCAAGTTCCATTCCGAATGGGAGATGATGAGTAGTGTGTATCGACTGCGAAACAGCTAGTTGTCCCCCAGCTAAAAGATTTGATTATTATTTTTTTTTGTCTCCTTGATTAAAAAAATATTGATTACAACAAATTTGTATTGAAAAAAAATCCTTCTTAAGAAAAAACTTAAACTAGAACCCGATTTAAAAACCAAAAATCTAATTTAAAAATACAAAGTTCAGCCAAAAATTCAATAAACTAAAATAAAAGAAGACAGCGAAGAATGTCTTGACAATATAGTGTAATATTTTAGCTATGAAACAGAACTGCTACTACATATCATCGTAGAAGTAAAACCATGTAAGGGGCGGGGCTTTAATCTCCAAATCGTTTTTCTACTTAAATTTTTCACCATAACATGTTTCCAAATGATATAATCAGAAAAAAAGCAATAAAGCCACTATAATTCAAACTATTTTATAACCTGTGTCCCTCTCTTGATTGATATATAATAGTTTTGTGTTTTGAAAATATACCTAAAACTTGTTTATTGCTTATGTAAAATATTTTTTTAATGAAAATTGTAAATTTTTTGTTCCCAGCTTTTTTTTTATTCTAAATTAAAATAAAACAAAAATAGAAAGAATTGAGTTTTTTTTTCGCTATTTTTAGCTTCTATTATTTATACCAATAAAAAATTATAAATAGCTTGTTTTCTATGTTTCCCAGTTATCTGTATGTCGACATTTCATAGGAAAATTTCTAAAGTCTACTGATGATTAGGGTAGCTCCTATGAAATGTCGACATATAGATAGCTGGAAAACATAGAAAACAAGCTATTTATAATTTTTTATTGGTATAAAACAAAAATATTTCATAGCTACGTTTTTCCATTTTTAGCGATTTTCGGTGGCTTGGAATAAATTCATTTTATTTAGAAACTACAAATATATGTTTAATAATGTACAAAAACTAAAATAATTTGAATTGAATTTGGCGCAAAAGGTCAACAAAGATCTGGCAACCCTGAAGAACAAGAAAACGGGCAAAGTGTGGAACAAATGTAACATTTGTTTTAGAAAATAACGCATATAAGTTTGATATCCATATAAAAATTTCTTCAGATGAGTGAAAATGTTGGACCAAAAAAGATTTTTCCAGGAACGGGACTAATCAAGATTTTTATTCTCAAACACTCCCAGATACTGGATTTTTCAAGCCGTTTTTGAACAAAATATACCACAATATGGCAAATTAGTAAAACCAGGACCAAGCGCATGTATGCTTATGCAAAACCTCTTACATATTAGTTTTGATCAAAATATATAACTATGTACACATCACACAATATTGAAAATGGCTAAAAAAAAAACACAACTATATGCATATTTCCGGCACCAAGATTAATCTAGATCTATTTTTCGTCCCTAAAACCGCTTTCAAAAATCAGTGTATATTCTACAAGTCATTACCAACCAGGATAATATAGATTTTTTCGCGACCGCGGAGATTCTTGCTCAGTTTTTCAACGTTAAACCTTCCTAGACACTAAATTTTATCAAAATCGTTAGTGCCGTTTTCTAGAACCAACACAAATATTTCAAAGGAGGGCGAAATGGGGGTTTCCGGGACCGTGGAGAACCCATATCAATTTATCGTCCCAGAGTTTCCTCAAAATCGTCAGAACCGTTTTCGATATATAAAAATGAATTACCAAATGTTCTAAAGTTATGCGATTAACTTTAGAACGGCTGGAGCGATTTGACAAATTTTTTTGTAAGGTAAGGAATGAAGATGGTTTGTAAAAAAAATGTCCGACCCATACAAAATAAGTACAATATTAATTGGTTTATATCTTAAACGCGGCAACAGTAAAATTCTCTAATTTCGTCCATATTGCTTGAAATCATTGGTTAAAAAGCAGGCGAAATCGCGTAGGGGGGCCTGGTATCTCCAATACAAAGTCAATAGTCAATTTTGTATATCTTGATAATGGTTAAAGTTTAAAAATTTGGTTCGAATTAGATGCTGACCGATAAAAATGATCAAATAGGCCTCAGTCTGGCCAAATTTCTGACAGGTCAGACGTTAAACGGGTCCTAAACGCTTATGCGGATGCTCTACGGAAACCTTACGATGCTTTCAAGCTATAGATTGGATGAGCTTCATTCTTTTTCAAAACAATATCCCCTGGCTCCAATTCTACACTCAACATGGCTCCAATTCTACGCTAAGCCAAACCCTAAAATGTATATAGATTACACTGAAACCTACAAAGCAGCTAGTGCTGGGCAAAATCTTTCACTTGTGTCAATCTTTCATTCCCTTCCCCCTACCCTATTTATTATTTTCCTCAATGGCCTTCTATATCAAACTTTTAACCATTTCCACACTTTCGCGGATTTGTCATTTCTACTCTTTCAGTTATAGGCTTTTTAGCCTATCCGATATCGTTGCCAAGAGGCTAAAAGGCTCACTGAATAATGATATTCTATTAATCTCCAAATGGGGTCGTAAAACAGGTTCGCCATTAACGCTCTTAAGACCCAATGTTGTATATTGCCACACAAACAAATTAGCGCAAATCCTGTTTCATCTGTACTCATGGATGGTATAAATATTGAGGAATAGGATGCTCTTGATGTTCTTGGAATGAAATACAGTGTGATACAATGAAATACAACTCTCATTTTTGGGACGATGCACCAAAGCCTATTATTGCGGTTATTCGAACGTGTGCAGGAGAGGGCGAAGAAGGTTATCGGTGACAAAGGGGTATTCAACTCTATTGACTCACTGGAGCATCGACGCAGTGTAGGGTGCGTTTCTCTGTTTTATCGTTACTACAATGAATTTAGCTCTGACGATATTAGGGATATTTTCCCGAAACTCGCACATTTATGCCGTACACTTCAGTCTACGGAATAAGTTGCTTACAAACGTGTTTACTGCCTGTTATAACGATGGAAGGGTCAAGCTAAATGTCACAAACACTACACTATCTTTACCCTCTTCACAACTTATTTTCCTAATTCTGATACAATGCAATGCATATGTACTGGTCCAAGATCAAAAAAAGATGTTAAGTGAATTATTTAATTATTTTCTTTCATCTTTTTATATGCCAGACATATTTCAGAATTAATGAAAATGTTTCTGTTATGTATGTATATCAGGTGGTAGCAATACAATTTGTATTAGAGAGCAACAACAGGCATTACTTGTTTCAGCGCAACCTAAAGCTCTAAACACTTAGACGACAGCAGACTTCACAACTTCACGACTACAAATGAAGTTAACTTCAAAAGCTGCCGTCTCATCAGCAACATAATTATTTTAAAGACAGCAGCAGCACTATGTGTATTTAAACAATGCAAATTTCACAAGTGCCACATATATATTTTACATGAATAAAATTAAAATTACAGACTGAAAACGTAAAAATATCACGTAAAACTGTAAAAACTAATGAATTTATTTGTTTATTTTATTTATGTGAAGTTTATTTCTATTAAATATTTCAAACAAATTTTAGTTCTTATTGCTGCCAATTTATATTTATAGTGGCAGCACTGCATTTACTTTTTGCTGCTTACGAAAATAGAAATTAATCTAAGTTGGCAGCAGCAGCAAATGCTGTGATGTCGTTAAAATAATTGTGTGCACTTAAACACATGTATTTTATTTTTGACAGATTGCTGCTTGCTGTCTGCTGTTGTCTATGTGTTTAAAGCTTAAATTAGCGCATCAAGCGTAATTCATGTGTCCAAAATCATCATGCATATGCAAAATTTGTGAGACCAACCCAAATAGCGCAACGTCAACTGGAAAATCCAATTTTGACAGAGCTTAAGAGAGTAAATTTTACTCTGTCGCTCTCTCTTTCTCTCTCTCTCTCTCTCTCTCTCTCTTTCGGTAAAGTTTGCTACAAAACAAAATTTTACTTACTTTCTGCGGCAATTAGTAATCACACTTTAGGCGCCTTCAGATTAATTTAGCGACTTTATCGCTATTTGTTATTTCTATTTAGTGATTTTTATTAAACAAGTTTAATGAAGAATACTGTTCATGGCACACCATAACGCTCTTATTTAAGTTACTTACTATACCGTAAAATCAAGGAGTTGAGAAGGTTCTGAATGAATGAGTCGAGAAATATGAACAGAAAAGAATGATGAAAGAATTAGATAAAGAAACTTATAAACAGCTTGTTTTTTGTATTTCGCAGCTGTCTATATGGCGACATTTCATAGAAGCTACCCTAATCATCAGTAGAGTTGGAAACTTTTGTAAGATATAATAACTATTTAAGAATTTGAAAATAAATTATTAAGAATTTGAAAATAAATTATTAAGAATTATAAGTGCCAGTTTACACACATCAAGTTTGACTCGTCAAGTTTTCAGTTTTTGGGAGAACGGGGAGAAGAGAGTGGAAAAGGATGAAGACTTGACGGTACTGTCAAGTTTAAAATGTAATGCCAGAAAATATGAAAATTTAAGGCAAAAAAACTTAAACTTGACGATACAAAAGGTTTGTGTGTGAACGTAAATGCAATTTTACAAGAAAATTGAAGCAGAATTGATCAAGAAAACCTGATGTGTGTAAATTGGGACTAAAAGAAAAATTATTTAACCATACCTGTCAAAATACAAAAAACAATCCCTTTATTTTCATCTTTCTCACCTCTCTACTTTTCTTTACGCCTTTCAAACAAATTAACCGTTGGTTGCTACGATTTGATTTGTTTTTTGAAAGTATATAAAAACAGAGAACAAAAATTCAAACAATTAATTTTTATTCACTATATTAGCTTTTAATATTGATACCAAGGCGAATTCATACCAGGTATATGCAAGACCAATAAATGTAACACTACAAACAATAAACCTTTTTTAAATGTCAAGAGATAGATATAAACACAAAAAGGAATTAAAAAAAATACAATAAAAAAAATTACAAGAAAATACTAACTTTTCATTATTTTGTGAAATTTTTAATTATTTCGTGAAAATGAAAGTCGAAGACCATAGAGCTTGGAAAGGTGAAAATGGTCAGCCAGATTGGAGGATTCTGAATAATAGCTGGCGCTCAAGATACAATACACAACTCAAAAAATGTAAAAAAAAATTTTTTTTTCTCAAAAAAATTACAATAAAAGGAAAACTTATTTCTTTAAAATTAGATTTTTGGTTTGTATATTTGTACGGGTTTTAGTTCAAGTTCTTTCTTTTCTTAAATTATTTCTTAAGAAGGATTTTTTACAATACAAATTTGCTATAATCAATAATTTTTGATTGAAGGAGACAAGAAAAAGAATAAACAAATCTTTGGCTGGGGGACAACTAGCTGTTTCGTAGTCGCTACACAACTCATTAGCACCCACTGGGATTTGAACTCGGGTCATGACGTATCATGATCTGCTATTTTAACCACTCAGCCACCGAGCATTTAATTATTCTCTATCTATATTCATCTCATATTGAATCACATTTTATTTTAAAAATTATAAAGTTCAACAAAAATTTAACAAATCAATATTTACATCTCTGGGTACGGAGAATATTAAAATACAAAAATATGTAGCTCTGAGACAGCATACGCTGTACAAACATTGCGGGCGATTAACCAAACCAAAAAAGTTTTATTTTTTTTTAAATAGTTTTTTTTTTTTTAAATTCGATTTTTGTTTTGTACATTTGTTCATTGGGCTCTAGTTCAAGTTTTTTTTTTTCATTCTTAAGTTTTTTCTTAAGAAGGATTTTTTACAATGAAAATTTGTGGTGTTCAATAATTTTTGATTGAAGAAGACAAGAATAAAAAAAAGTTCAACAAAAATTCAATAAATTAATATTTACATCTCTGGGTACGGAGAATTATTAAATTATTGTTCAGTTGAAAGAACCATTCAGTTGAAGTAATTCATTCCTGAATGGCAGAAGTCTACAACCAACCCTGATTATTAAAATCTCTTGAAAATATTACAGATCGTGGACGTATGAACGATGGAAATATTTAACTGCATTTCATACGTATGAGTAATACCCAACTAATTTTATTTGAACATACATATGTAAGTATGAATGTACATATCGCTCCTTTATTGCAACATAGTCGTATCTCAAAAAATTTGCTTTTCGAGTTAACAATGCAGAATTATTAACAGTACTACCTTTTATATTGTGTCAAAAATTTATTCAAATTACTTTTAAACTGTTTCCTTTAGAAGATATTTTCTAAAAAATTTTTCTAAGACTTGTATGGAAACTAGAAATTTGAAATGCGTTTTTCTCGAAACAAGCTTTTTTGGATTATGACTATGTTGCGATATGTAATGGGTGATTTTATAAGAACTATCGGAAATTTAAAAAAAAAAAACACATAAAATTCAGAAAAATGCATGAAATATTTATTTGGATCGATAGTTGGGTCGATATAATTTAATGTTTGAAGATTATTTCATGCAAATGTTGGCCGCGGCTGCGCCTCAAATGGTCCATCCGCTCAGTCCAATTTTGGCATACTCTTTCCAACATTTCGGCCGGTATCTCACGAATAATGTTGGCAATGTTGGCTTCCAGTGCGTCAATCGAAGCGGGCTTGTCGCTATAGACATTAGCCTTAACATAGCCCCACAAAAAATAGTCTAGAGGCGTTAAATCGCACGATCTTTTTTTTTTTTTTTTTTTTTATATTGGACCAGTACTCAGGGGATGACCCTTACATATGCAGTGCATTGTACCAGAACTAGGAAAATAGGTTGTGAGGAGGGGGAAAGCGGGAGTAGTGTTTGTGAACATTTGACTTGAACTTTCCAACGTTATAACGGACAGGAAACACTTCTGCAGGCAACTTGTTCCACAGACGAAGCGTGCGGCTGAAAAACGAATTCTCTCTGTAATGCGTAGTACGATTCCCCGGGCAATCGACCACAAATGGGTGAGCTCTAGACGATGAACGCGTGCTACGTAAAAATGTGCGCGTTTCGGGAACAAGATCCCTAATTTCGTCAGAGCAAAATCCATTGTAGTATCGATAGAACAGAGTAACGCATCCCACACTGCGTCGATGCTCCAGTGAGTCAATAGAGTTGGATACCCTACTGTCACCGATGAGCTTCTTCGCCCTCTCCTGCACACGGTCGAGTAACCCCAAAACAGACTTTGAGGCACCGGCCCAAACATGAGAGTTGTATTCCATTTTCGGTCGGATGTAGGTGGTATAAATAGTAAGGAGGTCGGATGGAGTGAAGTACATCTTACACCGTTTCAAAAAACCGAGGCACTTGAATGCTTCTTTAGAGATATGAAAAATGTGTTCATTCCAGCGAACGTCACACTGTATCTTCATTCCAAGAACATCAAGAGCATCCGATTCTTCAATATTTATACCATCCATGAGGACAGATGAAGCAGCATCTGCGGTCGTTTGTTTGTGCGTCAATAAGCAACACTGGGTCTTACGAGCATTAAAGGCGACCCTGTTTTTACGACCCCATTCAGAGACCAATAGAAGATCACTATTCAGTGAATCATTCATATTTAGTCTCTTGGCAGCGATCTCTGATAGGCTGGGCCTATAACTAAAAGAGTACGAGTGACAAATGCTGCTGTCATCCGCGAAAGAGTGGATAGGGTTGGAAGTTTGGTAGAGAAGGTCGTTGAGGAAAATAAGAAATAGGGTAGGAGAAAGAACGGAGCCTTGCGGTACCCCTGAATTAATCTTGAACTCGTTTGATGAGACCCCATCTATAACAACTCGTATAGAGCGGTCTCTGAGAAAGCTCGATATAAACCGAGAGAAGTCATCACCGACACCAAAAGCAGTAAGTTTTGCCAATAGTGCACCATGCCACACTCTGTCAAACGCTTTTGAAATATCAAGAGCCACCACCCTACTTTCACCGAAATGATGGATTGAGTGGCACCATTTCTCTGAGAGATATGCCATAAGATCGCCAGTAGAACGACCCTTACGAAATCCATATTGACGATCACAAAGTAGTTTATGCGACTCCAGATACCTCATAAGGTGATGGTTAACCATGTTTTCCATTACTTTGGAGAGTGTAGAGCAAATTGCAATTGGGCGATAATTTTCGGGGTTATTTGCCATACCCTTTTTGGGTATTGGTGTTACATTAGCAACCTTCCAGCACGATGGAAACTCACCAGTATGGTAAAGTATGCTGAAAAGGCGTACTAATGGACGCGCAAGCGTAGAAGAACACTGCTTCAAGACCAGTGCTGGAATGCCATCCGGTCCAGGAGTTTTGTTTATATCGAGGTCTTCCAAAACCCTTTTAACTGCTCGCGCTCGGAAGAATATCTTCGGCATAGTTACAGATACTCTTTCGAGCTCGGGAAGTGGCTGACTGCTTTCCGGCAAGCAGGAATTGCTTGCAAAGATTTCAGCCAACAGGTTAGCTTTGTCAACCGGGTCTGTGAATGCTTGGTCATTCTTTAAAAGAGTTGGAATTGATGAACTAGCACTGTTCTTTACTCTCTTAACGAAAGACCAAAAGGTCTTACTGCCCCGAGGAGCTGCAAGGACCTTGGCATGAAGGCGCTGTTCGTGAAGAGACTTTTCACGCCTAAGTACCTTGGTACACGAAGATCTTGCCTTTTTGCGTAGCAAATCAGTGTCTGGTGTTTTGTTTAAACGCCAGTTACTGAATGCTTCCTCTCTGGATCTGACTGCGTTTTTGCACGTCTGATTAAACCAAGATTTTGCTTTTGGTTTAATCGAAATCTGCTTGGAGGGGATGAATGTTTTCATCCCTAGCAATATCATATTCTCTACCATTTTTGCTGAAGCATTTATGTCGTTATCTAGAAAACAAAGTTTCCAATTAAAATGCTCATAAAATTGGTTGAGCTCAGCCCAACGCGCCTTTTCGTAAATAAATATTGAACGTTTCGTAGCTGATTTTGAAACGTTACGAAGTCCCGAGATCGAAAAGGAGGCAGAAATGGTGCAATGATCCGAACTGCCGAGAGGTGCACTAACTCTGACTTCATACTTTTCAGGGTGTGAAGTCAGGAATAGGTCAAGTGTGTTTGAATGGTGCCCTTCAACACATGGAATATGCGTTGGCTCATTCACTAATTGCGCTAGGTGGTCGTGCGCAGCGAATAACTCGACATATTGGCCTTCTGGAGTTGTATGACTCGAATGGCGAAGCCAGGATGAGTTGTGAACATTGAAATCACCAGCAACAACGATTTCACTGCTCGGACAACTTTCCAGGATCTTCGATATGGAGTCGGAGAGGGCATCGAAACCAGAAAAGGTAGTATCCCTCCCCGCATTTGGACTTCTGTATAGAAACCCGAAATGCAAAAAGTGTGACCTGATTTTGAATTTAACCCAAAGACAGGTAAATTCTGCATCATGCATGCTTAATGGTTGCTGGCATTGGAACACAACTTCATTGCGAATGTAAATTACAAGGCCCCGATGGAAGTTAAAGAGGGATAGGAATTGATACCCAGGTATATAAAAATCCTGTGGATCAGCATTCTCAGATACCTGGGTTTCACATAGGGCGAAAATATCCGGCCGATGGAGACACGTGTGAGCATAGACGGAGAAGAAGTTCGTTCTCAGCCCACGTATGTTGCAAAAGTCTATTGTAAAGTTTCCCGCCATTGCGATAGAAAGATCATGTACAAATGCTAATTCTGCTGTGCTGGTGAGGCCGAAGTCAACTTAATTGTTCAATTCCGAACACTGATTCTGAACACAATTCTTCGATAAAAAAGTGGATCTTCATCTAACTTTTCAAGAGCCAATTCACAAAAAATTTGGCGTTGTGGTAGGTCGTTTGGCTTCAATTCTTGCACCAGCTGTATCTTATAAGGCTTCACACCCAAATCCTTCCGCAACATTTTCCACGTAGTGGAGTAACAGAGGCCCAATTGCTGCGAACGGCGCCGAATCGATAATTCACGGTCATCACCAACACTGGCCGATACGGCTGCGATATTTTCTTCAGTTCGCACTCTACGTAAGCGTGTTGGTGGTTTAATGTCCAACAATGTAAATTTAGTGCGAAATTTTTTTACAATAGCCCCAATAGAAGCCTCAGTAGGTCGATTAAACTGACCATAAAATGGAAGAAGCGCGCGATGAACTTTCTTAACAGAGCACGCATTTTGGTAATAAAATTCAATAATTTGCAAGCGTTGTTCGTTTGTAAGATTAAATTATAGACCAAACTGAAGATGTTTGACAGTGACACAAGATACAAAACGTGCGTGAACTGTCAAAACTAGTGTTGCCAAAAAGATAATAGCAAAAAAATCACTCGTTATATGCCCAATATAAATGAGTTGAGGAATAGCCTTATCATAATATATTTCCTACAACTTTTTATAAGCTTAACTTTAGATAAGTTTTGAAAATGCTTTAGATGACAAACATTTTACAATAATACTTGCTATACACTTAATTTAGATAATAGATTAACAAATATAATTACAAATAACTTATTCTTGCTACAGTTTTGATTGGTGTCAATATTAAAAGCTAGTAAAATAAATAAATTCGATTGTTTGAATGTTTGTTTTCTGCTTTTTGATACTTTCAAAAATAAAAACAATTCGTAGCATCCGACGGTTGTTCATTTATTTGAGATGTGAAAAGGAACATAAAAATAAACGTATGCAAAAGAAAAAAAGTGATAAAATAGTATATTAATAAGAAACTTATTGTAAATATGCCCTATAAATACATGCGGAGTCTGCGTCATTTGAAGGTAATTATTCGAATTTTAATTGGATTATCCAACGAAATTTTTTTAACATTTCTCAAAAACTACTTTAATTTGTTTTATCTGTACGTTTTTAGGGTGGCTCAATTCTGTAAGGCGATTGAACCAATGTTTAACAACCTTTTCAAAATAATGGACGAATAAGGCAAGAACTTTTTGAAATCGTTTGTAAGTTAAAAAAAATTTATTAACTTTTGAATTTTTACAGATGCTGCCATTTCTATTGGAGTTGGAGAGGTCGAATATGTGAAAAGCACAAAGTCTTTTTTCCAGTTCGCCAAAAACAGGCAAGAGCGTCGCAAGATATATGTGTCGAAGGAAAAATAATAATTATTTATAAATAGAATATTTTATAAAGTAAAAAAAAAAACAAATAAAATTCTTGCGAAAAAAATCCTACCTAGTTTAATGTGCAAATATTATTTGTTAATATTCTCAAGCTTACAAAAATATTAGGAATGTGATATTATTATAAACATGATTATAAAACAATTTTTCTGCAAGCTTATTCTACAATTAGACTTGATAACTTGCTGTATGTAATAGACAAGTAATATTATCGCAAGGCTTCAGTTTTCATTATTAAACAATTTTTAACAAACCCTTTACAATAGTATTCACAACCCTTTTCAGAGCTTAAGGCTTATGTTAGTTAGTAAGCTTGTTACAACTTATTTCTAAATCTTTCTTGAAGAAGGAATCACATTTTTTAACTTTAAGTAAGTATATCTCCTGAACTAAGTTAAGAAAAAAATAATTTTTTGCCGAAGTAGATTTCGAGATGTAGGCTTTAGTTACATGAGGAAATAAAAGTTATACGTATTTTGTTACACTAAAATTAAGCATTTATATACAGACTTGTATTTCTGTGGTACTTTTTCGTGTGTCACTTGAACAAGGAATTCTTTTATTATTATTCTTTCAATACAAATGGCTGGACCAAGGTGAAGTTATAACAGGTAAATGCAGCTGAACAATAAATATAACATGGCAAAAAAATATTTTTCAAATGTCAGGGGAAAAATATAAAACCCGAAAAGGAATACAAAAAATATACACATGTGTACTATAGAAAAATATTTACAGGAAACGAAATACTTTTAATTATTTCGTGAATATTAAAATCTATATGGTCTGGGCTTTAAAAGATGAAAATGACCAGCCGGATTGGAGAAAGTTCTGGATCTCAAGCTACAAAACATAATTAAAAAAAATAGTAAAAAAAATGTTTTTGTTGTATTTTTTCAAGTTTTTGTTTTGTTTTTAATTATTGCATTGACATCCGGTACGCTCTCAATTTCACCTGTTATGAATTCGCCTTGGGCTAGAGAATTTTTATTTTGAGAGTGTTGAAATAGTTTTTATTCAAAATGGGACGTGCTAAGGCTCCTAATAATTCTGAAAAAGAAAAAATTATGATTTTACAATATTGTCATGTTTCACATCAAAATTATTTACTGGACGAAGCTCTAAAGATTGGGTTTCTACTTTCCCTTCGTTTCTTTCTACGGCGCTAACAATGCTACTCACTGGCAACTTTTTATTTTGGATGCGACTAAGCAAGCGGGCCTGGGCGTTGGTTTGTTGTAATATTGCCGTACGTCTTTGACAGTGGTCTGCCAGTGTGTACCTTGTGATATTCGCCTACCTATATTCCTCGCTATAATGGTGAACTAAGAAAACTGTATTACTTCCCTAATTGGTTCTCCACCTCTCGCACATATTACTTATGCTTTATGCCATCATGTGTATACTCGTACACTGTTCAGTTCAGTTTATTTATTGATAACATGGTCAAAGAATTATGTGCTAGTTTAATATAACAATTCAAAGCTTTCGACTTTACTGCATACAGTTGGTGAAAAACTGAACCTACACAAATAATCTCAAGTATCATCTAAATGTAGCTTTCCTAGGACAACAGGAGTACTACGAAGGCTGCTTAAACTTTCATGGTAATGTCCAATCACTCAATTGCTTCGAACTTCAGCCTTCATAGCTTTTCAGGTTTTCTTAGAAGGACGTATTTCTTCTTATAATTAATATTGTTGCTTACTTTAATTAAACTTTTTTTTAGCGTTTATAACTTTTCAAAAAATTTCTTAGAGCTTATATTGTTGTTTACTGCAATCCAACCTTTTTTGTGTTCATAGCCTTTCAAAAATCTTCATTGCCGGTTGAGTTTAGCTATATTGCAAAACGATTCTGTTTGCGGTAACGTTCCCACCTATTCTTTGTCAATGCCTATAAAAAAATCAATAGATCTCTTTTCATATAACTACGATAACAGTTGCGGTATTGCAATAACTAATCTTGAACCCTATCTTTCTTCTACGCCTGTTTCCGATTCTTCAGGTTGTAGTGAAGCGAACCAACCTCCTCTAATCCTAGATCACAGGAAACTATTTGAACTCTGACTACCTTAAGCTTGCGCGATATCCCTACAAGGTGCAAGAGAACTAACCTTGTTGATATGTCAACTTCACACTACCAGAACGGTACTGGTTTTGGAAGTTGAGACATCAGTGAACTCCCCCAACCGAATCCGATGAATGATTTTTGAAAAATTGGCTTATTATTAACATATAAGAAAAACAATTGAGTTTTATTCACTATATTAGATTCTATCATTGATACCAATTAAAACAAGTGAGAGTGTAGTATAATCGGCTGGGCCGAATCTAAAATACCCTTCACGATAGTCACGCATATGTATAGTATATTTAAAAATGTGACCTAAATATGCTCGGTTATATATGAACCGATATCGGACTTTTCTATTTTCTGTATTTTAGTAACCTTCTTTTATAACGCGAATTCCTTTTCAGCAAAAAAAAAAATTTAATGGAAAAATCGGTTCAGGCTATATCTCGGGTATATATGGACCGATATCAGAAATTTTCATTTTCCATATTTATATAACCTTATTTCATTACCAAAAAACTTTTGAGCAAAAAAAGTTGTTTACGTTCGCTTACGTGGCATTTTAATGAAAAACCCGGTCTAGGCTATATCTCGGGTATATATGAACCGATATCGGAATTTTTTATTTTCTGTATTTTAGTAACCTTCTTTTATAACTAGAATTGCTTTTCAGCAAAAAAAAATGTTATTGGAAAAATCGGTTCAGGCTATATCTCGGATATATATGGACCGATATCGAAAATTTTCATTATATTTATATAACCTTTATTACCGGAACTGCTTTTGAGGGAAAAAAAGTTTTTTAAGTTTTTCATGAAAAACCCGTTCTAGGCTATATCTCGGGCGTATATGGACCGATATCGAAAATTTTCATTTTCCGTATTTATATAACCTGATTTCATTACCAGAACTGCTTTTAAGCAAAAAACAGTTGTTTAAGTTTGCTTACGGGACATTTTCATGAAAAACCCGGTTCAGGGTATATCTGGAGTATATATATATATTTTTTTTTCACTTGATTATTTTATTTGTTGAATCTACATAAAAAATGTAATGACAATAAGTATTCAAATCTTAATACTAAAAAAAATTGTGGTTAAAGTCCTGCCAGTGCTGGACAAAAATTTATTTTTATGCGAATATTATTTCAGAATTCAGTCATCTGCTTAGAGCTCTAATGGTAGCCAAAGTATCCCTCCTTTTCAGACGGGTATGACCACCAAAGTTAAGAATATTAACTGCAAGAGGATTTGGATGGAATTCAAGTTTGTTAATATATCTTGTCGCGTACTTCACAAATTCAGATTTCACAATTTCAGATTTCAATTTGCTGATATACCTTGTCGCATGCTTTGAAAACTCATCTTTTACCAGTGGAACACACAGATCCTTGTGAATTCTGGTATTTTTTACGTACCATGGAGCTGCAGTAATTGTTCGAAGAATTTTGTTTTGTCGCCTTTGAATTTTTTCAATGTTTGACGCTGAGGCGGTGCCCCATAATTGAATTCCGTAGCGCCATATAGGCTTTAGTATTGCGTTGTATAACAAAAGTTTGCAATCTAATTTCAATGTAGAATTTCTGCCCATAAGCCAATTTAATTGCGCTGCTTTTAATTTTAGCTGAGTGACTTTCGCGTCAATGTGAGGCTTCCACGTTAACCTACGGTCGAGATGAATACCAAGGTACTTGACTTCATTTTGCTGAGTAATAGGTGAATTGTTAATTTGGATAGCTGAACATGTTTGTCTACGCAGTGTGAATGTAACGTGAGTACACTTTTGTTCATTAACTTTAATTTTCCAAAGTTTTAACCACATCTCTAATATTGAAATATACTCCTGCAAATTTCGCGAAGCTACTTGATGGTTTTCATGTACGCTGCAGAATGCTGTGTCATCTGCAAAAGTTGAAGTGTGAATACCACATCTGGTTGGCATGTCAGAAGTGTAAATTAAATATAAAGTGGGTCCCAGAATGCTACCTTGGGGAACTCCTGCCTCGATTGGCTGAGTTGGTCTTATAAAGTCGCCTTCTATGATAACAAACTTCCGGCCGCATAAATAGCTTTCCAGAAGCTTGTGAGTGTTTGCAGGCAAGTTCAACTTTATTTTGTGCACTAATCCCTCGTGTCACACTTTATCAAAAGCTTGGGAAACATCAATGAATAGAGCTGAGGAATACGTTTTGTCCTCAAAAGTCTTTCTTATAACATTAACTAGCCTATACGTTTGTTCTATGGTGCTGTGTTTAGCCCGAAAACCAAATTGATGATCCGGGATGCATCCTACATCATTCAATATTGGAGTCAACTTCGCCATTAACAATTTTTCGAAAAGTTTTGAAATTGTTGGCAGTAGACTTATTGGTCTATATGACTCTACTTTAGTGGGATCCTTCCCTGGCTTGGGTATCATAGTAACCATAGACACCTTCCACTCTACAGGATAGTATTCTAGGCGCAAAATAGCGTTAAAAATGAAAAGAAGAATTCTTCTAGCAACACGAGGTAACTGTACAAGCATTTTGCCAGTAATTTTGTCAAAACCTGGAGCTTTTTTTGAGTTTACTTTATTTATAACGTTTTCGACATCTTGAAAACTAAGTCTCAAAGGCACAGGCGGTCTAACAGCATATGGCGGAAACTCAGCAACATCATCCACTGTATCATTTGCAGTAAAAACGTTTTTCAAATGATTAACATACACCATACCTTTTTCAGAATCACTTCTTGCCCAGTCGCCAGATGAAGTTCGCAAAGGTGGCTTACCTATTACGGGTCTTTTCAAACCTTTTGTCGCTTTCCATAGAGAATAGTCGGTTTGCGGGTTACCATCAAGACCTTCTAGATAATATTTAAGGGAAGCCATTCTTTGGATTTGAAGCAGATTTCTTAACTGAGTTATGCACTCCCGTAGCCTGCTTTTAAGCTGGGGAGATCTGCGAAGCTGCCATTCTCTTCTAACTCTTCTTTTTTCTGACAAAAGTTGCTCAATTTCAGACGAATAAGTTCTATTGTTCTCATTTCTGAATCTCGTATGGGTAGTCGTAGCATGTTGCACGGCCAGTTTAAGGTCTTCAGAAAAATCTTTAATTGATATATCAACATCCTCAGGGGTTCTCAAGGCAATATTTTCTGTACAATGAGTACTCAAATATTTCTTATATTTTAACCAATTAACTCTAGTGATGGCGAAGGCCAAGTCACTATACGGGGAGCCAACCTCCTGGGGGAACGAAACGGATATTATAGTGGGTGAGTGGTCCGATGACAAATCTAATGAAGACTCTACTTGCATCCATTCTGAAGGAAAATTTTTTGCAACTCCAAAATCTATAACATCTGGAATCTTTCGCCGGTCCGAGGGCCAATAAGTGGGATGACCGCTTGAAATCACGTCTAAGCCCAGTTTGGAAACTGTGTCAAAAAGCAACGGCCTTTTGGGGAAATTAAACGTGATCCCCAAAAAGTGCGCTTAGCGTTATAGTCACCAGCCGCTAAAAATCGAGAACCAAGTGATTTGAAAAAAGTGAATACTGATTTTCTGTTATTGAAAATCGTGGCGGTGATTAGATCGAAGAAATAACGATTTTTTCATGCAAATATTCAATGCATATATTAGTTGCTTGGAGATACTCCTCACGTGTCTCATGCAGACAATAATGCTTAATTCTATTTTTTATTAGAATTGCTGAGCCTCCACAAGACCTTCCACGAGGATCTTTAGTGTCATACAGTGTGTAGCCATTAATTTTGAAATGACTATTGCTTGTCAAATGAAATTCAGCAATCATCATTATATCGATTTGCTTTTCCATAAGGAAGTGCTCAAGTTCATTTTTGTGTTGGCGGATGCCGTTTGCGTTCCAGAAACATATTTTTAACCAATTCATTTTTTTAAAATTGCCTGCAAAATAGTGGATTGCATTTTCAGCATTTCCTGCATCATGTTTGTCATAGAAACGGTAAAAGTGTTTATGGACTGAACAAGAGTCTGCAGAGTTGCCTCAAGATTGGTAAAATTTTGATCGCAATTTTGGGACTTGGGCTCCTGATTCAAGTTTTGTGTATCGATTTTGACCACACTAGCATATGAAACTTGTTTGGGGGTTTGCATGATTATGTGGCTGGTTGACTGGCCTACCTGGGGAAAATTGTTTGCAGAAATGATGTTTGACTGCTGGGGTTGCTTAAAGGTAATTGATGGCTTATTTGTCATTGACTGCCTAAAGTGGGTATAGACAGGGCAGCCCCTGTAATATGCAGTGCGGTTGCCTCCACAGTTACTGCATTTTTTAACACTTGAGTCAGTTTTTGACTTTTTGCACTGTGATGTGCCGTGCAGTTCTCTACACACAACACAAACTGTGGGCAGTTTACAATAGGCCTTAGTATGGCCAAATTCCTGGCAGTTTAGGCATTGAACGGGCCCTTAACGCTTGTGCGGCTCCTCAACGGTAACTCTGCGATGAAGAAGAAATTTAAGGTTATAAATTGGGTGAGTTTCATTCTTTTTGAGAATAACATCCCCTGGTACCAGTTCAACCCTAAACATGGGTTGAGGAATCTTTTCACGGTTCCGTATATTTACCACATTTTTTATTTTAAAGCCTTTATCTGGCAGTGCAGTCTTAACCTCATCCGTGTCTACATAAGGGTCAATACCTTTTATACAACCTGGAGGCCTTTAGCACTTTTGAGTTGATAAGTATAAAAAGATCTTTTCTCTTTTTCCAGAGCGGCAGAAAGTTTTCGGTAATCATTTTCACAGTTGACTTGGATTTTTGTTTCACTTATTTGTCCGTGCTTCACTGATGTTACATTGAAGGTGTCTTTACCAATTGCCGTAATAAGTGCTTTTACCAGCTCATTGGATGTAGGTTCTCTCAAGTATATTGGTGGTGGTTTAAATGTTTTTTTTGATGTAGTTGGCTCGTCAGTCTGAAGGATAGCAAACCTATTACTATCCGTTGTCGCAGAGGTAATATCGCCCTTAGACATTTTTGGTTGCGATGATATTTGCGCGAATTTAGGGCTTCGCTGACGTTTAACCACGGTTATATACCTATCCATACCCACTTGAGTTTTCGGTTTATCAACAATAGCTACACTTGCTGATGGTTTGTCGTCTGTTGCAACAACAATGTTTGGCGAGCACGAACGCGTGCGTTTTTATCTCTTAGAGACAGGAGATTGTCCAATGATTTTTTCAATGATTCCTCTTCAGAAATCCAGAGGTTTTTTCTAGTGGAGCTAAGCTCCCTCTCAGAACTGCATCTACTAGGGACACTCATGCAATTCTTTTTTTTTTTTTTTTATATTTTTTTTAATTTAAAAGCATACAAAAATAATTGTCATAAAGTTTTTCTTTGTCATAAAGTTTTTCTTTTGTATAAATTCGCTCTTCCACTTATTGCGGTTTTGTAAGAAAACAAAAACTTTAATGTATAGTTTTTTCCCCACTGGGTAGGTAATCTTCACGCACAATAACAACAATAACAATGCACTGCCACCGCACTTGTTTTATTGAAATTGATTTTATTGTTTAGTTAATGAAATGTAAGGAATTTATTTTCCCGTTGTTTTTTTAAATAATTAGTTATTGTTTTTACAATTTAATTTTAAAAGAGTTTAAGCAATGATTTTATTTTATTTTTTTGTTCACTTTTTACGACCGTGCGGTTGGAGAGTCACAGGAGAACTTAGTTCTCCTTGTAATAAGATAATGTTATATATATATATATATATATATATATATATATATATATATATATATATATATATATATATATATATATATATATATATATATATATATATATATATATATATATATATATATATATATATATATATATATATATATATATATATATATATATATATATATATATATATATATATATATATATATATATATATATATATATATATATATATATATATATATATATATATATATATATATATATTACAGCCAGTTCATAGAACACGACTAAGCTCACCCGCAACGATCCGATTTGTAGACGACTACGTAATGAAATGGGTTTATACAACGACGCTAAATCGAGTCGTGTAGCTTACGTTTATTCGTGTATACATACGTCAAATAGTTAAAAAATGTTATCGTTGCCAATATGATAAATATACTGTTTTTCTGCATTTTGCCATATAAAATGCTTAGATAAAGAAAAACAGCCCTATATAAAAAAATAAAACAAAAAACGTTGGTAAAAATTTATAATTTTTTGTAAGTTGAAAAACTTTAAAATAATAATAAATTAAAAGCAAAAAATCTAACAAGCGATCAATGCTTAAAACGGCGGTGGAAAATTAAAAAGCATTTTATTTGTCGGGATCTTAGACGAACAAATAAGATTTCTGGATTTAATTGTATGCAGCAAATTTATTGAAACACGCTGATAATATTTTTTTTTTTGTCATTCATTTATTTATTGAATCTTCAAAATATGAACTAACAATAAGTATTCAAATCTTAATACTAAATACAAAAGTTATTTAAGTCCAGCCACTGCTAGACAAAAGAGTTTCATTTCGCGCGAATAATATCGGTAGAATCACCTATTTAACGTTCTGATGGTGGCCAGGGTATCCCTTCTTCTCAACCGAGAGTGGCCGCCAAAATTAAGTATGTTGCGTGCAAGAGGATTTGGGTGAAGTTCCAGTTTACTGATATACCTTGTGGCATACTTAGAGAACTCGTCAGTTACCAGCGGAACACACAGATCGTTGTGAATTCGTGAGTTTCTTACGTACCATGGAGCTGCAGTAATCGTACGAAGAATTTGGTTTTGTCGTCTTTGAATTTTTTCAATGTTAGATGTTGAGGCGGTTCCCCATAATTGAACTCCATAGCACCATATAGGCTTTAAAATTGCGTTATATAACAAAAGTTTGCAGTCCAACTTCAATGTCGAATTTCTGCCCATAAGCCAATTTAGTTGCGCTGCTTTTAATTTCAACTGAGTGACTTTTGCATCAATGTGAGGCTTCCACGTTAGCCTACGGTCGAGGTAAATACCAAGGTATTTAACTTCATTATGCTGCGGAATAGGTGTATTGTTAATTTGGAGAGCCGAACATGTTTGCTTACGCAGTGTGAATGTAACGTGGGTACATTTTTGTTCATTTACTTTTATTTTCCAAAGTTTCAACCATTTCTCTAATATTGAAATATACTGCTGCAAATTTCGTGAAGCTTCTTGATGGTTTACATGAACGCTAAAAAAAGCTGTGTCATCTGCAAAAGTTGAAGTATGGATTTCGGATCTCGTTGGCATGTCAGATGCGTAAATCAAATATAGAGTGGGTCCTAGGATGCTACCTTGGGGAACTCCTGCTCCGATTGACTGTGAGAGACTTGTAAAGTCACCTTCTTTGATAACAAATTTCCGCTCGTATAAGTAGCTTTCCAGAAGCTTGTGAGTATTTGCCGGCAAGTTCAACTTTATTTTGTGCATCAGTCCGTCGTGCCACACTTTATCAAACGCTTGGGAAATGTCGATGAATAGAGCTGAACAGTACTTTTTGTCTTCAAAAGTCTGTCTTATGACATTGACTAGCCTATGTGTTTGTTCTATGGTGTTATGTTTAGCCCGAAAGCCAAATTGATGATCAGGGATACATCCCACATCATTAAGTATTGGAGACAACTTCGCCATTAACAATTTTTCGAACAGTTTTGAAATTGTTGGTAGTAGACTTATTGGTCTATATGACTCTACTTTAGTCGGATCCTTCCCTGGCTTGGGTATCATAGTAATCATAGAGACCTTCCACTCTGCAGGATAATACTCAAGGCGTAAAATAGCGTTAAAAATAAAAAGTAGAACTCTTCTAGCTACACGAGGTAACTGTTCAAGCATTTTACCAGTAATTTGATCTATACCTGGAGCTTTCCTGGGGTTTATGTTATTGATAACGTTTTCGACATCTTGAAAGTTAAGTCTCAAAGACACAGGCTGTCTAACAGCATACGGCGGAAATTCTGCTGCAGCATCCGCTGAATCATTTGTCGTAAAAACATTTCTCAAATGATCAACGTACACCATCCCCTTTTCGGAATCGCTTCGTGCCCAGTCGCCAGTTAAAGTTCGCAAAGGTGGCTTACCTATTACGGGTCTTTTCAGACCTTTTGTCGCTTTCCACAGAGAATAGTCAGATTGCGGTGTACCATCCAAGCTTTCCAAATATGTTTTAAGGGAATTTATTCTCTGGATTTCAAGCAGATTTCTTAGTCGAGTTACGCATTCCCGTAGCCTAGTTTTAAGCTGGGGAGACCTGCGAGTTTGCCACTCTCTTCTAACTCTTCTTTTTTTCTGACAGAAGTTGTTCAATTTCAGCCGAATAAGTTCTATTGTTCTCATTTCTGTGTCTTATATGACTAGTGGTAGCATGCTGTACGGCCAGTTTGAGGTTTTCAGAAAAATCGTTAATTGACGCATCAATATCCTCAAGGCGATATTTTCACTACAATGTGTACTCAAAAATTTTTTGTATTTTAGCCAATTAACTCTATTGACGGTCAACGGGGAGCCAATCTTTTGGGGGAACGAAACAGAGATTATAGTGGGTGAGTGATCTGATGACAAATCCAATGAAGGCTCCACTTGCATCCACTCTAAAGGAAAATTTTTCGCAACTCCAAAATCTATAACATCAGGGATCTTTCGTCGGTCTGACGGCCAATAAGTGGGGTGTCCGCTTGAAACCACATCTAAGCCCATTTTGGAAACGGTGTCAAAAAGCACACGGCCTTTCGAGGTAATTAAACGTGATCCCCAAAAAGTGTGTTTAGCGTTATAGTCGCCGGCCGCTAAAAATCGAGAACCAAGCGATTTGAAAAAAATTGAATATTGGCTTTCTGTTATTGAAAATCGTGGTGGTGAGTAAATCGAGGATATAACGATTTTTTCAGGCATATATTTGTAGCTTGGAGATATTCCTCACTTGTCCCGTTCATTAGATAAGGCTTAATTCTGGTCTTTATCAAAATTGCCGAACCGCCGCAAGATCTTCCACGGGGATCTTTTGTGTCATATAATGTGTAGCCAATAATTTTGAAATAACTGTTGGTTGTCAAATGGGTTTTAGCAATCATCATTATATCGATCTGCTTTTCCATAAGGAAGTGCTCAAGTTCATTTTTATGTTGGCGAATGCCGTTTGCGTTCCAGAAACATATTTTTAACCAATTCATTTTGTTAAAATTGCCTGCAAAATGGTGGATTGCATTTTCAGCATTTCCTGCATCATGTTTGTCATGGACACCGTAAATGTATTTATAGATTGAACAAGAGTCTGCAGAGTTGCCTCAAGATTGCTAAAATGTTGGTCGGAGTTTTGAGGCTTGGGCTCCTGATTCAAATTTGGTTTATCGGATTTTACCACATTCGCATAGGAAATTTGTTGGGGGTTTTGCACGTGTATACGGCTGGTTGGCTGGCGTACCTGGGGAAAATTGGTTGTAGAAATGGTGTTTGACTGCTGGGGTGGCATATTTAAAATCAATGGCTTATTTGTCATTGACCGCTTAAAATGAGTATAGACAGGGCAACCTCTATAATTTGCAGTGTGGTTACCTCCACAGTTACTGCATTTTTTAACACTTGCGTCAGCCTTTGGCTTATTGCACTGAGTTGTGCCGTGAAGTTCGCCACATACAACACAAACAGCGGGCAACTTACAGTAAGCCTTTATGTGGCCAAATTCTTGGCAGTTTAGACACTGAACGGGTCCTGAACGCTTATATGGCTCCTCAACGGTAACCTTACGATGCAGAAGAAATTTAAGGTTATAAATAGGATGAATTTCACCTTTTTTCAGGACAACATCCCTGGGTTCTAGTTCAATAAAGTTGAACCTGAAAGACGTAGCTGAATTTGAGTTTTTGCTTCAAAAATTTTCAACGACTCTTCTTCATAGGCAGCAACTGCGCTTCCATCTATTATAAAGCTTCTTTGTGAATCCCATATGGAAAATCTCTTACATTTTCTTTCTGTCGGATATTCTAAACATTGTTATTGATGACACCAAGAGGCTATGCAATATGTAAAAAATGGTAAAACAACAACAATCTAAAAAATTATAGAAATATCATACATTTTTTTAAAAAGTATTATAAATTTTACTTTCAGTTATGTTCTCCATGCCCTTCGTTGCTTGAAATAAATTTTTGCTAGAACTGTCTCTGATACGAGCTTCAAGCAACGAACCAATTTTGGAGCAGAATAATAAAAAAAAACATTTGCGTACAATAAATATTTCTTTGCTTTTATCTATTATTGTAAAATATTAATGAATAAAATTAAAAAATGTATTAATGAAACCAAATTGAGCATATTTTTGAAGGCGAATGAGATGTTCGAATAAAAGGAACTCGAATAACTTTACTATTAATTTTTTGTACATCACTTTTGTGTGTGTTATTTCTTTTTTGTCATTCAAAAATACAAATTTATTAAAATCCATCCATTCATATCCATTTGGACACATTTTTTCAATTTTAAATAAAGTTTTTTTAAAACATTTTTTTCATATATGTATGTACACATGAACATATCTACACACGTTTCTCACTTTTATATGACCAAATTGGATTTTGTCCTGAATAATTATATTGAGGACAAAACCCAATAAGAGGAGTTATGGCAAAAAGTAGGTTTAAAGATGGGCAGAAGCCAGGCGAATTCATACCAAGTAAATGCAAGAGCAATAAATACAACACTACAAAAAATAAATATTTTTCAAATTTCAAGAGAAAAATATTTTTTTTTTTTCAACTTCATTATTTTATTTATTGAATCTACATAAAAAATGTAATGACAATAAGTATTCAAATCTTAATACTAAAAAAAAATTGTGATTAAAGTCCTGCCAGTGCTGGACAAAAATTTATTTTTATGCGAATATTATTTCAGAATTCAGTCATCTGTTTAGATCTCTAATGGTAGCCAAAGTATCCCTCCTTCTCAGACGGGTATGACCACCAAAGTTAAGAATATTAACTGCAAGAGGATTTGGATGGAATTCAAGTTTGTTAATATATCTTGTCGCGTACTTCACAAATTCAGATTTCACAAAAGGTACGCTCAGATCTGCGTGGATTCGTGAGTTTTTAACGTACCATGGAGCATCTGTAATTTTACGGAGAGTTCTATTTTGACTTCTTTGAATTTTTTCAATGTTGGATGCCGAGGCTGTGCCCCATAATTGAATCCCATAGCACCATATTAGCTTTAGAATCGAGTTGTACAGCAAAAGTTTACAATCGAGCTTCAAGGTCGAATTTCTGCCTAGTAGCCAGTTAATTTGCACTGCTTTCAATTTCATCTGCGTTACTTTTGCCTCGATGTGCGACTTCCATGTTAGTCTACGGTCAAGATGAATACCGAGGTATTTGACTTCACTGTGTTGAGGTATTACTTTATTGTTAATAGTAATGGGTGAGCATGTTCGTAGACGCAGTGCGAATGTAACATGGGCACAATTTTTATCATTAACCTTGATTTTCCAAAGCTTGAGCCATTTCTCTAGTTTGTCGATATGTTCCTGTAAGTTTATTGCTGCTTGCTGGTGGTTACTATGTATGCTAAGGAATGCTGTATCATCTGCAAATGTTGAAGTGTGAATGTTGGTGCTTGTCGGCATGTCAGGTGCGTAGATCAAATATAAGATAGGCCCTAATATGCTGCCTTGGGGAACTCCAGCTTCAATAGGCTGGGCGGGGCTTATGAAATCGCCTTCTTTTATTATAAATTGGCGACAATATAAATAGCTTTCCAAAAGGTTATGTACGTTTGCAGGTAAGTTAAACTTTATTTTATGCATTAAGCCATAGTGCCACACTTTATCAAAAGCTTGTGAGACGTCGATGAATAAGGCAGAACAATATTTTTTATCTTCAAATGCCTTATGACGTTAACTAACCTGTGTGTTTGCTCAATGGTGCCATGTTTCGCTCTAAAACCAAATTGGTGATCAGGAATACATTCAACCTTATGAAGCATTGGATCCAACTTCGCCTTTAGCAATTTTTCGAAAAGCTCTACGAGCTGCCTCGTGTTTTAAGGGAATTTATTCTCTGGATTTCAAGCAGATTTCTTAGTCGAGTTACGCATTCCCGTAGCCTAGTTTTAAGCTGGGGAGACCTGCGAGTTTGCCACTCTCTTCTAACTCTTCTTTTTTTCTGACAGAAGTTGTTCAATTTCAGCCGAATAAGTTCTATTGTTCTCATTTCTGTGTCTTATATGACTAGTGGTAGCATGCTGTACGGCCAGTTTGAGGTTTTCAGAAAAATCGTTAATTGACGCATCAATATCCTCAAGGCGATATTTTCACTACAATGTGTACTCAAAAATTTTTTGTATTTTAGCCAATTAACTCTATTGACGGTCAACGGGGAGCCAATCTTTTGGGGGAACGAAACAGAGATTATAGTGGGTGAGTGATCTGATGACAAATCCAATGAAGGCTCCACTTGCATCCACTCTAAAGGAAAATTTTTCGCAACTCCAAAATCTATAACATCAGGGATCTTTCGTCGGTCTGATGGCCAATAAGTGGGGTGTCCGCTTGAAACCACATCTAAGCCCATTTTGGAAACGGTGTCAAAAAGCACACGGCCTTTCGAGGTAATTAAACGTGATCCCCAAAAAGTGTGTTTAGCGTTATAGTCGCCGGCCGCTAAAAATCGAGAACCAAGCGATTTGAAAAAAATTGAATATTGGCTTTCTGTTATTGAAAATCGTGGTGGTGAGTAAATCGAGGATATAACGATTTTTTCAGGCATATATTTGTAGCTTGGAGATATTCCTCACTTGTCCCGTTCATTAGATAAGGCTTAATTCTGGTCTTTATCAAAATTGCCGAACCGCCGCAAGATCTTCCACGGGGATCTTTTGTGTCATATAATGTGTAGCCAATAATTTTGAAATAACTGTTGGTTGTCAAATGGGTTTTAGCAATCATCATTATATCGATCTGCTTTTCCATAAGGAAGTGCTCAAGTTCATTTTTATGTTGGCGAATGCCGTTTGCGTTCCAGAAACATATTTTTAACCAATTCATTTTGTTAAAATTGCCTGCAAAATGGTGGATTGCATTTTCAGCATTTCCTGCATCATGTTTGTCATGGACACCGTAAATGTATTTATAGATTGAACAAGAGTCTGCAGAGTTGCCTCAAGATTGCTAAAATGTTGGTCGGAGTTTTGAGGCTTGGGCTCCTGATTCAAATTTGGTTTATCGGATTTTACCACATTCGCATAGGAAATTTGTTGGGGGTTTTGCACGTGTATACGGCTGGTTGGCTGGCGTACCTGGGGAAAATTGGTTGTAGAAATGGTGTTTGACTGCTGGGGTGGCATATTTAAAATCAATGGCTTATTTGTCATTGACCGCTTAAAATGAGTATAGACAGGGCAACCTCTATAATTTGCAGTGTGGTTACCTCCACAGTTACTGCATTTTTTAACACTTGCGTCAGCCTTTGGCTTATTGCACTGAGTTGTGCCGTGAAGTTCGCCACATACAACACAAACAGCGGGCAACTTACAGTAAGCCTTTATGTGGCCAAATTCTTGGCAGTTTAGACACTGAACGGGTCCTGAACGCTTATATGGCTCCTCAACGGTAACCTTACGATGCAGAAGAAATTTAAGGTTATAAATAGGATGAATTTCACCTTTTTTCAGGACAACATCCCTGGGTTCTAGTTCAATAAAGTTGAACCTGAAAGACGTAGCTGAATTTGAGTTTTTGCTTCAAAAATTTTCAACGACTCTTCTTCATAGGCAGCAACTGCGCTTCCATCTATTATAAAGCTTCTTTGTGAATCCCATATGGAAAATCTCTTACATTTTCTTTCTGTCGGATATTCTAAACATTGTTATTGATGACACCAAGAGGCTATGCAATATGTAAAAAATGGTAAAACAACAACAATCTAAAAAGTTATAGAAATATCATACATTTTTTTAAAAAGTATTATAAATTTTACTTTCAGTTATGTTCTCCATGCCCTTCGTTGCTTGAAATAAATTTTTGCTAGAACTGTCTCTGATACGAGCTTCAAGCAACGAACCAATTTTGGAGCAGAATAATAAAAAAAAACATTTGCGTACAATAAATATTTCTTTGCTTTTATCTATTATTGTAAAATATTAATGAATAAAATTAAAAAATGTATTAATGAAACCAAATTGAGCATATTTTTGAAGGCGAATGAGATGTTCGAATAAAAGGAACTCGAATAACTTTACTATTAATTTTTTGTACATCACTTTTGTGTGTGTTATTTCTTTTTTGTCATTCAAAAATACAAATTTATTAAAATCCATCCATTCATATCCATTTGGACACATTTTTTCAATTTTAAATAAAGTTTTTTTAAAACATTTTTTTCATATATGTATGTACACATGAACATATCTACACACGTTTCTCACTTTTATATGACCAAATTGGATTTTGTCCTGAATAATTATATTGAGGACAAAACCCAATAAGAGGAGTTATGGCAAAAAGTAGGTTTAAAGATGGGCAGAAGCCAGGCGAATTCATACCAAGTAAATGCAAGAGCAATAAATACAACACTACAAAAAATAAATATTTTTCAAATGTCAAGAGAAAAATATTTTTTTTTTTTCAACTTCATTATTTTATTTATTGAATCTACATAAAAAATGTAATGACAATAAGTATTCAAATCTTAATACTAAAAAAAAATTGTGATTAAAGTCCTGCCAGTGCTGGACAAAAATTTATTTTTATGCGAATATTATTTCAGAATTCAGTCATCTGTTTAGATCTCTAATGGTAGCCAAAGTATCCCTCCTTCTCAGACGGGTATGACCACCAAAGTTAAGAATATTAACTGCAAGAGGATTTGGATGGAATTCAAGTTTGTTAATATATCTTGTCGCGTACTTCACAAATTCAGATTTCACAAAAGGTACGCTCAGATCTGCGTGGATTCGTGAGTTTTTAACGTACCATGGAGCATCTGTAATTTTACGGAGAGTTCTATTTTGACTTCTTTGAATTTTTTCAATGTTGGATGCCGAGGCTGTGCCCCATAATTGAATCCCATAGCACCATATTAGCTTTAGAATCGAGTTGTACAGCAAAAGTTTACAATCGAGCTTCAAGGTCGAATTTCTGCCTAGTAGCCAGTTAATTTGCACTGCTTTCAATTTCATCTGCGTTACTTTTGCCTCGATGTGCGACTTCCATGTTAGTCTACGGTCAAGATGAATACCGAGGTATTTGACTTCACTGTGTTGAGGTATTACTTTATTGTTAATAGTAATGGGTGAGCATGTTCGTAGACGCAGTGCGAATGTAACATGGGCACAATTTTTATCATTAACCTTGATTTTCCAAAGCTTGAGCCATTTCTCTAGTTTGTCGATATGTTCCTGTAAGTTTATTGCTGCTTGCTGGTGGTTACTATGTATGCTAAGGAATGCTGTATCATCTGCAAATGTTGAAGTGTGAATGTTGGTGCTTGTCGGCATGTCAGGTGCGTAGATCAAATATAAGATAGGCCCTAATATGCTGCCTTGGGGAACTCCAGCTTCAATAGGCTGGGCGGGGCTTATGAAATCGCCTTCTTTTATTATAAATTGGCGACAATATAAATAGCTTTCCAAAAGGTTATGTACGTTTGCAGGTAAGTTAAACTTTATTTTATGCATTAAGCCATAGTGCCACACTTTATCAAAAGCTTGTGAGACGTCGATGAATAAGGCAGAACAATATTTTTTATCTTCAAATGCCTTATGACGTTAACTAACCTGTGTGTTTGCTCAATGGTGCCATGTTTCGCTCTAAAACCAAATTGGTGATCAGGAATACATTCAACCTTATGAAGCATTGGATCCAACTTCGCCTTTAGCAATTTTTCGAAAAGTTTTGATATTGTTGACAGTAGACTTATTGGACGGTATGATTCTACTTTCGTGTGATCCTTCCCTGGCTTAGGAACCATTGTTATCATGGACACCTTCCACTCTGCAGGGTAATACTCAAGCCGTAAAATAGCATTAAAAATACAAAGAACAATTCTTTTAGCTACACGAGGCAGCTCTACGAGCATTTTGTTGCTGATTTTATCCATACCTGGAGCTTTTTTAAGGTTTAGATTACCAATAGAATTTTCAACTTCTTCAAAATTGAATCTTAAAGGCACAGGAGGTCTACTAACAATAGGCGGCAACTCATTTGCATTATCAGACCTATTTGTAGTAAAAACGATTTTCAAATGGTTAACAAATAAATTACCCTTTTCCGAGTTATCTCTAGCCCAGTCACCAGATGGTTCTCGCAAGGGCGGCTTACCTCTAACTGGCCTTTTTAAACTTTAGTCGCCCGCCATAAAGAATAGTCGGACTGAGGAGTACCATCCAGACTTTCCAAATACGTTTGTAGAGAAGCCGTTTTTTGCTTTCCAAGCAAATTTCTTAGCTGACTTGTGCACTCACGTAGCCTTGGTTTTAGTTGCGGAGACCTGCGAAGTTGCCACTCTCGTCGAACTCTTCTTTTTTCTAACACAAGTTGCTCGATTTCTGAAGAATATGTTCTATTTTGAAGGTTTCTGCGTGTTAAATAAACGCTAGAAGCAAGTTCAGCGGCTTGTTTAAGGTTTTCGCTAAAGTTGCTTAGTGACGCATTAATATATTCAGGTGTTCTTAAAACAATATTCTCAGTGCAATGCGTACTCAAAAATTTTTTATATTTTAGCCAATTCACTCGCGTGACAGTCCTATGCAAATTGTTAACCGGGGACCAAGTCTCCTGGGGAAAACGCACTGAAATAATAGTAGGTGAATGATTCGATGACAAGTCTAACGAAGGCTCAGCTTGCATCCATTCTACAGGGAACCCCTTTATCACTCCAAAATCAATCACATCAGGAATCTTTCGCCGGTCAGTCGGCCAGTAAGTGGGATGTCCGCTTGATATTACGTCTAAGCCCATTTTAGAAATTGTATCAAAAAGCACTCGACCCTTCGGGGTGATTAAACGTGAGCCCCAAAAAGTGTGTTTTGTGTTGTAATCTCCAGCTGCTATAAAACGAGGTCCTAATGAGTTGAAAAAACTTGAATATTGTGATTCCGTCACTGAAAATCGAGGCGGCGAATAAATCGATGAAATAACCAATTTGTAATGAAAATTTTCCACACAGATATTAGTTGCTTGAAGATAGTCCTCGCATGTGTCGTTCAACAAATAATGCTTTATCGTAGATTTTATCAAAATTGGAAAACCCCCCAAGCTCTTCCACGGGGGTCTTTAGTATCGTATAGTAGGTAGCCGTTGATTTTGAAGAAGCTTGTTGACGTCAAGTGAGTTTCTGCAATCATCATTATATCGATCTGCTTATCCATCAGGAAGTATTCGAGTTCATTTTTGTGTTGGCGGATGCCGTTCGCGTTCCAGAAACATATTTTTAACCAAATCATTTTTTCGAAATAACCTGCAAAATGGTGGATTGCATTTTTACCATTTCCTGCATCATCGTCAACATAGACGACGTAAAAGTGTTTATAGTTTGAATAAGGGTCTGTATTGTTGCCTCAAGGTTACTGAAATTTTGATCGGGTGGTTGAGATCTAGATTCCTGATTCGGGTTTGTGAAATTAGACTTAACTACATTAGCATAAGAAATTTGTTTTTGATTTTGAACGGTTATGTCTGTGGTTGACTGTCGTGTCGGAGGAAAAGAATTATTAGAAAAAGTTTGAGTCTGCTGTGGTGGCTTAGAAGCAATTATTGGTTTGTTGTTCATTGAGCGCTTGAGGTGGGTGTAGACGGAGCAACCTCTATAATTAGCTGTGTGGTTTTCACCGCAATTACTGCATTTTTTTATTTTTGGGTCGAATTTTGGCTTATTGCATTGTGCTGTACCATGGAGTTCTCCACACACAACACAAACTGTATGCAACTTGCAGTACGCTTAAGTGTGGCCAAATTCTTGGCAGTTGTGGCACTGTACCGGTCCTAACCGCTTATGCGGTTCCTCTACGGTTATTTTTCGATGTTTTTTTTTTTTTTTGGCATTCATTTGTTTATTGAATCTTCACAAAGTGAACTAACAATAAGTATTCAAATCTTAAGACTAAATACATAAAATTAATTAAGTCCAGCCAATACTAGACAAAAATTTTTTATTTTGCGCGGTCAGTATCGGTAAAATCACCTATTTAACGTTCTGATGGTGGCAAGGATGCGTGCAAGACGATTTGGATGAAGTTGCAATTTACTGATATACCTTGTCGCGTATTTTGAAAATTCGTCTTTTACAAGAGGAACACAGAGATCCTTATGAATTCGTGAGTTTTTTACGTACCATGGAGCTGCGGTAATTGTTCGAAGAATTTTGTTTTGTCGCCTTTGAATTTTTTCGATGTTTGAAGTGGAGGCGGTGCCCCATAGTTGAATTCCATAGCATCATATAGGCTTTAGAATTGCGTTGTATAATAAAAGTTTGCAATCCAGCTTCAATGTCGAATTTCTGCCCATAAGCCAATTCAGTTGCGCTGCTTTTAACTTTAACTGAGTAACTTTCGCATCTATGTGAGACTTCCACGTTAGCCTATGGTCGAGATGAATACCAAGGTGAATTGTTAATTTGGATAGCTGAACATGTTTGTTTACGCAATGTGAATATAACGTGAGTACATTTTTGTTCATTAACCCTGATATTCCAATGCTTCAGCCATTTTTCCAATATTAAAATAAATTCCTGTAAATTTCGTGAAGCTAATTGGTGGTTTTCATGAACGCTCAAAAACGCTGTGTCGTCTGCAAAAGTTGAAGTGTGGATTCCAGATGTCGTTGGCACGTCAGAGGCGTAAATCAAATATAAAGTAGGCCCCAGTATGCTGCCTTGAGGAACTCCTGCCTTGATTGGCTGAGTTGGGCTTATAAAGTCGCCTTCTCTGATAACAAACTTTCGCCCATATAAGTAGCTTTCCAGAAGCTTGTGTATTTGCAGGCAAATTTAGCTTTATTTTGTGCATCAAGCCCTCGTGCCACACTTTATCAAAAGCTTGAGAAATGTCAATGAATAGAGCTGAGCAATACTTCTTCTCCTCAAAGGTCTGTCTTATGACATTGACTAGTCTGTGCGTTTGTTCTATGGTGCTGTGTTTAGCCCGAAAGCCAAATTGATGATCAGGGATGCATCCCACATTGTTCAACTTTGGACTCAACTTTGCCATTAACAATTTTTCGAACAGTTTTGAAATTGTTGGCAGTAGACTTATTGGTCTGTATGATTCTACTTTAGTGGGATCCTTCCCTGATTTGGGTATCATAGTAATCATAGACACCTTCCACTCTGCAGGATAATACTCGAGACGTAAAATAGCGTTGAAAGTAAAAAGAAGAATTCTACGAGCTACACGAGGTAGCTGCTCAAGCATTTTCCCAGTAATTTTATCAATACCTGGAGCTTTCTTGGGGTTTGTGTTACGAATAACATTTTCAACATCTTGAAAACTAATTCTCAAAGACATAGGCGGTTAGTCGGATTGAGGGGTACCATCAAGACCTTCCAGATAATTTTTAAGGGAAGCCATTCTTTTGATTTCAAGCAGATTTCTTAACTGAGTTATGCATTCCCGTAGCCTAGTTTTAAGATGGGGAGACCTGCGAAGTTGCCACTCTCTTCTAACTCTTCTTTTTTCTGTTAGAAGTTGTTCAATTTCAAAGGAATATGTTCTTTTGCTCACATTTCTGGATCTTATATGGCTAGTGGTGGCATGTTGTACGGCTAGATTAAGGTGTTCAGAAAATTCGTTAATCGACACATCAATATCCTCAGGCGTTCTCAAGGCAATATTTTCCGTGCAATGTGTACTCAAATATTTCTTATATTTTATCCAATTAACTCGAGTGACGGTCAACGCCAAGTCACAAAACGGGAAACCAACCCCCTCGGGGAACGAAACAGAAACTATAGTTGGTGAGTGATTTGATGACAAGTCTAAGGAAGGCTCCACTTGCATCCATTCTAAGGGAAAATTTTTTGTAACTCCAAAATCTATAACGTCTGGGATCTTTCGTTGGTCTGACGGCCAATAAGTGGAGTGTCCACTTGAAATCACACCTAAGCCCATTTTGGAAATAGTGTCAAAAAGCACGCCGCCTTTCGGGGTAATTAAACGTGATCCTTAAAAAGTGTGCTTAGCGTTATAGTCGCCAGCCGCTAAAAATCGAGGACCAAGTGATTTAAAAAAATTTGAATATTGGCTTTCTGTTATTAAAAGTCGTGGCGGTGAGTAAATCGAGGAAATAACGATTTTTTCATGAAAATATTCAATGCATATATTAGATGCTTGAAGATTTTCCTCACGTGTTTCGTTCATTAAAAAGTGCTTAATTCTGGATTTTTTTAGAATATCCGATCCTCTGCAAGATCTTCCGTGGGGATCTTTTGTGTCGTACAGTATGTAGCCATTAATTTTGAAAAAACTGTTGGTAGTCAAATGGGTTTCAGCAATCAACATTATATCGATTTGCTTTTCCGTAAGGAAGTGCTCAAGTTCATTTTACTGTTGGCGGATGCCGTTTGCGTTCCAGAAACATATTTTTAACCAACTCATTTTTTTAAAATTGTCATGGAAACCGTAAATGTATTTATAGATTGAACAAGAGTCTGCAGAGTTGCCGCAAGATTGCTAAAATTTTGGTCGGAGTTTTGAGTCTTGGGCTCCTGATTCAAGTTTGGTTTATCGGATTTTACCACATTCGCATAAGAAATTTGTTGGGGTTTTTGCAAGTTTATATGGCAGGTTGACTGGCGTACCTGGGCAAAATTGCTCGTAGAAATGGTGTTTGTCTGCTGGGGTGGCATATTTAAAATTGATGGCCTATTTGTCATTGACCTCCTGAAATGAGTATAGACAGGGCCACCCCTGTAGTTTGCAGTATGGTTACCTCCACAATTACTGCATTTTTTAACGCTCGAGTCAGTCTTAGGTTTTTTGCACTGTGATGTACTGTGAAGTTCTCCACACACAACGCAAACTGCGGGCAGCTTACAATAGGCCTTAGTATGGCCAAATTCTTGACAGTTTAGGCATTGAACGGGCCCTAACCGGTTATGAGGCTCCTCAACGGTAACCTTACGATGCAAAAGAAATTTAAGGTTTTAAATTGGATGAGTTTCACCTTTTTTTAGGACAACATCCCTGGGTTCTAGTTCAACCCTAAACATGGGTTGAGGGAGCTTTTCACGGTTCCTAATATTAACAACATTTTTTATTTTAAATCCTTTTTCTTCCAGTCCAGTCTTAATGTCATCCGTCTCTACACAAGGGTCAACACCTTTAATAACTACCTGAAAGCGTTTAGCACTTTTAAGTTGATAGGTGTAAAAAGATCTTTTCTCCTTCTCCAGAACGTCAGACAACTTTCGGTATTTATTTTCACTGTTTACCTGGATTTTGGATTCATTGATGCTGCCGTGCTTAACCGATGTTACATTAAAAGTGTCTTTGCCGATTGCCGCAATAAGTTGTTTTACCAGCTCACTAGAGGTACGCTCTCGCAAATATATTGGTGGCGGCTTAAAGGTTTTTTTAGGTATTGCTGGTTCATCGGTCTGAAGGATAGCAAACCTATTACTATCCATTCTCGTGGTGGTCTTATCATCTTTGGGTATTTTGGACTGAGATGACATTTGCACGGATTTGGGACTTCGCTGCCGTTTAACCACGGTTACATACCTGTCCATGCCTACTTGTGTTTTCGGCTTATCTGCAATAACTGAAGAATGGTTTGTCGTCTGTTGTAACAATAATGTTTGGCGAGCACGAACGTGTGCGTTTTTTATCTCTTAGAGACAGGAGATTGTCCAATGATTCCTCTTCAGAAAACCAGAGGTTTTTTTAGTATAGCTAAGCTCTCTTTCAGAATTGCACCTTCTGGGTACACTCGTGCAATTTTTTTTATTTATATTTTTGTTGCTTTAAAAGTATATAAAAATAATTGTCACAAAGTTTTTATTTTGTATTAATTCACTCTTCACTTATTGCGGTTTTCTACTTATACCGTTATCTTTTTTTTTTTGTATCACTCCGCTCAAAAACAAATACGTCCGTTCACTATCAAAGCTACACTCTGACTGATTTTTCGATGTAAAAGGTATTTTATACTGTATATTGGATGAACGTCATTCTTCTTTAAAGTCACATCTCCTGGCTCTAATTCAACCCTAAACATGGGTTGAGGGATCTTTTCACGATTTCTGATGTTTAACACATTTTTTACTTTGAATCCCTTGTCCGATAAACCGGTCTTAACTTCATTAATGTCTACGCAAGGGTCAATCCCTTTTATTACGACTTGAAGACCTTTAGCGCTTTTAAGCTGATAAGTATAAAAAGCTCTTTTTTCTTTTTCAAATTCGTCAGACAGTTTTAGGCAGATTCTCTTAAACAAATTGGTGGTGGTTTAAACGATTTTTTTGACGATCCGTTTGAAGAATAGAAAATCTGTTTTGATCAGTTGATCTAGCGGTGTCGGCATCTTTAGAGATTTTAGATTTGGATGCAGTTTGAGCAGATTTAGGGCTTCGCTGACGTTTAGTGATGGTAATATGGAAAGGTTTCCATGCCTACTTGCGTTTTTGGTTTATTGGCATTAGTTAGAGTAGAAGATCTTTTATCTTCTGTTGTAACATCTATGTTAGGCGAGCCGGAACGGGAGCGGATTTTATCTCTTGTAGAAAGAAAATTGTCCAATGATTGCCTTATAGATTCTTCCTCAGAAGTCCATATACTTTTGCTGGTGGAGCTAGGCTCTTTTTCAAAATTATTTCTGATGGGATCACTCATACAGAAAACAAAACTTTAATGTATAGTTTTTTCCTACTGGGTAGGTAATCTTCACGCACAATAACAACAATAAAAATGCACTGCCACCGCACTTGTTTTATTGAAATTGATTTTATTGTTTAGTTACTGAAATGTGAGGAATTTATTTTCCCGTTGTTTTTTAAAATTGTTATGTTATTGTTTTTACAATTTAATACAATATATTATTGTTTTTATATGTAAGTTTAAAAATATGTGAGCACAATGATTTTTTTTTGTTTGTTTGTTTGTTTTTTTTTTATTTATTTTTTGTTCACTGTTTAATAATACGACTGTGCGGTTGGAGAGTCACAGAGTTAATGGGGTATATATGGACCGATATCGGAAATGTTCATTTTCCATATTTATATAACCTTACTTTATTACCGGAACTGCCTTTGAGCAGAAAAAGTTTTTTAAGTTCGCTTGTGTGGCATTTTCATGAAAACCCTGTTTAAGGCTATATCTCGGGTATATATGGACCGATATCGGAAATTTTCCATATTTATATAACCTTATTTCATTACCAGAACTACTTTTAAGCAAAAAAAGTTGTTTGGCTTCGCCTATGCGACATTTTCATTAAAAATCCGATTTGGGCTATATCTCGGGTATATATGGACCGATATAGGAAATTTTTATTTTCCATACTTATATAACCTTATGTTATTACCAGAACTGCTTTTAAGCAAAAAAAAGTTGTTTAAGTTCGATTACGCCGCGTGTTCATGAAAAACCCGGTTTAGGGTATATCTCGGGTATATATGAACCGATATCGGAAATTTCCATTTTCCTTATTAATATAACCTTATTTCATTACCAGAACAGCTTTTAAGCAAAAAAAAATTTTTTTAAGTTTACTTACGGGACATTTTCATGAAAACCATATATATCTCGGGTATATATGGACCGATATCGGAAATTTTCATTTTCCATATTTATATAGCCTTTATTACCGGAACTGCTTTTGCGGGAAAAAAAGTTGTTTAAGTTTTCATGAAAAACCCGTTCTAGGCTATATCTCGGGTATATATGGACCGATATCGAAAATTTTCATTTTCCATATTTATATAACCTTATGTTATTACCAGAACTGCTTTTAAGCAAAAAAAGTAGTTTAAGTTCGATTACGCCGCGTGTTCATGAAAAACCCGGTTTAGGGTATACCTCGGGTATATATGGACCGATATAGGAAATTTTCATTTTCCATACTTATATAACCTTATGTTATTACCAGAACTGCTTTTAAGCAAAAAAAGTTGTTTAAGTTCGATTATGCCGCGTGACTTAAAACTTTACATGAAGCAAAGTGATAAAAAAATAAGTTTTTTGTTCGGTCTTTAGACCTTCTTTCTTTATTGATTAAAATCAATTGGGCTCTTAAAACTAATTTACAATTGGTTTTTATTTTATTTTACCACAATCAAAAAATGCTTACATATAACTTGACCTAATTAATAACTTAAAATTAATTTATAAATTGTTTTGTTGAATTAGCAAAAAGATAGGAAGTTGTATTTGCTTAAAACTAAAGAGTGTCAAATTACACTGGCTAACAGGTCGGTGTCTTTTTCTTAATTAATAATAAAGCCAGAAGTGTCGATTGCACAACTTTAGTTGGGTAATCGACCTTTTATTATTTTTGCCAATTAACATTTATTTTTGGTGGAGTCGGAGCTGTCTCTGACGTAACTCCTACCCCCCTTGTGTAAAAATTCTCCTGAATTTTTGGCTTTAGTTTTCTTTGTATTTTTATTGTGTAGACGCTGACTACTGTTAGTAAAAAAATTAATATAGTTATTATTATAAATATTGCTATGATTGATATGCTGCTATGTTTTTTATGGTAACTTAATTCTTTTATTTCTTTTACGTTCTCAATTTCACTTAAAACTAGTTCATCAAATGTCGGCTGTATAGCTTCAAATTTAGTAATTGTATTTTTTGACGGAATTACAAAATTGTCTCGGTAGGTTTTTTCAAAATTTACAAATGTTTCATTATCAATAATTATTTTACAGTTATGGAATGAAAATAAATAATTTTTAGTTATTGAGAGATTTCTCTCGTCACAAGTACTAGTAACAATAGTTCCGTTTGAATTCTTTAAAATTATTAAACCTGGTTCTATTTCTAAAATTTCTTTTTTGTATTCCCTTATTTTTTTGCAATTGTCTTGGTAAATACACAAGTTAGATTTTTTTATATCTTTAAAATTAGGGTTTTGTCTATATTCGAAAATTTCTCCATTATAGTGTATAATTTCTTGTGGTTTAAAATTTAATTGTGTGGAATTTGCATCTGTAATGGGTATAATAAGAGATCTTTTAACGGTCACTGTGTCTTTAGGGAATTTTACTACAAATATAATATGCTCGTCTTTGTATTTTGCGGCTCCTAACTGCATATACTGAAGTTCGTAAAAATCAATTTTAAAATCGTTTACTTCTTTGTCCGTTAGAATATTACTGGTCATTACATTGAGTCTTGCGGAAACTATATTATTTTGAATGTGTTCTAAATTGTCTGATAGAATTTTTAGTTTGAGTAGAGTATCTAAATAGTTTATCTCATCAAGTATTTTATCGTCATTCTTCCTTATTATGTTGAACTGGTTTGAGATAATTTTCCTGTCTGTATCTATTGTTGTCTTAAGTTTGTTTAGTGTCCGATTGAAGTAGTCATTTATGTATATGTTTCTATTAATATTGTCTATTGTTTTGTGATTGTTTTCGTCTATCATTTTTAAGTGCTCTTCAATGTCTCTTCGGTCCTCGTCACTCATTGTTCCTGCTATCCACTTTAATCTTGAGCCTATAGCGTTAAATAAACCTCTTTTACGTCTGTTACTGTGTAAGGTTTGTACCTTTACCTTAAGTTTTTCTAGTTCATGTTCAAGAAGAATTTTATTTGTAATGGATTGAAATTGCATTATTTCTTTTTCTAAGCTCTGTTATTTTTTGAATATCTATTATATGAATGATTTTGTTATAGTTTAAAATTATTTTTGTTTCATCTAATTTGATTTCGGCGAATCCGTCGGAATTATTGATTGGTTGGATTGTCAGAGATCCTGTTGTCGTTGGAATTATAGTCATTATAACGATTAATATCCATTTGATGTTAACGTTACTTGCTGATAGGGCTTTGTGATATAGCTGGTGGTATGTTTCTCTGATGCCAAAATTCGCGATGAGCTCCTTTTTTATCTGACTCCAGTTTGGATTGGGCCCCAAAGTCCGTATTATGTTTAGTGCTGATCCTTGGATTTTGTTGACTATACATCTTTGAAATACGTAATCTTCTAAAGTAGTACCTTTAAAAATCGGAATAAACAGCTCGGCTTCCCTTATAAATGAGGATAGGGCGTAATCTCTGCTTCCGTTGTATTCTCGGATTCTTGAAGCTTCCTTCAGGACTTCTGATAAAGCTATTGGTGGTTCATCGGTGTTGGTTGGGTTATTTGTTGGGGTTGAATCTGCTGCATTGGATGCTTCCATTTTGATGACTTTGTGATTTATGATTTCTTCACTCGTTTTACTTGTAAAATTTGTCTTTGTTGAATTTTTTTTTTTTTTTTGTTAATATTTTTTTTTTCTTTTTTTTTTTTAAAAAAAAGTTGGTTTGTTCTTTTTAAAATTCCTTAAGGAATTCTTTTTTTTTCTTTTAATCCTTCAGGATATAAAATTGTTCAAAATTTTATGTTATGTTCACCTATCTAATCCTTCGGGACTAGATCCTACCGCGACTGCGCCACTTAAAACTTTACATGAAGCAAAGTGATAAAAAAATAAGTTTTTTGTTCGGTCTTTAGACCTTCTTTCTTTATTGATTAAAATCAATTGGGCTCTTAAAACTAATTTACAATTGGTTTTTATTTTATTTTACCACAATCAAAAAATGCTTACATATAACTTGACCTAATTAATAACTTAAAATTAATTTATAAATTGTTTTGTTGAATTAGCAAAAAGATAGGAAGTTGTATTTGCTTAAAACTAAAGAGTGTCAAATTACACTGGCTAACAGGTCGGTGTCTTTTTCTTAATTAATAATAAAGCCAGAAGTGTCGATTGCACAACTTTAGTTGGGTAATTGACCTTTTATTATTTTTGCCAATTAACATTTATTTTTGGTGGAGTCGGAGCTGTCTCTGACGTAACTCGTGTTCATGAAAACCCCCGGTTTAGGGTATTTCTGGGGTATATATGGACCGATATCGGAAATTTTCATTTTCCATATTTATATACTTTATTACCGGAACTGCCTTTGAGCAAAAAAAAACTTTTTTAAGTTCGCTTATGTGGCATTTTCATGAAAAACCCGGTTTGGACTATGTCTCGGGTATATATGGACCGATATCGGAAATTTTTTATTTTCCATATTTATATAACCTTATTTCATTACCAAAACTGCTTTTGAGCAAAAAAAGTTGTTTCAGTTCGCTTACGCGACATTTTTATGAAAAACCCGATTTGGGCTATATCTCGGGTATATATGGACCGATATCTGGAAAAAAAATTTTTTTTCTTTTAGTCACCATGCTTAATGAGCGTGTGAAGTTTGAAGTAAAACAAACAACTTTTTTGTCAAAAATTTCATACAAAATTGCAAAAATTCCTGGCTTTTTTCGGAATTTTGAATATATCCGATGAACCGATATTACTGAATTTCAATAGCAAACACATGGCAATATGGAGTAATAGAATGGTGAAAGAAAAATGTTTCTATGTCTAATGGTTTTCTCAGAATCGGTATTTCATAGACCGACAGACGGACATTGCTTAATCGACTTTTCCATTAATTCTGAATCAGAATATACTTATATACTTTATAGGGTCGCAAAAAAAAACTGTAGAAATTACAAACGGAATCACAAACTTATATATACCCTTAACATTTTAACTCGCCATTTACGAACTGATGTTTTGTTTGGAAAGATGTTTGATAATGGGATGAAAATTTTTAAAAATATGGACACCGGACAGATGTAATGTCCGTCCGAAAAAAAAATTTTATTTATTAACCGATTTTCAATATTATTTCTTCCTTTAAAAGAGTTTGTAAACGCACTGGAAACAAGTTTTTAGACATCGTTCAGACAAAATGTCCATCTGAAAAAATTTTAAGTAACTACGCAATATATGAATCGATTTTCAAAACACTTTTTAACTTCTTTTGAAAGGATAAGCCAAAGGCCTGAAAATAAAAAAGCTATATTGGATAACGGATTATTATAATGTCTGGCCAAAAAGTAGTTTTGGACATCGGACTGACGAAACCGAAAAAGAAATGGTTGATATACTTTATTATAATTATGAAGCGAGAGAAATCAAAAGTTTGAAGCAATAAACTGTTGATTTGAATAAAAACTTTTCGCTTTTCAAATAAAAATTTTGCTTATTCTTAGACTTTTAAAATGAAAAGTTTCCTTAAACAGTTGTTAGGTTCTTTGCGCTCATTCAGTTTTGTTTTAACTTTTAAGTTATATGTAGAGTGAGCATAAATTGGGTGTGCGTTAATGAAAGAGCTAACCAGCAAACACAAAATTTGTTTAATATAACTACTAGAATCTTATATGCATATACCGACACATGAGCTTAAAAAAGTTTTCTTTGGAAATAAAATAAGGGGAAACTACTTTAACTGGAAAGCAATAGTACAGTAAATAGTTTGTTTTTCTGGGACTTAGAAACAATATTAATTTAATAAACTGCGTGGCATTTTAGTTGGTAGTGATAATATATTTCGTGTGGACATATTGTCTTTTTCTCAGATAAATACACACATATTTAAAAAATTGCTTCTCGTAAAAATAATCGTATGATTGTTAAAATTGTTTGCTTTTCTGTTGCATGTTTGCTGTAAAAATATAATTTACCCTACATGTTCTTTCAGCTTTAATTTTTAACAATAACCATAAAATACTTTTGAAATGCAACTCTTATGTTGACTGGGCAGTATATTGCCTCTTTTGAGCAGAAAACAAAAGAGAATAACATATTCAAATAAGTTCTTTAAAACAACTGCGCAGTTACTTCCAAGCAAGAAGTTTGATTTTGGTTTACAAACTGTTGCTTAAAGGCGTTTCAGACTATCATACAAGTCTTAAGATTTTGATTGGATTTTGTGGGATAAAAATCTAATGATATTTGTTGCGACTGTCAAAAAATCTTACGTACCATTACATTTTGTTTTCACACCATCACAGAAAGAAATATGTTTTGAAAATAAATAAATTTGCATGTTAATTATTTTATTCGACCTTTTGAAATTTCCAAGTGTTTTTAACTTTTTTAGGCTCAAGTGGACCTTTGCTTAACGTCTGATTTTAATATTTTTATTATTTGCTTTTGTAAAAAATGCAACCCTGATTCATTGAAAAATCTTATTGTTTAAACAAATTTCTAAAAATGGTGAAGTGTTATGGGATGTCAAATCTCTTATCGTATTATTTCTCATTTTCATAATGCTATACATTCACACTATCACACTTGCTCGTATTATTTTAATTTTTGACAAGTCTTTATACAAAGTGTGATAGTCTGAAGTGCCCTTTAATTATTAATAATAGGCTGCAAGAATACATTCATTTGTTTGTATGCACACTCAAAATACAATATTCATTCAAATATCGAATACTTTAAAAGAGATTAACAAAGTAAAACGAGAAAAAACAGAAAAGAGAATGAATTGCGTTTTATAGTTGGTCGTAATAAATAGATTTTGTCGTATACTCTTTCTAATTCGAATATATAGTTTCTCTTATTTGTAAGAGCAAAAGCACGCAAATACAATATAACTGTTTGATAGAGTGCAAGAAATATCGAATGAATGAATGAATGAATAAAACGATTATACTTCGGATGCACATTACATTCGTTATACTACAAAGAAAAACATTTTATTAAGACGTAATTTGCTTTTAAGAAATGTGCGCAATAAGGTCTGAAAATTTTAAGTTTTAAACAACTTTGATGGTTTGTTATTGCATACATTTACATACGTAAATACATACATGCATGCATACATACATTCATACGTACATAAATATGTACATACATACATATATGCATAAATACATACATCAATCGACATTCCTCCGGTTACGGTTGTCGAGATAGAAGGTGCTGTCTCAAAATTCAAAGACAAGAAGGCACCAGGCTTAGATTGCATCCCAAATATGGTACTGAAGGAGGCTGCATCCTGATTATTTCTTGAAAGTCATAAGCGCATGCTTGATTCAGGGAACTTTTCCAACAATCTGGAAGAGGCAGAAATTTATCTTGTGTGAAATTTATAACTAACTGAATGAATGAACAAATCACTCGCCTGCTAAGCCTGTTGGCTGCCTGCCTGATGACTTTGTGTAGTAAATTTTGTTGTATAGGTGTGTGTATGACTTTTTGTATTTTGTTTATGGATATGTAAATACATTAACTTCCTCCTTTTGTTCGAAGAAAACATGTCTATACGAATATTTCGCTTTTATTGGCATTTATGAGGAGCAACATAATCAGCAGGCTAATTCTGTCATTCGCTTACGAGCGAGTTTTTACTCGAATGTGCGAGTTTTTACACTTTTGGGATTATCTCATTCGATATCGAGTAAAAGGTTTCGAAATTTCTAATGATGGCATTCGATAGCGAGTAACCATTCGAATGCAACCGTGCAACTTTTTACTCGTAAGCAAAAGTACTATCGAAAACCAGCCAAAGAGAAAAACACAAAAGAAATGTAAATTAAAAATTTGTTTTGAATAGCAATAGTATTTAAATTAAATTGCGAATTTTTGGTTCTTAAGACTTTTTTTTAATTCATGGCTAATATATACAGGTATATGTGTATAAAGAACAAAAATACTTATATTTGAAGTCACATGTTATTATATTCACGAATATTTTTTTGTTTTTTAAATGGTTGTTTTTACATACATATTTATTGTTATTTCTATTTACTTACTTTTTAATGTCCAAACACGCATACATGACAGATTTAAATGAATTGTTATTGTGAAGGTATGTGTGTTTATTTTTTAATGTAAAACATGTACGCAAAGTATGCAAATACATACAGTTTTCGGCAGTGTTATAAAACACATTTTGTCAGTATTTTGCAACACTGAAGTGATAACTCGATTCGTTACGTAACGAGTCACATCATTAGAAATTTACACGATATCGAAATTATTTTCTACTCGATAGTAATTTCGATCACGAATGACAGAATTAGCCCCCAGACCTAAACCTCAGCTGTTTATAATAAAGTTAATATGTATGAAAATGTATGTACATTCACACACAAACACAAAATTTACAATCGTCTTAGCAATTTATACTTCAAACCATTATATGCATATAGATAGGAATATTTCGATTTTCCGTCTAGATTAGGTGGTAGACGTGGCAGACAGCGCAGCTTTATTCTTTGATATTACAGCTTTACCAGGTAGTGGTACTAACGTAGATGTCTTTTGCTTTTATGACAGACAAACTTCACAATATTGTTTACAAGTCTCATAACTCTGAGAAAACATAATTTTTTGCAAGCAAAAGAGAGCGGACATTTTAGCACTCTGTTACTTTCTCAAAACAGGGGGCTAATTCTGTCATTCGCTTACGAGCGAGTTTTTACTCGAATGTGCGAGTTTCTAAACTTTTGGGATTATCTCATTCGATATCGAGTAAAACGTTTCAAAATTTCTAATGATGGCATTCGATAGCGAATAACCATTCGAATGCAACCGTGCAACTTTTTACTCGTAAGCAAAAGTACTATCGAAAACCAGCCAAACAGAAAAACACATAAGAAATGTAAATTAAAAATTTGTTTTGAATAGCAATAGTAGTTAAATTAAATTGAGAATGATTGGTTCTTAAGGCTTTTTTCAATTCATATGATGATGTATATGACGTATATATACAGGTATATGTATGTATATAAAGATGATTAGAGCTAAGAACACAAAAACTTATACTTGAAGTCACATGTTTTTTTTTAGAAATGCATATATACATATGCTTATACATAGTTAAATGGTTCTTTTTTACAAACATATTTATTGAATTATTATTTCTATTTGATTTAAATGAATTGTTATTGTGAACGTGTGTTCATTTATTTTTTAATGTACAACATGTATACAAAGTATGCAAATACATACAATTTTCGGCAGTGTTATAAAACACATTTTGTCAGTATTTTGCAACACTGAAGTGATAACTCGACTCGTTACGTAACGAGTCACATCATTAGAAATTTACACGATATCGAAATTATTTTCTACTCGATAGTAATTTCGATCACGAATGGCAGAATGTGTGATGTTTTATGGTGTTGTGTTTGTTTCAATAGTACTACTACGCAGGGCTGTCAGATTTTTTTCCACCTCCAGCGCCAAAATGGCCTTCAAAATGCGCCAAAAATCTCCAAAATATTTTTTGTATGAACATTAAAAGATAATAAATACCTAAAAGTCTCATCAAATTTTTTTAGTTCATATATGTATATTATATTTCTTTAATAGGATTATAAACCCTATGAGCTTAGTATTACATATATATTATAAATGAATAAGATAAAATTACATAAATATGTCTTTTTTAAAAAGCTTTCTATACAAATAGCTAAAACCATCTATTTTGTTTATTTAATCAAAATGTTTATTCTTAAGTAACAAAAATAAACAAATGTTTTTATTATACCTATTAAGCTTAATAGTAAGGTCCCACTGTCCCAAGAACGGGCTCTCAAGTATACTATATAAGACATTTATTCTTTAAATTATCATTTATAATAATAAATATACTTATTATTTAATCTTTGGATGTTTATGATATTCATGCAGAGGAAAAGTATACAAAAACCTTTAATTTTGTAGCATTGGATGGGGGAGGGGAGAGGTATGATTGTCAAGATGTAAAAACATGGAAAAACAATGGTCTGCCACCTAAATTTTTTGTATATGAGGTCAGGTTTCTACCTTTTTGAAAAAAACTGGTATCGAATCTACGATTATCTACCGTGAGGTTGTTGCTACATATAGCTTTGATATTAACTCTCCTATGAATGTGATAAAAATTGAGATTCCCCCATTCGTTTTGTAAATATTATGTATGTTTGTGTTTGAGATTGTCTCTCCAAATATATCGACACACGATACGACTGAGTTTGTGAATTCAGCAACTACTCGTGTATCTGACAACCCTGCTCCTACCTGGTAAAGCTGCCTTGGCGCATACATGCTCATGTAATGTATATACATATCGCTCTTTTATTGCAACATAGTCATATCGCAAAAAATGAAATTTTCGAGTTAACAATGCAGAATTGTTAACAGTACCACCTTTTATATTGTGCCAAAAATTTATTCAAAATACTTTTAAAATGTTTCCTTTAGGAAATATTTTCTAAAAAATTTTTCTAAGGCTTGACTAAGAGCTAAAAATTTCAAACGTGTCTTTCGCAAAACAAGCTTTTTTGAGATGTGACTATGTTGCAATAAATGAACGATATTTACGTACATATGTATAATCTGCATTTTTGAGTAGCTGAAAGATAACCAACGTTCAAGGCTATCAGCCAGTAATGGCATTTAAAAACTAACAAGAGTGTAGTAGTCTAAAATACTTCACGACAGTCACCTAAATATATTATAGTATATATTACAAATTTGAACTAAATATGCTCGGATATACATATGTATATAGACCGATATCGGAAATTTTCAGTTTCTGTATTTTAGTAACCTTATTTTGTAATCAGAACTGCTTAAGCAAAAAAAAAAATTTTCATGAGAAAATCGTTTTAGACTATATCTCGGATATATATGAACCGATATCATAAATTTTCAGCTTCTGTATTTTAGTAACCTTCTTATATTACGAGAACTGCTATATTTTTTTTTATTGATTTATTTCAACAAAATTTATTTTTGAACAAAATTCCATTTTATTATCGTTTTGTTTACAAATGTCAAATTTATGTGCACATAAGTTATTTTGTTGTAATTTATATAATCGTCTCTTTCTATTATTGACCCAGCAGTCCACAACTTATTACAATTTGCAAAGCATCCGATTGTAAGCGATTGTGTCAACAGAAAAAATCAAAATAAACATGTTAAGCACAACAAACAACTAACATATGATTCAGATTAGTATTTTTCTACTCATTTTGTTAAATTGAATGTACATAAGAAGCAAAAAAGAAAACAAATGCTAATAATATAGTTTTGAACTCATCCAATCTTCGCTTACAATGTATACAGTGTCGGATGCATCTTACGGCCTAGGCTATCGCTGTGTAAATGAAAGTAGGAATTGTATACAGACTTCGGATGGGTCGCGCTTACATTGTCAATGGTCGTAGATCGAAGATGTATATGACAAAAATTTCACTGGGTGACTATTTCACTCTTAGATTGAGAAAAGTTGAAAAAAGTAAGTGTCATTACGGTTTTAGTAATGCAGGCGGTAAATACTATGATATTGTAGAGTATGTTTTTAGGTAAGTGCAACCAACACATCACGAAGTTTTCACTGGGATAATGTAATAATAACTTTCGTCATCAAACTTCATCGCTTGCACTAACGATTGAGTGATTCTGTAATTTAATTCTAACGATGGTAAACAGTCGCATTTTTCTGTTCATTCATATAAACATTAAGTGGCATCACTGCAAAAAAAAAAAAAAAAGAAAACCACAAAGAAGAAAAGAAAAACAATAACTTTTCCCATAACAATATGTATACATATTGACTTTTATATGTTGTGAATTTAATTTTTAAGTGATTATAAATATTATTTAATTTGTAATAAGGTAAGTAAAATAATGAATGTTCTCAACTCAAACGAATTGCCCAATTTCCGAAGAACACAATGAATATCCCTTGAAGCGTTCAAACTTGTTTCATCTTTTGCAAGTCCGAATGGCAAACGTTCAAAAGTCATTTCCACACTAAACTCACTTTGCCGGTTGAAGAAATTATATGGAAATTTTTGTTTTTGAAAATAGTATATAATAAACATTTTATGTATTAATTTATTATTTAATAAATATTTTTATGTATTAAAAATCAGATTATAAAAAAACCATTTATAACCGAGGGCGGTTCGGAAACTTCTTAGCCTATCAATGAAAGAGGATAGTTAATTTTTCAAAAATATTTTTATTTTTCAATATAATCTCCTGAAACTTCAATACACTTAGTCCAACTTAGCACTTAGTATATCCCTTGATTAAAATAGTTTTCCTCAAGGTCTTCAAAATAGTGGTTTACAACTGTAATTGTATCTTTCTTTGAGGTAAGACGCGTGCCAGCAAGAAATTTTTTTAGATTTGGGAACAGGTAAACGCCACTGAGAGCTAAATCAGGAGAATAAGGTGGGTGGTCCAGCAACTCGTACTTTAACTCTTGTGCGCTGGTGCGTTCTCTTTTTATGGAAAAAAAAAATTTATAATAAATTAGTCAATTACTGGAATTTAATACTAAAATTATACTACGCTTAGCAAAATTTAAGTTCAACGTGGTACAGTTCATTAAAACAACAACATAATCTACGGAAGGGATCTGCATTCGCATAATTCTGATGGTAATAAAGCACTGATCTTGAAGAAAAATAAGTTTTTTGTGTTGTAAGCCAGGGCGTTTTTCTCGAATTTGTACATTTCATTGATTCAAAAGGTTGCAGTAGTACTCTGGATTTATTGTTTTACCCTTTTGCAGATAGTCAATCAATAAAATACCTTTGCAGTCCCAAAAACCCATTGCCATAACCTTACCAGCCGATTGAATTGTTTTTGCCTTCTTTAGGGCACTTCCTCCAGCTTTAGTCCATTGTTTGGATTGCTCTTTTGTCTCTGGAGTATAGTGGTGGATCCACGTCTCATCAACAGTTATGAAACGACACTTAAAATTTTTTTTATTTTTTATATTGGACCAGTACTCAGGGGATGACCCCTACATATGCAGTGCATTGTACCAGAACTAGGAAAATAGGTTATGAGAAGGGGGAAAGAGGGAGTAGTGTTTGTGAACATTTGACTTAAACCTTCCAACGTTATAACAGACAGGAAACACTTCTGCAGGCAACTTGTTCCACAGACGAAGCGTACGGCTGAAAAACGAATTCTCTCTGTAATGCGTAGTACGATTCCCCGGGCAATCGATCACAAATGGATGAGCTCTGAAAGATGCACGCGTGCTACGTAAAAATGTGCGAGTTTCGGGAACAAGATCCCTAATCTCGTCAGAGCAAAATCCATTGTAGTAACGATAGAACAGAGTTACGCACCCCACACTGCGTCGATGCTCCAGTGAGTCAATAGAGTTGGATACCCTACTGTCACTGATGAGCTTCTTCGCCCTCTCCTGCACACGGTCGAGTAACCCCAAAATAGACTTAGAGGCACCGGCCCAAACATGAGAGTTGTATTCCATTTTCGGTCGGATGTAGGTGGTATAAATAGTAAGGAGATCGGATGGAGTGAAGTACATCTTACACCGCTTCAAAAAACCGAGACACTTAAATGCTTCTTTAGAGACATGAAAAATGTGTTCATTCCAGCGAACATCACACTGTATCTTCATTCCAAGAACATCAAGAGCATCCGATTCCTCAATACTTATACCATCCATGAGTATAGATGAAGCAGCATTTGCGGTCGTTTGTTTGTGCGTTAATAAGCAACATTGGGTCTTACGAGCGTTAAAAGTGACCCTGTTTTTACGACCCCATTCGGAGATTAATAGAAGATCACTATTCAGTGAATCGTCCGTATTTAGCTTCTTGGCAGTGATCTCTGATAGGCTGGGCCTATGATCAAAAGAGTAAGAGTGACAAATGCTGCTGTCATCTGCGAAAGAGTGGATAGGGTTGGAAGTTTGATAGAGAAGGTCGTTGAGGAAAATAAGAAATAGGGTAGGAGAAAGAACGGAGCCTTGCGGTACCCCTGAATTAATCTTGAACTCGTTTGATGAGACCCCATCTATAACAACTCGTATAGTGCGGTCTCTGAGAAAGCTCGATATAAACCGAGAGAAATCGTAACCGACACCAAAAGCAGTAAGTTTTGCCAGTAGTGCACCATGCCACACTCTGTCAAACGCTTTGGAAATATCTAGAGCTACCACCTTGCTTTCACCAAAATGATGGATTGAGTGGCACCATTTCTCCGAAAGATATGCCATAAGATCGCCAGTAGAGCGACCCTTACGAAATCCATATTGGCGATCGCAAAGTAATTTGTGCGACTCTAAATATCCCATAAGATGGTAATTAACCATACTTTCCATTACTTTGGAAAGCGCAGAGCAAATTGCAATTGGGCGGTAATTTTCGGGGCTATTTGCCTCACCCTTTTTGGGGATTGGCGTTACATTAGCGACCTTCCAGCACGATGGGAACCCACCCTTATGGTAAGGTTTGCTGAAGAGGCATGCTAATGGACGCGCAAGCGTAGAACACTGTTTCAAGACCAGTGCTGGAATGCCATCCGGTCCAGTAGTCTTGTTTATGTCGAGATCGGCCAAAACCCTTTTAACTGCTCGCGCCCGAAAAAATATCTTTGGCATAATTGCAGATACTCTTTCGAGCTCGGGAAGTGGTTGACTGCTTTCCGGCAAGTAAGAATTGCTTGCAAAAATTTCAGCCAGCAGGTTAGCCTTGTCAATCGGGTTGGTGAATGCTTGGTCATTCTTTAAGAGAGTTGGAATTGACGAACTAGCACTGTTCTTTACTCTCTTGACGAAAGACCAAAAGGTCTTACTGCCCTGGGGAGCTGTAAGAACCTTGGCACGAAGGCGCTGTTCGTGAAGAAACTTTTCACGCCTAAGTACCTTGGCACACGAAGATCTTGCCTTTTTGCGTAGCAAATCAGTGTCTGGGTTTTTGTTTAAACGCCAGTTACTGAATGCTTCCTCTCTGGATCTGACTGCGTTTTTGCACGTCTGATTAAACCAGGATTTTGCTCTTGGTTTAATCGAAATCTGCTTGGAGGGGATGAATGTTCATCCCTAGCAAGATCATATTTTTTACCATTTTTGCTGAAGCATTTATGTCATTATCTAGAAAGCAAATTTTCCAATTAAAATGCTCATAAAGTTGGTTGAGCTCAGCCCAACGCGCCTTTTCGTAAATAAATATTGAACGTTTCGTAGCTGATTTCGAAACGTTACGAAGTTCAGAGATCGAAAAGGTGGCAGAAATGGTGCAATGATCCGAATTACCGAGAGGTGCACTAACTTTGATTTCATACTTTTCAGGGTGTGAAGTCAGGAATAGGTCAAGTGTGTTTGAATGGTGCCCTTCAACACATGGAATATGCGTTGGCTCATTCACTAATTGCACTAGGTGGTTGTGCGCAGCGAATAACTCAACATATTGGCCTTCTGGAGTTGTATTACTCGAATGACGAAGCCATGATGAGTTATGAACATTGAAATCACCAGCAACAACGATTTCACTGCTCGGACAACTCTCCAGGATCTTCGATATGGAGTCAGAGAGGGTATCGAAACCAGAAAAGGTAGTATCCCTCCCCGCATTTGGACTTCTGTATAGAAACCCGAAGTGCAAAAAGTGTGACCTGATTTTGAATTTAACCCAAAGGCAGGTAAATTCGGCATCATGCATGCCTAATGGTTGCTGGCATTGGAACACAACTTCATTGCGAACGTAAATTACAAGGCCGCGATGGAAATGAAATAGAGATAGAAGTGGATAACCAGGTATATGAAAATCCTGTGGATCAGCATCCTCACATACCTGGGTCTCACATAAGGCGAAAATATCCGGCCGATGGAGACAAGTGTGAGCATAAGCAGAGAAAAAATTCGCTCTCAGCCCACGTATGTTGCAAAAGTCAATTTTAAAATTCCCTGTCATTGCGATGAAAAAATTAAAGTACAAATGTTCATTTTGTTATGGAGGTGAGGCCCGAATTAACTGCTGTGTGTTTGACTATATAGCATCTAGTGTATATACCTTCGATACTATATAGTCAACAACAGTGAACCAGACATCCCCAACATCGCAAAATTTTTTTATTTAAAAAGTATAGAAAAGGAAAAAAAGGCAACAATGCCTGAAGAAGAGCCATAAAAGCACTGATCTGGTTACGAAATTCATATTATTATAAGTGCGTTGTTGTTGGTTATTATGTTATTATTTATTTTGTTATTTTATGTTTTGCTGCAATTTTAGTCGTTATGGTTTGCTGGGTGTAATGACTTGTTTTTGTGTTGTTGTTTTTCTTATATTTTTGTTTTGTTTTATTTATATTTTTGTTTGTTTGTTTGTTTTTTTTTAACTGTATATTTTCTTGTAGATTTGGTTTATTGTTAGTGCGGAACAATTTGCAAAATTTTATCCATTTTATTTCGCTTAAAACGATCCAAACAAGCTTGAGAAATGTTCATTCTTATGCGTTTTTGGTCGACTGTTAACAAATATGGCACCCATCTTGCAGAAAGCTTTTTCATCAGTAGTTCTTCATGCAAAATGAAATAGCCTCGATCATTTGAGATACCCATGATATTAGCTATTTCACGCACTTTTATTCGTCGATCATTTAATACCATATCATGCACTTTGGCTACAATTTCTGTTGTTGTTGCTGTTTTTGGACGTCCACTACGTGGTTCATCTTCAATTCTTGTACGACCACGTTTAAATTCAGCAACACAATTTTTTTCTGTTGCATATGAAGGAGCACTTTCACCTAACACATTCACCATATCATTATGAATTTCTGGTCCCGATAAACCTTTTTTATGTTAATATTTAATGACACCACTCATTTCAAATTTTTCCATTGTAAAAAAATTGCGGATGCGTCTTTTGTGAACACCGGTTTCTATATGAAGGAGTTATCAAATCGAAACAAAATTTAACATGTGTTCATAGCAGAGATGGGACACTTAATTTGTTCCTGTTTATACCGCGGTTTTTGTGCTATGCTAAGAAGTTTCCGAACCGCCCTCGTAAACAACAAGAACATTTTTTTCTTGTTTTTTGATCGGCTGCGAATATTGCTAAAAACATGTTACAAAATATCAAATTCGATAAAATATCGTCATATATATTATAAAAAAAAAGTTGCAGAATCGCACTACAGTTGTGTACGGCGATTAATGCTTTTTTCGCATTATAATTAGTGCTTTTTAATGACCCAAAAAGCGCATTTTTATATTTTAGCGCCTTTTTTTAAAAGCTTTAAATTGGCGCTTTTACCGCTCTATATATTTTTGGAACTGCTATTTTAAGCAACAGTTTCATCAAGAAAAGTTTAATACCAAGGCAGCTTTAGGAGATGGTGGTACAAGCTTTTGATTTCTTGCTGGAAGATTGTCAAAACTTTATTTGCAAGCTTTATAACAGAGTTTACGAAAAATAGTTTTGAAATCAAAGAGTATGAAAAGTGTCTTCATAATTTAAAACTTCGTAAATAAAAAAATCAATTTTGGATTGAAGTACATTGTTACCAAAATGCAGCTAACAAAAAACCATTTTTAAATATAAAAAATCACAATTTATAAATACAGTGCTGAAGATGAGCAAAATACTGATGAACCGTAAAACCGCCTTCGCGAATTCTTTAATTGTAAATGAAATAATGTGGGATTGAATTTGCCATAGCCGGCAACTCTTGTCATTTCTCTCATTCGAACGAGTCATGGTACAATAATATATACATAGGTAGTGTCGCAACTGTGGCCGACATTTTTTTTCTGTGATGATAACTATCAAAAGTGCACACATAGGTACATACACATTTTTTATTATTGTTTACAAATTTTTTTTTTTTTCTCATTCATTTGTTTATTGAATCTTCACAAAGTGAACTAACAATAAGTACTCAAATCTTAAAACTAAATACATAAAATTAATTAAGTCCAGCCAATGCTAGACAAAAATGTTTTATTTTGCACGATCAATATCGGTGAAATCACCTATTTAACGTTCTGATGGTGGCAAGGGTGTCCCTCCTTCTCAACCGAGAGTGTCCTTCGAAATTAAGTATATTGCGTGCAAGACGATTTGGATGAAGTTCCAATTTATTGATATGCCTTGTTGCGTACTTTGAAAATTCGTCTTTTACAAGAGGAACACAGAGATCCTTATGAATTCGTGAGTTTTTTACGTACCATGGAGCTGCGGTAATTCTTCGAAGAATTTTGTTTTGTCGCCTTTGAATTTTTTCAAAGTTTGAAGCGGAGGCGGTGCCCCATAGTTGAATTCCATAGCACCATGTAGGCTTTAGAATTGCGTTGTATAATAAAAGTTTGCAATCCAGCTTCAATGTAGAATTTCTGCCCATAAGCCAATTCAGTTGAGCTGCTTTTAACTTTAACTGAGTAACTTTCGCGTCTATGTGAGACTTCCACGTTAACCTACGGTCCAGGTGAATACCAAGGTACTTGACTTCATTTTGCTGCGGAATAAGTGAATTGTTGATTTGGATGGCTGAACATGTTTGTTTACGCAGCGTGAATGTAACGTGAGTACACTTTTGTTCATTAACTTTAATTTTTCAAAGTTTTAACCACATCTCTAATATTGAAATATACTCCTGCAAATTTCGCGAAGCTACTTGTTGGCTTTCATGTACGCTGCAGAATACTGTATCGTCTGCAAAAGTTGAAGTGTGGATTCCGGGTGTCGTTGGCATGTCAGAGGCGTAAATCAAATATAAAGTAGGCCCCAGTATGCTACCTTGGGGAACTCCTGCCTCGATTGGCTGAGTTGGGCTTATAAAGTCGCCTTCTCTGATAACAAACTTCCGCCCACATAAGTAGCTTTCCAGAAGCTTGTGTGTATTTGCAGGCAAGTTCAACTTTATTTTGTGTATCAAGCCCTCGTGCCACACTTTATCAAAAGCTTGAGAAATGTCAATGAATAGAGCTGAGCAATACTTCTTCTCCTCAAAGGTCTGTCTTATGACATTGACTAGTCTGTGCGTTTGTTCTATTGTGCTGTGTTTAGCCCGAAAGCCAAATTGATGATCAGGGATGCATCCCACAGTGTTCAACATTGGACTCAACTTTGCCATTAACAATTTTTCGAACAGTTTTGAAATTGTTGGCAGTAGACTTATTGGTCTGTATGATTCTACTTTAGTGGGATCCTTCCCTGGTTTGGGTATCATAGTAATCATGGACACCTTCCACTCTGCAGGATAATACTCGAGACGTAAAATAGCGTTAAAAATAAAAAGAAGAATTCTACAAGCTACACGAGGTAGCTGCTCAAGCATTTTACCAGTAATTTGATCAATACCTGGAGCTTTCCTGGGGTTTGTGTTACGAATAACATTTTCAACATCTTGAAAACTAAGTCTCAAAGGCAAAGGCGGTCTAACAGCATATCGCGGAAATTCAGCAACATCATCCACTGTATCATTTGCAGTAAAAACGTTTTTCAAATGATTAACATACACCATCCCTTTTTCAGAATCGCTTCTTGCCCAATCTCCAGTTGAAGTTCGCAGAGGTGGCTTACCTACTACGGGTCTTTTCAGACCTTTTGTCGCTTTCCATAGAGAATAGTCGGTTTGAGGGGTACCATCAAGACCTTCCAGATAATTTTTAAGGGAAGCCATTCTTTGGACTTCGAGCAGATTTCTTAACTGAGCTATGCACTCTCGTAGCCTGCTTTTAAGCTGGGGAGACCTGCGAAGTTGCCACTCTCTTCTAACTTTTCTTTTTTCTGTTAGAACTTGTTCAATTTCAAACGAATATGTTCTGTTGCTCACATTTCTGGATCTTGTATGGCTAGTAGTGGCATGTTGTACGGCTAGATTGAGGTGTTCAAAAAATTCGTTAATCGATACATCAATATCCTCAGGCGTTCTCAAGGCAATGTTTTCCGTACAATGTGTACTCAAATATTTCTTATATTTTATCCAATTAACTCGAGTGACGGTCAACGCCAAGTCACAAAACGGGGAACCAACCCCCTGGGGGAACAAAACAGAAACTATAGTAGGTGAGTGATCTGAGGACAAGTCTAATGAAGGCTCCACTTGCATCCATTCTGAGGGAAAATTTTTTGCAACTCCAAAGTCTATAACGTCTGGGATCTTGCGTTGGTCTGACGGCCAATAAGTGGGGTGTCCACTTGAAATCACACCTAAGCTCATTTTGGTAACGGTGTCAAAAAGCACACGGCCTTTCGGGGTAATTAAACGTGATCCCCAAAAAGTGTGTTTAGCGTTATAGTCGCCAGCCGCTAAAAATCGAGGACCAAGTGATTTGAAAAAATTGAATATTGTCTTTCTGTTATTGAAAATCGTGGTGGTGAGTAAATCGAGGATATAACAATTTTTTCATGAAAATAATTAAGGCATATATTTGTAGCTTGGAGATATTCCTCACATGTCTCGTTCATTAAAAAGTGTTTAATTCTGGATTTTATTAGAATTGCCGATCCTCCGCAAGATCTTCCACGGGGATCTTTTGTGTCGTACAGTATGTAGCCATTAATTTTGAAAAAACTGTTAGTTGTCAAATGGGTTTCAGCAATCATCATTATATCGATCTGCTTTTTTATAAGGAAGTGCTCAAGTTTATTTTTGTGTTGGCGAATGCCGTTTGCGTTCCAGAAACATATTTTTAACCAATTCATTTTTTTAAAATTGCCTGTAAAATAGTGGATTGCATTTTTAGCATTTCCTGCATCATAGAGACGGTAAAAGTGTTAATGGATTGAACAAGAGTCTGCAGAGTTGCCTCTAGGTTACTAAAATTTGGATCGGAAATTTGGGGCTTGGGTTGCTGGTTCAAGTTTTGGTCGGATTTAACCACATTAGCATATGAAAATTGTTTGGTATTCTGCGTGTTTGTGAAGTTGGTAGGTAGGCCATCCACCTGGGGAAAATTGTTTTTGCCAATGACATTTGACTGCTGGAGAAACCGATGACTTATTTGTCATTGACCGCTTAAAATAAGTATAGACAGGGCAACCTCTATAATTTGCAGTGTGGTTACCTCCACAGTTACTGCATTTTTTAACACTTGCGTCGGCCTTTGGCTTATTGCACTGAGTTGTGCCGTGAAGTTCGCCACATACAACACAAACAGCGGGCAACTTGCAGTAAGCCTTAGTGTGGCCAAATTCTTGGCAGTTTAGGCACTGAACGGGTCCTGAACGCTTATGTGGCTCCTCAACGGTAACCTTACGATGCAAAAGATATTTAAGGTTATATATTGGGTGAATTTCACTCTTTTTTAGCAGAACATCCCCTGGTTCTAGTTCAACCCTAAACATGGGTTGAGGGGTCTTTTCACGGTTCCTGATGTTTACTACTGTTTTTATTTTAAAACCCTTATCTTCCAATCCGGTTTTTACATCATCAATATCTACGCATGGGTCAATCCCTTTAATAATGACCTGAAGACCTTTGGCACTTTTGAGCTGGTAAGTGTAAAATGATCTTTTCTGTTTTTCTAAGACATCAGACAATTTTCGGTAGTCGTTTTCATGGTTTACCTGAATTTTTGTTTCATTGATGTTTCCACGCTTAACTGATGTCACGTTGAAATTGTCCTTACCGATTACCGTAATAAGTTGTTTTACCAGCTCATTAGAAGTACGTTCTCTCAAATATATTGGTGGCGGTTTAAATGTTTTTTTTGCTGTATTTGGCTCATCAGTCTGGAGGATTGCAAATCTGTTACTTTTCGTTGCTGTAGCGGTATTATCCTCTTTGGATATCTTTGGTTGTGATGATATCTGAGCGGATTTCGGGCTTCGCTGACGTTTAACCACGGTAACATACCTGTCCATGCCTACTTGTGTTTTCGGCTTATCTGCAATTACTGAACTGGTGGATGGTTGGTCTTCTGTTGCAACAGCAATGTTTGGCGAACAGGAACGCGTGCGTTTTTTATCTCTTAGAGACAGGAGATTGTCCAATGACTTTTTCAATGATTCCTCTTCAGAAATCCAGAGGTTTTTTCTAGTGGAGCTAAGCTCCTTCTCAGAATTGCATCTACTAGGTACACTCATGCAATTTTTTTATTTTTTATTTATATTTTTTTAAATTTATTGTCATAAAGATGTTCGGTTTTGCAAGAAAACAAAACTTTAGTGTATAGTTTTTTTCCCACTGGGTAGGTAATCTTCACGCACAATAACAACAACAACAATGCACTGCCACCGCACTTGTTTTATTGAAATTGATTTTATTGTTTAGTTAATGAAATGTAAGGAATTTATTTTCCCGTTGTTTTTTTTAATAATTTGTTATTGTTTTTACAATTTAATAAAATATATTATTGTTTTTATATGTAAGTTTAAAAATATGTTAGCACAATGATTTTTTGGTTTGTTTTTTTTTTTTTCACTTTTTAAAAACACGACTGTGCGGTTGAAGAATCATAGAGTGAATCTTGTTTACAAATTGAAAAAGTTTTTGAAAAAAAAATTTTCCAATAATAATTTTGAAACACTAAAACAGCTTCAAACATAACACACAGCTTTTTCTTGATCTTTATTTATATATTTAATATATTGCACGAGTTTTAAATGCAAAAACTTATTGAAAAATTATTTGTAAAATAAAAACACGAATAAAAATATATGTTTGTTTTTTTATTTTCTTTGACAGTTATCAACACAAAGCAACAATAAAAAGCCATGTTGTTTTTTTTATTGTTGGCTTGTTGTAGTTCCGCTTTTACCTGTTATATTATTGTACCATGGAACGAGTTGAGTTGAGCCAAAGACGTAGACGAGTGTAGAACGATTTGCGCACTAAAACATTAATCTATTATCAAATTTTTTCTATTACTTTTGTTCATTAAAGTTTAAATAAAACTATCACTCTATAAAGTGGGGACTCAGCCCAGATTTTACTAAAAAGGGCCGGTGTAAAGCCTTACAGAGGAAATTTATTTGAAAACTAACTAAAGTGGTGTGAATATGAATTTCATTTAAAACCGCGTCATCATTACCTAGAAGAAAAAAAAAACGAATATTCGCGAAAAAAAAGTGTCGTGGTATTGATGTATTGGAATAACGCCAACAGTGTTGAAGAGAAATCGGTTGTTTAAACTGACAAAAAAGCAACTGCTTTGTTAATGTGTTAGTGCAGTACGTGTTGTAACGAAACGAGAACTTTTCGGTGGGGGAGAGTGTGTAGTACACGACTCTCTGTACTAGACATTTGTGGACATTCTTTGTTTTTCTTTTTAACTTTTCGTATTTCTTATGTTGTTGCTTCATATCATTATTCTCATATCAACATCAACTTCATATAAACACACTAGCTGTGCTTAAAAAAACAACAACAACAAAAGAAAAACGAAAAGTTTCTGTCTGTCTATTAATTTCTTAAATGTAAAAGGTTTAGGCAAGACCAAAAGAGAATTGAAAAAATGTCTGCCCATCGTCTGTACAAATGTAAAAGCAGACGTATTGTAATAAGAACAGTTGCTGCAGAAAAAAAGAAAAGAAGAAAAAAAAAACAATAACAATGCCGTGTCTAGGCGACTTTGAGTGTGTGCGTGGCAAACTGGCAACAAGCAGTCGCACAGTAGTGGTGGCTCTGCATAAGTTCGTGTATGGAAATGAAGGAGACCGTAGCAACAGACGGAGATTAAGAGAATTTGAAGGTTTCAAAGACGAAGAAGATTATAAAATCAACAAAGAAAAGTATGTAAAGGGGAATTTAAGTGCTGCAGATTTGGTGAGTGTATGTAATTTACTGAATTTAAATCACAACACAGAGAACTTGTTCGAACACATATACATGAATTTGTGTATGAATCAGTTACTGAGCTTGAGACATGTAGACGACGATGATGAGGATGATGATGATCATTACGACGAAGATGATCCAGACAATACTATTGTGCATAATAAAGCAATAACAACTGAAACAAATAATGTATTAAAGGTTTGTGAACGAGTAGCAAGTGATGGCAGTTTGAATTTAAATGCCTATGAACAAAACGACCGTGGTGAGCAACAACATACTGTACGACGTAACAATATCTCCGATGAATACAATGACGACTTCAGGCTGCGAGCGACACGACGAAATACGAATTTAAATAATTACAACGACGGTTATACGCAACAAACTTTACGACGTGCTTCTGATTATAATTCACCAAAATTCTCATTGAGTTTTAGGGATATTGAGGACTCGATACGTAGTTTTGACGGAACTAACAGTTTTCCGATTGATGTTTGGTTCGAAGAGTTTGAGAAGACGGCAGCTGTGATGGGATGGGATGAATTCGAAAAATTTGTTTTTGCGAAAAAATCGCTTAAAGGCGTTGCAAAACTTTTTATTTCAAGTGAAAGAGGCCTAACAACATATCGGGAACTGAAAAATAAATTGCGTGGCGAATTTGAAACTCGAACTAGTGACATCCAATTGCACCGAATGCTCTGTGAGCGTAGGATGAAAAAGAACGAAAGTATACACGAGTATTATCTTATAATGAAGGAATTGGCGGCGAGAGGCAACACAGACTTTAACTCATTAATGCAATATGTAATCGATGGCATAAATGACAGCGATGTTAACAAAATGTTTTTGTATGGCGCTAGAAGCTCCAGAGAATTTAAAGACAAGCTTGTATGTTATGAGGCAATGCACAAATCATCAAACAGAAGACCAACAAACCACAGGAAGATCGAGAAAGATATGCCCAGAGAAAAAAGCTTGGATATTATGTGTTATAATTGTGGCAAAAAGGGGCACAAATCAACAGACTGTGAAAACAAATCAAAGGGTACAAAATGTTTTAACTGTGACAGATTTGGTCATATTTCGCGAAATTGCCCTCAAAAGAAAAGTGATTGTAATGTTCGCTTATTAGACGTTAACGATGACATCATGGTGAAGGAAATCCAAATCGATGAGTTGAAAACAAAAGCGCTTTTTGATACGGGCAGCAAGTTTAATATAATGAAAAAATCTATTTTTGACGTTTTAACTAAATCAACACCCAATTTGTTTTTATCAAGATCTGACTTCTATTTGAGCGGCTTTGGTAAAAATAAAGGTAACAACAGGATCAAACCTTTGGGCAACAAAGATTTTGTAGTATCAGTTGATAGTGAAGATTTTGAATTGCTATTTCATCACATTGTACCGGACGATTGTATGGATGTAAATGTAATCTTAGGTAAACCTCTGTGTCTTCAAGCCGACGTAAGAATTTCTCCCAGTGGTGTAAATATTTCTAAAATAAACAAAACAAATGATGAACATATGATAATGAAAATAGACGTAATCGACGAATCTGCTCTGGACATAGACGAAAATGCTAGTGAAAACGCGAAGAAAGAGGTTACCTGATAAACAATTATAAGCCAGAGAAAACAAAACCCACAAATATAGAAATGCGTATCGTAATCAAGGATGAAACTCCGATATATTGCAACCCCCGACGCCTGCCATTAAAAGAGAAAGTAATCGTGGAAAATCAAATTGAGCAGTGGGTAAACGAAGATATAATTGAACCATCAGAGTCTGAATTCTGCAGTTCGATAGTTCTAGCAAAAAAAAACGTGATTCATCAGCTAGGCTCTGCGTAGATTTTCGAAGAATGAATAAAGCTATCATGAAAGACCGTTATCCACTTCCCTTAATTGAAGATCAGTTGGATCGTCTACAGAAAGCAAATATTTTCAGCACTATTGATTTGCGTAATGGCTTTTTCCACGTTTCGGTTCACGAGGATAGTAGAAAATATACAGCCTTCGTAACTCACAATCGCCAATATCAGTTCAAAAAAGTACCTTTTGCCCTTTCCAATTCTCCAGGCGTATTCCAGCGGAATGTGAATGCCATTTTTCGAGAATTGGCACATTAACGATGTTATTATCCCAGCCGAAAACGAAAACGACGCTATAAAAAATCTGCGAAGGGGTTTAGAGTTAAGTAGAGACTATGGTCTTGATATTAATGTGAAGAAGTGCCATTTTTTGAAGAAGAGTATTCAGTTTTTGGGACATTATTTATTAAAAATCAAGGAATCTCACCATCACCAGAAAAAACCGCCTCTATGTTAAAATATCCGGTACCACGAACCATAAAACAGCTGGAAAGTTTCCTTGGTCTAGCAGGATACTTCAGAAAATTCATTCCCAGCTTTTCATTAATTGCCAAACCCCTGACAGATTTGAAGAAGAAGAACGCCAAGTTTAATTTTGAAATTCAACAAGTTAATTCGTTCAACGCATTGAAGAAGTCACTGAGCAGTGCTCTATTTTTAAAAATATATAATCAAGAGTATCAGACAGAAGTCCATACAGACGCCTCAATGGATGGTTACGGTGCAGTGTTGTTGCAAAAGAACCCAGATGACGATTTATTGCATCCCGTTTATTACATGAGCAAGTGGTATAAATTGGTCAACAATGTGCAGCAGATGATAAATTCTACATATCACCGCAGTATCAACACAACGCCGTTTCAATTGTTAATCGATGCAAAGATGCGAACCAAAAGTGATGTCCGCCTGAAGGAATTAATCGAAGAAGAGTTTATAGCCAGTTATGACGAACAGCGCAATGAGCTTCGAGATTCAGCAAAACAACGAATTTCAGAAATCCAATCCGAGAATCGCAAAGAAAAACCTGCTCAGAAGTATAAGGTTAACGACTTTGTTGCTATTAAGAGGACCCAACTTTGTGGAGGTCTGAAACTACGAGCTAAGTATTTGGGCCACTACCAAACTGTCAGAGTCAAATCTAATGACACATATGATGCAGTGAAGCATGCAGACTGTGAAGGCCCTAGACGCACTACCACCTGTGCCGAGTATATGAAACCATGGCCAAATGGGATATATGAAGGTTCTGATGTCGACGACCCGCAGGATGGCCGAGATGTGGGATTGAATTTGCCATAGCCGACAACTCTTGTCATTTCTCTCATTCGAACGAGTTGAGTTGAGCCAAAGACGTTGACGAGTGTAGAACGATGTGCGCACTAAAACATTAATCTTTTATCAAATTTTTTCTATTACTTTTGTTCATTAAAGTTTAAATAAAACTATCACTCTATAATAATGGCACCAACACTTTTTCATTAGACAGTACATAAAGAATTCACAGCTTTATTTACATTATACATTAAAACATTGCTTACTATTTTGACTTAAGACTGTCTTGCATAACGTTTAAAATTAAAATGTCCCTCGGCCGAAGATATGCCTGCTATTTATACTTCTTTATTGCCTTTTATATTTTTCGTGAGTCTTCTTGTTGCTATTCATAATTCCAGATTGAAATATACAAAAATAATTCTTACGTGAAACAATAAGAACGCAATAACAACAAACAATAAAAAACAAATAATAACGCAACAACAATAAAATCATTGTTGGTTGATTAACTTCAAATTTTGCATTTTTTAAATCTTGTATATTTGTTTGTATATTATTATTATTTCTCTGTGTTGTTTGTATGGATGTGCATGTACATTTATTACAAGCAGTCCACCGAATGCACAATGAATAAGAAATGATACAAATTTGTAACAACATACAATACATGTATATTTCATGTTGTTGAAATAAATACTTTAGAGTTATCTTTGTAATAAAATACATATTTATGTATAATATATTTAATTATCTCAATGTATGTGGTATTTAAACTCTGGCGATATAAAATAAATCTAAAAACATATATATTTAAAGAAATGCATTTTGTTTGTTTGTTTAAATCATTGAATTTTTTTTTTTTTTTTTTTATAGACAAAAGTTTTTGAACACCTATAATTACGCGCATTTGGATACTTATAAATTTGCGCTTCTTCCGCCTCCAAATGCGCATTTTGCTTTGAAAATGTTGGCATCACTGGAAAAAGGAGGCGGATAATGTACAACGGATTCTATGTGCCCCAGCCCAAAGCGAATTCATTACTAGGTGAACTTGACAGCTCAGGTGATTATTTTTTGCTTGCCACGTTTTTTCCAATGAGATTGTCAAATTTTTTTTCATTTGTTTACAACCATTTTCGTGCCATTTTAACCTGAAGTTTTTTTTATGATATCAAGAAATTTTTTTGAATTTAAAAGTGAAAAAACATTATAATCTGTGAGTTTAATTACAAACAATTACAAAAATTTGTATATAACGTTTATGTAAGATTTTTTCTTAGCTGAACAATCTTAGGCGACATTCTCAGTAAGTTTTACAATAACCAAGGTGAATTCATTACTAGGTGCCTTTTCCAATGAGACTGTCAAATTTTTTTTCTTTTGTTTACAAACTTTTTCGCGCCATTTTAATCTGAAAATTTTTTTTGTATGATTTAGTGCATTTTCAAGAAATTTGTGTGATTTTAAAAGTGAAAAGAAGAAAAAGTTTATATATAACGTTTATATAAAATTTTTTTGCCAGCTGAACAATCTTAGGCGAATTTAGATTTTGACATTTACGATATGTTTTACAATAACAAAATACATAGTACTGAATTGGCCTTTCTGCTTGCATTCACCTGTATAAATTCGCCTTGAGCAAACCCGAAACAACTCCTGATGTTTTCCAAATAGAGAATATGAATTCGCCTTGGATATGATTGCATACAAATACTTTGTTATTTTTAGTACTTTTGTATATAATCTTTTTTAGATAGTAACTCAGAAAAGACGTGAGTCTTATGCAGTTGTGCAACAATGGTTTTATACTCATTAAGTTCATATAAGCATGTTATGACCAACTAAAGGTTGTTTTTGATTCAGTAGTTCATTTGACAGGCTTTTCGTTTAGTTTTGATATAAGCTCAAGTCAGTCTATGCACATTATGATAAGGCTTTAATACAGTAGAGCCTCTAAAATGCATGCCCCGTTAAGTACATAATCTCAATAACAATTATCAAACTGTTGGTCTCTTAAGACAATCGGATTATATCGAAATAATCGCACACATTGGGGAGCCCTGATTACTGTTATGTAATTGTAATTTTTTGTTTGTTTTTTTGATACAAAATAAGCACAGAAAATAGGGTAACAGTAAGTACTGCGAAAGCTGTTTTAATATGTTACTATGTTTTATTTTTAGACGAGGCAAAGCTGTCGATGGCTGAGTTTTTCGTAAATTATTAATGGCACAAAATGTTCTTAGCGAAAATACTTGCACACATAGCTCGCCAATGTACATCGCATTTTGTTGCCCAATGTAAACGCTCTTATCAGTAAAAGAATGCAATTATAATATTACTCTCATTAACTCTTTTGTTGATTGCTATTCAATGTACATGTATAAAAATAGCAATAACACAGAAAAACACAAGTTTCAGTGCAACCGTAAATGTGTTTAAGTTAATATAAATTGTAATTGGTTGTTAGCGGGCAACTTTTGTTTGCCCAACTTTTTCACAATTTTCTTTTGAACCTGCTTTTTTGGTTGTAGTTTTTTCGGCAATTTTTATATTTTCTCTAGCCTTATTTCTTTAAATTTAGATTGTAAAGTGTGGTCCAACCATAATGCACGCTGTTAATTGTAAGTCACATTTCAACGTCAAGTTTTTTGTCCAAACTGTTTTGACATTCCTTTTTTCAGTATTTGACAAATTCAACCATGGATTGGTACACAATTGAGTACCGTGTTAAGATATGTAGTTGAAGCTTTTTACAAAAATGGGTGTTTAAATCAAAATGCATTTCAAAGTGCTATGCTATGCTATGACGCACACTTTTACCTCACTGGTTTCGTTAACAAACAGGACTGATACTTTTGGGCAAATGAGAATCCGCGAGTGATTGTTGCAAAACCAATGCATCCACAAAAGTGACTATATGGTGTGGTTTTCGGACTGGCGGCGTCATCGTGCCTTACTTCTTCGAAAATGAGGTCGTGCAAGCAGTTACCGTTAACAGTGTTCTCTATCACGAGATATGATATCGTCTTCTTGTGGCCAGAGAGATTGAGGATATGAATCTGGACGATATGTGATTCCAACAAAATGGTGCCACTTACCCAAGGAGAAGAAAACAATGGCTTTTTTGCGCAAGAAATTTATGGTCGTGTTTTCTCACGTCGTGGCGATATTAATTCGCCGCCACAATCATGTAATTTGATGCCGTTGGACTTTTTTCTTTAGGTTTATTTAAAAGAAAACATGTACAGCAATAAGCCAATAACAGAATAGTGTCACTTGCTACGAGGTCAACGAAACAATGGCTCTTTTGCGTGAGGAGTTCAGTTATCTGACGTTATGGGAATATTAATCGGCACGATCATATAATTTGGCGCCGTTGCCCTTCTTTTGTTCTGTATATTTAAAAGAAGAACTGTACGTCAATAAGCCGATAATTGGTATCTCCTCTAACCACTGTGGAAAGCTGCTGCTATGCTTGTTGTAATTTTTTTTTTCATTCATTTAGTTATTGCGTCGGCCTTTGGCTTATTGCACTGAGTTGTGCCGTGGAGTTCGCCACACACAACGCAAACTGCGGGCAACTTACAATATGCCTTAGTATGGCCGAGTTCTTGGCAGTTTAGGCATTTGAACGGGTCCTAACCGCTTGTGTGGCACCTCAACGGTAACCTTACGATGCAAAAGAAATTTAAGGTTATAAATTGGATGAATTTCACCTTTTTTCAGCACAACATCCCTGGGTTCTAGTTTAACCGTAAACATGGGTTGAGGGATCTTTTCACGGTTCCTAATATTAACAATATTTTTTATTTTAAATCCGTTTTCTTCCAGTCTTAATGTCATCCGTATCTACACAAGGGTCAACACCTTTAATAACTAACTGAAGGCCTTTAGCACTTTTATGTTGATAGGTGTAAAAAGATCTTTTCTTCTTCTCCAGAACGTCAGACAGCTTTCGGTATTTATTTTCACTGTTTACCTGGATTTTCGTTTCGTTAAAGGTGTCTTTGCCGATTGCCTTAATAAGTTGTTTCACCAGCTTACTAGAAGTAGACTCTATCAAATAAATTGGTAGCGGTTTAAATATTTTCTTGGATGTTGTTGGCTCATCTGTCTGAAGTATAGCAAATCTATTACTATTCGTAGCCGAAGTCCTATTATCATCTTTAGAAATTTTCGGTTGAGATGATATTTGAGCTGATTTGGGACTTCACTGCCTTTTAGCCACGGTTATGTACCTGTCCATGCCTACTTGTGTTTTCGGCTTACCAGCAATTAAACTGGAAGTTGTTTTGCCTTTATTTGTAACAATATTTAGCGAACACGATCGCGGGCGTTTCCTATCTCTAAGAGACAGGAGATTTTCCAATAATTTTTTCACAGATTCTTCCTCAGAAATCCAAATGTTTTTTCTAGCGGAGCTAAGCTCTTTTTCAAAATTACATCCGATAAGTACACTCATGCAATTAATTGTGTCTATTTTTTTACAATTTAAAACGGTATTAAAAAAAATGTCACAAAGTTTTTGTTTTAAATAAATTCACTCTGTTCACCTATTACGTTTTTACTTATTCTCGATTTATTTTTTACTTTCCGATCAAAAACAAACAGGTCCGTTGACTATTGAAGCTAAACAACAACTCCTTATTAAGCATTGCAATTACCTTTATTTTTTTTGCAAACTTGAAGATAAGTTTTTGGTAATTCCCAGTTTCCACTATGAAGTCTTATTGCTGAACTGATTAGCTTTTTGAGAACGGGGTGAGGTATTTTACATGTACTTGCAATTCGTTTTGCCTTCATATTCGTATGTATACTCAAGCTAAAATCATTTCAGTTTAAGCAAGAAGAATATGAAAAATTGCAATCTTATTTTCTTGTATAGTGGAAATGGGCACTAAGCTTAGAAAAAGATCATTTAGTGTTTAAAATTTGCTGTGAAAGGTTATAATTAGAAAAGCTCAGTATTAAATTCAACATATTTAAGTATAATAGCGTATTACTTTTAATATTTGTGATAGAAAACTTTAAGAGCTGCATTCCAGAAGTAAATAGCTTGATTTTGGACTGCGTACAACTGGAAAGTCATACAAAACAAGTAAGAGTGCAGTATATTCGGCTGAGCCGAATCTAAAATACCCTTCACGATAGTCACGTATATGTATAGTATATTAAAAATGTGACATAAATATGCTCGGTTATAGATGAACCGATATCGGAATTTTTTATTTTCTGTATTTTAGTAACCTTCTTTTATAACGAGATTTGCTTTTCAGCAAAAAAAAAAATTTAATGGAAAAATCGGTTCAGGCTATTTTTTGGGTATATATGGACCGATATCGAACATTTTTCATATTTATATAACCTTATTTCATTGCCAGAACTACTTTTGAGCACAAAAAAGTTTTTTAAGTTCGCTTACGCGGCATTTTCATGAAAAACCCGTTTTAGGCTATATCTCGGGTATATATGGACCGATATCGGGCATTTTCATTTTTCATATTTATATAATCTCATCTTATTACCAGAACTGTTTTTAAGCAAAAAAATTTGCTTAAGTTCGCTTACGCGACATTTTCATGAAAAAGCCCGGTTTGGGCTATATCGCGGGTATATATGGACCGATATCGGAAATTTTCTTTTTCCATATTTATATAACCTTCTTTTATTACCAGAACTGCTTTTAATAAAAAAAAAAAATTTCATTAAAAACCCGGTTTAAGCTATATCTCGGGTATATATGGACCGACATCGAAAATTTTCATTTTTCATATTTACATAACCGTATTTCATTACCAAAACTGCTTTTGAGCAAAAAAGTTGTTTAAATTCGCTTACGCGACATTTTCATGAAAACCCTGATCTAGGCTATACTCGGGTATATATGGACCGATATCGGAAATTTCCGTTTTCCATATTTATATAACCTCACTTCATTACCAGAACTGCTTTTGAGCACAAAAAAGTTGTTTAAGTTCGTTTACGTGACATTTTCATGAAAAGCCCGGTTTAGGCTATATCTCGGGTATATATGGACCGATATCGAAAATTTTCATTTTCTATATTTATATAACCTCATTTTATTACCAGAACTGTTTTTAAGGAAAAAAAAGTTGTTTATGTTCACTTACGCGACATTTTCGTGAAAAACCCGCTTTTGGGCTATATCTCGGGTATATATGGACCGATATCGGAAATTTTCTTTTTCCATATTTATATAACCTTCTTTTATTACCAGAACTGCTTTTAAGCAAAAAAAAATTTTTTCATTAAAAACCCGTTTTAAGCTATATCTCGGGTATATATGGACCGATATCGGAAGTTTTCATGTTCCATACTTATATAACCTTATTTTATTACCAGAACTGTTTTTAAGCAAAAAAAAGTTGTTTAAGTTCGCTTACGCCGCGTGTTCATGAAAACCCCGGTCTAGGCTATATCTCGGGTATATATGGACCGATATCGGAAATTTTCATTTTTCATATTTATATAACCTTATTTTATTACCACAACTGCTTTAAGGCGAAAAAAGTTGTCTAAGTTCGCTTACGTGGCAGTTTCATGAAAACCCCGGTTTAGGCTATATCTCGGGTATATATGGACCGATATCGGAAATTTTTATTTTTCATATTTATATACCCCTATTTCATTACCAAAACTGCTTTTGAGCAAAAAAAAAGTTGTTTCAGTTCGCTTACGCGACATTTTTATGAAAAACCCGGTTTGGGCTATATCTCGGGTATATATGGACCGATATCGGAAATTTTCATTTTCCATATTTATATAACCTTGTTTCATTACCAAAACTGCTTTTGAGCAAAAAAAGTTGTTCCAGTTCGCTTACGCGACATTTTTATGAAAAACCCGATTTGGGCTTTATCTCGGGTATATATGGACCGATATCTGGAAAAAAAAATTTTTGCCTTTTAGTCACCAGACGTAATGAGTGTGTGAAGTTTGAAGCAAAACAAGCAACTTTTTTTGTCAAAAATTTCCATACAAAATTTCAAAAATTCATGGCTTTTTTCGGATTTTTGAATATATCTCAGCTATACGTGGACCGATATTACTGAATTTCAATAGCAAATACATGGCAATATGGAGTAATAGAATGGTGAAAGAAAAAAGTTTCTATGTCTAATGGTTTTCTCAGAAACGGTATTTCAACGACCGACAGACGGACAGACGGACATCGACTTTTCCATTAATTCTGAATCAGAATATATATACTTTATAGGGTCGCAAAAAAAACTGTAGAAATTACAAACGGAATCACAAACTTATATATACCCTTAACATTTTTGTGAAGGATATAAAAATGTACCATTTTTTGGCCAATGTTCAAAAAAAATGGTTTTTAACGCAATATCACGACTCGAAATGGTTGAAAGGAATTAAAAGCCAAATATCTTTCAAACTATTAAAGATAGATAAATAAAATTAAATGGTTCCGAACAGTCTCGAGGCCGATCCACAGGTTCGATTCCTGCCACAGACCTTGGGTGTTATTGCAGACCAGCAAGAAAGCTTCACAGTTTTTGTTTGTTGATGTAAAAAAAATCTTCTTATTACTTTTCCAAAAAGTTTAAATTTATCTAAATCAGATTATATTTACAAAAGAAATGAGGCGAACAAGTTTTTTCATATCCGAGATAGTAAACACCCTGTAAGTTATCATGAGGTATAACAAGGTGGTTCAATTTTAATTATTCTTCAAGCATATTTTCTCCTCTATGATTCCTTTATATATTGTTTTATGATCAGATCGCACATTTCAAATATACAAATTTATTACTTTTTTTCATTTGGCCCCACTGTGCGTCGTTTGGTTGAAGTTCGGCTAAATGGCAGAGAGAGCATTACGTTAACCCAGTGGCCAAAGTTTCATTTACACAAGCGATGATCCGATGCACTCTTGTAAGTCAGTAATGCACACCATCTCATATACGAACTTAGTATACATTTTCATATACATTGCCGCATTTGTAGAGTGAACGCCTACCACCTGCATACAAAGTAAGCGAGGTGTTCATCCAACAAAAGCTCATTTCTTCCTAACATACATTGTAAGCTATCAGTAGGCAACTCGAATACAACCTCGCATACTTTGTAAGTCGGCAGTAGGCGGTTCGGATACAATCTCGCTTACTTTGTAAGTAGGTCAAAGACGTACAGCGCACTTCAGTTTTTTTTTTTTTTTTTTATTATTCCATTAAATAAATTTGTTCTGTATTTTGTTTACTGTATTATTTTATTTTTCACTAAATGTTTTATATTTCTTTTACGTTTCTTATAATGTTTTCTAGGCACTCTTATCTTTAGCACTGATTTTGTTAATTAAAATTTTTGCAACGTAGTCTGACAAACACGGCTTTAGATTTATAACTAAAAAATAAAATACATATAAGTAAATGTGATACAAAAGGTGAACGTAATTCATTTTTGGGAACTCTATATACAACTGCCTTACACTTTGTAAGAGAAGAAGAGAAGTAACGTGGGAGGCAGTGTTTGCCGCTGAGAAATTTGCTAAGTCCCTCTTGACTTGGCCAACCATTCAGCGAAAATATGTGCTTTTGAGCGATGAAACGAAGATTAATCGCCTTCGTCCAGATAATCAAAGCAATGTATTAAGGCCTATCAAGCCAAATTTAATCCTCGCTATGTTTTCGTGTAGAGAAGGATGGTGGAAGAGCAATTATGGTGCGAGCATGTTTTCCTGAAACGGTGTTGAGCCAATCCACAAAATTGATGGAACTTTAGATAAAGAAAAATATATTGACATACTTAAGAATGTGATGCTGCCGTGGGCTGAAGAGAATTTGCCTGTTTTCTAGAAATTTCAACAGGATAATGACGGCCAATGTAACAAATAAGTACATGGAAAATAATTACATCAACTGGCCTGATATGCATTCAGCAGCCCGTATTTATATATATTAATTCACCTTATTATAAATTAATACTCACATTATTAATACTTGCTATACGCTCTCACTTAACATGTTTTAAATAAATGAATTTATTGCTTGGTCTGCTTTTAACAGTGGTTCTATTAATTACATAAGCGACTCTATATATGGCGACGAGGCAAACAAGAAAACAGATTAATTCTTGTAAAACAAAAAATTTTAATTTAGGAATATTGATTATTTAATAAACATATGAACTGGTTTTTTTTAAAGTGGTATAAGTCCATTTTTCATATATTGAGATATTTAAGAGTTTGCGTTTGAATCAATTTAAAAATATTGGCCAACTTTAATCAGTTCGAGTGATGTTATTTGCTCTATAAACCTTTTAAATTTTGTTGTGAAATAATAATGACTAAAATTATTTGCAAAACTAAACGGTTTTCTTAACTCCACCTGGACTTATGCCACTTTAAAAAAATAAAAAAAAAACATATTGCAAAATATAAAAATAGTAGCGTTATAAGTCCATATATTTGCAAACATAAATGCTTTGCTGAATTGGACTTTATGTAAAAAGCAATCGTTAAAATGAAGACATATAAATATACGAATAACCAAGTTTAGTAGGAGTTTATTTCAATTATTATAACAATTATTAAGAGCCTTCTGACGCTTACTTACCACCATCACTTTCAGACCAAATCGACGGATTGTCGTATTCTTCACAAGTATATGAATTTATTGTAACAACTAATATTACTTATTTAAACGTTTAATTTTCTATTTTAACAGCAATTATATTTAAATAATACTATTTGCATAAGCACAAGGTCCGTAGGATAACTGTACAAAACTTCTCATTATTTCATCAGAACAATAATACCTTTATTTTGTTAACAATGTTGTTTTTAATACATTAGCACCAGATAAGCGATCAGCGTGTAATAATCAATAATAATTGCAATAAAAAAGTTGTTTTAGTTATATACTTATGTATTAGGAATGGACTTATTCCACTTTCAAAAGAAATTTGTTTGCGATACCATTGTACAGCAAAACTGTTTTTGTTCATTTTATTTCGAAAAAGAACCGTATTGAAACTGTGATTATTACTATAGAGAGAAAGTGTCTGTAGCTCACTAAAACTACCGTTAACTTAGTTTTTTTTTTTTTTTTGAAGTGGACTACTATACCATTTTCAAAAAAAAAAAAAAAAAAAACAATTCATATATTAATAATATAATGGCCGATACACCAATTGCGTTGGTAGGATCAATTGAAACCTATAATGTAGGCAATGAGATTTAACCTATGTATTAATATGCATATCCATAGCTGAATGACTACTTTAATTGATGTGACCGAAGAACTAAGGTGTAGAATTGATAATCGACAAATGATATCTTTTCTCATTCTGTTAGATCATTCTAAAGCATTCGACACTGTTCATTACTCCGTTTTATGCTTAAACTTATGAATAATGTGTAACTTCTCCTCTACCGCATTAAAACGTATGACATCATATTTAAGCGGAAGGAGTCAAAGCGCGTATCATGGATCAAATATATCCGAAATCTGTATAATGCCTAGAGGTGTGCTACAAGGCTCCATACTTGGTCCACTTTTAATGCAAATAACACATTGTCAGTTTCAACTTTACGCAGATGATGTGCAACTGTACATTAGCTGCAATATAAATGATAGTTTAAATTGTATTCAATTAATAAATGAGGATTTGGATCGAATTCATAAATGGGCATCTGCAAATGGTTTAAGCTTGAATCCAAATTAGTCGCTAGCTTTAGTCATAGCAAGCATGGTGACTGGAAGGCAAAAAAAAATTGTTTTTGTTTGCTTAAAAGCAGCTCTGGCACTAAGAGAAGGTTATTTAAAGAAAATAAAAATTTCCGATATCGGTCCACCCAATATATAGCCTAAACCGGGTTTTTCATGAAAATGCCGCGTAAGCGAACTGAAACAATTTTAGTTGCTTAAAAGCAGTTCTGGTAATAAGCTTGTGATTCCGTTTGTTATATAAATATGAAAAATAAAAATTTCCCATATCGGTTCATATATAATCGAGATATAGCAAACTTTTCCACAAAAATGTCCATGAAAGATTTCTTTTTTGGAATAGTGATTACAAGGCAAAAATATTTTTTCCCCGATATCGCTCCATGTACATCAGAGCATATTCAGTACAAATTTGTAATATATACTATATACTCGTGTATACGTGACTGTCGTGAAGGGTATTTTAGATTCGGCCCATCCGAATATACCACACTCTTACTTGTTTTTGCATAAAATTGTGTACAGCCAGCAACCACCTTATTTATATTGAAAAATTTATTTCTCAAGATCCAGAAGAGGCATTAAGATAAACAACTTAAAATATTCGAGAGCCTTAAATGAGCAACTTTTTTTGTTAATTTAATTCGAACCTGGAGCCAATTACCCCCTCAAATTCAAACTATAAACAATGCAAATTAATTTGTTAAATTTTTGTTGAACTTTTTATAATTTTTTAAATTAAAAATTGTTTGGTTTGTACATATGTACATCAGGTTTTTAGTTCAAGTTTTTCCTTTCTTAAGTTTTTTTCTTTTTTTTTTTAAGAAGGATTTTTTCTTCAGTCAATAATTATTGATCACAGCAAATTTGTATTGTAAAAAAATCCTTCTTAAGAAAAAAACTTAAGAAAGGAAAAACTTGAACTAAAAACCTGGTGTACATATGTACAAATATAAACAATGCAAGTTATTTTAAAACCACAATTTTTAAGCTTACTTAAATGCCTCCTTATGCTTTATATATAAATTTATTATTTCCTTTTTTTTTTTGTTATATTTTGTATTTTTAATATTTTTATTATTATACCATTTACACTTGTTATTATATTTATATTTCGATGATATGATAGATGCTCTAGAGGTACGGTTTAGAGTACTTACATACATTATGAGGATGGTCCGAAGTTATCTGAGGGACCGCGTGCTCACATACGTAAATGCTGGGCAAACCTATGAGAGGCGGATAACTTCAGGAGCAACCCAGGGCTCGATCCTAGACCCTGAGCTATAGAGTATCAATTACGATGATATTCTCCGTACCGAGATGCCAAGCGATAGCTACCTGGTTGGGTATACAGATGATATTGTGGCTGTCATTGAGGGTGCGCAGAGCAAGCTGAACCAGGTCATGCTTAGAACTAAATCATGGTTGGATGCTCACAGCCTCAAGCTAGCCACGGAAAAGATGGAGTTGCTTATTGTCACAAATAAGCATATCCCTCTGGAAGTAGACTTTCGGGTGTTGTCTGAAACAGGACAAGCAGGTGGATCAAATACCTAGGCCTGAGGCTAGATTCCAGACCGTCGTTAAGAACCCAGCTGGAACATGCTACAACAAAAGCTGCTCAAGCGACAGTTTAGCTCAGCAGATTGATGGCAAACATCGGCGGACCAAGATATAGCAAAAGGAAGCAGCTAATTTTGCTGTACGGGTGCGAAATTTGGGCTAATTCCTTGCAGGCAGAATACCGGAGGAAGATATTGACAACGGCGTACTGCTGCTCTCAGAGTTGCTTCAGTATATCGCACAGTGTCAGAGCCCGCTGTCTTGGTCATAAGCGGAACTATTCCGATTGACCTCTTGGTTGAAGTGGGTTGAGCGAAGACAAACTGGTGAGGCAGAAACGGCAAGATCAGCACGGGCGGACACTATGCGGAAGTGGCAAAAAAAAAAAAAAAAAACAACGAATCACGTGGCAGATGGACAGCGAGATTGATCATCGATGTAGACAAGTGAATAAACAGAAAGCATGGTGGGATAGATTATTATATAACACAGATGCTTTCTGGACACGGCTATTTTCTGAAATTTCTCCATAGAATGGGGAAGATAGACACAGATTTGCTTTTATCGTGATGACTGCGTTTACGACGCAGAACACACGTTCTTCAGATGTGGTAGATGGAGGCAGGAAAGATATGACTTAGAGGAGGATATTGGTGAAATAACACCGGAAATCGTCGTAGAAATTATGATGAAAAGTGAAAGGAAATGAAGTCAAATAGCGACTTGGCACGTACAATCCGGTAGAAACAAAGGAGGAGCCCTATCCTATCCACAATGTGAAAGCGGTACCGGGGTGGAAACAAGGCTCAAAGAAAAGGGAGGGGTTTTAGTGGGTGCAAGCCCAACACACATGATACTGTGTGGTCACAGTATCTGACGATGCGGTAGACATGTCCCCTTTTTCTAAATCCCAAATACTAAGCAATACTGTAATATAAGACATTTGCTTGTTGTATTGCTGTCGTTAAATAAAATAAGTACCGATGAAAATAAAACTTCGTTTTTAATAAGTATTGGAGAAGCGGAGTTCTATAAAAAAACTATCATCAACTTTGTCACCAAAAAGTGAACAAGACTACAGATATGAAACAATCGTCGATAAATTTTCATCGCATTTTAAAACAAATAAAAATGTTGTCGTTGAATGCCTAAGTTTTTAAACGGGAGCAACAACAAACAATTTCTGAAACAATTTCTGACTGCATTATAGAACTAAAGCAGGTGTCACAAGAATGCAAATTCGGGTTGTTTCTGGATAAAACACTTCCTTTCGAGAACATAATGCTTATAAGATTAAAACCAATTGTGAAGCCAAATAAAATGTAAGTAATAAAATAATAGAATTTAAAAAGAACGAGAAACACATTAAATAACTATGTTAAATGGATTCATGCTAAAATTGAAAAAAATTAAGTAATGTAAGGTATACTATTAATATTAATTTAAAAATTAGAGTAGCTCATATATGTATGTACATGTAAATCAGCTTAAAAAATTTGTTAATTTTATTAAAACATAATTAAGATTTTATTCAGAATTAATAAAATACGTCTTTATGTCTGAACGTGTTCGTACAGAAAAATCGGGAGACAAACTAAGACTCACACTTTCGTTAAGCTTTTAGAAAAGGATGTCTTATTTCGACAAACACAGGGTTGTATACCTTAAGTGTTGACTATTTAGCGGTTAACAGTTTGGCCGATCCTGACCAGAAGTCGTCCTCGGCTTCTTTGCACCACTTTTTCATTTTATCTGAACTGTATACCGAACAGAATTTAAGCAAAGAGATTTGTAACCCCGGAGAATCTTTAACCCACCTTATTCTCCTGATTTAGCTCCCAGTGACTTTTACCAGTTCTCAAATCTAAAAAAAATTCTTCCTGGCAAACGTTTTACCTCAAATGAAGATGCACTACCACTATTTTGAAGACCTTGAGGAAAACTATTTTAATCAAGGGCTAGAATTTTTAGAAAGGCGTTGGACTAAGTGTATTGAAGTTTCAGGAGATTATATTGAAAAGTAAAAATATTTTTGAAAAACTAACTATTCTCTTTCATTGATAGGCTATAAAGTTTCCGAACCGCCCTCGTAGATATGGAAAATGAAAATTTCCGATATCACTCCATATATTCCTGCGATATACCGATTTTTTGAGAAAATGTTGCATAAGTGAACTTAAACAACTTGTCTTGCTTAAAAGCAGTTCTCGTTATAAAAGGAAAATTTCCGATATCGGACCATATATACCGGAGATATAGTCTCAAATGATTTTTCCAAGAAAAAAAATTTTTTTTGCTTAAAAGCAATTATAAAAGAAGTTTACTTAAATACAGAAAATGAATAATTCGGATATCGGTCCATATATACCCGAGATATAGCCTAAACCGATTTTTTCACGAAAATATTGCATAAGTGAACTTAAACAACTTTTTTTGCTTGAAAGTAGTTCTGGTAATATAATTAGGTTGCCAAATAGAGAAAATGAAAAATTCCGATATCGGTCCATACATACCAGAGATATTAGCCTAAACATATTTTTCCATGAAAACATATATTTTTTTTTTGTTTAGAGGCAGTTTTGGTTACAAAAAAAGGTTACTTAAATACACAAAACAAAAATGTCCGATATCGGTCCATATATACCCGAGATATAGTCTAAGGCGATTTTTCAACGAAAAAATTTTTTTGCTTAAAATCAGCTCTGATTATAAAAGGAAGTTAGTAAAATACAAAAAACGAAAATATCTGATATCGGTCCATATACTCGTATACCTGAGATATAGCTTGAACTAATTTTTCCACCAAAAATTTATTTTTGCTTCTTCTGATTCTAAATCAGTCCCCGAGATATAGCCTAAACCAATTTTTCCTTTATTTTTTGCTGAAAAACAATTCTCCTTATAAAAGAATGTTACTTAAATACAGAAAATAGGAAATTCCAATGTCGGATCATATATAACCGAGATATAGCTTAAACCAAGGTGAATTAATCAGCAGCTGACTACAAAAATAGCCAACTTTTAATTAATTTTTATGAACCGATTTTAAGCTATTGTTTAAAGTAGTCCGAGCTAATTATTAGTATATATATTGTTTCTATTATCGGAACAAGTTAATTTTTTATTATTATTATTACTTTTTAAAAGTGTTAAAATTGGATTTTCTAAACTTATATTACTTATTTATATTAAGAACCAAATTTGAGTTAATCTATTTTTGAATTTAATAGTCCCAAACCTTAATTGAATAACTATTGTGATTTTTTGTGTTGTTAGAGATTTTGTGACATAACTTAACGATTTTTTGACGAAAGAGCAAACATATTCTGGACTTAAAACTGAAGTTTTGTAACTTTCCAGTAGACATTACGTATCGAGAAGCTCCCCAAGAAGCTCCATATATATCGTCAAGAAGCCGATAAGTATTGATCATTTAATTTATATTTGAAAAATAAAGTGGTCTTTATGTAAGTACCCAATATTGAAAAATATAAGTATTTTATTTTGAAGTTGAAATTGGGTGCCTTCTCTAGCGTTCACTCAATTGGTACCTAAACCGCCTCAGGTTATCCCCAGCTTCCAATCCCTCGCCCGGTTTATCCCCAAACCGATAATTTTAATGCTAATTTAACCTAGCGATTTAGCAGGTAATTAAACATGGTCCTTCGAGCCGGACGCAAACAACTTGCAGCTTGGAAAATCTCGTCAGGAAGATATTAAAACGTGGTCAAAATATCTTGAAACGATACATATGTGCATATTTGGAAAGATTCTGTAAGTACATATGAATATCCTTGGTCATAATTATCTATGTGAAAACATTTGTACTCGTAAATATATACTCATGGTCATATGTATATACTAATATATTGTTGCTTTGAAAAATTATTCAAAAATATAACAAATGCATATGTGCACACATACATATGTATGTAAGTCACCAAAAAGTGGCTTAGACGCGAAATTTTTACGTAAAAACAGCAACAAAATACAGGCAATTTAAATGCCGCAATCGGTGTATATTTATTGTTGTGAAAGATCTTCAATAATTTGTGCGTGTGATAAGTGACTTCTCTTAAAATTATCGAATTTTCTCTTTTACTGTAACAGAAGTATTTCAGCCATACGTACTAAGAGATTCCACAAAATATTAAACAGAGTGATATTTATACGTTCGCTTACATGGATTGCCTTAAAGTTGTTAAGCTTTCTCTCATTTTATAACGAAAGCTTTTATATTCATTTAACAGCAGATATTCTACATTATATTGAATACAATTACCAAGTGGTAAAAAGAACTAAAACTAATTACAATAATAAAATTCTACACAATCGAACGAAGTATTTTAATGTCACTAAAAAGATAGTATTTTTCTTTTTACTATATTATAGAATAAAATACAGTGGACAAAATAAACATATTGGCTGCAGAAATTTATTTAGTGCACATGGAAATCATCCTGAATTCTAAATATTAATTTGGGTCATATAGTGAAGAAACAACTTGGTTGTTAAATTTGATGTTGTACAATTCAATTTAAAAAGAGAAAGAAAAACTAATATTTTAAAACCCATAAAATTTAATTCATAAACTTAAGAGGATTAGAAAAATTGAGTCGTAAAAGCCAACGATTACTGGATTTATATCAGTTTTGAACATTTATATATACTTATACTAATCTATCGCGAATTCTAGTGTTTTTCTACAACTATTTATTTCTAAATATAAATAAATAATTCGTTTTTTATTACATTACAATTCCTAGTGATTACTTGGAGTTGTTTTATAACATTAAATCGCAATTTCCTGCGATCACTTTTTTATTACATAAAATCGCAATTCCCAGCGATTATTTTTGCTTACATAAAGTCGCAATTTTCTGCGACCATTTCTTTAAGTCGCAATTCCCAGCGATTATTTTTGCTTACATAAAGTCGCAATTTTCCGCGACCATTGCTTTAAATCGCATCCCAGCGATCATTTAGAACTATTCTAGTTGTAGAATTTTAAATCGAGAACTCAATCGATAATTCTAGTTGTTCTCTCTTACATTCGCGTAAAAAATATACTTAATCGAAGCTTCTGACGAGTTGGTACCAGATTTCAAGGCTCAGAAATCATATATAAATATATAGTTTTTTCAATTATAGAATAGAGTGCCTCTCTTTTGAGAATCACAGATTTCGTAATTTTCTTAGTTTAATTTAAATCTTGCTCTAGCTCTAGCGATTATATTCTTTGTTTGTATATGTGGCGAATTCCTTTGCATGCATAATTATATTATAGATCCCAGAGTTCGTTTGTATGTGCAAAAAACTTTGAAACATTATTACCTGGAAGCATTTTCAATCTTTAATTCATAGAACAAAACACTGCAAGTTACACTATTTTTTTTTAATCCAAATATTTGGCCGTACACACAATTTAATTATTGAGTCCCAGCAAGTATACATATATAGCTGTGAGTTAAACCAAAGGTACCAATATTCGGTTGGTTATTAATATCAATCGTATATTACATTCACAATTGAATATTTGGTTTGCTTGTATAGCTCATATTCCAAGAATTATCAGTTTATTCTGTTAACGAGCCAACTAAAAATAATTCGTGGCAAAATATCGTGAGGAAAAAACGTGTATTCAATAGTAACACGCTTCATCCCCAAAATTGTCAAAACACGATATCTCCAAGCGTTTGCGAACATGACTGAGGAATTTATTTTTGATTCCGATGACTTAGTCACCTTTTGCTCTGACTTTCACTTAATAGCAGCTGATGATCTGACAGAATCCTACCTTGAATCTAATCTTCAGGATCTCAACGAACGATGGAGTAGTTTGCAAAAATCTTTTAGATTGCTCTTTACTGAAACAAGTGGAAAACTTGAAAAACAATTTTTAGAATCTGCGCGTGCCAAGTACTCTACTTGCACCAAAGAATACCATAAATGCAAGGCAAAGATTCTAGAATTCCAAAAATTGTTCCTAGCAAATGCACTCAATGACACTTCACGTTCATCACATAGTGAAGATCATTTTGCGAATGTGAATGTGCCCCCGTGTGACACAGACATATTTTATGGTGGTTATGAAGAGTGGCCATCCTTTCGGGATATGTTCACTGCGGTGTATATTGAAAATCCCAGAACTCCTCCAGTGCAAAAATTATATCACCTAAGATTCAAGGTACAAGGCCAAGCTGCTAGTCTCATCAAGAAGTATAAATTATGTGCTAATAATTTCGCTCTAGCATGGGAAGCTTTAAGGGACAGATATGAGAACAAGAGAGTTCTTGTAGAAAATCAGATTAAAATTCTATTGAATCTGACCCCTATATTGCATGAAACGAGTGAATCTCTACAGAACATTCAAATTTCTATTAATGACTGTCTCTCAGCAATTAAGGCCCAAGATGTAAAAATAGATGAATGGGACCCTTTCATAATTATTTTATGCTGTAGCAAACTTCCGGTGGAAACACTATCCTTATGGGAACAGTCCTTAGAGTCACATCGAACGCTTGTCAGATGGGAAGAAATGGATAGGTTCCTTGCCCATAGATGTGAAGTTGTTGAGCGCTTGGAATCCCGCAGGAAAGACCTAAGTTTTACTGCACAAAAGAATGACTCAACCAACAGAACTTCTAGAACCGAATCTTCCCAGCACCCGTGCAAAATCTGTAAAGCAAATCACCCACTTAAAAGTTGTGCGAAGTTCCTAAGTTTTGACCCACAAGCTAGAAACAAATTCGTGTCGAACAATAATATATGCATTAATTGTTTGGCTTATACTCACATTCGGAAATACTGTCCTAACAAATTTTCTTGTAATCATTGTCACAAAAATCATCACTCTCTGCTGCATTTTTCTAAATCTTTAAATCTCAGGCCTTATCAAGGTACGTCCAACAATGAGCCAGAAATATTGTCTCAGACTGAAAGGCAGGCTCCGTGGTCAACTGCGGCTCACGTCGTGCAACCGTGCAACTTATCGTTTAAAGAAAGTACTTTGCTCCCTACAGCAATCGTCGCAATTCGTCACCAGGGAGAAAATTTCATAGCTCGCGCTTTTCTGGATCAAGGGTCCGAAAAGTCTTTCATATCCAAAAGGCTTCAACAGCAACTTATATTGCCATCTGAACACAAACTTTTTGAAATTCATGGCATAGGTGGTGAACTCGTAGCAAAGGCAAACTCGGTATGTAAATTCACTCTATATTCAGAGAAGTATGATCAACATGTAAATATCGACGCAATAGCTATCCCTAAAATAACACGACTGCTACCTAAAGCCTCTATATTGAAGTCCAATTCACCCTTAGCAGAAATGGAAGATATGGATTTAGCTGATCCTGAGTTTTATCTGTCGAACCAAATAAATATACTGATTGGAAGTAATTTTCTCCCTCAGATCCTTCTTGAAGGAGTGAGAAATGTTGCAGGATCACTTTTATGCCAGCGGACTTTATTTGGTTGGGTAGTGAGTGGTCCCAAAGAAATTGAATCTACCTCTACATTTTCAATAGAAGCCACTGAAATCTCAGAGTGTGAGCTAAGTAAACAACTTAAAGAATTTTGGGAAGAAGAAAAAGTTTCCTGTCGACTTATCCCAAAAGAAGATGAGTTCTGCGAGTTACACTATCAAAAGAATACATTCCGGAATCATGACGGTCGTTATGTGGTTCGGTTACCGTTCAAGAAAGAGTTTTCACAGAACTTAAATCTTGGAGTTTCTCGGTCCTCGGCGATGTCCCAATACATAAGCTTAGAGCATTCTCTCAAGCAAAAGCTGATATAGCTGAGACTTATTTCCAGACGCTGAAGGAGTATGTAGATATTAATCACATGGAACCCACTGTGTCATCGGAGATTGTAGCGGCTCATGGTTGTACGTCTTTTTATCTTCCACATCATGCGATATTCAAACCCGAAAGCCGCAGCACTAAAGTTAGGGTAGTATTCAACGCCTCCAAAAGAACCAGTTCCGGTTTATCTCTTAATGATGTTCTTCACGTAGGACCCACATTACAAGCTGATTTGATGACTATAATTTTGAAGTGGCGACTTTACAAATATGTTTTCAATGGGGACATACAAAAAATGTATAGCAAATTCTCGCAATGACAATGACATACAATTTCAGCGAATTCTCTTCCGTCAACATCCAAAGGGGCCTGTACAAGATTTTGCGCTAAAAACTGTTCTAATTGCTCCATTTTTAGCAATTAGAACGCTCATTCAATTAGCTAACGATGTTAAAACAGCTTATCCTCAAGCTGAACATATTCTTACAAAAGAAATCTACGTGGACGACAATTTGTCAGGTGCCCATGACGTGCAAGCTGCTATAGACGCATTGTCGCAAGCTATAGCAGCATTAAGTTCTGCAGGCTTTCCGCTCAAAAAGATCACTTCTAATTGCCCTGAAGTGCTAGCATCAGTTCCTATAGAAGATCTCTTAGATTCAGATTTTCTTAAATTTAAGGAAACAAGCACTACCAAAACTCTTGGTATTCAATGGGACGCAGTAACCGATTGTTTCTCATACACGATTGCGCCCATTCAGCCAGTCAACTCGACTACAAAAAGACAAATTTTGTCAAACGTGGCAAAGCTCTTCGACCCAGCCGGTTGGATATCACCGATTATTATAAAAGCGAAATTACTTCTTCAACAACTGTGGCTGGAGGGAACAAGTTGGGATGAAAATGCTAAACCTGATACTCTGGAAAACTGGAACAATTTGCTTAGAAATTTACCCTTAATTTCTATCTTAAAAATTCCTCGATGGATAAATTTTGCCCCTTCTATACAAACTCAAATCCATGGGTTTTGTGATGCATCAGAAAGACCATACTGTGCGGCAGTTTACTTTCGCTTAGAGTCCCACTGCACTATCAAATCACATCTTTTCGTGTCGAAAACTAAAGTTGCTCCCATTAAGCCTCCCTCGCTTGGAACTCTGTGGAGCTACTTTATTGTCAACACTAGTGAAGAAAATCAAAGAATCCTTACCCATAACGGATCCAGAAGTCTTTCTCTGGACAGATTCAACCATTGTTCTCGGTTGGCTAGGAAAGCCACCAAACACTTGGAAAACTTTTTTCGCAAACCGAACATCGCAGATAATAAAGAATGTGGGGAATGTTTCCTGGCGCCATGTACGGTCCTCCGACAATCCTGCCGACTTAGGCTCTCGGGGTTGTGATGCTGAGCAACTGATACACAACTCGTTGTGGTGGTGTGGACCACAATGGCTTAACAAAAACGCGGGAGAATGGCCAAAGCCAATAATAGTTAAAGAAAACTCACGCGAAATAAAAAGGAAAATAGAAGTTTGTCTTGCATACATTTCCGATGATGGAATACTAACTCGTTTTTCAAAGTGGGATAAAGCCATGAGAGTTATGTCTTATGTATTTCGTTTTCTTGACGCCATTAGGAAGAAAGCAAACAAAGACGATGAAACAATGCAAAATATTCATTCCTCTTTACAAAATTCCTTGTCTCTTGTGCTCCCGCCGATAGAAAAAAAATGTCCACTCATTACTAATGAAGAAATTTTAAAATCTAAAGGTAAATTAATTTCTATAACCCAACGTACATATTTTCATGCGGAATTTAACTGTCTCATTAAATTTAAAAGTGTAAACAAAAAGAGCTCGCTCTTTCCCTTGAACCCCTTTTTAGACGAAACTAATATTATTCGCGCAAACAGCAGAATTTCTAACTCATCGCTACCTTACAATGAACGGTTCCCAATTATTCTTCCTGGAGAATCAGAATTTTTTAAATTATATCTTGACTTCACCCATATGTTTCTTATGCATACTGAGAATAACTTAATGCTAAGAACAATAAGAGCGGAGTATTTTGCTCCGCGTTTAAGATCAGCCATTAGGCGCTGCATTCGTCAATGCACCATATGTGTCCGCTACAGACAAAAGATTAAATCCCAACTCATGGGGGCCCTTCCAATGGAACGGAGTTCGTACTCGTTACCATTTACCTTCACTGGATTAGACTTCGCAGGTCCTTTCTCTATTAAGACATCTATTACAAGAAATGCACCATACCATAAAGGCTACGTAAGCGTATTTGTTTGTTTTTCTACAAGAGCAATTCATCTTGAACTATGTTCTGATTTGACTACAAATTCGTTTATATAGGGCAAATTTGAAGTAGAAATTCAAGCATTGAAGTAATGCTCTACTTCAGTTTAGTTTGTAAAATTTGTTGCTGTTCATGGTTTTTATCTTTGTATTAAGCACAAATATTTAAGACGCAATATGCTCAAATCCCAATGTGCTTGCTGTTATTCATCGTTTATTTGCTTTATTGTTAGGTTTTGTTTTGGATTTTGCTTGGAACTACTACACAATAATGAGCAGTGTTTTTTAAAACATTCTGTGCAGCCCTTTAGTATGTACATATTTTCTATACAAATTTTTTGACACACCAGCCGCTCAGGCGACAACAAGTGCCTATGTATGTTGTTTTTGCGTTGTTGTATTTATTGTAATCCCAGTTTCAACTGGTAAAATGAATTCGCCTTGGCTTAAACCAACTTTTCCATGAAAATGTCCAAGAAAATTTATTTTCTGGAATGGAGATTACAAGGCAAAAATATTTTCCCCGATATCGGTCCATATATATCCGAGTATATTTAGTTCAAATTTGTAATATATGGTATATACTCGTATATACGTGACTATCGTGAAGGGTATTTTAGATTCCGCCCAGCCGAATATACCACACTCTTGTTTTCTAATGGTTTTTGTCGTTTCTAATTAGGTGTTTTTTTATATTTTTATTAACTGTTTACTAATAAAGCTGAAGGTCCATACTACACGTGTTATACGCGTTCTAAGCGTTTGTCAAAAATGTAGATTCAGTGCAATTGTATGAGACAAGTTACACATCACAAAACACAAGGCGAATTAATTATTAGGTAGATGCATCGGCGAATTCAGGCGAATTCGATTAATATGGCGGCACTTTCTCTGTCAAGTTTTGTTTACCTTTTTCGGCGCCATTTAAATTTTTTTACATGTTCGCTATCATGATACAAAAAACAAGGTAGCCGCTTCGCTACAACAATACAACAATAATAAAAACAACAGGTATTTTGTTTGTGTAAAATGGCGAATTCACACTTAAGCTGTCAAAAGTAGTTGATAAAGAACATGTAAAAAAATTTAAATGGCGCCGAAAAAAGTAAACAAAACTTGACAGCGAGAGTGCCGCCATATTAACCGAATTCGCCTGAATTCGCCGATGCATCCACCTAATAATTAATTCGCCTTGGTTCGCTATCAGCTACTTTTGACAGCTTAAGTGGGAATTCGCCTTTTTACACAAACAAAATACCTGTTGTTTTTATTATTGTTCTATTGTTGTAGCGAAGCGGCTACCTTGTTTTTTGTATCATGTTCGTAATCAACTACTTTTGACAGCTTAAGTGTGAATTCGCCTTTTAACACAAACAAAATACCTGTTGTTTTTTTTATTGTTGTATTGTTGTAGCGAAGCGGCTACCTTGTTTTTTGTATCATGGTCTGTGGGTGCCAAGGCGAATTAATTATTAGCATGATACAAAAAACAAGGTAACCAAGGCGAATTCATTATTAGGTGGATGCATCGGCGAATTCAGGCGAATTCGGTTAATATGGCGGCCCTTCGCTGTCAAGTTTTGTTAACCTTTTTCGGCGCCATTTAATTTTTTTGTACATGTCTTTATCAACTATTTTTGACAGCTTAAGTGTGAATTCGCCTTTTTACACAAACAAAATACCTGTTGTTTTTCTTATTGTTGTAGCGAAGCGGCTACCTTGTTTTTTGTATCATGAAGGTAACCGCTTCGCTACAACAATAAAAAAAACAACAGGTATTTTGTTTGTGTAAAAAGGCGAATTCACACTTTAGCTGTCAAAAGTAGTTTGTGAAGAACATTTACATTTTTAGTATTTCGTGTATTAAAATATACAAAGTTTTTTTGTGCATAATAAAAAAATAGTGGAAAAAGTTTGTGAAGAACATTTACATTTTTAGTATTTCGTGTACTAAAATATATAAAGTTTTTTGTGCATAATAAAAAAATAGTGGAAAAATGGTTTTTGAAAACCTAATTTCATTACTAATGTTCCTGTTTTGACTGGTAAAACAAAATGTAAACATTATTTTACGTATTTTGAATCGTGCCATTCCTGACCAGTTGACCAAAATTTAGACTATTGTTGGTGAAGACCACGATGGAATGATATTTTCATCTATTGCACCTGAGGAGTTGAAGGCCGTAGTGGCACAGTTTGATGCCGGTGAACAAATAACACAGCGTGATGTAAGACATTTAGTATATAATATTTACATAATACCTATTTGCTGAAAGTAAAATTCAATTCTTTTTGTAGATGGTATCTCAAAGAGTATCTGAAGAACGTGCTAAACAATTCGGCTTTATTTAGATGATATTTCCATCACTGATTTTACACGTTGGTTGCTCAACAAGAATTTAAAAAAGCTCGCTTCGTTGTAGAAAGGCTGAACAACAAAAATTGTCAGCTATTATTTCGGCTAAGGGTGATGCTGCAGCTGAAGAACTTTTGGCCAAATCATTTGCGGAGGCTGGTGATGGTCTTGTAGAATGTAGAAAAAGTTTATTTCGATATTCATTTGTGTTTTAATTCAACGCATTTTAACTTATAAGTTGTTTTTTTTTTTTTGTTAATAAAACAATTTAAGTTTAGAAGCAATGTTTTCCTTGCAGTGAATAGTCATTAGAGGAAGTAAAAAGCCGGATTACAAAGCGATCCAAATACATATGTACTTATTTATATTTTTAAAGGCATTCGTTTGAGAAAACTTATGTACTTCCTCTACTTTGAATATTTTTATTCTGATGACGCTTTTTGCTGTTAAATTGTCAAAATTTTTATTTACACTATGTGTTTATTTGCAACACAACGGGACCAAAAGGACCCAAGTGGGCTGGTTTCATGAAACTGGCGGCCTGTACAACCAAAACCTATGTGTTTATTTAACTTTCGGTAACCACGCAAACTTAGTACTTTTGAATGAAACAGAAGTTTCTTTAAAATGTTTTCATATTATAATATTTATTCTTTTTTATTTTGTATTATAAGCTTTAAATGTAAGAATAACTTTTTTCGTATATATACATGTAAACTGTAATTGTTTTAAAATATTAAAATAAACACTAACATTTTTCTGCTTACATAGTTTTGAGTGTTATTCCACAAATATGTATGTAATAAGTGTAGCATTAATGGTTTAAGATGGTAATTAAATTTTTATTAGATGTTGCAATTATCATTTGAAATAGAAAGTTTCAATTTCGGTATCTTCTATAATTTGTTGAACAAAAGAGAACAAATTTCATTATTATTTTTTATAGTACTAAGCAAACCGGGCACTTGTGTCGCAAAATGAACTTTCCTTTTCATAGCATTTTTAGAAGCAATTAGATAAACTTCTTTATCATTTTAAGAAAATAAAACTTCAAACAATAAGCAAATTACTTTCGAGATTTTTTCTACAGTAGACATTCATTAGTCACAATACTGTTGAAGTTGTACTCTTATATTGCCCCATTTCGTTTACCTGAAAAGAAAAAATGATTATTACGTTAGATGAGTTAAAAACTTATTAAAATTGTAAAAAAATTACAAGCAGTACTTCCCTTTTTCACAGTAGACATTCATTAGTCACAATACTGTTGAAGTTGCACTCTTATATTGCCCCATTTCGTTTACCTGAAAAGAAAAAATGATTAGTAGGTTAGATGAGTTAAAAACTTATTAAAGTTGTAAAAAAATTACAAGCAGTACTTCCCTTTTTCACAGTAGACATTCATTAGTCACAATACTGTTGAAGTTGCACTCTTATATTGCCCCATTTCGTTTACCTGAAAAGAAAAAATGATTAGTAGGTTAGATGAGTTAAAAACTTATTAAAGTTTTAAAGAAAGACTAGTTAAAAACTGCAGAATATATATGTATGCATCTGTATTTACAACAATTTGTACAAGTTTTTACATTACTTACGTTTAGTAATTTATTTTAAGTAGTTTTTTGAAACCCAGAGCCCTTTGTTTTGACTTCTGTATTCTCAAGCGTTTGTTTAAATTTTTTACGCGGAAATGTATACGGCATTTATAAAACAGTTTTACCACTTTATCTGGTAAGTTTACATCACTACTTTGCTGGATGAGGTGCTCTTGGAGTTTACTCATGTGAGATATATCCTTGCCGTTTATTTTATTAAATATAGTTTGCAATTTTTTTATTTCGGCAAGGAAATATCCTGATGGCTTTTTTAAGAAGCCTTTGGACACCTGATCGATCCATGAGAACGAGTTTTCGTGACACTCGTGCTCTTCAAGATTAAGCTTTTTGATTATATATCCCGCTATATATTCTAGTGCATCCTCTTGAAGAACACCGATATCATCGAAATTCGTTTCGTCGAAATCGTCAAGCTCTGTATTTAGCCCTGGAGTCAGCTCGTCAATACAACCTGCTGCGCTTGGCCCTGGAGTCAGCTCTTCAGTGCAGCCTGTCGTACTTGGCCCTGGAGTCGGCTCTTCAATACAATCAGGACTCACATTTTCCTCACCCATCCTTGAATTCAGCGAAGAGTTTAGCCACTCCGTTGAATCGTTTTCAACGTTGGCTTTACCGTTTAAATACTCCGTATTTCTTGCTAAAAATTTTAAGGATTATTTTTTAAGGATTATTTTTTTACACATATATTAAAAACTGACCTAAGATATATTTTCGCAGTCTAAATTTAAAATCCCTTGGCGACGGGTGGTCATGCAAACCACCTTTGCTCCTTATTGCCCCAAAGAAGTGCTCAAGCAAATCCTGATTGAGGCGGTTTGTGACTATATATGTCATATTGTACCGCTCAACGTATTTGCGAAGCATTTTTAATGCGGCATTTGTTATTAAAATCCCTTTTTGGAAAGGCTCCAGTGTTTTACGGCCGGGTGTAATGGGTGTTGACATTACTTCGCTAATTTTATTTAGAATATCATCTTGATAGTCTAACGCAAGTCCATACGGTTCCTTAAATGAATTATAAACTTAATGTACTTATACATATATTGTATTACATTATGTGTGTTTACGAACCTTTCCTGGGTAATTAAATGTACTTAGTCTTGAATTGAGTACATCGAACCAGTCATTAATTAGTTGCAAAAAAACTGCTGTCTCCTTCGCATTATACAATTCCATCGCATGAGCGCAGCATCTTCTAATGGCGCTTGCTGTGGAATTTGAAAAAAGTTGCGCAGCCAGTTTTACTTTTTGTCTCGCTATAAGATAAAAAATTAAATAAAAACTTACCAGCACCTTTAACTGTTAGGTGATCTTTTGTTAGTTTGAAGGCAATTGAGACATCTGACTTTTCTGTCAACCTCATCAATTCATCAATTGTTCGAGAAGTCACTATTGTATTGTTGTAAGTGATCCCTGTGTCCAAGAAGTGGTTCCGAACTAATTTCAACAAATGCGGAGCATCCGCAAAATAAAAAACTTTTTCATCCGGGCAAACTGGGCTGACAAACCAAGGCTTTTCTATAATGTGTTGTAATATTTTTTTGTAATTTGTGTGTATGTATATAAAAGACAATAACGAATCGTACTAACTATAGTAAAAATTAAGTCTAAAATGGTAATGGTATTACTATACGCATAATTATATGTAGGTTTAAATCTATTTAAACTATTTCTTAAAACGAAAAAAATTACCGAACTTATTATTTAAAAAACCATTACTATACGCATAATTATATGTAGGTTTAAATCTATTTAAACTATTTCTTAAAACGAAAAAAATTACCGAACTTATTATTTAAAAAAAAAAACCATTACTATAAGCATAATTATATGTAGGTTTAACTCTATTTAAACTATTTCTTAAAACGAAAAAAATTGCCGAACTTATTATTTAAGAACCATTAGCGAACTTATGAAGTGCTAAAAGATCTTAAATATAGCTTAAAAACGATAAAACAACGTTTTTTTAAATTTACCCTTTAGAAATGCTTTCGTAGCATGTAGACAAAATTAACCATTAATATGATTCGTTCGTGTTGGTGTGTGAAGTTTTGTAGTGTTACAGTTGTTTTCTGTTTTAGTAAATTCTACTTACCTGGAGTAACACCCAAATCTCTCCACAACTTACGGTTTGTTGGTCCCATATCACAGACCGTTGCCACCACTGGGAAGCCCGCACTGCTAAGTTCCAATATTACGCTCATCAAGAGGTCCTTGGACATTTGACAGTCGAAACCATAAAATACTGGCTGCTTCCACGATTTCTTCAATCCCCGGGCCATTGCAACCTGTACATACTTTGCAGGTTTCTTAACGTTGTCACTTATGGGGTCATATTCGAAAGTCTCCGCCACCTTCATCTCGTCGAATACGAGCACACACACCTTTTCGTCCAATGTTAAGTCATTGGTATGCCGCATAAAATTAATAGACGATGAAAGAATACCATCGCTAATTTCAACTTTTGAGCACCATCGCTGCAACGTTGTCTTGTGTGGTAGAGGAAAGCCTTTCTTAAATAGATGTTTATACGCCCTTGGTCCAGACGCATGAAGACATATTGCACTGGATATGTCTTTCCATCTCCACTGAACTCTACCTGGTGACACTATTTTCCTAATTTGTCCTTCTGTAAATAGTTTGTTCATCCCCTCCACGACTGAATTTGCTTCCAAAAGTTTTGATTTTAAGCCGGCGTTTTCAGCTTCTAGAGCACGTATTTTTTCGAAACAACTGTCCGCAAACATTAATGCGCTGTAAATTTCCACAAATTTTTTTTATATATTTATAGTAAAAGAACACGTATGTACACAGTTAACAATCTTGGTCAAAAAACTTCTTTATACAATTATTGAGTAGAATCAACAAAATTTTTAAAAGTGTACCTAGGTTGATTAATTGAATATACACAGGGCTGGGCAGTATTTGAAATACTTGTATTCGAAATACGTATTTGAAATACAAATACGTATTTTGTATCTGTATTTCAAGTACTCGACGTGAAAGTATTTTGTATCTTGTATTTGAAATGCATAAGCTGAGTATTTTGCCCAGCCCTGAATATACATATACAATATTTTTGTTTGCCAAAATAATTTTTCGTGTTATCGACGAAATTCTGTTGTATTCGATTTGTTTTCATTTGTTCTTAAATATAGTTCTTCAATGAAATTTCCCCTCAAAAATTTTTTTGCATTACGTCGTCTTAAGCTATTAGAAATATGTAAATATAATACCACAAATATGTACATATGAATATGTAAATATAATACCACAAATATGTACATACATACATATCTGTGTTTTATTAATTGTAAGCCTTAAGAATTTATGGATCCAAGTAAGATTCCATAAGTAAATAAGATTTCAAAAATAAGAATCAACATTTTCGACAATTAACTTAAGGTTAAACATTTTTTGGTTCTTATAAATATATGGCCTTATTCATAAAAAATATTGTATGTTTATTAAACTGCTATTTGACAAATTTCTATAGGGAATTTCTCAAATAAGTGTTTAATACATACAATATTTTTTATGAATTCTGCCGATAGCTTTTAAAGTGATTAACAACAGGGTTTTGTTATCTAACTAGAAGAGCTTTTAATATCTATTTGGAATTACATTTGGAATTATATTTGCAATAACTTCAGTCAGTAACATGAACATTGTAATGATTAACAACAGGTTTTTGTTATCAAACTAGAAGAGCTCTTAATATCTACTTGAAATTACATTTGCAATGTACTTACTCAGTTTGTGTTGCTCCTACACCCTTTTCAAATTCTGTTTGCGTACTTTGGTCTTTTTTATTTTCCTCTGGTACCCAAATCCCGAGTCCGATGCAAAGCGATGACTGGGCATCCTCAACATAAGAATTGCCAACACTTGGAATTAGCATCTGCGGTTGGCTTAAGAACGGAGATCTTAAATTTAGAGTACTTTTTTATTATGAATATATATGTATGTATGTGTTACTTTAAGAACTTATACTACTGTTTCACAAGTTTCTTTTGGTAAGGTTCCGCATTTGGCAAAAGCGATGGCTTGTTTCCAACATGAATAATGCTGGAAGGTAAAAAATGGGCACTGCAAACTTTACCATAATACGGAAGTTTAATTCCACAAATTTCACTCCATCTGTTACGACATTCAGTTTCCTTGGGAACACAGAATAAAGGTCCATTTCCCTTTTCAAATTTATTTTTACAAACGGAACAAGTTCTCATTTTTAATATTTGTATCACTTTAATATTTAATATTTGTATCACACAGAGTATTTTTTGTATAGTATAAAAAGTTTGTGGCGCCGAAAAAAGTAAACAAAACTTGACAGAAAAAGTGTCGGCAAATTGACCGAATTCGCCTGAATTCGCCGATGCATCCACCTAATAATGAATTCGCCTTGATTACGAACATGTAAAAAAATTTACATGGCGCCGAAAAAGGTAACTTAATGTTTACACACGCAAGTGCAAGTGCAAAAAACCCAACAATTACCATTTTTTTACTAATACATTCACACACCTGCAAGTAGTAGCCTCACTTGCAACTGATTTTGGTTGGCAGTGATTTTTTCACTTGCATGCAAGCAGAAACAAACAGTGTTGCCCATAGATATTTCATTTTAACTTTAATAGGTATTTTTCAACGAAAAATTTTTAAAATGTTAATATTTTTAGTTATATGCCGAAAACATAATATAAAAACACAAAAATAAATAAACATCTATAACTTATTTTTTCTTTGGATTACAAATTTATTATTTATATTGTGAAAAATTTATGTACTCAATATAATTCCCCTGTACTATTGCTAGACTAAAACTTTGGCAGCACAGACATTAAAAGCGCATGTAGTACAAAGGCCTACAACGTTTGTCTTCGACGACATTTTGAAAATGAACTTGCACTTGTGTGTGTAAACAATCGTGCAAATTGCAAGTGTTTTTATTATTTTTTTCGATGTATTGGGTGTTAATATGTACACGCTACTTGTAACAAGTTACTTGCACGTGTAAACTTAGTGTAAACAAAACTTGACAGCAAAAGTGCCGCCATATTAATCGAATTCGCCTGAATTCGCCGATGCATCCACCTAATAATTAATTCGCCTTGCCACAGACGATATGTTTTTACGTCTGTTTTTTAATATGTATTTCCTCATGTATTTTTTCATGTCTGTCAAAATTTTCATTTGTACAGACGCTTATTAAAATTTGCTCACAAACGTACATGTACATTTACGTCTGACATTGTCTATGCTTTTTATTATTATAAAAAATAATTATTTAAAACATATTAAAATATTAATGCATTAAAATTTCCTCGAGCCAACTACTTATACCGCCCAAAACGGCTGCTGGATTGTTCGCAAGGCATAGAGTTCTAATTTCAGATGTTTAAACATAACAAAATAGAACACGCTCTATTAGAAATTTTGTCAAACGACTTTGCTCATGTTTTTTACAGATGCAATGTTTTTGAGGTAACAGACGATATGTAGGCATTTTATATTGTGAAAAATGACATCTACATTGTTAAAAACATATCGTGTGTTATCTACTTAAGGCCACCTGGTACTTAATTCGCCTTGCTTACTTTGGAGGAAACTAAATTCATCTGGTAACCTCCCTTATACAAAGCGAATACAATATTGAATGCGTCTCGGAGTTTATCATAAAAAATTAGTAAACATTTTTTTTATTTTGTTTTTGTTCACTTTTAATTTGAAATTATAAGTTATTAGTTTAAAAGAATGGATAAAATACCAATGTTAACGGACACTGAAGGAGAAACTAGCGTGGAACTAGATGTAGAGAAAAATATATATAAACGAATCAGTACAAATGCTACAAACACATTATTCAACACGACGTTTGAGAACTGTGAGATGTTTTAATATATTTTTATGAATAAATTGTTAAATAGTTTTATTTTTAGTGGATGATGAAAAGTACGAAAGCGTGGAATTTAAAAAGTAAGTTAGCTTGAAAGATAATTCTCATAAATTATGTATTAAAATTATGATACCTTTGCGAATTGATAGCTACGAATGCCGCTTGCGTCAAAATGTGGAAGATTGGAAAAACTTTTATCTGGATGTTTACAAAAATTTGAAACAGTCTAAACAAAAGCATCCTGTTGTCGATAAAAGCATATTACCTCCAGAAAAGCTGAAATATATGGACCAGGCTATAAATTTTCAAAATTTCATAAGAGAATCTTTACACTTCACGCAACAGGCAACTTTGTTCTTAGAGTATGACTATGCAGAGTTCATAGAAATGCAAAACAATTTGGAAGATTTGTATGAACATAAGTTAAAATTAATTAAAGCAAATAAAATTGCAGCAAATTTAGCATGTATTGAAAAATGAAACATGCTCGTGTTACATATAAATATGCTTGTAGAAACTCGATAACAAAACTACAATGTATATTAATTTGTTAATAATACTTGTGTAGTCCATGTTGATTTATTTAAATTATTCTTTGCCCCAGGCAGCCAAATATTTCATCAAGTCTGTCAAACTTTCAAAGTCTGTACGGCTAGCGGGCGGTTCGTTGCTAGTTATTTTTGGTAAAGTTCTGCCCATCTTTAATCGGAACTCCTCCATCTTAAAAAATTAGTAGAAGTCGAAAAAGTCGCTCAAAAGTATTGCAATCACTTACATTGCTTGCGCCTGACAGTTTCCAAATACCAAAACAAAATATCCCTGTGCCTAATAAGGCGTACAAGGTGCCCCAACCTAAAGCTCTCATTGCCAACGCAGAACCTTCGTCAAGTAAAACAATCGCTTTGTTGCCGCCTTTTTCAATTATATTCGATTCGGATTTTTTTACCTTCCCCAAGGTTCTTGAAAATCCATATAAAGCTGATATACCACCTACTAATCCCAAAAAAGCAGCCGCTGTAAAGGAAAGTCGTTTTATAATCAATTATTCTTATAGCAAACCCTCGTCTAATTGTTCACCTCGTATGTTATATTTTTTATTATTACTTATCGACATGTTGGTCTCACTCATCTTTTTTAAATGCCTTTTTTAAAGCTTTTTTAAGTATTTATTTTCTCTATTCCGATTTCTATTTACATATGCATTTTTTTCAAGCATTGAACATAGATTATGGTGTATGTTAAAAAAATGAAATAATCGCAGGGGCAAAAACAGCGAATTTATTATTAGTTAGTCTGCTTCGAGGCGAATTTATAAGGTGAATTAATTATTAGGTGGATGCATCGGCGAATTCGGTTAATATGGCGGCACTTTCTCTGTCAAGTTTTGTTTACATGTTCTTTATCAACCACTTTTGACAGCTTAAATGTGAATTCGCCTTTTTACACAAACAAAATACCTGTTGTTTTTTTATTGTTGTAGCGAAGCGGCTACCTTGTATTTTGTATCATGGGTGAATGCAAGCGGAAAGGCGAATTCAGTACTATGTATTTTGTTATTGTAAAACATATCGTGAATGTCATAATCTAAATTCGCCTAAGATTGCTCAGCAGAGAAAAAAATTTTATATAAACGTTAAATATAAGCTTTTATAATTGTTTGTAATTAAAATCACAGATTATATTAGTTTTTCACTTTTAAATTCACACAAATATCTTGAAATTGCACTAATTCATGCAAAAAACTTTCAGATTAAAATGGCGCGAAAAAGTTTGTAAACAAAAGAAACAAAATTTGACAGTCTCATTGGAAAAAACGCGAGAAGCAAAAAATAATCACCTGTGCTGTTAAGTTCACCTGGTAATGAATTCGCCTTGACCAGAGCAAAACGCCGGAGTACGTTCAGTTTTGGATTTCAAAAATAGATAAACAGCTGGTGTTTCTTATATTTGGTTGTTTAGTTTTGCAACAAATTGTATGAAATGTCGAAAATGTTATTGAACGCAATTAAAAATTCACGTAATATTGGCTGTAAAATTAATAAAAATGCAACCAGGTAATTGTAACACACGAATTACATATGGACTGTATGCGCATAAAGTATAATTTTACTCGTTGGCAGTGCTATGGCGAACCGATGCCTCATGCAAATGGTTAAAAAGAGTCGTATCCCGGAGAACAAGTTATTAAAGTGTTCAAAAAATATATTGGTATTACAAAATTTTCGAAGAACCATGTTTATACAAACACAAGATACGCCAAATCCTGATAGTCTAAAATTTTTGCCAGGTGTAGAGGTTTTAGGGAAGGGAAGTACATATGATTTTCCATCCGTTTCAGCAGCCTATTGCAGTCCTTTAGGTACGTAGCGAATTGTTATTACCTATGACAGTTTCTTATTAGTGGTACTTTTGAATTACAGCTAAGCTATTGTTCCGAATTGAGGGTGTACGGGCAGTATTTTTCGGTGCAGACTTTATAACAATCTCAAAACAAGAAGATGCGGAATGGGGTATTATAAAACCAGAAGTATTTGCTGTCATAATGGATTTCTATGCAAGTGGATTACCGATTTTAAATGAAGTCAAATCAAACTCTGATACTCAAATTGAAGAAGAAGACGATGATATCGTTATGATGATTAAAGAGCTTTTGGATAGTCGTATTCGACCCACAGTGCAAGAGGACGGCGGCGATATTATATTTATGGGATACGAAGAAGGAATTGTCAAGTTAAAAATGCAGGGTTCTTGTTCATCTTGCCCAAGTTCAATTGTTACGTTGAAAAGTGGAGTAGAAAATATGTTGCAGTTTTATATTCCCGAAGTTAAGGGTGTTGAACAGGTTTACGATGACGTAGACAAAATTGCAGACAAAGAGTTTGAAAAACTGGAAAAATCGTTAAAACACAAAGATGGTGGTAATTTAAACTCTACAAATATTAAATAATTGTTTCTAGAGGGTTATATAAATTTAAGCATGTTAGTTGATTAAATAAGCAGAATTATTAAATCAAAACGTAATCATGATTTTTTAATACTCGTAGAGTATTGTAGTCTTAAGGACAAATTTAAATTATCTCTGATCAAATTTCGTAATCACTACTCTTCAGTACTTACAGGATTAACAACGCTTAAATGATATAATTGATTTTTGTAAGACCCCTATTTTACATATAAGATTTTCATTGGGTTTTGTGAGAAAAAAAACTAATGAGATATCCTGAGATTGAAAAAAAAATCTATTATAATCGGCTCATTCAACTTACACCAACCTTTAAATTTTCGAACTCCAACACGACCTATATACTTCCTGGAATTTTTTTTTACGAGCAGGAATTTTTTTTGGAGCAGGTAATTCTGAAAAGTTATTTTTATGAATAGACATCGACATAAACAAGACTTCTGGACGGCATCGCATTTCAGCACTGGTCTTGAAGCAATGCTCTTCTACGCATGCGCGTTCATTAGCAGCTTACTTTACCATTTTGGTGAGTCTCCATCAAGCTGGAATTTTGCTAATGTAACACCAATACCCAAAAAGGATGAAACAAATAACCCTAAAAACTACCGCCCAATTGCAATTTGCTCTGCACTTTCCAAAGTAATGGAAAGCATGGTTAACCATCACCTTATGAAGTATCTAGAGTCGCATAAACTACTTTGTGATCGTCAATATGGATTTCGTAAGGGTCGTTCTACTGGCGACCTTATGGCATATCTCTCAGAGAAATGGCGACACATAATCCATCATTTCGGTGAAAGTAGGGTGGTGGCTCTGGATATTTCAAAAGCATTTGACAGAGTGTGGCATGGTGCACTACTGGCAAAACTTACTGCTTTTGGTGTTGGTGATGACTTCTCTCGGTTTATATCGAGTTTTCGCAGAGACCGCACTATACGAGTTGTTATAGATGGGGTCTCATCAAACGAGTTCAAGATTTATTCAGGGGTGCAAGGCTCCGTTCTTTCTCCTACCTTATTTCTTATTTTCCTCAACCACCTTCTCTATCAAACTTCCAACCCTATCCACTCTTTCGCCGATGATAGCAGCATTTGCCATTTGAACTCTTTTAGATATAGGCCCAGCCTATCAGAGGTCGCTGCCAAGATTCTAAATATGACCGATTCACTGAATAGTGACCTTCTATTAATCTCCAAATGGGGTCGTAAAAACAGAGTCGCCTTCAACGCTCGTAAGACCCGATGTTGCTTATTATATCATGGAAGGTATAAATATTGAGGAATCGGATGCTCTTGATGTTCTTGAAATGAAGATACAGTGTGATGTTCGCTGGACTGAACACATTTTTTATGTCTCCAAGCATTCAAGTGCCTTGGTTTTTTGAAACAGTGTACGATGTACTTCACTCCATCCGACCTCCTTACTATTTATACCACATACATCCGACCGAAAATGGAATAAAACTCTCATGTTTGGGCCGGTGCCTATTTTGGGGTTACTCGACCGTATGTAGGAGAGGGCTAAGAAGCTCATCGGTGACAGTAGGGTATCCAACCCTATTGACTCACTGGAGCATCGACGCAGCGTGGGGTGCGTTACTCTGTTCTATCGTTACTACAATGGATTTTGCTCTGACGAAATTAGGTATCTTGTTCCCGAAACTCGCACATTTTTACGTAGCACGCGCTCATCGTCCAGAGCTCATTCATTTGTGGTCGATTGCCCGGGGAATTGCACTACGCATTACAGAGAGAATTCGTTTTTCAGCCGCACGCTTCTTCTGTGGAATAAGTTGCCTGCAGAAGAGTTTCCTGTCTGTTATAACGTTGGAAAGTTCAAGTCAAATGTTCACAAACACTACTCCCTCTTTCCCCCTTTTCACAACCTATTTCCCTAGTTCTGGTACAATGCACTGCATATGTAGGGTTCATCCCCTGAGTACTGGTCCAATATAAAAATAAAGAAAATACGCGCTTTTGTGTAAGAAATTAGAAATGTTTTTTGGACGATTTAAAAAATCCAAAGTTATTCATTTTAATGCTCAAAGCTTCGCAAGATCGTATAAAATTGATGATTTAAACTTTCAAATATATTGGTGTATATTAAATTATAAACATGTCGATATGGGGGCTATTGAAAGGCAAATTGGTCTGACAGATTTCACTACACTTTTTTTTCCAGTAATATCGATGAAAAAATTTTTTTCTTTAACACTATAATTATATTCTAAGCTGTAAATCTACTTAGAAACTTTTGCGAAATACTGCTGTTTCTGGGAGGGTAAATGCTATTGATGATGTGTATGGTACGAAACTTTCAAATTCTTTGTTATTCAAATTGAAATGTTTGGTGACATATGTAAAAAAAAAATCTGCCTCAATGGAGTTGATGGAATTTCTATTAGATTAATTAAGCTTGTCCATCCCAAGGCATCTCTTGTTTCTTATTAGCTTCATTTTCACTTCTTCCAAATATCCTGAAGCATGGAAAATATCAAGTCATTCCGATACCTAAATGTGGCCAACATATGACTTAAGGGCGTTTCAGACTATCCATACAAGTCATAAGATTTTAATTGTGATACAGAAATCTAATGATAATTGTTCCGACTGTCAAAAAATCTAACGTACCATCATATTTTGTTTTCGCACCTGAAGTGAAATGAGAAATACGTGCAGAATAAACAGCTAATTATTATTATTTGCTTTTGTAAAAAGTGCAGCACTAATCCAATGAAAAATCTTATGGTAAATATTAATTTATTGATCTTTTGTTGAATTTTATAATTTTGAAATTAGATTTTTGGTATTTGTACACTTGTACATCGAGTTTTAGTTCAAGTTTTTAATTTCTTAAGTTTATTTTTCTGGTCTTCTTCAATCGAAAATTATTGACCACAGCAAATTGGTATTGCAAAAAATCTTTCTGAAGAGAGGAAATATTTGAACTAAAACCTGATGTACAAAAACCAAAAAAATCAACAAATTAATATTTACATATGTATACATGTTAATAACTAAAAAATAAATACCTCTTGTTCAGAGACAGCAAACTGTTGGTCTCTGTAGAAAGGCCATCAAACCTAATTGCAATTTTACAGAAGAAGGAAAATTCGTAATAATAGGTACATCTAAAAGTAACTTTTTTTTGCTCAATTGCTTGTAAGAGCGATATGTATGAAATTATATAATTAAATCGTTGTGACACTGTGTACTTGTGTGAAACGTAGTGGAATCCCTAAAAGATTCAGGGAAAATGCGAATTAGAGCCTTTCTACGTGAGACCAACGAAACACTGTATAAACAATGCCGGCAATTTACAAATATGCATACGTGATTCAATATGAGATGAATATAGACAGAATAATTCAATGACTCGGTGGCTGAGTTAAAATCCGAAAATAGGTACTAATGAGTAGTGTAGCGGCTACGAAACAGCTAGTTGTCCCCCAGCTAAAAAAGTTTAATTATTTTTATGGTATTCTTTAATCAAAAATTATTGACCTTCTATTTCGAATTCCAAGTCATCGTCTAGCATTCAAAGTGTACGGTTGCTCTCTCTTTTGATATTTATTCGTTGGCTACATTCTTGTTGTTTTTCCTTATTGAAAAATCTCGTGTTTTCTTTACTTCTGCTTATTGATATTTAACTAAATAATCGGATAAATAAAACACATGAAAAAATATATAACTATGTCTCCAGGGCCGCCAAATAAACCTGCCAACAACAGGTTCGCTGCTTTGGGAGACTTTCTGGAAAATCCAAGCAAGAGGTCAAAATTAAACGCCATCTAGCAACAAATATCCCAAAATACGTACTCATAAGCCCGTCCCTTATAAAAAAAAGCATCGAAAGCATAAGTACAGAATTAAACTCTATCACTGCACTAGGAGATGGTAATATACTAATTCTCACACGAAACACACATGTGGCTGAAAAATTCTTAAAATCAAAAACTCTCCAATATGTGTACAATATCCTGTAAACTCCATGATGCACGTAACTCAGTAAAAGGAGTTATGTATGCACCGCGCCTGATCTCAGTCCCAGAACAAGAAATAGTACAGGAAATGGGAAATCAAGGTGTCACGGATGTGTACAAATTTACAAAATTAAGCGAAGATCGTAAGTCACATGTACCAACTGTTAAAATTATTATTACATTCGATTTACACTGTTACCGTCGTTCATAACAGGTTAACGGTAAGATGATTTTTTGTATTTATATTAGCGATGCCCATCCATTGTATTAAAGTGGTTAATAAAAGCAAACAGAATCTTACGCTCATTAGTTTAGTCATCAATGATACGAATGAACATGCGCACGGGTGTTTGAATTTGTTCCTTGTTTTTTCTCTATTTTTTAATCTTTTTCATATAAAATTTATTAAAATTACTTCTTTATTTTTATTAATTATATATTCTTTACTTTTACTTCAATTTTAAGTAAATTGTAAGTGAAAAGACTTTTTTGAATTGCGTACTTTTTCTCCCAGTGCGAATTTATTTGCACTCAGAGCGTAACTATGTTATTCTCTGTGGGCGTCCCTAATTTATATACTACTGTATTAACTTAATTTGCTATCTCTTAAAAATCTCAGTTGCTCTTGATCATCGTTATACGTACTTATATACATAACTTGTGAATTTTTTCTGTATTGCGTATACTTATGTATGTATATAAGTGTGTACATAAATAAATAAGTAGGCATATTTTAACTATTGACCTAACCATGATATAAAAAATACAAGGTAGTTGCATTCTCTTTTTATTATTTGTAAAGCAAGCCACAGACTATGCGACTAGTTGTACAACATGACGATGTTGGTTATTAGATTGTAAAGTGTGTGGGGTCGTCGTATGAAGTTGTGTCTTGGTTGTACCAAGGCGACTTTATACAGGTGAGTGCAAGCGGAAAGGCGAATTCAGTTCTATGTATTTTGTTATTGTAAAACATATCGTGAATGTCATAATCTAAATTCGCCTAAGATTGCAGCAGAGAAAAAAATTTTATATAAACGTTAAATATAAGCTTTTATAATTGTTTGTAATTAAAATCACAGATTATATTAGTTTTTCACTTTTAAATTCACACAAATTTCTTGAAATTGCACTAAATCATGCAAAAAACCTTCAGATTAAAATGGCGCGAAAAAGTTTGTAAACAAAAGAAACAAAATTTGACAGTCTCATTGGAAAAAACGCGAGAAGCAAAAAATAATCACCTGTGCTGTTAAGTTCACCTGGTAATGAATTCGCCTTGGGTTGTACGAAAGATTAAAAAGTTTTGATTTTTTGGGTAGTTGTATCGACTGGTTGTAAAATTTAGGACCATGTTGTACAACTTTATTTTGATTTGCTCCTATTTTTATATACAATTGTTGCATCTGCGGTGATCTTTACTCAAGAGAATTTTTTAAGAAATGAAATTGTGAGTTAATGTCGCACAGTTTGTGCGCAAAACACACAACTCGGCAAGCCAACGTGTTGTAGCAACGGTCGCATAGTCTATGGCATGGGTAATAAGGATTTTTGAAGTTTATTTTTAGAGAGAAATATAAAAAGGCGTTGCCACACAGTTGAATAAGGAAATTTACTCCTAGAATAGATTTTTTCTGAAATGTGTAGTGCATTGTTTATATTAGAAAAAGCTAGAAATAATAAGCTGATGTAAGTAGGTATCTGTGGTCGCTTTGAAACCCATGTTAGGTTAGGTTTAACAGGTTGCCAGCTATAGTAAAGCCAGCCAACTTGGGTCCAATTTGGTCCCAAAAACTAAAAGCTCGGACTTTTGCTTATCAATAAACTTTACGATAGCATTCAAACGAATGCCTATTTTAAAGAAAATATTATATTTACAAGAAAACACTCTTTAGATATTAAAAACAAAGGGAAAATTTTGATGCTTGTGGTTTCAAAATATATAAATAATTATTTCTACTAGAATGACCCAGGATGCAGCGACAAAACTAATGCACGTAACCTTGAATATTCTTCATTACTTACAATAAGAAAAAACTACTTCCAAAAGATGTCATTATTTGTTAAAATATCAAAGTAAGAATGTATAGCGAAAGTTTGCATATAGTTTTCCGTCGTTACCGTGCCTTTAAACTTGTTCTAGACGTGACTTGTAACTTCTCTAACAAATGCCGCGATATAATTATTCAGTGCATTTAAAAGAAAAAAATAATTGCTGATTTTAATAACGACCAATCAGTGACCACAATAGCAAAAAAATTTGATATTCACCAAGAATTATAAGCCGTTTTCGTTGTTCGGGTACTTTGGTTACAGAACATAAAGGTGGACGTTCCCGAAAAACTAGTAAACGAGATGGCCAGGCAATAATACGTTTGATAAAAATAAAAAAACCAATTCGTGTCGTCAAGAACCATCGCCACACAATTGTCATTAAATGTTACTCCCAAAAGGATTCAAAGGCAGGCTGCAGAAGGCGGACTAAAAGCATACCAAACAAAAGTGTAAAAAATATCTTTATATCACGGAATAATAGACTGGCCAGGTTGGAATTTGCAAGGGAACACATTAATTTGACTACCAAACAAAGATTCCGATATATTAAGACTGGTTAGAAGACCGAAAAGCCAACGTCTTCATCCACGTTATACTGAAGGCACATTGAAACATGGTGTCGGTAGCATTTTAGTCTGGGGATGTTTTTCAGGCCATTTTTATATATTTTCATTTATTTTTGTTAGAAGTCACAATTTTATTATTATTTTTAGACACAACTTCAAACAAAACTGAAAACAAGCGAATGTATAAACTAATACGGTAGCACAATTATATGAAAAATGTCACAATCCTTATACTTGTCAGATGGTGATTGTTAAGGAAAATTGAGAGAATAAAACTACCTTGTATTTTTTATATCATGGACCTAACTGTTAGCAAAATTTTTGATATGTACATACTTGCCGTTTGATATAAAAGGAATTAATAAAGGAAAAAATAAAGTAGTTGAAATTTGATCACGTGGCAAAAACACTAATAAAATTTTAAAGCTGTTTTACAAATTGAATTAATAAATAATTATCAAAAAGTCAAAAAACTGCTTTTAAAATTAATCTTTGCCGCTGTAGAAAATCAACATACACCGTCTACCCACCTCTATTGATGTTGTATGGTATAAATGCAGAGTTGCCCACTATTACCCAAGCCCAATGAGATGCAAGCTCTGTCAAAAATTGGGTCACCCAAAAAATAGTTGCAAAGGAAATGCAACATGCCCCGAGTGTAGGCTCCATCCCCGCATGAGCATGCATTTGTACGCATGCATATGTACATATATTTTCATCACTCAAATATGGATTTTACAATTCTACAGCGGAACATCAAAGGTTTCGGCAACAACTACCACAACCTACAATTAATTTTAAAGGAAATGGATTCATATCGATACAAGAAATACACTGCACATACAACTTTAACTCTATATCACCTAGAAACTTCAGAAGTTATTTTGTAAACTCTTTGCAAAATACCACTTCAAAGCAAGGAGTTGGAGTACTTATTAAATCTAATATTCCACACAAACTAATCCCTGTCAATTCGGAATATCAAATTATAGCTGTCGAAATAAATCTTAACTTAACAGTCGTAAAGCAGCTCTGGGCTGAAGAACAGCTCTCGCGTCATCGTAATTATTTCTTAAGTGCGATCAGGCTTGTTGTTTGTTGTGCATCCTATACTTTGCAAATTTACTTTGCAACTGTATAGTTACATAGAAATAGAAATCTTAACTTAAAATTTACTATTCTATCGTTTTACATACCACCCAACCAAGACATTTCTGTTATAGAAATAATCAATATTATAAACTCATTCACCAGTCCAGCGGTTGTTATTGGAGACTTTAACGGCTGGAACTCTATCTGGTGTTCAACAAACAATAATAAACAAGGTATCTTATTGGAAAACATAATCTTTCAGACTGGCTTGTGCATATTAAATGACGGTACCCTGCAGAAATCGAGACTACTTACATGCGTGTAAAGAGTACTCCACAAGGGATTAGGACTGGTCCAAAAGTAATCCAAATATATGGGAAAAACATGCTCCATTTTACATTACAATGTCCTGGGAGAGGACCATGTAATCCAATAAAACCTTACATCAGACTAATCCAAAAACTACTCCAGGTAACTACGCCACAAATTATTAACACAGGGTTAGTCGTGAAATTTCTTCAGGCCACTACTCCATGGTTTACCACAGAAAACTGGTTTGGAATCCATTTTTAAATTACTCCGATGTGAATACCACAAGAGGTTACTTTGAAAACTATAATTTTGTAAAAATTTTTAAAGCACTTTTGGGGTGTTTTCGCAAAAAAAAAAAAAAAAAAAAACAAATGAAATTTAATCACAAAATTGTGCGTATAAATTTGTTTCTTCATTTGCTAAAAGACTATTATAAACAAACACATAACATAAAAATATAAATAAATAATTGCAAACATAACAATTGTAATCATGGAATATACCTGGGCTTACGAAATTCAACTTTGGGGACCTACTAGTAACTCAAACCTTGAAATTCTTCCAAGATACTAGTCGAAAATATTAAGAACAATAACTAGGGCTCCATGGTTTGTGTAAAAAATAATAAAAATATTCATCGTGACCTTAACATACCCATGGTTACAGATGAAACTAACAAATCCTATGATAGATATTTATTTATTAATAATAATAAAAAAAAATATCATTTGGCTTGTCAGAAAACACAGCAAACAAAGCATGGCGTAACAGTATTACCATAGTTGTATTTTATTTAATAATGTGTTGCGAGTATTGTAAAATATCCTTTTTTAGTTTGCATTACATCGGACTATGTTGTAACTACTCCTTTTTATTTAAAACGGATCATGTACTCCAATAATTTCTGGGTCCAACACATTTCGCTTCTCACAACACCTTTACCAATATATATCTATCACTTTGCTCAGCAAATATCTTCCCTCTGATCACATGGAATATTCTCGATGATTTAAATGGCAGTGAGCAAAATAAAAACAGCCCTGCAAAAACCAACTGATTTCTACTTCACCTTGCGGATTAGGAAAAACACACCCAAAAAGCTGGGGCCAAATCACCGCATATCGAGCGAAATTTTTCATTTTGGTATCATGGCATACGATATCGAATAAATTGTATTGCAATAATATAAAAAAGTTATTAAAGGATTTATTATTTGTATTCCTACTTTTAGGAAACGTATGGTCTTCAATCTATTACATTTTGTTTAATTTACGATCCAATATGCATCGTTTGCCATAATTTAGATGTATCGTAATGTTATTCGATACGATAGCTAATGCGATATCGTATGCGGTGATTAGACCCCTGAATTTGAAATACTTAAATATCAAACTTCACCATCTAGCAATAGAGACGCAGCCACCCTTACCAAACGCATACGCATTGCAGCCAACTCCCATATTCCCCAATCAAAGCCAACAATAAAAACAAATCATACCAGTTCCATGGTGGAATCCTTAGTTATCATTTTTACGCAACAAAAAAATGAAAAGAAATGAGCCAAGGCAATTTAACTTTACAAAATAATAAACAGAATCATCCGTAGACACTTCTCCACCACTATAAAAGCCATAGACACTTCAGACGAAACCCTTATCAACTCTGTAGGTGCTAGAAGTACCAATAACTATACAGGAACTTTCTAACTGTCTAAATAAAGTGAAAGGATCCACTCCTGGACACGATGGCATATCTTATCAGATGGTGAAAGCCCTACCACGCCCTTGCAAGGCCTTTTTACTTCAGCTGTACAACACTATTTTTAGTAGCGGGGTCATTTCACACTCCTGGAAGCAAGACGTAGTAATTCCCATCGCCAAATCGTCCAACGCATCCTCAGCCAACGTTTATCGCCCGATTTCGTTACTCCCGTGTCGCTCTTGGTTTTGGAACATAAAAAACTTATAGCTAAAGAACAAGTAGCTTTTAAAACAAACAAGGGTTGTGATGATGCACCAAAAGTTTTTAGTTTCGTAAAATCCTTTTTAACAAACAGACGTTTCAAGGTGCGAGTCAATGGTTAAATGTCAAAAGCGTTTCCTCTAATGAACGGTATTCCTCAGGGTTCACCTCTGTCAGTAGTACTATTTCAAATTGCATTCAACGAAATCAGCAGATTAATAGAAAAAACCCGTGTCATAGACCATTGCCTATGCGCTGATGATCTCTATATCATCTGCAGGAAAAACGATAACAGCGAAACTAACAGCTTTTTACAAAAAATCCTTGGGGACATTAAAAACTGCTCTAACTATTCAGGAGCAAAAATCTCAATACAAAAAACAAAAAAATTTCACATTTGCAGAAAACATGGCTGTAACTCTAATGCCAGCACCGTTCAAGTCGATGGGAAGCGCATACAAAACGTAGAAAAGCTATGGATACTGGGACTTCTTTTTTCAAACAATTACAGCTGGAAAAACCATCTTATACAACTAAAGAACTCAATATTATCTCGATCTAACATAACATAAACACAATTAAGTTTTTTATTCGCTATTTTTAGCTTCTACCATTTATAAAAATTATAAATAGCTTGTTTTCCATATTTCCCAGCTATCTATATGTCGACATTTCATAGGAACTACCCTAATCATCAGTAGACTTTGGAAATTTTTGAAAGATATTCTCAAACATTTAACTTTATATTCCAACAATATAAATAAATTGTTGAGAATTTAAAAGAAAAATTTAAAATTTTTAGCTTCTACCATTTATAAAAATTATAAATAGCTTGTTTTCCATATTTCCCAGCTATCTATATGTCGACATTTCATAGGAACTACCCTAATCATCAGTCTCTATCATTTCTTTACACCTTTCAAACAAATGAACAACCGTTGGTTGCTACGATTTGCGTGTATAAATGAAAAAGCTTGTTTTTTGTGTTTTGACAGGTATTATTAGAGCATTTTTCTTTTAAATTCTCAACAATTTATTTATATTGTTGGAATATAAATGTTTGAGAATATCTTTCAAAAATTTCCAAAGTCTACTGATGATTAGGGTAGTTCCTATGAAATGTCGACATATAGATAGCTGGGAAATATGGAAAACAAGCTATTTATAATTTTTATAAATGGTAGAAGCTAAAAATAGCGAATAAAAAACTTGTTTGAATTTTTGTTCTCTGCTTTTCGATACTTTCAAAAAGCAAATCGTAGCAACCAACGGTTGTTCATTTGTTTGAAAGGTGTAAAGAAATGATAGAGACGTGTATAAATGAAAAAGCTTGTTTTTTGTGTTTTGACAGGTATTATTAGAGCATTTTTCTTTTAAATTCTCAACAATTTATTTATATTGTTGGAATATAAAGTTAAATGTTTGAGAATATCTTTCAAAAATTTCCAAAGTCTACTGATGATTAGGGTAGTTCCTATGAAATGTCGACATATAGATAGCTGGAAAATATGGAAAACAAGCTATTTATAATTTTTATAACATAAACACCTTAACTTATCTCACTAAAGCATTAATATTAAGCAGAATTGACAACGGCCTTTTTATTTATGGTAAAATGAACATCAACATCATACAACCATCTTATAATCGGGCAGCCAGAACTTGTGTCTACGCATTAAGAACAACCCCTATTGATAACATCTTGCAAGAAGCCAACCTGCCTTCCATAACTAATAGGATATAGGAATCGAAATCCAGAATTCTATCTAAATTTCTCAACAGCACTAACTCCATCCTTGACAAAGACATACGCTGCAAAGTCGCGGAAAAAAACCTAAACGTATCAAATCTGCCATAGCCCAGTCCCTGTCACTTTGTATAGAATTTTCTATCCCACTCACCTTAACTAAAAAATTTTATTTAAAAAAAACCACCATGGGAACTAAAAAATACCTGCTTTGACACCTCATTAACTACCTTCAATAAAAACAACACTCCTAAGAACGTTTTCGTCAATCTGTTGCACGAACACGATTTACTTAAAAAAGACGGTAAGATTCTTTCCCTGGGCATTCTCTTGGAGAGCTCATCAGTTTTTACAGCAGACTCATGTGCTATTTACGACGCCATTGCCCTTATCTTGAAAGACTTCGGTTTTCACCTGCACTGCAAAAATTACATTTGTTTGTTGATCTTCCACCGGGATGACAGGCAACCTTAAAATAGACTTCTGCAACATACGTGGGCTGAGATCGAATTTTTTCTCTGCTTATGCTCACATTTGTCTCCATCGGCCGGATGTTTTCGCCCTGTGTGAGACCCAGGTATCTGAGAATGCTGATCCACAGGATTTTTATATACCTGGGTATCAACTCCTATCCCTCTTTCATTTCCATCGGGGCCTTGTAATTTATGTTCGCAATGAAGTTGTGTTCCAGTGCCAGCAACCATTAGGCATGCTTGATGCAGAATTTACCTGTCTTTGGGTTAAATTCAAAATCAGGTCACACTTTTTGCATTTCGGGTTTCTATACAGAAGTCCAAATGCGGGGAGGGATATTACCCTTGCCGGTTTCGATGCCCTCTCCGACTCCATATCGAAGATCCTGGAAAGTTGTCCGAGCAGTGAAATCGTTGTTGCTGGTGATTTCAATGTTCACAACTCATCCTGGCTTCGCCATTCGAGTCATATAACTCCAGAAGGCCAATATGTTGAGTTATTCGCTGCGCACAACCACCTAGCGCAATTAGTGAATGAGCCAACGCAATTCCATGTGTTGAAGGGCACCATTCAAACACACTTGACCTATTCCTGACTTCACACCCTGAAAAGTATGAAGTCAAAGTTAGTGTAATGGTGCAATTCGGATCATTGCACCATTTCTGCCTCTTTTTTGATCTCTGAACTTCGTAACGTTTTGAAATCAGCTACGAAACGGTCAATATTTATTTACGAAAAGGCGCGTTGGGCTGAGCTCAACCAATTTTATAAGCATTTTAATTGGAAACTCTGCTTTCTAGGCAATGACATAAATGCTTCAGCACAAATGGTCGAGAACATGATATTGCTAGAGATGAAAACATTCATCCCCTCCAAGCAGATTTCGATTAAACCAAAAGCATGTGTGCAAAAATGCAGTCAAATTCAGAGAGCAAGCATTCAGTAACTGGCGTTTAAACAAAACCCCAGACACTGACTTGCTACGCAAAAAGGCAAGATCTTCGTGTGCCAAGGTACTTAGGCGTGAAAAGTTTCTTCACGAACAGCGCCTTCGTGCCAAGGTCCTTGCAGCTCCTCGGGGCAGCAAGACCTTTTGGTCTTTCGTTAAGAGAGTAAAGAACAGTGCTAGTTCATCAATCCCAACTCTCTTAAAGAATGACCGAGCATTCACCGACCCGGTTGACAAAGCTAACCTATTGGCTGAAATTTTTGCAAGCAATTCCTGCTTGCCGAAAAGCAGTCAACCACTTCCCGAGCTCGAAAGAGTATCTGTAACTATGCCAAATATATTCTTCCGGGCGCGAGCAGTTAAAACGGTTTTAGCAGACCTCGATATAAACAAGACTCCTGGACCGGATGGCATTCCAGCACTGGTCTTGAAGCAGTGTTCTTCTACGCTTGTTCGTCCATTAGCACACCTCTTCAGCAAAATTTACCATGGTGGTGAGTTTCCATCGTGCTGGAAGGTCGCTAATGTAACACCAATACCCAAAAAGGGTGAGGCAAATAATCCTGAAAATTACCGCCCAATTGCAATCTGCTCTGCGCTTTCCAAAGTAATGGAAAGTATGGTTAATTACCATCTTATGGGATATCTAGAGTCGCACAAATTACTTTGTGATCGCCAATATGGATTTCGTAAGGGTCGCTCTACTGGTGATTTTATGGCATATCTTGCGGATAAATGGTGCCACTCAATCCATCATTACGGTGAAAGCAAGGGGGTGGCTCTAGATATTTCCAAAGCGTTTGACAGAGTGTGGCATGCTGCACTGCTGGCAAAACTCACTGCTTTTGGTGTCGGCAACGATTTCTCTCGGTTTATATCGAGCTTTCTCAGAGACCGCGCTATACGAGTTGTTATAGATGGGGTCTCATCAAACGAGTTCAAGATTAATTCAGGGGTACCGCAAGGCTCCGTTCTTTCTCCTACTCTATTTCTTATTTTCCTCAACGACCTTCTCTATCAAACTTCCAACCCTATCCACTCTTTCGCAGATGACAGCAGCATTTGTCCCTCGTACTCTTTTGGTAATAGGCCCAGCCTATCAGAGATCACTCCCAAGAGGCTAAATATGAACGATTCACTGAATAGTGATCTTCTATTAATCTCCGAATGGGGTCGTAAAAACGGGGTCACCTTTAACGCTCGTAAGACCCAATGTTGCTTATTAACGCACAAACAAACGACCGTAAATGCTGCTTCATCTGTACTCATGGATGGTATAAATATTGAGGAATCGGATGCTCTTGATGTTCTTGGAATGAATATACAGTGTGATGTCCGCTGGTTTGAACACATTTTTCATGTCTCTAAAGAAGCATTCAAGTGTCTCGGTTTTTTGAAACGGTGTACGATGTACTTCACTCCATCCGATCTCCTTACTATTTATACCACCTACATCCGACCGAAAATGGAATACAACTCTCATGTTTGGGTCGGTGCCTCAAAGTCTATTTTGGGGTTACTCGACCGTGTGCAGGAGAGGGCGAAGAAGCTCATCAGTGACAGTAGGGTATCCAACTCTATTGATTCACTGGAGCATCGACGCAGTGTGGGGTGCGTTACTCTGTTCTATCGTTACTACAATGGATTTTGCTCTGACGAGATTAGGGATCTTGTTCCCGAAACTCGCACATTTTTACGTAGCACGCGTGCATCTTTCAGAGCTCATCCATTTGTGATCGATTGCCCGGGGAATCGTACTACGCATTACAGAGAGAATTCGTTTTTCAGCCGCACGCTTCGTCTGTGGAACAAGTTGCCTGCAGAAGTGTTTCCTGTCTGTTATAACGTTGGAAGATTCAAGTCAAATGTTCACAAACACTACTCCCGCTTTCCCCCTCCTCACAACCTATTTTCCTAGTTCTGGTACAATGCACTGCATATGTAGGGGTCATCCCCTGAGTACTGGTCCAATATAAAAAAAAAAAAAAAAGACAATAAGAACTGTAATCTTCACTGACAGTCTGTCTGTAAAGGCCGGGGCACATAGAATCCGTCGTACTGTGTCAGTCTCCTTTTTCAACTGACACCAACGTATACGAAGTATGACGTTGGCACAATTTGTACTTTGTTAACGGATATAAAGTCAACTGCATTTTACTTTAATTTGATTAAAATCTTTTGATTTACAATTTGTTTTGAATATATTTTGTTTTTGAACGACAAAGTAAATCAAAATATACAAAAATTATAAACTGATAGTTGTGAAATTTCTCAACGTACGTTAAAAATTAAAAGTTGTTCAACTTTCATACTTTGCGTTGACGGGGAAGTACGGAATGTGACAAAGCTCATAAGACTACATATATTTTAACTTAGTTGCCAGTTGAAAAAGGCAACGTATAACGTACGACTGATTCTATGTGCCCCGGCCTTAATAAAAGCCATAAAAACCCCGTTTAAAAGTAGTTGGAACACAATAAGAGATGCTTTAATTTCCAACTCAAATCTAATAAAAATAAACTGGGTTCCCAGTCACGTCGGCATCATTGGGAATGAAAAGGTAAACAGTACCGCCAAATTCGCCTCTAATGCCCCCATCATCACAAATAGCACATTAGAAAACAATGATTTCCGACACCACATCCGGAATCATATCAGATTTAAATTCACCCAGGAATCTCCGGCTCATTTTCACTACTCAATCATAAACCCACATAAGTGTCACGGATGTTTTTTAAAAAAAAAACCGATTCAAATGCCAACATGTACTCATTGCAACAGCAACAGTTGACTTACAATCACGCACATTCTGTCAGAGTGTCCCGTGCTATCCGAACAAAGACACAAACTATTCCTTTGCTCTTGAATTTCTTAAACGCCCATCCCAGATAAATAGTAACAAAATCTATGAATTTAAAAAAATTACTAGACTGAGAATTTGATTTCATATTCATTTATTTGTAAATTTTAACTAGTACATACTCTGTATATATTGGCTGATGGCCAATGTAGCTCGTGCTCTCAAATGTAATTTAATCTTAGAATGTATTTCTTTTAAATAAAATAAAATAATAATAATAAAAATTATTGATCACAGCAAACTTGTATTGTAAAAATATCCTTCTTAAGAAAGGAAATTTTTGAATTAAACCCAATGTACAAAAACCAAAAATCTAATTGAAAATTCTTAGGGCCGTATCCAAAAAAAATTCTTACTTGAGTTTTAACGCATACGTTAGTTACCAAACACATTAACACTACCATACATTTGTTAAAAAAGTTTATGCAAAAACAGTACGTTAACTTTTATATGTATGTAGTAAGGAATTTAGTTGTTTTATTCTGGCAATGCCGTTATGTTCAGTTGTAATTTCTTGAATAGTGATGTATGAAAACTTATATTCGAAAATCAAAAAATAAATTTAAAAAATAAAAAATTTTTATTATTACATAAAATAACACATTTTTGGCAAACATTTCCTGGATTTACCTTTTTAATAAATACTGAATATATAATATTTAGTATATTACTGAAATTGAGAAAAATTAATAGGATTACTTACTAGAAATATTTTTATTATTCGAATAAAGTTTTTCATTGTACTCGTTTGATTAAAAGTGCATCACTAGCATAATTGTAATTTATATTATTCTTTCAAAATTAATAATTTAAGAATGTAATGTTTTTATTTCTTTATATAATGAAAGTAATATATAGTATTATTCCTTAATTTTCACAAAATTTCAATTTTTAAGCAAAATAACAATCGGCAAGTCAACTGTCATTTTAACGTAAAGTTAAAGTGTACCCAACTCAACTTTAAGGGCAAGGTAAGCTAACAACTGTTTTTGCATAAAACATTAGGTAATTTTTCTTAACAATTGCTTACCAAGCGTTGTTAAGTTTTTTTGCATACGGCCGTTATTGTTTAAACGAAGTTTTGAAAATTATGAAGTGTTATGGGATGTCAAATCTCTTACGCTTCACAACGCTTAGATTCACACTATCCCACTTGCACGTACGAGTATTATTCGAATTTTTGACAAGTCTTAATACAAAGTTAATTTAGTATTTTACCTGTTTTTTTTTTTTTTTTTTTTTTGACTAATACTCAGTGGATGACCCCTACATATGCAGTGCATTATACAATAACTAGGAAAATAGGTTGTGGGGAGAAAGAAAGGGGGAGTAGTATTTGCGAAGATTTGATTTGAACCTTCCAACGTTATAACAGACAGTAAACACGTCTGCAGGCAACTTATTCCACAGGCGAAGCGTACGTCTGAAAAACGATTCTCTCTGTAATGCGTAGTACGATTCCCCGGGCAATCGATCACAAATGGATGAGCTCTGAAAGATGCACGCGTGCTACGTAAAAATGTGCGAGTTTTAGAAATAAGGTCCCTTATCTTGTCAGAGCAAAATACATTGTAGTAACGAAAGAACAGAGTAACCCCCACCCCACACTGCGTCGATGCTCCAGTGAGTCAATAAAGTTGGATACCCTACTGTCACCGATAAGCTTCTTCGCCCTCTCCTGCAAACGGTCGAGGAACCCCAAAATAGACTTTGGGGCACCGTCCCAAATATGAGAGTGGTATTCCATTTTCGGTCGGATATAAGTAGTATAAATAGTATAGAGGGAAGTACATCTTACACCGTTTCAGAAGCCCTATGCACTTGAATGCTTCTTTAGAGGCACGAAAAATGTGTTTATCGAAGGAGATGCAAATTAATATGAAAGACCAGATTATGAAGTGGGTTGATGGCAGAAGCTTCTAACGGAGCTTACGGACACTATCACAGAATTTAATGGGAGCAAGATTAATGCGATGGTAGCGGTTAATTTGTCTAAAGTTTTCAATCAAGTTGATGAAATTATATACTAAATTTCGGTTTTCTAAATCTGCCTGCTGTTTAATTCGGTCCTATTTGAGTTATCGCAAGCAAATTGTGTGCTTAAATAGTCTTACATCCAAAAGTAAACAAGTTAGGCCTGGTTAGATTGTTTACTTTGGTTCTTAATTACTTGATCCACGTTTTTATATTTAGTAAATTCAGTTATTGTGGACTGGAGAACTACAGTTTCTGGATTCTCTAGAAGCCATTGTTAATTATGATTATCTTCTTTACACATTTACGGCCGTATGCAAAAAAACTTAACAAAGCTTGGTAAGCAATTGTTAAGACAAATTTCCTAACGTTGTATGCAAAAACAATTGCTAGCTTACCGTTCGTTTAAAGTTGAATTGAGTACACTTTAACTGTACATTAAAATGACACTTAACTTGCCGATTATTATTGTTCTTGAAAAACACAATATTGGGAAAATTTAAAAACGAAAGATATTATTATTTTTATTACATAAATTAATTGAAACATTCCATTTTATATAAACTGAAACGGCCGTATTCATAAAAATTTAAATGAATTTGAAATGTGTTTTAATTCAAAAATTCCATACAAAATTTTATTAAAATTCATTTCAAATACATTTTAATTTTTTATGAATATGCACAAAAATATTTAATTTGAAAGAAAAATATAAATAACAATTATGTTAGTGATGCACTTTCAATCAAACGAATACAATGAAAATCATTATTCGAATAATAAAAATTTTTCTAGATAGGTACCCCTATTACTTTTTCTCAATTTCATTAATATACTACATATTATATATTCAGTATTTATTAAGAAGGTAAATCCACGAACTGTTTGTCAAAAATATGATATTTTATGTAATAATAATCATTTTTCATTTTTTAAATTTATTTTTCGGTTTTCGAATAATAGTTTTTATTCATCACTATTCAAAAAATTACAGCTGAATATAACGGCGTTGCCATAACAAAACAATTAATTTCCTTACTACATGTAAAAGTTAACGTACTGTTTTTGCATAAACATTTTTAACAAATGTATGGTAGTGCTAATGTGTTTGGTAACTAACGTATGCGTTAAAACTCAAGTAAGATTTTTTTTTGGATATGGCCCTTAGATGCAAGCTAACAAACTTACGGTGAACCTTAGAAAAACAAGGGCCATCATATTCAGGTCTAATAGATTAGCTTACCCAGATTTACATTTTCATATAAATGGAAAACACATTGAGATTGTTAATAGCATGATATGTTTGGGTATAATAATTGAAGAATACTTAACTTTTGAAGCGCATATTGATAGTATTTACACTACGGTCTTTTTGACTTTACGTAAATTGCATCACTTGAACCTATATATGCCTCTGCATGTAAGAAAGCCTTTTGAACATGTTCTCCATGTGTCACAGGTTAATTTTTGTTTTGAAATATATTCCGCTGTAATTTAAAAAATATGATAAATTAAAAACTATGGGCCATATCCAAAAAAAAAAAAAATCTTACTTGAGTTTTAACGCATACTTTAGTTACCAAACACATTAACACCACCATACATTTGTTAAAAAAGTTTATGCAAAAACAGTACGTTAACTTTTAAATGTAGTAAGAAATTTAATTGTTTTATTCTGGCAGTGCCGTTATGTTCAGTTGTATTTTTTTGAATAGTGATGCATGAAAACTAATATTCGAAAACTGAAAAACAAATTTAGAAAATAAAAAATTTATTATTATTAGATAAAATAACCAATTTTTGATAAACATTTCGTGGGTTTATCTTTTATATAAATGAAGAATATATAATATGTAGTATATTAATTAAAATGAGAAAAATTAATAGGATTACTTATACTAGAAACTTTTTTATTATTCGAATACCGTTTTTCGTTGTATTCGTTTGATTGAATGTGCTGAATTAATATATTTCTTGTTTTTATTATTATTTCAAAATTAATATTTTCAGTTTATATGCAATGAAATATGTCCATTTCTTTATTATTTAATGATAATTGTATTAAAAATTTTCACTAAGTTGTGTTTTTTACAAAAAATCAAAATAAAGAAGTCAAATGCCATTTTAACGCACAGTTAAAGTGTATCCAATTCAACTTTAAACGAAAGATAAGCTAACAATTGCTTTTGCATACAAAGTTAAGAAACTTTTCTTAACAGTAGCTTTCTTTTTCTTTTATTTGAGTAAAATAAAAATTAAAAAAAAAAAAAAATATATATATATATATATATATATATATATATATATATATATATATATATATATATATATATATATATATATATATATATATATATATATATATATATATATATATATATATATATATATATATATATATATATATATATATATATATATATATATATATATATATAAACAGCTTGTTTTATACGTTTCCCAGCTGTCTATATATCGACATTTCATAGGAGCAGAGTTGCCTCAAAATTGGTCAAATTTTGATCCGAGCTTTGAGACTTGAGCTCCAGATTCAAGTTTTGCATATCGGATTTAACCACATTAGCATAAGAAACTTGTTTGGGGGTTTTCATATGTATGTGAATGGTTGACTGGCCTACCTGGGGAAAATTGTTTGTAGAAATTACGGTTGGCTGCTCGGGTTGCTTAAGAGAACTTGTTGCCCAATTTGAACGCTTAAAATTAGTATAGACAAGACAACCACTGTAATTTGTAGTAGGGTTGCCTCCACAGTTGCTGAATGTTTTAACGTTCGTGTCAATCTTGATTTCTGACACTGTGATGTATCGTCAAGTTTACCACACACAACACAAACTGTGGGCCTTAGCGTGGCCAAATTCTTGACAGTTTAGGAATTGAACGAGATCTAAACGCTTATGCGCCTCCTCTACGATAAACTTACGGTGCAAGAGAAATTTGAGGCTATAATTTTGATGAACTTTATTCCGTTTCAGGACAACATCTCTTGGTTCCAGTTCAACCCTAAACGTGGGTTGGGGGATCTTTTCACGGCTCCAAATTTTGATTTTAAAAGCTTTGTCCACCAATCCAGATATGACTCCATCTGTATCTACGTAAGGGTCAATACCTTAATAGCACTCTGAAGAGCTTTAGCTCTTTTAAGCTGATTAGTTAGGCCTGTTCCAGTGGCGCGTAAAAAAATCTTTACCCTTTTTCCAAAACGTCAGACAGTTTTCGGTAATCATTTTCATGGTTTACCCGAATTTTTGTTTCATTTATACTGCCGTACTTAATTGATGTTACGTTGAAAGTGTCTTAACCGATAGCCGTAATAAGTTGTTTTACTAGCACACTAGAAGTAGGTTCTCTCAAATATATTTGTGACGGTTTAAACTTTTTTTGGTGTATTTGGCTCATCAGTCTGAAGGATAGCAAATCTATTACTTTCCTTTGCTGTAGAGGTATTATCATCTTTAGGTATTTTTGATTGTGATGATATTTGAGCGGATTTGGGGCTTCGCTGCTGTTTAACCACGGTTACATACCTATCCATGCCTTCTTGTGTTTTCGGTTTATTTGCAGAAATTAAACAGGAAGATGGTTTGTTTTTTGTAGTAACAGCTATATGTGGCGAACACGAACACGTGGAATTTCTATATCTTAGAGACAGAAGATTATCCACTGATTTTTCAAAGACTTCTTCTCGGAAATCCAAAGATTTTTACCAGTGGAATTAAGCTCTTCCTCAGAATTATATCTGATAGGCACATTCATGCTATTTTTTTTTTTATTCAAAATTTAAAAGGGTATAAAAAAGTGTCACAAAGTTTATTTTTATACCCTTCATAAAAATTTAAAGGGTGTATATCTCTCCTTTATTGCAACATAGTCATAACTAAACAAATAAGAGTGTGGTATATTCGGCTGGGGCGAATCTAAAATACCCTTCCCGATAGTCATGTATATGTATATTATATTGTAACGAAGTTTCTCGTCGCTACATGCATTTTATGAATTATTTACTTTACATTTTGAATGAATTATTTTATTTACCTTTTGAATGAATTATACTACTTTTATATTCTTATTATTATCTTTATATTCTTATTATTATTATTTTTATACTTTATACATTAAGCAGCACGCTCTTATGATTTTATATACTTTTTCATCTCAATTATTGTAAGAGCAAATGGTTAAGAGAAACGAAACAAGAGAAGTGTAATGTGTTTAAATGCGCTCTCTCACTTACACTACTACACATCATTGATCAACTAGTGTGTGTAGTACTATATGCTGGCGTGACTAGCACTACACCGACAGTTGGCTTGGGTTCGTCTTGGTGGTCGGACACATGGCCAACTCAGTGTAGTGGTAGAGGGTTCTACTGGTTTTTATAGCCATAGTTCCCGGACCAATTAATAAGTAGTAGTGGTAGAGGGTGGCTACTGGTTATTACAGCCATAGCACCCAGACAAAGCTGTAGTAGTGCAGGGGGAACCTACAGGTTTTTATAGCCTTAGGTCCCAGGCTTAGCATTTACTAAAACACTAACGATTCATTAGCCACCCAGCAAGCCATACACTCGTCGCACGGGTAATCCACGACACTGGTGTTCCGGTCATTTTCTTTAAAATTTCGCGCGGACTGGTTCATTTTCTTAACCATTTCTTTATTCTGAATTTGTTGAATTTATTTAATTTTAATGAAATAAATTGGGAAACAAAATATTTCAACGTGTTTTTTTCTACGCCTGGCCAAACCCGGCGAGCTACTCCAGCAATTATCCCTGATAATTGGCACCCGAGCAGGGACTCTTTAACTAAAATTAAAGTAAAAAAATAAAAATTAATAAAAAAACGAAAATTAAAGTAAAGTATACTGTACAATTATGAGCCGTGCTTTTATAAACCTGGTGAAGAAGGATGCTTTAAGCGAATGTTTAAAGGAGCTTGGTATTAGTGAAGAAGGCAGCCTTGATGAATTAAGAAGTCGACTTAGGGCCTATATGGACAAAGATGACTTGCCACCGGAACATGAAAGGTGCATAAATTCTTTGAGGTTATGTTACGACAGCACGTGTTCAGGTAAAAATTTAAAACTTCCGAACAGCAATGTAAATTCCAGGGCTTCTTCGCCGATGAATTGTGGCGAAGAATCAGGTTCTACCATTGGTAATGACCCGGATATTTGTGACAAAATCCGTAAATGGGGCGTAAAATACCCCGTCGTATTTTACGTAAAGACCCATTGAATTTCTTAGAAAGAATCGAAGAGTTAGCCACGTGTTATTCGATTCCCCATAATACTCTTCTAAAGTTCATGCCCGAGTTACTTAAGGGGGCAGCGCTATCATGGTACGGTAATAACCACAAAAACTGGCGGCATTACAACCATTTTGTCGATGACTTTAAAATTTTTTTCTTACCTTCTCGATTTTTTGAGTCCTTGGAAGATGAAATCCGAAACCGTTTACAGCGCCAGGGTGAAAACTATGTAGACTACGTAACCGCCCTACAAACTTTGATGCGATGGGCAAATTTATCCACCAGTGAGCAACTGGAAAGAATTTTTCGCAACTGTAGGCCGGAATACAAGGTGTATATAAAGCGGCGAGATTTTAACAAACTGAGTGAACTTATCCTCTTGGCACAAGATTTCGAGAATATAAAAGCGGAGGAGGCCTTCCAAAAGAGATCAACTCGTCAGGTGCAGTCAGTGGTGTCTGCTGGAGGTAAACCTAAGATATGTTACCGCTGTGGGGAAACGGGGCATCAACGCCTAACTTGCTCAAATCTACCAATACTCTTTTGTTGGGATTGTGGCCGAAAAGGCGTGCGAACAATTGATTGCTGCAGATATGTATCGGGAAACAATCACAGAGGTCCTTCAACCGGGAGAGGCGAAGAAGATCTCTAGACCAGCCGGTCTTTCCCATTTACTTGACAATAGACGACAACTTACGATTACGAACCCGGATTACGATAAAACACCGAACGTACTTGGCTTCTGTTGATACAGGAGCAACCCACTCATGTATACTTGATTCTGTCATAAGAGAACTGAACATACAAATTGTGCCCTCACAAATTAATACCATTGAATTAGCTGATGGTTCTAAGATCCCAATTAAAGGGTCCGCCAAGATATGGGTTGCATTGCAAGGAGTGGTATACCTTTTAGATTTTCTAGTTTTGAAATCCAGTATCGACCCTATTATTATTGGAACCGATTTCTTAACACGAACATGTTGTTCACTACACATAGTCCCAAGACGGGAAAACAAAACATGTACACAACGCAAAGATAGCCCAGTTCAGCTAGGAACTCTACATGTTCCCTCTGAAGTAACTCCGCCCACTGATGATCTAGTTGAACAGAAGGTAAAGACATTCCTCGAGAGAGAATTGCCCCGGTTTGAGACGATCTCGGGGTTCTCAAATGTGACGGAACACGTTATTACGATGAAACATGATCGACCCCTACGCCAACGATATTACCCGAGGAACCCAGCGATGCAAAAAATTATTAATGACCAGATAGACGAATTACTACGAGAAGAGAGAATAGAACCATCAAAAAGTCCCTACAGTAGTCCAATTGTGTTAACGCGTAAGAAAAACAATGACTGGCGGCTCTGTGTAGATTATAGACAGATCAATAAAAATTCTATACGCGATGCCTACCCTATTCCCCAAATTAACGGAATTCTAGAAAAATTACGAAACAGCAATTTCTTCAGTACTATCGACCTCCGCAAGGGATACTGGCAGATACCGATGTCTCCCGACAGTATAATATATACAGCCTTCACCGTACCAGGACGTGGCCTGTTCCAGTGGCGCGTAATGCCCTTTGGTCTACACTCTGCCCCGGCTACTTTCCAGAGAGCCCTCGATGATGTCATAAGCACAGAGCTGGATGCCTTCGCCTTCGCATACCTGGACGACATTGTTGTTCTAGGCAACACACTTGAAGAACATCTGAAGAATCTCAAAACCGTTTTCGATCGTCTGATCGCAGCAAAGATACGCATCAATGAGGAGAAATGCGTTTTTGTAAAAACCGAAATTAGATACCTAGGTCATGTCGTAAGCAAAAGTGGAGTACATACCGACACAGAAAAGGTTAATGCAGTCATGGCAATATCTGAACCAACAACTTTAAAGGAACTACGGTCTTTTATAAATACAGCAGCATGGTACAGACGCTTCGTCCCAGATTTTGCAACACTAACCGGCCCTCTAAACAAACTACTCAAGTGGGGTGATGAGCAGAGAGCAGCGTTTAAAGCAGTGAAACAAAAATTGATTGAGGCTCCGGCCCTCGTGTGTCCGGATTACCAACGGCCTTTTATATTGCAGACCGATGCAAGTGATGTAGGCTTAGGAGTGGTGTTGACTCAAGAATTTCCTGATGGTGAAAGGGTCATAGCCTACGCAAGTCGTACCCTTACGGGTCCAGAAAAAAACTACACGGTCACTGAAAAGGAATGCTTGGCCATTATCTGGGGCATAAGAAAAATGAGGCACTTTATAGAGGGGTATCATTTCACAATCGTGACTGATCATCAATCCTTGAAATGGTTAAACTCCATTCAGTCACCGTCGGGAAGAATTGCACGGTGGGCCTTGGAAATGATGCAATTTGACTACGAGATCCGTTATCGCAAAGGTAAAATAAATGTCATCGCAGACTCTCTTTCCAGGTCCCCTTTAAGCTCAGATGAGGTTCAACGGCCCGTGCTACAAGCTCTCAGAAAATTCGATGAAAATAACGACCCTTGGTATACAAATAAACTTAAAATCGTACGTTCAGACCCTGAAAAGCTTCCAGACTACCGAGTTGACGAAGACGGCAACCTAAGAAGACATATTTTCGATGCCTGCGCATACAATGAAGTGGCCGCAGTTCCCTGGAAGTTAGTGCTACCTCGTGGGGAAAGAGTTCAGGTTCTTAAAGAATGCCATGATGACGTGACAGCCGGGCATCTGGGCATAAACAAAACTATACTATTGGCCTGGGATATTTCGAGACAGTATGTTCGGAAATGTAAGTTGTGTCAACAATTCAAGCCCCTTCAGCAATCGCCCGCTAAGAAAATGCACACCGCTCTGGCACCTCATCCCTGGCATACAGTTTGTGCCGATTTTGTGGGACCACTTCCCCGTTCCATACATGGAAATACAATACTGATAGTATTTCACGAAAAATTTACAAAGTGGACAGAATTTGTAGCAGAGAGGCAAGCTACTACGAAAGCATTTATCAAGGCCTTCCGCGAAAGAATCTTGGCCCGTTTTGGAACACCCCACCTTCTCCTTACAGACAACGGAGCTCAGTTTTCGAGTCACGAATGTAAGAAATTTTTTAAGTCTATCGGAGTTAAACAGGTATTTACAGCACCATACTCTCCACATGAAAATCCAACCGAAAGGGCAAACCGAACGATCAAGACAATGATTGCACAATTTTCGCATACAAACCAAAAGACCACTTACCCGAACTAATGTTGGCTCTAAATTCCAGTAAACAGAGTTCAACAAACTATAGTCCAGCCTATCTGGTCCAAGGAAGAGAACTTCGGCTCCCGACTAGTTTGTACAGCCAAAAAGTACAGTCAGAACAACACGAGACTTCTTGCAAAGATAAAGGGAATCAACTACAAGAAATATTTCAAATAGTGCAAAAGAACCTACAAGCAGCAGCAAACAATCAAGCGGCTCACTACAACTTGAGACATCGTGAATGGTCTCCTAAAAAGGGTGACCTAGTACTGGTTCGAAAGCGTGTTTTGTCCAAAGCGGTCGAACATTTCGCTTCAAAACTTGCACCTCGTTTTGATGGGCCTTATCGGGTAGAAGAATTCATTTCTCCTGTTATTGTACGATTGGCCGACACTCGCAACACAAGAAAGCGCCAAGGCACCGCCCACGTTAAGGATTTAAAACCATATCACACGTAAAACATTATTGCACCGCTGCTAAGTGTTATACACTCATCCGTTTTCAGAATGTCCGGTTCGAAGTTTGAGCGCAGCTGTCTGAAATTTAGACAAACCTTAGAGCATGAACGTGGGCAACGTAAAGGCCTAACTATAATGTGCATAGATTGGCTTAAGCTTTTACCAAAATTAAACGAAAAGTCTGTCAAATGCATATGTGAATGAAAAACGACTTTTAGTTGGCCATAATGTACTTATATGAACTTAATGATTTTAAACCCATTGTTGCACAACTGCGTAGTACTTGTGTAATTACTAAGTAGATTATATAAAAAGAACTAAAAATGACAACAAAGTATTTGTATGCAATAATTTCCAAACAAAAAGTAAAAACAATTTTGTGGTAATTTGTGTAATTAAAAATTGAAAAAAGCTAAAATACATTTCTATTAAATTAAATACAATATTATTTGTTTAAATTTTTATTTATTTTAATAATTTTTGTAAACACACACATACAAACTCCTGAAAACAAATGATTCCGCACAGAAAGTGCGTTCAGTTTCGTACTTTGCTTAAGCAACTGACATTAGACGAAACTTAACGAAAAGTTTCATTAAGCACATTATAGTTGTACACATTTGATTATACGTATTCGCACAGTTGCTTAAGCTGGCTTAAATTAGTTTATGCACATTATAGTTAGGCCTTAAATGAGCAATTTTAATTGAGACACCCTATCCCAAGGAAAAGGTCCACGTAACTTCCGTGCAGACAAATTTACCCAGACTCGATGTCCGTGATCTTATCGTGCCACATATACCCACTGTGGATCCACTAGCCAGTTTAGTACACGCCTTGGGGATCGACGCGGAAGAGGAAGCTGAAGTACACAGCGGTGTCATCGCTGAAGTCCTATCTACTATTAAACCAATTGATCCCGGCAAGCGCTCCCGATTTAGAGTAAAACTACAGAATTTTCAAGTTGAGGTACATATTCGACGTTCCTTAGATGTTTGGCTTGTTGTGGGAAAATCTAAGTTCCTATTTCCAAAGCCTAGAAACGACATCGCTGTTGAGACTTGCTTATCTTAGGGAGGACCCCTTATATAAATTATTTGTTTATAAATTTTTAGTTTAAAAAAAATTAAACTTTATTTCTTCACTTCCAAAATACAACTGAACTTAAAACTATTTTACAAAATTAATTACAGCTTAAATTCTAAGATAAAATATGCTTAGTAATTAATAAAAACATGCTTCGTTACCGTATGCAATATTATTGGTTTTTTGACCGTCTGGAAACAGGTCAGCAATTTACAATGAACTAAACAAAAGTTTAATAAACTGCAATTGGGTCATTTTATATTGAAAGTAAAATAATTAAATGTTTTTTATATTAACACCTTCCCACTTAAATCCGATCGTCCTCGTTCGGCTGGAAATAAGAACTGTATGTATTTGCTGTTACACCTTTGGGTTCCTTTCCTTTGGATTCCGATAATTCCGGCATAGATACGTGTACTTGGGGCTGGTTACTTACTAATGTTGGAACGAGATATGATTTATTTTCTTTCTTACACATTCCGGATTTAACAATTACAAGGATTAATACAAACATTGCAGTTAAGGCTATTCCAAGATTGATACCTGAGTTCTGTGTTATTAAGTTGCATTTCCTTTACCATCTCCAATGACAATTCTTCTTCGATATTTGGCTTTGGATTTCTAGGTTGTAAAATAGCAGGTAATGGCTTCATCTGTGCTGTCTCAAATGAGTTGTAGACTTGATCTGATATTGAAACAGACTCATTATGGAATTGCACTAAAAATGTACCGGTAAGGTTCCGAGGTTCTTTGTTAATAAAAATCGCTCCATTGAAGTTATTTAAAAGGATTGTTCCGGGTGAAATTTCGGCTCTAGGGTGGGTATATTTCGATTGTTTATTAAATAACTTCAGCGAATTCAAAATTTACAAACTGTATTGAATCTGTATTTATTACATCTTTAATTATATTTATTTCAGTATAAGATAATATAAATGAGTTAATTATTCCGATTTTAGCCCAATGCATGGCATATTGAATATTAATTATTTCTTCTTTTACTATATCTAATTTATATTTTAGGACCATTATGGCCTGCTCCTTTATGGAGTTGGTACTACTACTGTTTATGTTTCTTAATATTTCATTAGTTATTTTAGTTATATCTTTAAATTTATCAATTGATAATCTATTTATAACTACTTGTTTATTATTATTTCTCAACATTTTATTTGTTTTTTTCTCTAAAATTTCAAAATCGTCGTGGTCAGGACTTCCAGGTATCCATTTCCATGCGGACCCTAAAAAATTCAAGGATCTTTTAGATTTCGGTTTCAACCTATCTAGGAACTCCTGAAGCTCTTTTAGCTCGTGTCTAAGGAAGGGGTAGAGGAAGTGGGATTGATTAACTTTTTGGTGTAATGTTTCTTCTAAGCTGTCGATCAATTCTTGATATTCGTCCATATTAATAGTATGAATAAGTTTGAAGGTCCCAGTCTGTATCTTCGCTTGTCCAGACTTAATAGTCACTAATTGTGAATTCGTGTAGTCCATTATTTTAATGTCAGCATAAGCGAGGGTAAAGAGTAACCTGCAATTAAAGTTATTTTAATTCTTTATGTTATTTTTGTGAATTGTTTTTCCTGATTCTGCTATAACGGTAGTGTTCTTATTTTCTCTAACTATTTCTTTTCTATATGTTTTGCTGAGTTTTGTCCCTAGTCTTTTGTTTTCCTTTACGTAAATAGTTTGTCCAGGTTCGTAAGTTCTAGGTTCTGTCTTTTTCTTGTTATGATAAGTTATGTCCTCTATTTGTTTTTCCTTTAGTCTTTTTACGGTGTCTTGTTTAACTTTTTCTATATCTAGAGGATTAATAGTAACTCTCCCCAAAAAGAATGTTTCTATGGGTTTCTTTTGTATGGTTGAGTGTATTGAATTATTATATTCGTATGTTGCTCTGTGTAGTAATTCTGAGAAAGTCCACTGTCCATTCTCGGCTTTCAGACAACGCATAACCTCCGAAAGTGTGGAGTGGAATCTCTCTATTTGACCGTTGACGCTACTGCTGTAAGGTGGAATCCTAAATACCTTTATGTTATATTGATTTTCCAGCATAAAAACTATAACTGTAGAATTAAATGATTTTTCATTGTCCATGACGATTATTTCTGGCATACCGAATGAAAGTAACATCTCTTAGGGATTCTTTAACATCCTCGACGGACCGAGATTTTAAAATTCTAGCTTGCGCGAATTTTGAAAATTTGTCTATAGCGGTTAGTATTGACCTTTTGCCTGTCATAAAAATATCTATGTGGACGATTTGTCCAGGGAATTGTGGTATTGGCGTCTCTTGGATTGCGATATAAATATTTCATATTTATTTTCCTTACACACTTTGCAAGGGCTAATTAGTTTTTTTATTTTCGAATGCATTTGCGGAAAGTAAAATTTTGTTAACAGTTGTGCCTTATTCTCAATACTGTTCCTGTGAGCTCGATTGTGCTCTTTAAGTATTTCGGTTTCCTGTTCTTCGTTGTTTTTCAAATCTGTGACTGTTTTCCTAGAATATTTAACCCTATATTGGGTGAAATTATTTTTATAAACTTCTTGCATCATTCCCAATATTTCATCTGATGTGTATATGCAATTAGTTACCGAGGGATTCAGATATCTTTTAAATATCTGAGTCAGAGACTCTGGTGTAATATTGAGTTCGTTAATCCTGTGTCTGTGAAAGGTAGGGAAAACAATTTCAAAGTTATAAAATGGTTGGCTTCCTTCATTTGAAATGAATATTTGATTCTTGAAGACGTTTATGGGAGCGTCCGTGTATTGTATTAGATTTTGGGATGAACTCTCATCACTGTGTTGAGTTAAAGTGTTTACAAGAGTGTTCTCATGCGAAGGTCTGGATAAGGCGTCGGCAACTACATTAGTGCTGCCTGGCTTATATTGCAATTCGTAATTGAAATCCTCGAGAAATGCTTTCCATCTTTTAAGTTTAAAATTAGAATTTTTGTTATTTAAAGCGTAAGTCAGAGGAAGATGGTCTGTAAATATCTTTAACTTTGCGGAGCCATATAGGTAATTCCTTAGTGACTTTAATGCCCATACGATAGCAAGCAATTCTCTTTCGTTTGTAGCGTAGTGCTCTTCTGCTTTGCTAAGGGTTCTTGATAGGAAAACAATAGGCCTATTTTCTTGGGATAGCACTGCTCCCAATGCATAGTTAGAGGCGTCTGTCGTGAGGGTAAATGCTTTATTAAAATCTGGATACGCTAACATGACATCGTCAGAAGTCAATATGGTCTTTAGTTTTATAAAGGCATCCGTTGCTTCCTGATCTAACTAGATTGTAATCTTTTTTGACACATATTTCGACGAACGTCCTGCCTCCCCTCTCAAAAACATTGTCAGGGGTTTTGCAATTTTAGCATAATCCCTGATAAAGCGTCTATAATAGTTTGACAGACCCAAAAATGATCTTAAATCTTTTAATGTTTTGGGTGTAGGGAAATTTAGGATTGCTTCTAATTTTTTTGGGGTTGGTTTTTATTCCTTCATCTGAAATGATGAATCCCAAAAATTCCTCTTCTCTTTTTAAGAACTCACACTTATCTAATTGAACTTTCATGTTTGAAAGTTTGAGAGTTCCGAAAATGGTATCTATATTTTTATAATGGTCTTCATCATTTTTGGAGAATATTATAACATCATCCATGTAAACAAAACAAATTTTTCCTATCCATTTCCTCAGTATGTCGTCCAGTGTTCGCTGGAATATAGAGGGCGCATTTCTTAAGCCAAACGGTAATCTGGTAAACTCATATTTACCATTGTTGACTGAGAATGCTGTTTTTTGTCTATCGGCTTCTCTTAGCGGTATTTGGTGAAACCCGCTTTTAAGGTCTAGCACCGAGAAGAATTTGTTTTGTCCCAATTGTGGGAGAACGTCATTGATTTCTGGGATGGGATATTTGTCTGGTAATGTCTGTTCGTTTAATTTCCTATAGTCGATTACCATACTATACTTTTTCTGACCGGATGCATCGGCTTTCTTGGGTACTATCCAGATGGGCGAATTATAGGGAGATCTAGAGGGTCGGATGATACCTTGTTTCAAGAGGTCTTGTATCTGTTTTTCAACCTCATCTTTTAGTTGTACGGGATAAGGATAGTATCTAGAATATATAGGTTCATCGGTTTGTGTTTGAATATCAGCAACTACGGCTGTGGTATATGTGAGACTCTCATTAGGATCACTAAACAAGGATTTATGACATGCAATAACTTCTTGTAGTTTCTCCGTTTGTTTTTGTGTTAAATGATCTGTCCTGATTTGTTTTATTCGAACTTTTAGATTTTTATTGATTAGCATGTAATTATCTGCTAAGTAAATAATGGCTGATAATTCTTTTAAAGTATCATTTCCTAAGATACCATGGAAAGTATTTAATGTTGGTAATAAATAAAATTTAATTTTGCCTGTGTCTTTGCCGAAAAGATTAATGAATGTATGGTGGGTGATTTTATTATTTCCGCCTACTGAGTTTGCAAAAAAGCAATTTTCGTTTGGTAATGGATTTCGTACTAAGTTAGGCACAATATAATTTTTGTTTGAACCAGTATCAATAAGAAAGTTTAAAATGTATTCGTCCTGCACTCAAAATAAGGTAGGGACGAATCTACTGGTCTAAGAAATGTATGTCTACAAATTCTTGAGTTTCTGCTTGGTTCTGAAGGTAGTCGTCTAATGTTGGGATCTAGTATCTGATTAATTGCTATCTGACATTGCTGTGCGCAAATTCTAGCTATCATTTCTTCCATATTCCTATTATTTTCATTATTAGGAGCTAGATTTGGAATATTTGCATTCAGGACTGGAGGCCTGACCAAATTATTAGGATTAGACATTATTTTTTATATAAGTAAAGATTATATTTGTGTTAAAGTTTTTTCTTATTTCTATTGGAGGGTCTCGTAAGAATCGCAATAGTGGTTCTAGAATTTAATATTTGTTTGCTCTTAAGGAGATATTAAAATTTTTAAATTGATTCACTTTTTTTTTATTATTAAGTTTAATAATTTTCACTTTTTCATAGGGTTTTAAAAGAGATATAATTTTAAAATTGATGAACTTAAAAAAAGGAAAAATTTTCTTGTTAGATTTACTGTTGATTTATTTCACCTAATTGTTAAATTTAATAACTTTCACTTTCTAATATGGTTTAAAAGAGCTATAATTTTTAAATTGATTACGTTTCAACAAAATTTTAATTTATTTCACTTAATTGATTATTTCTTTGAAACTTTCGTTACGTTCTTCTTTAAAAAACATAAAATTTTCTTTAAATTGAAACTTTTTAATTGACTTTTAAACTTGTATTTTTTTAATTTAAGATTTGTATTTTTTTCACTTTTAAAATTTTAGATAGAAAATAACTTAATTCTATTCTTACATAAAAATGGTGATCATCCTTATGGAGCTGGTAGTGGGGTATTGTTCCTTTTTCTTTTTAGTACTGGGGTACCCGCGTCTCACACTATGTTCTCCACTCAAAACGTCCTTATTTTGTGGATAATCTTCCTTAATTGCAGCCTATGGGGTGCTTCTTGTCGGGAGTCCTTGAATCTGCAGCCTATGGGATGCTTCCCTTTTTTTAACGTTGGGCGCCAATTATTTGTTTATAAATTTTTAGTTTAAAAAAAATTAAACTTTATTTCTTCACTTCCAAAATACAACTGAACTTAAAACTATTTTACAAAATTAATTACAGCTTAAATTCTAAGATAAAATGTGCTTAGTAATTAATAAAAACATGCTTCGTTACCGTATGCAATATTATTGGTATTTGACCGTCTGGAAACAGGTCAGCAATTTACAATGAACTAAACAAAAGTTTAATAAACTGCAATTGGGTCATTTTATATTGAAAGTAAAATAATTAAATGTTTTTTATATTAACATATACACACAACAGAGAAAAAAAAAATCCAAACCAGGAGGGAGATGTAACGAAGTTTTATGAATTATTTACTTTACATTTTGAATGAATTATTTTATTTACCTTTTGAATGAATTATACTACTTTTATATTCTTATTATTATTATTTTTATACTTTATACATTAAGCAGCACGCTCTTATGATTTTATATACTTTTTCATCTCAATTATTGTAAGGTCAAATGGTTAAGAGATACGAAACAAGAGAAGTGTAATGTGTTTAAATGCGCTCTCTCACTTACACTACTACACATCATTGATCAACTAGTGTGTGTAGTACTATATGCTGGCGTGACTAGCACTACAGCGACAGTTGGCTTGGGTTCGTCTTGGTGGTCGGACACAACTTCAGTAGTGGTAGTGGCCAACTCAGTGTAGTGGTAGAGGGTTCTACTGGTTTTTATAGCCATAGTTCCCGGACCAATTAATAAGTAGTAGTGGTAGAGGGTGGCTACTGGTTATTACAGCCATAGCACCCAGACCAAGCTGTAGTAGTGCAGGGGGAACCTACAGGTTTTTATAGCCTTAGGTCCGAGGCTTAGCATTTACTAAAACACTAACGATTCATTAGCCAACCAGCAAGCCATACACTCGTCGCACGGGTAATCCACGACACTGGTGTTCCGGTCATTTTCTTTAAAATTTCGCGCGGACTGGTTCATTTTCTTAACCATTTCTTTATTCTGAATTTGTTGAATTTATTTAATTTTAATGAAATAAATTGGGAAACAAAATATTTCAACGTGTTTTTTTCTACGCCTGGCCAAACCCGGCGAGCTACTCCAGCATTTATCCCTGATAATATATATAATATAAATATGCTCAGATATATGTGGGCCGATATCGAGGAAAAATATTTTTGCTTTGTAATCACCATTCCAAAAAAGATATCTTTCATGGGCATTTTCATGGAAAAGTTTGTTTAAGCTATATCTCAGTTATATATGGACCGATATCGGAATTTTATATTTTCTGTATTTTAGTAACCTTCTTTTATAACGAGAATTGCTTTTCAGCAAAAAAATGTTAATGGAAAAATCGGTTTAGGCTATATCTCGGATATATATGGACCGATATCGGAAATTTTCATTTTTAATATTTGACCCGGGTATACCCGAGAATAGCCTAAATTGGTTTTTTCATGAAAATGTCGCGAAATCGAACTTAAACAACTTCTGCTAATAAAATGAGGTTATATAAATATGGAAAATGAAAATTTCCGATACCGGTCCATATATACCCGAAATATAGCCTAAACCGGGTTTTTTCATGAAAATGTCGCGTAAGAGAACTTATTTTTTTTCTTAAAAGCAGTTCTGGTAATAAAATGAGGTTATATAAATATGGAAAATGAAATTTTACGATATGGGTCCATATATACCCGTGATATAGCTTAAACAGGGTTTTTCATGAAAATGTCGCGTAAGCGAACTTAAACAACTTTTTTTTGCTTAAAATCAGTTCTGGTAATAAAATGAGGTTATATAAATATGGAAAATAAAAATTTCCGATATCGGTCCATATATATCCGATAAACCGATTTTATAATATATATAAAAATTTTTTTTTACTTAAGAGCAGTTCTGGTATAAAAGGTGGTTATTAAAATACATATAATGAAAATTTTCGACAATTGTTCATATATACCCGAGATATAGGATAAACCGATTTTTCCATGAACATATGCTGAAAAGTAATTCTCGTTATAAAAGAAGGTTACTAAAATACAGAAAATGGAAAATTCCCATATCGGTTCATATATAACCGAGATATAGCTTAAAAATTTTTCCATGAAAATGTCCATGAAAGGTTTCGTTTTTGGACTGGTGATAACAAGACAAAAATATTTTTTCCCCGATATCGGTCCATATACAGTGGTGGCCATAAAATTAAAACATTCTTCTTAGTCAATTAATATCCTGTTTTGATGGTATCTTGATCTGAGATTGTATTGTTGGTTTACTAGAAGCCGTGCATAGCGTTTTACATCTGATCCGTATCGGCAAAACTTGAATTCGTCACTCCATAAAATATTTTTCCATAATCTTATTGGTTTCTTAATATTTTTCTGACAAAAATCAAACTGGATTTAAAAATGTTGTTTGGAGACGAAAGTCACGTAAGGCACCTTCATTTAGCCCCCGTCTAATAGTTCTAGATAATGTACGGATATCATATGATGACTCTAATTCAACTTTTAACTGTTTAGAACTTTTATATCGATCAGATTTGGAGGCCCTCATGACTATTTTATCGTCTCCCTGGCTGTGGTTGTACGAGGTTTGAAGGTTCTGGGTACGTTATTTCAGTTCCCAAGGATATAAAAATTGTACATTGCATTATAAATTTTACCTCTAAAGCACACAAGTAATTGAGAAAACTCATTCACCGTCTTCACAGAGCCTCTGAGATTAATGATTGTCTTCCTTTCTTCTTCGGAGCAACTTGGTCATGCAATGCAACTTGGTTTGCCACGACTAGTTACTAATATTGGTATACAGTTTACAGATATCATTTAAAACATACTAACCTACAAGTTAAAAAAAAATAAATAAATTAAATTAGGTATTAAAATAATGTTATTTATATAGCAGAACTGAAAATGTTTTAATTATGTGTTTACTTAAAACTACCCTTTCTCATATAATGACTTACTTTTTAAGAAAGCTGAACAGAAAATAAATGTAAACAAAGAATCGAGTACAAGAGAGATCAAACTTATATTTTCAGTCGAAAAGAATAGATTTATGTTTTAGTTACATGTCCATCACTGTATATTCGAGCATATTTAGGGTAGATTCGGCCCAAGTGAATATACCACACTCTTACTTGTTTTATGTAAGTTCACTCTTTTCATTTCTTTCGGTTTTGTACTTATTCCGGTTTTATTTTAGAATACTCCGATCAAAAACAAACACGTTCGTTTACTGTTGAAGCTAAACTCCGAATGGGGTGTCCGCTTGAAATCACATTTTGGAATGACAATACAGTGTGATGTTCGCTGGAATGAACACATTTTTCATGTCTCTAAAGAAGCATTCAAGTGACTCTGTATTTTGAAACGGTGTAAGATGTACTTTACTCCATATGATATCCTTACTATTTATACCACCGGCCGCGCAGCTGGCGCTTGAAAGTATATTTTGGGCTTTCTAGACCGTGTGCAGGAGAAGGCGAAGAAACTTATCGGTGACAGTAAGGTATCCCACTCTATTGACTCACTGGGGCATCGACGCACTGTAGGGTGCGTTACTCTGTTCTATCGTTACTACAATGGATTTTGCTCTGACGAAATTAGAGATCTAATTCCCGAAACACGCGTATTTCTACGTAATACTCGTGCATCGTCCAGGGTCGATGTCCGGAGAATCGTACAACGCATTACAGAGAGAATTCGTCTTTCAGCCACACGCTTCTTCTGTGGAATAAGTTGCCTGCAGACGTGTTTCCTGTCTGTTATAACGTTGGAAGGTTCAAGTCAAATGTTCACAAACACTACTCCCTCTTTCCCCCTCCTCACAACCTATTTTCCTAGTTCTGGTACAATGCACTACATATGTAGAGGTCATCCCCTGCGTACTGGTCCAAGAAAAAAAAAATTAAAAGAAATTGCAAAAAAAGGTATAATTCTTATATTAGATCCCAAATAAAAATATATCTTTTTCCACAAACTATAAAAAAGGTGATGATACGCTTTTGTTGATGGAGCTAAAATAATGAAAAATCAAGACATATGTACGTGTACTCCACCATGGAACAATCGGACTTTCAATGAGCTATAACAGATGAGAACAATTTTTAGTCCGAAATTTTTTTTTTCTTTTAGAACAGACGAGACTAATTAATCCGGCATAACATGTATACGTATACACAGCATTATGTATATATCCGTGTTTTCGTATACATTTCATTAATTGATGTTGGTTTGTTCTGCTTGTGCGGGCATAAGGCTGGATCAAGGCGAATTCATTACAAGGTGAACTTAACAGCACAGGTGATTATTTTATGATTCTCGCGTTTTTTCCAATGAGACTGTCAAATTTGTTTTCTCTTGTTTACAAACTTTTTCGCGCCATTTTAATGTAAAGATTTTTTTGTGTGATTTAGTGCAATTTCAAGAAGTTTTTGTGAATTTAAAAGTGAAAAACTAATATAATCTGTGATTTTAATTACAAACAATTATAAAAGTTTATATTTAACATTTATATAAGATATTTTCCCAACTGAACAATCTTAGGCGAATTTAGATTTTGACATTCACGATATGTTTTACAATAACAAAATACATAGTATTGAATTCGCCCTTCCGCTTGCATTCAGCTGCATAAATTCGCCTTGGGCTGGATGAAAAAATTATGTCGACTAAATATCACTTTCATCCCCCCGTTCGTCTACAAGCTGCAGAACAATTCTTCTCGTCTGTTATAGCTCAATGGTGTGACGAAGGCGAATTCATTACTAGGTGAACTTGACAGCTCTTTTTTGCTTGCCGCGTTTTTTTAAATGAGACTTACAAATTTTTTTTCTTTTGTTTACAAAGATTTTGGTTTTTTTTTTTTTGTATAATTAAGTGAAGTTTCAAGACATTTTTGTGAATTTAAAAGTGAAAAGCCATTATAATCTTTGATTTTAATTACAAACAATTATAAAAAATTGTATTTAAGTTTTATATAACATTTTTCTTTCTTTTTCTTAATTTTTTCTTAAGGGCGATTTTAATTGCCAAACTTTTTAGCAATTTTCTTTTGGAATTGCTTTCTTGTCCACACACAAAAACTTTTTTCGGCAATTCTTGAGCTTTCTCTACCTTTTATTTCATATAATTTACATTGTATATGCACATACACATAACACGTGAGATAAAAGTAAGGAATTGCTGAGAACTGCCGAGTACCGGCAATTATTTTTTCCTTCTTATTCCCCTCACCGAAAGCTTCTATAAAGTCAAGAACTGCCCAACTAAAGTTGCTGTGTCTGACCTGGCACTAACCGAACAATCTTAGACGAATTTAAATTTTGACATTCTCAGTAAGTTTTACAATAACAAAATACATAGTGTAGCATGATCACGACATGAATTCACTCTTTTAGCCATAACAAGAATGCATCCTATTAAAGGCATGTATAAGAAATAACTAAAAGAATATTAAGTTGCATTTTAAATTACCACTGTCCTCACTTGACACCTCTTGTAGTCACTGACAGTTGTAGCGACAGTGCGCCTATAAAGTGCTATCACTTGAAAATAAACTTGAGGGGCAAATGATATGGGCTTATAATAGTATGATGCATGTGTGATGCACTGCTATAATTAAATCTAAAACATATGAATCGCGCCGCACAAATGTAATTCCAGTGTTAAGAACAATTATCAAACAAGCATTGATTCGAGCAAACCATTTTTGCTCATCAAAACTTAGAAATAAATAAAAATATTTAATTTAATACTAAAAAATTGTTTAATTGGTTTTTATGGCGATCCCGCCAGTTCTTAAGCCCAGTTCAGACTATTATACTTTGTATTAATACTTGTCAAAAATTCAAATAATACGTGCAAGTCTGATAGTCTGAATGTAATCCGTCATACATACGAAAAATAATACGATACAAATTTGATATCCCATACGACTTTGTTGTTTTTTGAAACTTTTCAAAACGATAATACTTTACATTGGATCAGGGTTGTGTTTTTTAGCAAACCAGCTAATTAAAAATTGAGTAGTCGGCTATTTCGTAGCCGATGGGGTGCCGTCACTGATAGTATTTTTTGTCGTTATAAAAAGCTCGAAATTTGGAATTTAGTCATTTAGTCATTTATAAATGTATTTTGCTCATGCTATATTTAGAACATAAAATATGTTTGTGCTATTGAATTTGTATGTGTTATACATAATTATTATTTTAACTGTTGAAGAATTTCACGCGCCGGCAGGTCTATTGCCTACGACGAATAACGCACCTGCCGCCGTGAAAAGTTTTATGATGGCACATCTATGTTGGTTCATATCAAGTGTGATGGTGTGAATGCAAAATCTAATTTACGTTAGACTTTTTGACAGCCGCAAGAAATGTGTTTAGACTTTTATCTCACAAAATCTAATGAAATTTATTTATACTTGTATAATAGTCTAATTGGGCCTTTAGCAAAAACAAAATAAAACAATCATACATTTTTTAAAGGAGCACCCTAAAATAAAAATAATAAACTTGAGATCCTGGCGGACAGCCCAGTATCCACCAGAAGAGTGTTCTGCCAATGAACACTAAACGGTCATGAAGCCAGGACTGCATCCATTAAACCATCTTTCCTCTGCTGACGAGAATTCCTCATCTGATGACGACAACATCATCCCAAAGAAGCGGAATCAAAACAAATAGAAATAAGTATGAAAATTAAAAACAAATAAGCGGAATCAGAACAAATAGAAATAAGTATGAAAATTAAAAACAAATACTATTAAACAAAACTTTTCCTTTTACTGAAGTGCATTCTAGCCGCACTCATAGGACCAGTAAGCGAATTTTCGCTCGTGGCAAAAAATATTTTTTTCTCTTTATTTTTCTCACTACAAAAATGTATATAATTTTAAGATATATATATATACATATATATATATATATATATATATATATATATATATATATATATATATATATATATATATATATATATATATATATATATATATATATATATATATATATATGCATCCAAATACTTAAACATTGTACAATTTGTATGAGCTTTTGTAGTATGAAAAAAAAATACACTTTTGAAAAATATAGTAGAATCCTAATTTAACAATGGGCAAAACAGAATCTAAACTAGAAAAACCGAATGCAAATGTAGTAAATAATGTTGAAATCGTTGACCATACTCAGGAAATTAATTCACTGTGGACACTAACACTAATTTTAACAACAATAGCTGCAGTGAATCATCTGCTTGAAATTTACATCCTACATAAAAGCATACCATCATCAAACATTAGGAACGATGGAAAGAAGTCACAGAACTTTCAATGAATATGTACGCTGCTACATATCGGTAGATAAATCCGATTGGGATGAATGGTTAAAGTACTTTACTTATAGTTTCAATACAACACCATTAACGGTACATAAGTATTGTCCTTACGAGTTAGTTTTTGAAAAAACATCTAATAATTTCCAAATTTTTAATGAAGTAGATAGAACAGCACCATTATATAATATAGATGACTACGCCAAAGAGGCAAAATTTAGGCTAGAAGTAGCATAAAAAGGGCCCAGCAATTACTAGATAAGAATAAAATTAACCAAAAGGAAAATTATGATAAGAATATTATAGACCATAATTTAAAAATAGAAGATTTAGTACTACTAAGGAATGAATCAGGTCATAAGGTAGAACCAAACTACAAAGGCCATAATAGTACATAAAAAGTTATATCATAGTAAATAAAAATATACATCCGCGGAGTATCATTAAAATATAATAATATAAATAAATATAATCAGTAAACAAAATTTTTATTTTCATATACAGTCACTCACATTTAAAGTCGGGCAGACACATGAAAAAACTTTTAGTCCCAATATTTATAAGCTGACGAAAGAAAAATTCGTTTTAATTTTGTTTATTTTATCACAAAAGTTCTTTTATTTAAAAACAACAAAAACAATTTATTCCAAGTTCTTTTATTAAATGTATACGAAGGCTTAACTTAAATAAGTTCACTTTTCACATTTAAAGTCGGGCAATTAATAATAAATTAGCATTATGTGAACATAACGCAAAATTAATATTTTGTAGATCCACCTTTTTGGGTTTCAACAGCTTGTAAGCGGTTAGGCAAAGATTCCACTAATTTTTTGCAAACCTCAGGACTTATATTATTCCACTCTTCCTGTAAGGCATTCTTTAGTTGTGGAATTGACGTACACTGCCTGTCCTGCATCCGGCGGCCTAATTCGTCCCACAAATGTTTAATAACATTGATGTCCGGACTTTGTGCAGGGGTTTTAATAACCTTCGGACAGTTATAAAGCAGCCAATTCTTTACATCATATGCTGAATGTTTAGGATCATTGTCCTGGTAAAATTGGAAATTAGTTTCAATGCCGAGTTTTTTTACGCTTTCTTTTAAATTTTTTCTCAAAATATTTAAATAAGCATTCTTATTCATAACACCGTCAATGGAATGCAAATTTCCAACTCCTGAGGCTGCCATGCATCCCCAAAACATAACCGATCCACGACCGTGCTTTACTAGTTTTCTTAAATTCTTGCCTTCCATCTCTTTGTTTGGTTTGTGTTAAATTTACTTTCGTCAGTAAACAATACCTAAATATTAAGTTTTTATGTTTGTTCCAACTTACGGTACTCCAGAAATCAAAATCTTTGGTCATATATTGACGAGCAAAAACAAGCCGTTCGCTTTGGTTTTTCTTACTTATAAGAGGTTTTGTCCGTGCCACTCAGCCATGAAAGTCATTCTTGCGAAGAAGTCTTCTTATTGTTTCTGGGTTTACCTCCGTCCCAGAAGCTTCCTTGACCATTGCTGTCAGTTTTGGAGCAGAAATAAAAGGATTTTTCTTCACCTGTTTTAAAATCATGCTCTCATCTCTGGGTGAAAGCTTTCTTGCTCGGGCTCCGCGTTTTTTATTTGCTACCAAACCACTTTCTTTATATCTAGAAATGATATCATGCACTGTAGATTTGCTTTTTTTTATCAAATTAGATATTTCCCTTTCAGATTTTCCATCTAAGTGCAACTCAATTATTATTTTCCGTTCTTCGAAGGTGGATTGTTTAATTTTGCGCGGCATTTTTCAAAAAACTTTTATAATCTTCACTGATCGAATGATTGTGTAAGAAGAAATAATTGTTTTGAGACAAAAGAAGAAAAAAGTGGAAATAACGGTATATTTCACTTTTTCATTGTACAAAACATTAAGTGCCCGACTTTCAATGTGAGACAGAGAATTTACTTTTTCTCATTTTGTTATTCTTATGTATTTTATAACGGGACTTAAAATAAAATTTCTTTGGTTTTTCTATTAATAAGAGTTTTTATGATAAAACAAAAAAAAGTTAAGCGCATTATCTTTCATCAAAACATAAATATTAAGATCATAAATTTTCGACAATGTTTGCCCGACTTTAAATGTGAGTGACTGTATACGTAACGTAAACTTGGTTGAAACCCTATGTTTCCACTCGATCTGTAGGGATTCCTGGTTTCAAACTATACAGGAATGATCGTTTGGGGTCTAGAGGTGGAGGGGTAGGAATTCATGTATCCAAAAAATTAAGCATAGGAGAGTAATGCAATTTTCGAACTTGGAGTTTGTGAATCTTTGTTCATTGAACTTTGCCTAAATAATACAGCAATACTCTTTGGTGTCGTCTATTTGCCTCGCGATGATGTTTTATCTTTTGAAAATTTACACAGTGAACTACTTTCTCGTTTCTCTAACAACATTATTGTCGGTGACTTCAATTCCAATTTATTTAATATCGACAAATCCAGTCTTATGCGTCTCGTATGCTCTAGATGCAGCTTGTTTATTATTCATAACTCGTACCCATATCATTTTGATGTAAGACATGGCTCCTGATCGACTACTGGCTGGTTAGTGACATCTCATCTCTCGAACTATCTGACCAGATATAGCTTGCCCTTCAATTTCTCACCATGATTTGATTTTTTCTTAATTTCGTCTGAGAGTGGATCGCCAAATTGAGTACTTTGAATATCGTGACTATAATGCTATTAATTAGGAGGGTATTTTTTATGTCTATCTAATTTTGATTCTGCAGAATTCTACCATGATAGTGCTGATGCTCAATGTCTTTCAATTAACTCTATTTTGCATACTTTATACACACACGTTCCAGTTATTAGGAGAAGGATTCAGTGCACCAATGTACCAGGGACATTCTCTTTGCTTGCTCTCTCAGGGATTTGGCTTTCAGAGTATTTAGATTGAATCGTTCTCATGAAAACTGGAGTATCTTTTGTAGACTTCGTAACAAGGCCACGTCTGTTATTCGCAAGATTAAAAGAAGACATTTTTCTAGGCTATTCCAGGATTTAGATACTGGAGGCATATGGAAAGTTCAAAATAAATCTGGGTTTACAAGCGATGACGCGATTCCTTTTAAAGGTGATGTTAACTAATTAAATGATTTTTTTTTCTTCTATAGGCTCTTCGGCAACACAATCCAATTTCGATTTTGCGTTTTATAGTAATGACACTCAGTATTTTTCATTTCGTTGTATTTCTGAACAGACTCTATATGATTCCCTATGTAGGGTTAAATAAAAGTCGCTGGGAACAGATGACATTTCTATTATGCTTATCAAAACTATTTATCCCTTTGTTACAGAATATCTTTTATTTTTAGGTAACACAATTTTGATTTCTTTTGAATTTCCCGGCTTTTGGAAAACAGCTAGGGTAATTTCGATTCCCAAGTCAAACCTAGTTCGAGGTCCGGAGGATCTTCGACCCTCTTCTATACTTCCTGCTGTATCTAAAGTTGTTCAGCTTATTATTAAGGACCAGACTCTGGAATTTGTAGCTAATGCTATTTGAAATAGGCAACATGCATATTGTAAAGGATTTAATACTACGTCATTACTTCTCACTATGACTGACTGTATTAGGCGGAACGTTATTGACAACTATTTTAGTGTTGTAGTTTCCCTCGGCCTTTCTAAAGCTTTCAACTCAATTGATCATAAGTTACTTATAGACAAGCTCAGCAATGAGTTTAAGTTTTCATGATCGAGTTGTAAACTCATTTATTCCTATTTGGCAAATAGGTCTCAATTTGTTGTGCTTGATGGTGTTAGCTCTGGGTTGCGGACTGTTCTTTTTTTTTTTTTTTTTTTTTTTTAACTTGGACCAGTACTCAGAGGATGACCCCTACATATGCAACATTGGGTCTTACGAGCGTTAAAAGTGACCCTGTTTTTACGACCCCATTCGGAGATTAATAGAAGATCACTGTTCAGTGAATCGTTCATATTTAGCCTCTTGGCAGTGATCTCTGATAGGCCTATGACCAAAAGAGTACGAGTGACAAATGCTGCTGTCATCTGAGAAAGAGTGGATAGGGTTGGAAGTTTGATAGAGAAGGTCGTTGAGAAAAATAAGAAATAGAGTAGGAGAAAGAACGGAGCCTTGCGGTACCCCTGAATTAATCTTGAACTCGTTTGATGAGACCCCATCTATAACAACTCGTATAGTGCGGTCTCTGAGAAAGCTCGATATAAACCGAGAGAAATCGTTACCGACACCAAAAGCAGTGAGTTTTGCCAGCAGTGCAGCATGCCACACTCTGTCAAACGCTTTGGAAATATCTAGAGCCACCCCCTTGCTTTCACCGAAATGAAGGATTGAGTGGCACCATTTATGCGAAAGATATGCCATAAGATCACCAGTAGAGCGACCCTTACGAAATCCATATTGGCGATCACAAAGTAATTTGTGCGACTCTAGATATCCCATAAGATGGTAATTAACCATACTTTCCATTACTTTGGAAAGCGCAGAGCAGATTGCAATTGGGAGGTAATTTTCAGGGTTATTTGCCTCACCCTTTTTGGGTATTGGTGTTACATTAGCGACCTTCCAGCACGATGGAAACTCACCACCATGGTAAGTTATGCTGAAGAGGCGTGCTAATGGACGCGCAAGCGTAGAAGAACACTGCTTCAAGACCAGTGCTGGAATGCCACCCGGTCCAGAAGTCTTGTTTATGTCGAGGTCTGCTAAAACCCTTTTAACTGCTCGCGCCCGGAAGAATATATTTGGCATAGTTACAGATACTCTTTCGAGCTCGGGAAGTGGTTGACTGCTTTCCGGCAAGCAGGAATTGCTTGCAAAAATTTCAGCCAATAGGTTAGCTTTGTCAACCGGGTCGGTGAATGCTTGGTCATTCTTTAAGAGAGTTGGGATTGATGAACTAGCACTGTTCTTTACTCTCTTAACGAAAGACCAAAAGGTCTTGCTGCCCCGAGGAGCTACAAGGACCTTGGCACGAAGGCGCTGTTCGTGATGAAACTTTTCACGCCTAAGTACCTTGGCACACGAAGATCTTGCCTTTTTGCGTAGCAGATCAGTGTCTGGGTTTTTGTTTAAACGCCAATTACTGAATGCTTCCTCTCTGGATCTGACTGCGTTTTTGCACGGATTTGACTCTTGGTTTAACCGAAATCTGCTTGGAGGGGATGAATGATTTCATCCCTAGCAATATCATATTCTCGACCATTTTTGCTGAAGCATTTATGTTGTTATGAAGAAAGCAGAGTTTCCAATTAAAATGCTCATAAAATTGGTTGAGCTCAGCTTAACGCGCCTTTTCGTAAATAAATATTGACCGTTTTGTAGCTTATTTCGAAACGTTACGAAGTTTAGAGATCGAAAAGGAGGCAGAAATGGTTCAATGATCCGAATTGCCGAAGGGTGCACTAACTTTGACTTCATACTTTTCAGGGTGTGAAGTCAGGAATAGGTCAAGTGTGTTTGAATGGTGCCCTTCAACACATGGAATATGCGTTGGATCATTCACTAATTGCGTCCTTCTGGAGTTGTATGACTCGAATGACGAAGCCAGGATGAGTTGTGAACATTGAAATCACCAGCAACAACGATTTCACTGCTCGGACAATCTTCCAGGATCTTCGATATAGAGTCGGAAAGGGCATCGAAACCAGAGAAGGTAGTATCCCTCCCTGCATTTGGACTTCTGTAAAGAAACCCGAAGTGCAAGAGGTGTGACCTGATTTTGAATTTAACCCAAAGACAGGTAAATTCGGCCTCATACATGCTTAATGCTTGCTGGCATTGGAACACAACTTCATTGCGTATGTAAATTACAAGGCCCCGATGGAAATTAAACAGGGATAGAAGTTGATACCCAGGTATATGAAAATCCTGTGGATCAGCATTCTCTGATACCTGGGTTTCACATAAGGCGAAAATATTCGGCCGATGGAGACACGTGTGAGCATAAACAGAGAAGAAATTCGTTCTCAGCCCACGTATGTTGCAAAAGTCAATTGTAAACCTTCTTGTCATTACGATGGAAAATCAATGGCCAAATGTTAATTGTTACTTTTGCTGTGGTGGCGAAGCCGGAATTTATTGTCGCTTAAATGACTTTACAGCATCCAGTGTGTATACCTTCGATACTATTTTGAAGGCCACTCTCGGTTGAGAAGGAAGGATACCCTTGCCACCATCAGAACGTTAAATAGGTGATTTTACCGATATTGACCGTGCAAAGTAAAGCATTTTTATCTAGCATTGGCTGGCCTTAATTAATTTTATGTATTTAGTATTAAGATTTGAATACTTATTGTTAGTTCATTTTGAAGATTCAATAAATAAAAACGCTTAACAAAAAAAAAAAAAAAATTAAATTCGTTTGCAAACGTATTTAATACGACCGAATTTTTCATATATCAAGGAATTATTATTTTTCGTTCGCGAATTTAATCCATAAAATTCGTCAGCGAATTTTAAAAGCAAAGAAGAATTAAATTCTGCTCGCGAACATAGAAATAAAATTCGTGAGAGAATTAGTTAATTAAATTCGCGAAAAGAATGAAAAAACCAAGAACGCAAAATAAAATTTTGCTCGCGAATTTTATTTTTAAGCCCGGAAATACAAATTTAAAAGAGAGAGAATTAAATAAAAATTTATTCGCGGGCAGAATTTTTTTCTACCTTGTTTTTAAGGCTCACTGCTTTTTTTACATCGCTCTACAGGTGTTTCAACCGCTAAGTAATCAAAGCCATGCTTTAGTTCTAAGCATGAACTGGTTCAGCTTGCTCTGCACACCATCAATGACAGCCACAATATCATCTGCATACCCAAACAGGTAGCTATCGCTTGGCATCTCGGTACGGAGAATATCATCGTAATTGATACTCCATAGCTCCTGGGTTGCTCCTGAAGTTATCCGCCTCTCATAGGTTTGCCCAGCATTTACTTTTAAGCTGGGGAGACCTGCGAAGTTGCCACTCTCTTCTAACTCTTCTTTTTTCTGTTAGAAGTTGTTCCATTTCAAACGAATATATTCTATTGCTCACATTTCTGGATCTTATATGGCTAGTGGTGGCATGTTGTACGGCTAGATTAAGGTGTTCAGAAAATTCGTTAATCGACACATCAATATCCTCAGGCGTTCTCAAGGCAATGTTTTCCGTACAATGTGTACTCAAATATTTTTTATATTTTAACCAATTAACTCGAGTGACAGTCAACGCCAAGTCACAAAACGGGGAACCAACCCCTTGGGGGAACGAAACAGAAACTATAGTTGGTGAGTGATCTGAGGACAAGTCTAATGAAGGCTCCACTTGCATCCATTCTGAGGGAAAATTTTTTGCAACTCCAAAGTCTATAACGTCTGGGATCTTGCGTTGGTCTGACGGCCAATAAGTGAGGTGTCCACTTGAAATCACACCTAGGCCCATTTTGGAAACGCTGTCAAAAAGCACACGGCCTTTCGGGGTAATTAAACGTGATCCCCAAAAAGTGTGTTTAGCGTTATAGTCGCCAGCCGCTAAAAATTGAGGACCAAGTGATTTGAAAAAAATTTAATATTGGCTTTCTGTTATTGAAAATCGTGGTGGTGAGTAAATCGAGGATATAACGATTTTTTCATGAAAATAATCAAGGCATATATTTGTAGCTTGGAGATATTCCTCACGTGTCCCGTTCATTAGATAGTGCTTAATTCTGGTCTTTATCAAATTTTTTTTTTTTTTTACTTGGACCAGTACTCAGGGGATGACCCCGACAAATGCAGTGCATTGTACCAGAACTAGGAAAATAGGTTGTGAGGAGGGGGAAAGAGGGAGTAGTGTTTGTGAACATTTGACTTGAAGCTTCCAACGTTATAATAGACAGGAAACACGTCTGCAGGCAACATGTTCCACAGACGAAGCGTACGGCCAAAAAACGAGTTCTCTCTGTAATGCGTAGTACGATTCCTCGGACAATCAACCACAAATGGATGAGCTCTGGACGATGAGCGCGTACTACGTAAAAATGTGCGCGTTTCGGGAACAAGATCCCTGATCTCGTCAGAGCAAAATCCATTGTAGTAACGATAGAACAGAGTAACGCACCCCACACTGCGTCGATGCTCCAGTGAATCAATAGAGTTGGATACCCTACTGTCACCGATGAGCTTCTTCGCCCTCTCCTGCACACGGTCGAGTAACCCCAAAATAGGCTTTGAGGCACCGACCCAAACATGAGAGTTGTATTCCATTTTCGGTCGGATGTAGGTGGTATAAATAGTAAGGAGATCGGATGGCGAGAAGTACATCTTACACCGTTTCAAAAAACCTAGGCACTTGAATGCTTCTTTAGAGATATGAAAAATGTGTTCATTCCAGCGAACATCACTGGTATCTTCATACCAAGAACACCAAGAGCATCCGATTCCTCAATATTTATACCATCCATGTGTACGGATGAAGCAGCATCTGCGGTCGTTTGTTTGTGTGTTAATAAGCAACATTGGGTCTTACGAGCGTTAAAGGCGACCCTATTTTTACGACCCTACTCGGAGATAAATAGAAGATCACTATTCAGTGAATCATTCATACTTAGCCTCTTAGCAGCGACCTCTGATAGGCTGGGTCTTAACCTAAAAGAGTATGAGTGGCAAATGCTGCTGTCATCCGCGAAATTGCCGAACCGCCGCAAGATCTTCCACGGGGATCTTTTGTGTCATATAATGTGTAGCCATTAATTTTGAAATAACTGTTGGTTGTCAAATGGGATTCAGCAATCATCATTATATCGATCTGCTTTTCCATAAGGAAGTGCTCAAGTTCATTTCTATGTTGGCGAATGCCGTTTGCGTTCCAGAAACATATTTTTAACCAACTCATATTTTTAAAATTGCCTGTAAAATAGTGGATTTCATTTTTAGCATTTCCTGCATCATGTTTGTCATAGAAACTGTAAAAGTGTTTATGGACTGAACAAGAGTCTGCAGAGTTGCCTCTAAATTACTAAAATTTGGGTCGCACTTTTGAGGTTTGGGTTCCTGGTTCAAGATTTGGTCGGCTTTAAGGACATTAGCATATGGAAATTGTTTGGAGTTTTGCGTATTTGTATGGGTGGTTGAATCGCCTACCTGGGGAAAATTGTTTTTACCAATGACATTTGGCTGCTGGGTTGCTGGTGAAACCGATAACTTATTTGTCATTGACCGCTTAAAATGAGTATAGACAGGGCAACCTCTACCATTTGCAGTGTGGTTACCTCCACAGTTACTGCATTTTTTAACACTTGCGTCGGCCTTTGGCTTGTTGCACTGAATTGTGCCGTGAAGTTTGCCACACACAACACAAACTGCGGGAAGTTTACAATATGCCTTAGTATGACCGAATTCCTGGCAGTTTAGGCATTGAACGGGTCCTAAACGCTTGTGCGGCTCCTCAACGGTAACCCTACGGTGAAGAAGAAATTTGAGGTTATAAATTTGGTGAGTTTCATTCTTTTTAAGAATAACATCCCCTGGCTTCAGTTCAACCCTAAACATGGGTTGAGGAATCTTTTCACGGTTCCGCATATTTACCACATTTTTTATTTTAAAATCTTTATCTAGCAGTGCAATCTTAACCTCATCCGTGTCTACATAAGGGTCAATACCTTTTATACAACCTGGAGGCCTTTAGCACTTTTGAGTTGATAAGTATAAAAAGATCTTTTCTTTTTTTCCAGAGCAGCAGAAAGTTTTCGGTAATCATTTTCACAGTTGACTTGGATTTTTGTTTCACTTATTTGTCCGTGCTTCACTGATGTTACGTTGAAGGTGTCTTTACCAATTGCCGTAATAAGTGCTTTTACCAGCTCATTGGATGTAGGTTCTCTCAAGTATATTGGTGACGGTTTAAATGTTTTTTTTTTTGATGTAGTTGGCTCGTCAGTCTGAAGGATAGCAAACCTATTACTATCCGTTGTCGCAGAGGTAATATCGCCCTTAGACATGATTGGTTGCGATGATATTTGCGCGGATTTAGGGCTTCGCTGACGTTTAACCACGGTTATATACCTATCCATACCCACTTGCGTTTTCGGTTTATCAACAATAGCTAGACTGGAAGATGGTTTGTCGTCTGTTGTAACAACAATGTTTGGCGAGCTCGAACGCGTGCGTTTCTTATCTCTTAGAGACAGGAGATTGTCCAATGATTTTTTCAATGATTCCTCTTCAGAAATCCAGAGATTTTTTCTAGTGGAGCTAAGCTCCCTCTCAGAATTGCATCTACTAGGTACACTCATGCAATTTTTTTTATTTATATTTTTTTAGTTTAAAAGTATATAAAAATAATTGTCACAAAGTTTTTCTTTTGTATAAATTCGCTCTTCCACTTATTGCGGTTTTCCAAGAAATCAAAACTTTAATGTATAGTTTTTTTCCAACTGGATAGGTAATCTACACGCACAATAACAATGCACTGCCACCGCACTTGTTTTATTGAAATTGATTTTATTGTTTAGTTAATGAAATGTGAGGAATTTATTTTCCCGCTGTTTTTTAAAATAATTTGTTATTGTTTTTACACTTTAATACAATATATTATCGATTTTATATGTAGGTTTAAAAGAATTTAAGCAGAATGATTTTATTTTATTTTATTTGTTCGCTTTAATACGACCGTGCGGTTGGAGAATCAAAGGAGAGCTGCAACTTAAGCGAAAAAATCTGGGGGCTAATTACGGGACTCGTGATCAAAATAATCTAAATGAATTTCGATTCTAAAAAAATTTTAAAACTAGGTGTTTAGCTTCGATAGTGAACGGACGTGTTTGTTTTTTGATCGCAAAGTAAAAGAAATAAAACGGGATTAAGTAAAACCGTAATAGGTGAACAGAGTGTTTTTGTTTAAAAGAAAAACATTGCGACATTTTTTTTAATACCGTTTTAAAATGTAAATAAAAAAAAAGAAGCAATTAATTGCATGAGTGTACCCATCAGATGTAATTCTGAAAAAGAGCTTAGCTCCACTAGAAAAAGTCCTTGGAGGAATCTGTGAAAAAATCATTGGAAAATCTGTTGTCGCTTAGAGAAAGAAACCGCACGCGCTCGTGTTCGCCACATATAGTTGTTACAACAGACGACAAACCATCTACCAGTTCAGTTATTGCAGATAAGCCGAAAACACAAGTAGGCATGGACAGGTATGTAACCGTGGTTAAACGGCAGCAAAGTCCCAAATCCTCTCAAATGTCATCTCAGTCCAAAATACCCAAAGATGATATGACCACCACGACAATGGATAGTAATAGGTTTGCTATCCTTCAGACCGATGAACCAGCAGTACCTAAAAAAGCCTTTAAGCCGCCACCAATATATTAGCGAGAGCGTACCTCTAGTGAGCTGGTAAAACAACTTATTGCGGCAATCGGCAAAGACACTTTTAACGTAACATCGGTTAAGCACGGCGCCATCAATGAAACGAAAATCCAGGTAAACAGTGAAAATGAATACCGAAAGTTGTCTGACGTCCTGGAGAAGGAGAAACGATCGTTTTACACATATCAGCTTAAAAGTGCCAAAGGTCTTCAGGACGTTATAAAAGGGATTGACCCTTTTGTTGACACGAATGAGGTTAAAACTGGACTAGAAGACAATGGCTTCAAAATTAAAAATGTGGTTAATATTAGAAACCGTGAAAAAATTCCTCAACCCATGTTTAGGGTTGAATTGGAACCTAGAGATGTTCTCCTGAAAAAGAATGAAGTGCATCCAATTTATGACCTCAAATATCTTTTGCATCGTAAGGTTACCGTTGAGGAGCCTCATAAGCGTTTAAGGCCCGTTCAATGCCTAAACTGCCAAGAATTTGGCCATACTAAGGCCTGGTGTAAGCTGCCGGCAGTTTGCGTTGTGTGTGGAGAAGTTCACGGTACATCACAGTGCAAAAAACCTAAGACTGACTCGAGCGTTAAAAAATGCAGTAATTGTGGAGGTAACCATACTGCAAACTACAGGGGTTGCCCTGTCTATACTCACTTCAAGAGGTCAATGACAAATAGGCCATCAATTTTAAATATGCCACCCCAGCAGTCAAACACCACTTCTACAAACAGTTTTCCCCAGGTACGCCAATCAACCAGCCATGTAAACTTGCAAAACCCCAAACAAATTTCTTATGCGAATGTGGTAAAATCCGATAAACCAAACTTGAATCAGGAGCCCAAGCCTCAAAACTCCGACCAACATTTTAGCAATCTTGAGGCAACTCTGCAGACTCTTGTTCAATCTATAAATACATTTACGGTTTCCATGACGAACATGATGCAGGAAATGCTGAAACTGCAGTCCACTATTTTGCAGGCAATTTTAAAAAAATGAGTTGGTTAAAAATATGTTTCTGGAACGCAAACGGCATCCGCCATCACAAAAATGAACTTGAGCACTTCCTTATGGAAAAGCAAATCGATATAATGTTGATTGTTGAAACCCATTTGACAACCAACAGTTATTTCAAAATTAATGGTTACGCATTATATGACACTAAAGCTCCCCGTGGAATATCTTGCGAAGGATCGGCAATTCTAATAAAATTCAGAATTAAGCACTATTTAATGAACGAGATACGTGAGGAGTATCTCCAAGCAACTAATATATGCATTGAATATTTTCATGAAAAAATCGTTATTTCCTCGATTTACTCATCGCCCCGATTTTCAATAACAGAAAGCCAATATTCAAATTTTTTCAAATCACTTGGGCCTCGATTTTTAGCGGCTGGCGACTATAACGCTAAACACACTTTTTGGGAATCACGTTTAATTACCTCGAAAGGCCGTGTGCTTTTTGACACCGTTTCCAAAATGAGCTTAGATGTGGTTTCAAGCGGACAACCCACTTATTGGCCGACAGACCGACGAAAGATCCCAGACGTTATAGATTTTGGAGTTGCGAAAAATTTTGCTTTAGAGTAGATGCAAGTGGAGCCTTCATTAGATTTGTCATCAGATCACTCTCCCACTATAATCTCAAACTGGCCGTACAGCATGCTACCACTAGCCATTTAAGGTCTAGAAATGAGAACAATAGAACTTATTCATCTGAAACTGAGCAACTTCTGTCAGAAAAAAGAAGAATCAGAAGAGAGTGGCAACTTCGAAGGTCACCCCAGCTTAAAACTAGGCTACGGGAATGCATAACTCAGCTAAGAAATCTGCTTGAAGTCCATAGAATGGCTTCCCTTAAAACATATTTGGAAAGCCTTGATGGTACCCCTCAATCTGATTATTCCTTGTGGAAAGCGACAAAAGGTTTAAAAAGACCCGTAATAGGTAAGCCACCTTTGCGAAATTCAACTGGCGACTGGGCAAGAAGCGATTCTGAAAAGGGAATGTTGTATGTCGATCATTTGAGAAATGTTTTTATCACAAATGATTCAGAGAATAATACAGCGGAATTACCACCATATGTTGTTAGACCTCCTGTGTCTTTGAGATTTAATTTTCAAGATGTCGAAAACGTTATCGGTAATACAAACCCCAGGAAAGCTCCAGCCATTGATCAAATTACTGGTAAAATGCTTGAACAGTTACCTCGTGTAGCTAGAAGGGTTTTACTTTTTATTTTTAACGCCATTTTACGCCTGCAGAGTGGAAGGTCTCAATGATTACTATGATACCCAAGCCAGGGAAGGATTCGACTAAGGTAGAATCATACAGACCAATAAGTCTACTACCAACAATTTCAAAACTATTCGAAAAATTGTTAATGGCGAAGTTGAGCCCATTATTGAACAATGTGGGATGCATCCCTGATCATCAATTTGGCTTTCGGGCTAAGCATAGCACCATAGAACAAACGCACAGACTAGTCAATGTCATAAGACAAACCTTTGAGGAGAAGAAGTATTGCTCGTAACGATCTGAGTGTTCCGCTGGTAAAAGAGGAATTTTCTAAGTACGCGACAAGGTAAGTCAGTAAACTGGAACTTCATCCAAACCCTCTTGCGTGCAATATACTTAATTTTGGCGGCCACACTCGGCTTAAAAGAAGGGATACCGCTGCCACCATCAGATTACTCAATAGGTGATTTTACCGAAATAGCTCCCGCATAATAAAACTTTTTGTCTAGCATTGGCCGGACTTAAGAATCACATTTTTTAATTTTAAATTTAGTATTAAGATTTTAATACTTATTTTTAGTTCATTTTGAAGATTCAATAAATAAAAAATGCTTTAAAAAAAAAATTTATGATGGAATTCGATCATTTAATAAAGGGTAGTAAGATAAAAAAAGATTTACGGTCTTACCTTTTTTGACAAAAATGTTATGCAATATATAGTGGTTGTACACGTCCTATATGGAGGAAAGACATGGCAATGCAGATTTTAAAACTGCGTAGTTTTTATCCAAAACCAGTATGGATTTTGAAAAATCAATTTAAAAAAAAGTGAATTTTATTATATGGACAAATTTTTTTTTTTTTTTTTTTAACTTTATTATTTTATTTATTGAATCTACATAAAAAAATGTAATGACAATAAGTATTCAAATCTTAATACTAAAAAAAAAAATTATGATTAAAGTCCTGCCAGTGCTGGACGAAAATTTATTTTTATGCGAATATTATTTCAGAATTCAGTCATCTGTTTAGATCTCTAATGGTAGCCAAAGTATCCCTCCTTCTCAGACGGGTATGACCACCAAAGTTAAGAATATTAACTGCAAGAGGATTTGGATGGAATTCAAGTTTGTTAATATATCTTGTCGCGTACTTCACAAATTCAGATTTCACAAAAGGTACGTTCAGATCTGCGTGGATTCGTGAGTTTTTAACGTACCATGGAGCATCTGTAATTTTACGGAGAGTTCTATTTTGACTTCTTTGAATTTTTTCAATGTTGGATGCCGAGGCTGTGCCCCATAATTGAATCCCATAGCACCATATTAGCTTTAGAATCGAGTTGTACAGCAAAAGTTTACAATCGAGCTTCAAGGTCGAATTTCTGCCTAGTAGCCAGTTAATTTGCACTGCTTTCAATTTCATCTGCGTTACTTTTGCCTCGATGTGCGACTTCCATGTTAGTCTACGGTCAAGATGAATACCGAGGTATTTGACTTCACTGTGTTGAGGTATTACTTTATTGTTAATAGTAATGGGTGAGCATGTTCGTAGATGCAGTGCGAATGTAACATGGACACACTTTTGTTCATTAACCTTGATTTTCCAAAGCTTGAGCCATTTCTCTAGTTTGTCGATATGTTCCTGTAAGTTTATTGCTGCTTGCTGGTGGTTACTATGTATGCTAAGGAATGCTGTATCATCTGCAAATGTTGAAGTGTGAATGTTGGTGCTTGTCGGCATGTCAGGTGCGTAGATCAAATATAAGATAGGCCCTAATATGCTGCATTGGGGAACTCCAGCTTCAATAGGCTGGGCGGGGCTTATGAAATCGCCTTCTTTTATTATAAATTGGCGACAATATAAATAGCTTTCCAAAAGGTTATGTATGTTTGCAGGTAAGTTAAACTTTATTTTATGCATTAAGCCATCGTGCCACACTTTATCAAAAGTCTGTGAGACGTCGATGAATAAGGCAGAGCAATATTTTTTATCTTCAAATGCCTTATGACGTTAACTAACCTGTGTGTTTGCTCAATGGTGCCATGTTTCGCTCTAAAACCAAATTGGTGATCAGGAATACATTCAACCTTATGAAGCATTGGATCCAACTTCGCCTTTAGCAATTTTTCGAAAAGTTTTGATATTGTTGACAGTAGACTTATTGGACGGTATGATTCTACTTTCGTGTGATCCTTCCCTGGCTTAGGAACCATTGTTATCATGGACACCTTCCACCCTGCAGGGTAATACTCAAGTCGTAAAATAGCATTAAAAATAAAAAGAACAATTCTTTTAGCTACACGAGGCAGCTCTACGAGCATTTTGTTGCTGACTTTATCCATACCTGGAGCTTTTTTAAGGTTTAGATTGCCAATAGCATTTTCAATTTCTTGGAAATTGAATCTTAAAGGCACAGGAGGTCTACTAACAATAGGTGGCAACTCATTTGCATTGTCAGACCTATTTGTGGTAAAAACGTTTTTCAAATGGTTAACAAATAAATTACCCTTTTCCGAGTCATCTCTAGCCCAGTCACCAGACGGTTCTCGCAAGGGCGGCTTACCTCTAACTGGCCTTTTTAAACCCTTAGTCGCCCGCCATAAAGAATAGTCGGACTGAGGAGTACCATCCAGACTTTCTAAATACGTTTGTAGAGAAGCCGTTTTTTGCTTTCCAAGCAAACTTCTTAGTTGATTTGTGCACTCACGTAGCCTTGTTTTTAGCTGCGGAGACCTGCGAAGTTGCCACTCTCGTCGAACTGTTCTTTTTTCTAAGACAAGTTGCTCGATTTCTGAAGAATATGTTCTATTTTGAAGGTTTCTGCGTGTTAAATAAACGCTAGAAGCAAGTTCAGCGGCTTGTTTAAGGTTTTCGCTAAAGTTGCTTAGTGACGCATTAATATATTCAGGTGTTCTTAAAACAATATTCTCAGTGCAATGCGTACTCAAAAATTTTTATATTTTAGCCAATTCACTCGCGTGACAGTCCTATGCAAATTGTTAATCGGGGACCAAGTCTCCTGGGGAAAACGCACTGAAATAATAGTAGGTGAATGATTCGATGACAAGTCTAACGAAGGCTCAGCTTGCATCCATTCTACAGGGAACCCCTTTACCACTCCAAAATCAATCACATCAGGAATCTTTCGTCGGTCTGTTGGCCAGTAAGTGGGATGTGCGCTTGATATTACGTCTAAGCCCATTTTAGAAATTGTATCAAAAAGCACCCGACCCTTCGGGGTGATTAAACGTGAGCCCCAAAAAGTGTGTTTTGCGTTGTAATCTCCAGCTGCTATAAAACGAAGTCCTAATGAGGTGAAAAAACTTGAATATTGTGATTCTGTCACTGAGAATGGAGGCGGCGAATAAATCGATGAGATAACCAATTTGTAATGAAAATTTTCCACACAGATATTAGTTGCTTGAAGATAGTCCTCACATGTGTCGTTCAGCAAATAATGCTTTATCCTAGATTTTGTCAAGATTGCGGAACCCCCACAAGCTCTTCCACGGGGGTCTTTAGTATCGTATAGTACGTAGCCATTAATTTTGAAGAAGCTTGTTGACGTCAAGTGAGTTTCTGCAATCATCATTATATCGATCTGCTTATCCATCAGGAAGTATTCGAGTTCATTTTTGTGTTGGCGGATGCCGTTCGCGTTCCAGAAACATATTTTTAACCAAATCATTTTTTCGAAATTACCTGCAAAATGGTGGATTGCATTTTCACCATTTCCTGCATCATCGTCATCACTGACGACGTAAAAGTGTTTATAGTTTGAATAAGGGTCTGTATTGTTGCCTCAAGGTTACTGAAATTTTGATCGGGCGGTTGAGATATGGATTGCTGATTCAGGTTTGCGAATGTAGACTTAACTACATTAGCATAGGAAATTTGTTTTTGATTTTGAACAGTTATGTCGGTGGTTGACTGTCCTGTCGGAGGAAAAGAATTATTAGAAAAAATTTGAGTCTGCTGTGGTGGCTTAGAAGCAATTATTGTTTTGTTGTTCATTGAGCGCTTGAGGTGGGTGTAGACGGAGCAACCTCTATAATTAGCTGTATGCTAACTGCATTTTTTAATTTTTGGGTCGAATTTCGGCTTATTGCATTGTGCTGTACCATGGAATTCTCCACACACAACACAAACTGTAGGCAACTTGCAATACGCTTTAGTGTGGCCAAATTGTTGGCAGTTGTGGCACTGTATGGGTCCTAAGCGCTTATACGGTTCTTCTACAGTTATTTTTCGATGTAAAAGGAATTTTACACTGTATATTGGATGAACTTAATTTTTCTTTAAAGTCACATCTCCTGGCTCTAATTCAACCCTAAACATTGGTTGAGGGATCTTTTCACGATTTCTGATGTTTAACACATTTTTTACTTTGAATCCATTGTCTGTCAAACCGGTCTTAACCTCATCAGTGTCTACGCAAGGGTCAATCCCTTTTATTACGACTTGAAGACCTTTAGCGCTTTTAAGCTGATAAGTATAAAAAGCTTTTTTTTCTTTTTCAAAATCGTTAGACAGTTTTCGATAGTCATTTTCATCGTTAACCTGAATTTTAGTTTCGTTAATATTGCCGTGCTTGATGGAGGTAACGTTAAATGTATTTTCTCCGATTACTGAAACAATTTTTCTTACCAGTTCATTGGAGGCAGATTCCCTTAAATAAATTGGTGGTGGTTTAAACGATTTTTTTGACGATCCTGTTGGCTCATCCATTTGTAGAATAGAAAATCTGTTTCGATTGGTTGGTCTAGCGGATTCGGCATCCTTAGAAATTTTTGATTTGGATGCAATTTGTGCAGATTTAGGGCTTCGCTGACGTTTGGTGATGGTGATATACCTATCCATGCCTACTTGCGTTTTTTGTTTATTGGCATTAGTTAGAGTAGAAGATCTTTTATCTTCTGTTGTAACATCTATGTTAGGCGAGCCGAAATAGGAGCGGATTTTATCTCTTGTAGAAAGAAAATTGTCCAATGATTGCCTTATAGATTCTTCTTCAGAAGTCCATATATTTTTGCTGGTGGCGCTAGGCTCTTTTTCAGAATTATTTCTGATGGGATTACTCATACAGAAAACAAAAACTTTAATGTATATTTTTTTCCTACTGGGTAGATAATCTTCACGCACAATTACAACAATAACAATGCACTGCCACCGCAGTTGTTTTATTGAAATTGATTTTATTGTTTAGTTACTGAAATGTGAGGAATTTATTTTCCCGTTGTTTTTTAAAATAATTTGTTATTGTTTTTACAATTTATTACAATATATTATTGTTTATATGTAAGTTTAAAAATTAGTGAGCACAATGATTTTTTTGTTTGTTTGTTTGTTTTTTGTTTTTTTTTGTTCACTGTTTAATTATACGACTGTGCGGTTGGAGAGTCACAGAGTGAATCAAAAATAAAATAAAAAGAAGAATTCTACGAGCTACACGAGGTAGCTGCTCAAGCATTTTCCCAGTAATTTTATCAATACCTGGAGCTTTCCTGGGGTTTGTGTTACGAATAACATTTTCAACATCTTGAAAACTAAGTCTCAACGGCATAGGCGGTCTAACAGCGTATGACGGTAGCTCAGCTGAATTATTCGCTGTATCATTTGTGGTAAAAACATTTCTCAAATGATCGACATACAACATTCCCTTTTCAGAATCGCTTCTTGCCCAATCTCCAGTTGAAGTTCGCAGAGGTGGCTTATCTACTACGGGTCTTTTCAGACCTTTTGTCGCTTTCCATAGAGAATAGTCGGTTTGAGGGGTACCATCAAGACCTTCCAGATAATTGTTAAGGGAAGCCATTCTTTGGATTTCGAGCAGATTTCTTAACTGAGCTATGCACTCTCGTAGCCTGCTTTTAAGCTGGGGAGACCTGCGAAGTTGCCACTCTCTTCTAACTTTTCTTTTTTCTGTTAGAACTTGTTCAATTTCAAACGAATATGTTCTGTTGCTCACATTTCTGGATCTTGTATGGCTAGTAGTGGCATGTTGTACGGCTAGATTGAGGTGTTCAAAAAATTCGTTAATCGACACATCAATATCCTCAGGCGTTCTCAAGGCAATGTTTTCCGTACAATGTGTACTCAAATATTTCTTATATTTTATCCAATTAACTCGAGTGACGATCAACGCCAAGTCACAAAACGGGGAACCAACCCCTTGGGGGAACGAAACAGAAACTATAGTAGGTGAGTGATCTGAGGACAAGTCTAATGAAGGCTCCACTTGCATCCATTCTGAGGGAAAATTCTTAGTAACTCCAAAGTCTATAACGTCTGGGATCTTGCGTTGGTCTGACGGCCAATAAGTGGGGTGTCCACTTGAAATCACACCTAAGCCCATTTTGGTAACGGTGTCAAAAAGCACACGGCCTTTCGGGGTAATTAAACGTGATCCCCAAAAAGTGTGTTTAGCGTTATAGTCGCCAGCCGCTAAAAATCGAGGACCAAGTGATTTGAAAAAAATTGAATATTGTCTTTCTGTTATTGAAAATCGTGGTGGTGAGTAAATCGAGGATATAACAATTTTTTCATGAAAATAATTAAGGCATATATTTGCAGCTTGGAGATATTCCTCACATGTCTCGTTCATTAAAAAGTATTTAATTCTGGATTTTATTAGAATTGCCGATCCTCCGCAACATCTTCCACGGGGATCTTTTGTGTCATACAGTATGTAGCCATTAATTTTGAAAAAACTGTTAGTTGTCAAATGGGTTTCAGCAATCAGCATTATGTCGATTTGCTTTTCCATAAGGAAGTGCTCAAGTTCATTTTTGTGTTGGCGGATGCCGTTTGCGTTCCAGAAACATATTTTTAACCAATTCATTTTTTTAAAATTGCCTGTAAAATAGTGGACAGCATTTTTAGCATTTCCTGCATCATGTTTGCCATAGAAACGGTAAAAGTGTTTATAGACTGAACAAGAGTCTGCAGAGTTGCCTCTAAATTACTAAAATTTGGTTCGCCCTTTTGAGGTTTGGGCTCCTGGTTCAAGATTTGGTCGGCTTTAAGGACATTAGCATATGAAAATTGTTTGGAGGTTTGCGTATTTGTATGGGTGGTTGAATTGCCTACCTGGGGAAAATTGTTTTTACCAATGACATTTGGCTGCTGGGTTGCTGGAGAAACCGATGACTTATTTGTCATTGACCGCTTAAAGTGAGTATAGACAGGGCAACCTCTATAATTTGCAGTGTGGTTACCTCCACAGTTACTGCATTTTTTAACATTTGCGTCGGCCTTTGGCTTGTTGCACTGAGTTGTGCCGTGAAGTTCGCCACATACAACACAAACAGCGGGGAACTTACAGTAAGCCTTTGTGTGGCCAAATTCTTGGCAGTTTAGGCACTGAACGGGTCCTGAACGCTTATGTGGCTCCTCAACGGTAACCTTACGATACAAAAGAAATTTAAGGTTATAAATTGGATGAATTTCACCTTTTTTCAGGACAACATCCCTGGGTTCTAGTTCAACCCTAAACATGGGTTGAGGGATCTTCTCACGGTTCCTGATGTTTACTACGGTTTTTATTTTAAAACCTTTATCTTCCAACCAGGTTTTGACGTCATCAATATCTACGCAAGAGTCAATATCTTTAATAACGACCTGAAGACTTTTAGCACTTTTGAGCTGGTATGTGTAAAATGATCTTTTCTCTTTTTCTAAAACATCAGACAATTTTCGATAATCGTTTTCATGATTTACTTGTATTTTAGTTTCACTGATGCTGCCGTGCTTCACTGATGTGACGTTGAAAGTATCTTTACCGATTGCCGTAATAAGTTGTTTTACCAGCTCACTAGAATTAGGCTCTCTCAAATAAATTGATGGGGGTTTATATGTTTTTTTGGATGTTGTTGACTCATCTGTCTGAAGGATAGCAAACCTATTACCATCCGTTATCGCAGTGGGTTTATCGTCTTTAGAAATTTTTGATTTTGAAGATATTTGTGCGAATTTAGGGCTTCGCTGACGTTTAACCACGGATATATACCTATCCATTCCTACTTGCGTTTTTGGTTTATCCATAATAGCTAAACTGGAAGATGGTTTGTCTTCTGTTGTAACAACAATGTTAGGCGAACACGAACGCGTGCGTTTTTTTATCAGTGATTCTTCCTCAGAGATCCAGAGGTTTTTTCTAGTGGAGCTAAGCTCCCTTTCAGAATTGCATCTGCTAGGTACACTCATGCAAATTTTTATTTTTTTTTTTATTTTTATTTTTTTTAATTTAAAAGTACATAAAAATAATTGTCATAAAATTTTTCGGTTTTTGTAAGTTTAAAAATATAATAGCACAATGATTTTTTGGGTTGTTTTTTGTTCACTTTTTAAAAACACGAGTGTGCGGTTGAAGAATCACAGAGTGAATGTACAAATTAAATGAACAATATCAAAAAAATATTACAATTTTTTATTCTCTTTGTTATTTATAAACATTTAATTGGCACTTCTTTAACAGAATGCTTCATAATCATTTAGTTTAGCATAATCTTTTACATTATGATTCATTTACAAAATTTTGCTTGTCGAAAATTTTAGACGGTAAGATAAGAGTGTAAATGCGACAGCTACTACGAGAGCTGTCGTTTTACGACTACGCCAAACACAATAAGGGTGAATGTTTTTTTTAATGGATTGGTGCATTGAGGATGTATTCAAATGATCACACTGTACAAGCAGTTTTCGTCAAGAATATTTGTACCGTGGATTGTTATTTTATGTTTTTGTGATAAAAAATTTTTTTATTTAAAAAATACCTCAAACATAACAAAAAAACTTATCCCATGAAAAGCGTTGTAACTTGAGTTTAGAAAAGCGCATGTAACGCGTGGTATGCATGTTCAGCTTTAGACTTCCTTGCTTTTTCAAACAAAATTTAGACAACTTTTCGTAAATTCTACCAAAACATAATATATGTGATGTTTTTTGGTGTTGTATATATTGTAATTCTGCCATTACCTGTTAAAGCTGCCTTACATTGAGTCTACGTGATAAAATATGAAATATTTTTCTATCAGCAATCGTCAAATTTGATAGCAGAGAGAATTATATCACGTGTAGCCTACAAAATTAGTACTTTTGCAATATTATACCACATACCATAATATTGTTTTGATAATATATATTTAGGAAACCATATCATGATATGAACTGTCAAAAAACGTAAACAAAACGACATAATATTCAATTTTTGAAGAATTCCTGAAAAAAGTTTAATAAAAAATTCATAAAATCATTAAAATATTTATAAAAAATCGTTTATTGTTCTTTTTGTTGTTGGAATATGTGTATAAATATGTTTAAGAAAAATACAACATTAAACGATGTTTACTGCATGGTTGCTTAAAAATTCTGAAATATTATGATATTTGCAAAAATACTTGGCACCATGCTGGATATGAGAGAAAATATTATTTGTTTTTTGTCGTTAATCTGGTGACGTTCTCTCTCATATTATGAGTTAATATCAGTTGTAGACTCTATATTATTGGGCTCTCCATTAGCCATGAACATGGTATGAGCATCATGTCGAACATCGCATTTGGCTAATGTGGACCGTTCATGTCCATGTTTCGTTTATGCTCTGACATCGATGCTCGATCATATGGCTAAGCATCGGTGTTCGCCATCACGAACAAAAATACACAAAATGGCGCCGAACTGAATACTTTGATAAGGAAAATCCGAATATACGCATTCGCCACATACAAGAACATGAACTTAATTTTACCTTCGCTCTGCCGACGTTATGTTCATGTCATGTTCTAGTCGATGGCACGTGAAGACGAGGCGTTAAGTCGTGTACATACTACACATCTGCGCGGATACACTCAAAGCATACAAACTTTTGAAATTTCATATGCTTGTAATTGTTTGTGAGTTTTTCAATGCTTCTTGTACGAATGGTTATTGTTCTTTTTTACATAAAATGAATGCTTATACATGCCAGCGCGTATGACTCTAACATAATTGTTTTACTTCGTATGAGAAAATAAATATGCAATATAGAACCGAAGTATACTTTTTGTCACCAATTAAACGAAAAAAAAGTTCGATCAATATGCCGCGTCCATTGACAAACTATGTGTGCGTGTGTATATGTATGTGTCCACGCGTGCGTGCCAACAAAACATTAGACAAGTTGTACGATGAAGTTTCACAAAGGGTTGTTTGTCTTAAACAAAAAAAATAAGAAACCATAAATATTTTGTTGCCTGGATAAGTTGTAGTGTGCAAGGCGACTTTATACAGGTGAATGCAAGCGGAAAGGCGAATTCAGTACTATGTATTTTGTTATTGTAAAACATATCGTGAATGTCATAATCTAAATTCGCATAAGATTGCTCAGCAAAGAAAAAATTTTATATAAACGTTAAATATAAGCTTTTATAATTGTTTGTAATTAAAATCACAGATTATATTAGTTTTTCACTTTTAAATTCACACAAATTTCTTGAAATTGCACTAAATCATGCAAAAAAACCTTCAGATTAAAATGGCGCGAAAAAGTTTGTAAACAAAAGAAACAAAATTTGACAGTCTCATTGGAAAAAACGCGAGAAGCAAAAAATAATCACCTGTGCTGTTAAGTTCACCTGGTAATGAATTCGCCTTGGTAGTGTGGTAGCAGAAATAAAGCAAACCAACATCATATAATATAATATGCTTATTTTAACGAAAAGTAATGCGTAGTAACATGTTGGAACTGCTTTCGGCATACTTTCTGTTACACTCTAGCAGATGTTTAGTACATACTATATTATATACCCATCCCCACCGACAATTTACGTTACAGCACCAAATGTAAATGCGGACTATGTATACAACAAGGCGAATTCATACGAATTCGCTGACCAACACGCACTGAATAGTTGTAGTACCCAGTACCCATTATTTCTATAATTTTACAAACCTACCGTGTTAGCAGCCATTTTATTTCAGTTTGGTTTTGTCAGGCCAACGTTTCTCGCTTTTCTTAAAATATATTAATAAATTAGTATAATAATTTATTAAATATTAGTAGATATTAATATACTAGTGGCAACTTAATATATAAATAAATATATATTTATAACGAGAAACGTAAAATAATTACTTTTTTCGTTAAAGTATAAAATAAAATTGCATACACTCATACTTATGTATATACATACGTAATTGGAAAAAAATCGATTTTTCACAAGTGTATATTGCATAGGAATCCCAAAAAGGAAAGCGAGGCGGCGGCTTTGGTAATAAATATTAGTTAAAAAAAACTAATTCACACAAGTTATAAAAACTTTTGGGAAACTGATTTCTAAAACTGAAATTTTTGAAAAAGTGAGTAAATTTCTATTTTCTAAAACAAATTGTGTATATAGAAATTGTGTTGCCAGAGTTGTTTAAAAGTTGACAAATGGAGTCTAGTAACAAAAGAAAGGAACCACCACTTATTTTTATACTTCGTAGATAATTTCAAGATTTCATAAAGCTCATGTGGGTGTGTGGTTTTAAAATACCAATTTTTATCGCAACAATTCTTTGGAGTTATATTAAGAACAAATTCAGTTTACTGATGCTGCTCCAAATTGAAGTTACATAGGGTGATGATACAAAATTGAGATAAGAAAATGAGTGAAATTAGGGAAAGCGCATAGTTTTCGAGATATGAGCCTAAGAAATTTTAATATGCGATTTTCCACTGCATTAGTGAATACATAAAAACAAATATTGTGTCATCTGCAAGATTTTGAAAACATCTTTCCAGATATACAAAATTTATAAATATAAATCTAGTTTATGCACACTCCCCATATGATATAAAAAGTACATAGGGTGATAGCCGCGCTCATACAGTAGATTTACGCATATGCATTTGCCCCATTTTCGCCATTTACTATATTATTTTTCAATTCTATCACCTTACGTACTTTTTATTTAATTTAGATCTGCATGTGTAAACTAGATTTCTTCCCTTGTTTCAAATATGCCACCGAAAAAACCAGCAATTCTACACAATCAACATAAGTATGCGTCGGCGAATTTATACAGCCGCACAGAATATTGTGCATAACCCTCAGAAAAACGAGGTTTTAAGTTATTTTATGATCAATGCAGAAATAAAATTTGTTTCAAACAAATTCAATCTCCAGTAAATTTCGAACAAAAAAGTTTCTTATCATAAACATTTATTGAAGATATTAAAAATTAAAGGCCTTATTCATAAAAAATATAGAGCTATAACACTAAAAAAGTATACCTACTTTAAAAAATATAATGTTTAACAAAAAGTACACTTCGTCTACTATAAACAAAAAAAAGCTTGCTTTATTTTCAAAAGCCGGCTCTAAAGTTAAACAGAGAAAAAGTTCTTTTTAAGTATATTAACATAATTCTAAATAAATAAGCTGTTCGCCATCAAATGATAAAATGTAAAAAAAAAATTACAAGGTGGTGGTCTTATAATTATAAACGACGCGGCATTTCATGTATTTGTTAATATTTTTAAACATTTTGTTAAACTATGTTGAAACTACAGTAAACCCCGCTTAATTACCTCACTCAAGTTGCTGTAATTTTTGGGCAATTGAGCGAGTAAGGTATTAAAGCGGAGACGCTTCATTACCTCATAGCGGTAATTATGCGATTACGCTTAAATTCCTCTACAAAGCATTTATCCAATCGGACTTAAATGAAATCAAAGTCATTACATACATACGTCATAATAAAATGTAAACGCAAAAGAAGTTTTTAAAATAAAATAAAAACAAAAACTAACACATTCATAACACAAAAATTATACGTACATATATATAAGTATGTACATACATATTTAGAAAACAATGACAAGACTATATGCAAGCATGATATAAAAAATACAAGGTAGTTTTATTCTCTCAATTTTCCTTAACAATCACTATTTGACAAGTATAAGGATTGTGACATTTTCCATAAAATTGTGCTGCCGTATTAGTTTATATATTCCCTTGTTTTCAGAATTGTTTGAAGTTGTGTCTATAAATAATAATAAAATTATGGCTTCTAACAAAAATAAATAAAAATTTTTAAATAAAATACATACATATATCTAAAGTATATAAAAATGGCCTGAAAAACATCCCCAGACTAAAATGCTACCGACACCATGTTTCAATGTGCCTTCAGTAAAACGTGGATTAAGACGTTGCCTTTTCGGTCATCTAACCAGCCTTAATCTATTTATTTTTTATATCATGCATGCAAGTATGTATATAATAAAAGCGTATCGGAACGTTAAAAAACAAATCTGGATTCATAAAAATTTACTTTATGTTTAACAAGTGACAAAACTGCCAACAGAGTTGAGTGAATTGGTAGGCCGTGTTGGGTAAATAAATTAATTTTTAGGGAGTTTTTGGATTTGGGATACAATATTTTGGGTTATTACCCAAAATGGGCAATTAAAAGAAAGTTAGTTAACCGTACATTTTGCATGAAAGTAAGTGGAAAATAAACGGGGATAGAGTATAATGGGTAAATAAACGAAAAAGGCATTAAAGCCATGGTTAAATATACGGGGTATACTGTAGTAACTATAAATAGTAAAGAAACAAATCATCATTGGCTTAAATTAAAAAAATCTTTACTCCACGAATAACATATTTGTAAAACTAAATAAGCACAAACAACAGCATTTTCAATTTGGTCACATAGTTAGCACCAGTAACAAGTACTTTACATAAAACAAAATGCATTTGTAAATTAAAGAAAACCTAAATACTCTTTAATATTTTGATGGATATCCTTTATTTTTAATACCATTCTCCAGCCTTTTTGGCAATCTTCGCATTAAACGTCGGCATGTTTGGAGAGGTGCTTTTTGCCAGCTTTGTTTTACCAATTCAAATAATTCATTCTTATTGCGTGGGTTTTTGTCCTTTAGATCTTGTTTCGCAATTGCCCATAAGTTTTCAATAGGGTTAAGAACAGGACTTTGAGGCGGGCAGCTTAGAACATCAACATTTTGATTCGAAAGCCAACGCTTCACTAACATTGAAGTGTGCTTTGGGTCATTGCCATGCTGGAAAATGTAATGGACAGGCATATTAAAAGAATATGGATCCATTACATTTTCCAAGATGCTTTTATATTGATGTTGATCCGATACTGCGTGGATCTTATCAATTGGACCAACACCTCGCCAAGAAAAAGCACCCCATACCACAATACAGCCACCACCGTGTTTCACCGTCTTCACAATGTACCTGGGATTAAAGGCTTTGTTTTGGGGACGTCTTACATATGTTTTACATAGAACAGAGTAACGCACCCCACACTGCGTCGATGCTCCAGTGAGTCAATAGAGTTGGATACCCTACTGTCACCGATGAGCTTCTTCGCCCTCTCCTGCACACGGTCGAGTAACCCCAAAATAGACTTTGAGGCACCGGCCCAAACATGAGAGTTGTATTCCATTGGCACATGCGTCTCTTTTTTCGCGATGCACCCACGAAGTCCTGACTCTTGCAATCGCCTTATCGTTCTTGCATATATTTCTCCGCTAATTTGTTCCTTGATTTCAATGTTTATACCACGGGAAGGCAAGAACGGGGTTTTCTTACTAACCATACATATAATTCTTTCTCCTGGAGTGGTCTTTCGTGCTCTGAGTTTTCTGCTGGGCTTTCGAAATCTTTTGTTCTATTATACAAGTGAATTGCATTAAATACCATTTTTTTTTTTTGAGCACGAAAAATTTTGTGCAAGGGCCGACATTGACAGCTTTTCATCCTTGTAGCACTTCACAATCAGTTCCCTCATTTTTGGAGTACAGAACTTTTTTTTTTTGCCATTATTGAAGCTAAAATATATCAATATTACCATAATATCCTCCATTGCTTTTCAAATGAAACCCACTTTGCCAAAATAACTATAATTTCAAAAATTAAGCAGAAAACTACGTTTCTAATTACGTGTCCAGCGAGAAAAACTTTATTAAATAATATTGATTTAAAAGAAACTTAAAAGGGAACAAATCTAGTTTACCAACGCAGCTCCAAATAAAATAAAAAGTACATAGGGTGATAGAAAATTGAAAAATAATGAAAAAATGTTAAATGACAATATTGGCGAAAACGCGTAGTTTCCGAAGTATGGACCGAAAACGTTTTCATATATGCCTTTATCTTTTTGTCCTCTTATTGCAAAACTCTCCACCACGATCCGACCTTAAAACTTTGATTCGTTTTTCAAATGTATTTTCCATTAGTTCAACGTATTCTTTTATTTTTTCAAAAACAACATCCTTTGTTTTGACAAAATAAATATAACAATAGCGACTAAAATCATCACTCATTGTTAAGAAATAACGATTTCCTCTGGGAGTTTCGTTTTGCATTGGGCCACATAAATCTGGATGCACCAAATCCAAAATTCCGTCAGCTCTAGATGTTGAAACTTTTGGAAATGGTTTTATTGTCAGTTTGGACTTGAGGCATATCTCGCATTTCAAATCACAATTGCATTCTTTAATTTTTATAACCAATAGAAGGCCTCTGTCAATACTTGACTGAATAGCTCTTGTATTTCTATGCCCTAAGCGGCGATGCCACACATGAATGCACTCTGATGAACTTTCAGAAACTTTATATGCCTTATTAGATTGTTTAAGAACATACAAGTTATTTTTCAAAAGTGCGGTAGCTTTCATTTGTCCTTTCATTGTAATTAAACAACAATGTGCATCAAAAGATTCACGTATCTAATGCCAATTTTATTACTGATAACAAGCTACCTTCCAATTCCGGCACGAACAAAACACCACGAACTTGAAACTTCTTATTCTCACATACTAATTCGCACTCACCAGTTCTACTTGATTTTACCTCAGTACCATCGGCCAAAAAAATTGTGTCCTTTGGTTGCCGATCCAATTGTATAAAACAGCTTACGTCACAACACATATGGCATGTTGCTGTTGAATCTACATACCAATTTACTTTTGCTTTTGTTGATGTAACACTAAAACAAAAATTTTGTTTTTCCTCCTTCGTTGCAATTTTTGCTCGATTATAACCGCTTGATTTCATTTTTGGGCAATTCCTTTTGCTATGACCAGGCTGACCACAATTGTAACACTTCGGAATAAACTTCTTTTTATGTATTTTGAACGCAACTTCAGCATTTTGCTCATTTCCAGACCTCCGTTTGAATTCTTGAATTAATTTTTCTTTCACAAAATCAATTGTTAATTCTTTGTCTGGACGCATTTCCAAAGATGAAATTAATGTATTATAGTTCTCCGGCAAACTACCCAATAAAAATGCCACAACTTTATGTTCTCCCATTATCTCACCTAAGTCATTCAACCGATCCACAATATTTAAATATTCCGCTGTGTTCTTCCATCAATTGACCAGTACTCATCTTTTTAGTTGATAACTGACGAAAAAGACTTACTTCGTTTGTGAGATTTGACTTTTCGTGTTGTTTCTTCAGAACGTTCCAATAATCTTTAGCAGTTTCCAGTCTATTGATATGCACTTTTTGCGATTCTTGAACTTGACTTATCTCCAGTTATAATATACCATAGTTCCCTTTCCAGTAATAACAACTCCATATTGAATTTCCAGGTATGGTAGTTGGAATTTGAAAGCATACCGATGCAACTCATCTTTTTTTTTTTTTTTAACTTGGACCAGTACCCTTACATATGCAGTGCATTGTACCAGATCTAGGAAAATAGGTTGTGAGGAGGGGGAAAGAGGGAGTAGTGTTTGTGAACATTTGACTTGAACTTTCCAACGTTATAATAGACAGGAAACACGACTGTAGGCAACTTAAATAAATATTTTAACAGATCTTATGCACGATAAACTAGGCCCATAACCTCTTAGGTTTTATACAAACATATATTCGAATAAAATGCACAGTTTAAAATAAAACGTTATAATTGTATTTAAAGTTCTCTGAGTACTAAGAAAATATTTTCAAACAATAAAACAAAAGGCTGTTATGATCCTTACAAAGTGTTTCGATATAAACATACAATGTTTGTTATAAATTGATCATTAACACAACATGTATCGACTCAGCTAAGCGAAGCTCAACGTTATAAAGGAATTATTGACTGCTTTATCCGTTTACCAAAAGAACGGAGTTCTTTCGTTCTGGCGTGGGAATTTGGCTAACGTTATGTAATATTTTCCAACACAGGTAGTAAATTTTGCTCTTAAAGATAGATACAAACAGATATTTTTCGAAGGTATTGATAAGAATGAACGTTTCTGGACATATTTTATTGGCAATTTGGCATCTGGTTGTGCCGCCGGTACTACATCTCAATTTTTTGTTTATCCGTTAGATTTTGCTCGCACTCGGCTCGCTGAAGACGTTGGCGAAGGTGCAGATGAACGTCAATTCTAGGGTTTAGGCGATTGCATACGAAAAATTTATAGGAGTGATGGACTTAAGGGGTTATATCGCGGCTTTAGCTTCTCAGTGCCAGGTATCGTAATCTATACTGCTACTTAGGCTCGGACGTAGTCTAATCTGGGGGTTCAATTTTCGATGACATTTGTAGCCGGCAAAAACGAGGCGAATGTCCTTCAATTGATCAATTTGAACTTTCTATTTTTTGATTTGGAAAGCTATTTAAGGAATAATTTCAAACAAAATTTCATACAAAATCCCAATTATCCGACTTTTTCGGAGGGATTTTCAAAAATTTTCTTCCGAAAAGACCTTTTTCTCGAAAATACGAACAACTGATTAAAAATTTTACAGAAATCGTCCCAGCCGTTCTATATATGTATATATTTATTAGATTTAAAAATAAATTGATAAACCTAATACTAATTGTCTGGAGCACTGGCTACATAGGCCATCGGCTCTAGGTGTTAAAATATATGTATATGTATGTAAATCTATATATACAGTATATAATACATTTGTTTTAGATGATGGTTCCAGCATGAATTATAAATAAAAATATACATATGTTCTTTATATTCTCTTGTGTAGGAAATTCGAGTAGTTTCACTGGGTTGTTTACTCCAAAAGTGTCAGTTCTCAGCTTCTGGTAGTGCTCACTGATAGTGAGCGGCAAATTACATTTAAAGCAGGATGGGGTTGGCTCTCTGTTGAATATATGAATGTGTGTGGTATATGTGCGTCCTAGTCCTAGGCGAGAGAAAATTCTAATTTGGTGTCGTGTAACATTTGTGGGATACTTTGGGTTTGTGTGATTTTTGCTCAACTCCTTATAGTGGGGGTGGAAGTAATTGTACCATGTTGTGTTTTGAGTTTTTATTAATATAATCTTTTATAAAGTTGTAAAGATCCGGCTTCTCGGGTTCGTTTGTCAGAACTATGCGAGCATTACAAACAAATTTCGCGGCATTATCCGCACATTCATTTTCTTTTATGTTAACGTGGCTTACTTTAATCCAGTTATTTTAACTTTAACCCAGTTATTTGAGTTGGGGTTGGAAAATGATTTTGTAACTGATAAGCTGTCAGTACAGATTATAGTTTTGATCCTCTTGCTTAAAGCTATTTCCATAGCTTCGGGTATGGCAGATACTTCCGCTGTAAATATGGATGAATAATTGGCCATAGGATGTGATTTTTTTTGTATTTTTTGACCCATCTGTGAAGAAAAATATCCAACCTTTTGTTTGGTATGTGTTTTCCCTTTCGAGGTATTGGCGTTTAAAGATGTCGTTTGTGGTGTTCGGTTTAACAAACCTTGACAGGGTAATATCGCAGGAGCTGTCGTTTAAAAACCATGGGGGGTATTTGAAAGCTGTAGTTTTTATTATCGTGCCTATATTAAGAATTTTAGTTTTGTTTTGATTTCCTCTACACGGTCTTCTAGGGACGGTAGTCCGGATTCGGCAAATAAATGCTTTAGGGGTGTGGTTCTAAACGCGTAAATACTTGATCAAATAGCTCGACGGTAAATTTCTTTGATAAGGCTCAATGTTGATTTGGTTTTGTTTCCAGTTAGAAAGAGATCGTAGTAAATTTTATTAAGGATAAGTGCTCTGGTGGGGTATGCTAGAGCATTAATATGGACAAAGCTTTTTTTACTCGAGAGAAATGCTATGATATTTGGTCTTTGTGTTAATGATTTTTTGAGTCTCAAATAATGTTCTTTCCAGTGTAGTTTTTTGTGAAAATAATACCCAATATTTTTAGTTGGTCTACATTTTCAATGTTTATATTGATAATATTTAATGAGTGTGTGTGTCACATAGTTTTTTCCTGCATATATGAAGTTTTTTTGTTTTGTCAGTTGAGATTTTGGCTCCAGACTGTTGTGACCATTCAAATAATTTGTTAAGGACGTTCTGTAGTATGTTGTTGGTTTTGGCGTTGCTATTCTTTTTGCACAGAATGTACAAGTCATCAGCGTAAATACAGTGGTCCAGATACTTGAACTTGTTAATTATTTTATCGACCTCACTGAATGCAATTGCAAACAACATTAAATATAGGGGGGATCCCTGGGGAATCCCGTTTCACAATGAGTATATTGAAGAGTATATTCCATTTATTTTTGGAAGATTGACGATGTCTTCTCATGAATTTGACGATTTTCACTTGGAGTTTTCAGGCATCTACGGTTAAGGAGAGATGTGTTGTTACGGACGAATTTATTTGTCACACATATGGAAAGTAAAACGCCTCAGCGAATCAGAACTCATGTTAAAATCAGATTCAATGAGCATCTATTTTACTATGCGTGTAGCATCCTTATAGCGAAACTCACCGTGAGAAAGGGAAATGTCAGGTGGCAACATATCATATGATCATTTCACTGACCAACACTAAATATTTTTCTATTCCTTGGTTATCGCGCTTCTTTTCAAACAAGTAGAGAACAGAAAAATGATGGCGAAAAGAACCGTTACATCGACTGACCAATGACATTGCGACAATTGGCATTACATGAGAGGGAAAGAAAATGAATAGGTAAATGAAGTGCTGCTTAACGATAAAAGTCAGAACACATGGCAGTTAAGTAGAAGATCTCGGCCAATGACGTCCGAATAAGCGAGAAAATAACCAGAAAAAAAGGAAGTTCATCAAGCAATTGTGGCTTGATGTACAGCAATGAAAATTAAAACAAAAAACCTTAAAAAAGGAGAAAAAAATGACAGTGCCTAAGATTATAGAAAAGATTACTAATAAATAACAAAAATGTAATATTAATTGAAAATAAAATATTATAAATAAGTATACCTGTAAATAATAAGAAGGAAGGAAATTAAACAGCACCAGAAATGAAAATACAATTTGGAAATAATTTAAACTATCTTAGAAATGAAACAAGTGCAATTTTAGAGAAAAAAAAACTATTATTATAAGTGGTGTAGACAGAGTCACAGAGGTAGAATGGAAGAATAAAAGGATCAGAATTTGATCATAAATCTGCGGCCAAGTGAATGTGTAATTTAAGACAACAAAGTCGATTTATAAAACAGAAAAAAGAAAACTGAAAGCTTGTGCAGTACACAGCCTTAATCTGTGGACCAGTCGAAAATCTAAATTCATTACATCAAGAACAGAAAACTAGTGAAAGAGTAACACCTGGAATAATGTTTCCATTACCACCGTGCTTTTCGCATATTGCAGCAAGCAAGAACATTTTATCACACCCAATTCCAAGGGTTAATTTTTCCGCAACCGTGTTTTTAATTTCAAGCCACAATGAGATTAAACTTAATACAAACATTAATACTAAACAATATTAAATAAAATAAAAAAAATTAAAAAAGAAAGGAAAAGAACTAAATATTGAATAACAGAACGAAGAAATAAAAGAGTTAAACTTCTTAGTGAACAAAAGAAAACCCGAGAATTTTATTGTATACAATTCAACAAAAAAAAGAAATATCCATAAGATCAATATCCTCAACATCAGCAACACCATCATCAGCAGCAGCAACTGAACTGTCAGCAGCAAGTCGAAGGTTATGTACATAAGTAGATTAAGTCAATTTTTTGTTTATATTATCATTATTCATGCATATATGTATATTATAACTTATACTATTTTAGCTATCTATTAATCTTAACTGAGTATGTATTATATTTTCTTTTACTAACAAATGAATTGAAATTGGTGTAAAAGGGTGTAAGAAACAATTCTTTTTTTTTTCCTTTTAATTCTATTTTTTGTTAATAAAGTATTTGAATTTGTAATGGACCTGTAATTTGTTTTCCCTGGAGAAATGTTGAGCAGATTGGGTAAGCAAGGTTAAAGGTAAGCGTTTGCATAAGGGACAGGCATGAATCATCATTCGGGTACACAGTCTGTCAAGGGGTTGGACACTCACAGTGTGAGTTCGGGAATTTTTACCCGACATGACATCACATCTCGTCATGTTTTAAGTTGTTGCAAATCAGAATAAGAATTCGTCTAGAAGGAACACACTTGGAGCTTGTATTTTATTTTTTTTGTATTTCACACAGTCTGTGGTATATTCCATGGCATGTAGGCTGTGTTATATGTTCACGCGCTGTAAATCCGGGATAAGAACCAAATATACCGACCTTGAGCAAGCTGGGAAAATCTTTTCATGCCCTTACCCGATATCTACTTGATCGGCTCATCCAAGTGTGATTTGATGATTTGTTTTATTTTAATTACTCTATTGGTAGCCGGCGCGTAACAGTGTTTTGTGCTTATATATTAGTGTGTGCTATAAAAATAATTTTAAACTAAGTACATCGAAGGGAACAGCTAAAATACCTAAATTGTGCAATATAAAAGCACAAAATATTTTAGTGCATATATATCAATTACAAATACTATAACACTCGTTTTCCCGGTGGCTTGGCAGATCCCCGTTCTGCCAACTAATTCTTGATAAGGGTTTCGGAAGTCCAACACAACATAATTGTTTGATGTGAGATATCGAAAGGCTAGCAACCCGGAACCAGGATTTGTCTTGGCGTAGGCCAAACCGGAGCAATCTGTTTTCTGGGACATATTTGGGAGAGTTCCTCATTGATTGTAGCAAACAAAACTATAGGAAGTCGCATGACTGTTGTATTAGACTTCCGAATCACCTTCTAAGGGTTAAAATTAGCAGAACAGGGACTAGCAAGGCTCCCGGGAGATTCTGCTTTGCTGATCATGGTTGACGTGCCTGCTTAAAATCGCAGGAAGAAGAATTAGTTTCCCTGATAATTTAGGTGCATGCCAGTTTTCGGGGGCTAACAACCCTCCGAGGTGATGTTGTCTTGCAACAGATGCCTGTACTGTAAGGATCTAGGGGTGATGTTTAGACGGGTAAGTTGGTTACGGCTGATGGCCTTAATGGGCTTCGGCCTACGAACACATTAAGCCTTGTCTTCCATTCACTGTTAGGAAACTCCATACAGGAGGGACTAGAAGGCACAAATTCTTAAGCAAGGTGTTCGCAGAACTGTCCAAAATCTTAACTTTTGCTTATATTTGTTTGACTATTAAGTGACCATTTTTAACATGTTTGCAACCACCATTTTTTTTTTTTTCAGAAATATCGTATCTTAAGAATAAACAATACATACAAAAACTAATTGTGTACCGAATCGCGAAATGTATCCCAATGGTTATACTGCTACAGCCCCAGGTGTTGGTGGCAATCCAAGTGCTAGTTATGCTAATGGTAATATGAATAATGCCCAACGCAATGAACGCTCTCAATATCAACGTAACACTAACAGTGGCACCAATAATGGTGGCGGTGGATCTTACGGACCATCTGGTAGCATGGGTGGCGGCTATGGTGGTAATCCTCAAATTACCCCTTATGGAGGTGGTTATCGAAACAACTTTAATCCAATGTTAGCAAACGGAGGTCAGACTTTTTATAATAATTCGACGGGAGGCTTTAAACCCCGTGGAAACAATCCCAATTTCGTTCCTCGTTATCAGAAGCCACAAAATAGCGGTGGCACGTATCAATCGAGCAACCCTTACAAGCCTGCTGTTAATATTGGTGCACTTTCAAAAGAGGAACGTGCTGAATTGCAACGTGAAAAAGCCAAGAATCCTGGCCGCACGTTGAGCAAACCGGAATGGAATAATTTACAACCATTTAAGAAAAATTTTTACATTCCCCATCCGAATACTTTAAACATAAACGAACAAGAAGTCTCGGAAATGCGTGCAGATTTGCAAATAACAGTTTCCGGTAACGAAATTCCCCATCCAATTGGATCTTTCGATGAGTGCACATTACCCGATTACACTATTGAGGAAATGAAACGCCAGGGTTTTACTAAACCTACTGCGATACAGGCTCAAGGTTGGCCAATTGCTTTATCTGGCCGCGATTTAGTTGGCATTGCTCAAACGGGTTCGGGCAAAACACTAGCTTACATGTTGCCAGCTATGGTGCACATTGCAAACCAGCCACCACTACAACGCGGTGAAGGCCCAATTGCTTTAGTACTGGCACCTACTCGTGAACTAGCTCAACAGATCCAATCTGTTGTCCGCGACTATGGTCATTTGTGTAAACCCGAAATTCGTCATACTTGTATTTTTGGCGGTTCCTCGAAAGTACCTCAGGCACGTGATTTAGATCGCGGGGTTGAAGTTATCATAGCTACACCCGGGCGATTGATAGATTTTCTTGAAAATCGTACTACCAATTTGCAACGTTGTACTTATTTAGTCTTGGACGAGGCTGATCGTATGTTGGATATGGGGTTTGAACCACAAATTCGCAAAATCATTGAACAAATTCGTCCCGACCGCCAAGTTGTAATGTGGTCTGCCACGTGGCCAAAGGAAGTACAGGCTTTAGCTGGCGATTTCCTTAATGATTATATACAGATTAATATTGGATCAATGAATCTATCAGCCAATCATAATATTCGTCAAATCGTTGAAATATGCCACGATAATGAAAAGCCTCAATTGTTGGTGAAACTATTAAAAGATATTTTGCCAAATCAAAATAATGCTGCTAACAATAACAATAAAGTTATTATATTCGTTGAGACGAAAATCAAAGTAAGTAAATTTTGTAAAGTTCTGTATACCTTGTCTTAAACATAAAAAACTAACCACTTTTCATGTCAACATAATTGAAACGTGAAAAAAATTCTTCGTTATGAAAATAAACTCTGAATCAAAAACTAATTTTCGTTATCGAGTTTTTGTAAGACATACATATATTTGCATGCATATAACCGGGAAGGTATACTACGCGCAGTAATTCCATTGTAAACCTGGCTGTATGCGATGTTAATAAAGCCCAAAGCATGCAGTTGTGGCGTTCACAAGTTTTTAATCATCACGATATCGCCACCCATTCACAGTTACCGTTACGCCGTTTTTCATTTTCAAAGAATTAAGGTCCAATAATTCCTCCTGACCAAATGGCACACCAGACTGTCACTTTTAATAGTTGCAAAGGTAACTGATGAATAATTTGAGGGATTTCGACTGCCCTGAGCCGGTTATTCTGTTCACATATCCATTCAAATGAAAATATGCTTCGTAAATCATTATGAATTTTTAAGAAAATCGATTTTGATAAAAGGTTTTAACGATTAAAACACGTTGGTTTATCGAATATTTTTCCGTAATAAATTTATCACCTGTCTACTTCACGACCGCTAAATATGAACTGTCAAGACTAATGTTTACCAAAATGACGGCAAAACAAAGTAGTATACGTTCCCGTCGGATATCCTGTATATGTGTATTTTGTTGGTCTCATGTCGAAAAGTCCAAATTTGTATATTTTTTCGATTTTTTTTTTATATTTTTTAATTCTACAACATTTACACATACACGCGTTCTGCCCTTTTCTAAACTCAAGTTACAAGCAACTCTATTGATGCGATAAGTATGGACCTTCAACTTTAAGATTCAATTATACAATTCTCAACAATGTTGCTCTCAAAATGACCATTGGTCGCAATGACGACGTGTTGAAACAGGTGGATCAGTTTTAACACTCGCGCAGCTTTCTGTACATATATTTCATTCATCACTAAACTAGGCTCTTTGAAACGTAATAAATAAATACAATTATACGTGTTAAACATTGGTTAATAACGCTAAAACTTAAATCGAAGAATTCGAACTTGAGAAGTGGTCCTTTGTTTTAATAAGAAAAACAAATATAAGTCGAGACGTAATTATTTCTGTACTTGTGAAATTTTTAGGTTGAAGAAATATTGCAAATTATCCGCAATGAAGGCTACACAGCCACCTCAATTCACGGTGACAAAACCCAAGCTGAAAGAGATTCAGTATTGAAAGATTTCCGAAATGGTAAATCCAATATATTGATTGCTACCGATGTGGCTTCGCGTGGACTTGACGTGGAAGACTTGCAATATGTCATCAATTATGATTATCCAAATTCGTCAGAGAACTACGTTCATCGTATTGGGCGCACTGGTCGTTGTCAGCAGTTAGGTACGGCCTATACATTCTTTACACCAGACAATGCTAAGCAGGCTAGAGAATTAATATCTGTTTTAGAAGAAGCTGGTCAGCAGCCAACGTCTGCATTGTTAGATTTGGCTCGCACTGTAGGCGGTCTTAGTAATAATCGTAACAGCAACAAACGTTGGCAGACAAACAACCAAGGTAATTTACAACAACAACAACGTAACAATCCCTTAAATTATCAAGCAAATGTTGGTCAAAGTGGTAATTATACCCCTAAGCCTCAATACCAACAGTATAATAGCAGTAATGCAAACGAAGGTTATCAAAGTCAGCAGCAAAATAGTAATGGAAAGCCAGTTGGTGCTGGAAATTGGAATAACCGTAATAATGGACAATATAATAATGGTGGTGGCCAAGACGGCAGTAGACCCTATCGTCCACGAGCACCCTTTAATGCCAATGGAGGCAATCCACCACGTCCTATGATGAGTGGTTACGCGCCCCATCCTCATATTCCGCCGCATATGCAGCAACAAGCTGGTGGTTACATGGCACCCCAACAATACCGCCCTCGTGGTCAATATATGCAGGCAAATGGCGGTACTTCACGTTTTCAACAGTATCAAAAACGTGACTATCAACCGCAAAATGGCCAAGTAGGTGGCGGGCAATATAACAAACAATTAATGGATCAAAGTAACCAACAGGATGCCAATTCTTTAGCAGCTCAACAGCAACAACAAATCAGTGTAGCCGCAAACATTGCTGCAGCAGTGGCTGCAGCTGGCGGTCAGGTTGGTGAATACCCCAATGTTTCCACACCACCGGCCGGGGCATTATATGCTGCTCCTGCTCAATCGCCACCAGCTACAGGTGCGCCAACGTATATGTACGATGCTAGTGGTATGTTAGCCGCCGCTGGTAATCCATATGCCACTGGTCAATTCGGACCACCACCCACTGCATATTATGCTGCTCATCCACATCAATTTACAACAGCACCAAATGGTGGTGTGGCTACAAATGCCAGTGGCACCAGTCAAGGTGCTGAATTAATTGCCCAACCCCAGCAGCAGTAAATTGTTGCTAAAGTAAGAAAAGCACACTTCTATTTCTTAATTCTCATATAAATATAAACATATATTTCTCGTTTGCTTACAAAAGCATACATATTAAATTAATCAATTCAAATAATTGTAAAAATCATTATCAATTAGTCACCAATTACTCTTCTAATGGAAAAAAATTAAAAAAAACAAAGATTTCTTTTTCTCAAAAACTGAAAACCAGACCAGTCCGAGTTGTTAAAAATATATTAAAACTTTTTGTTTGTGAAAAGGAATTATTTCCCTTCGAATACTACACAAAAGAAAAGCATTATAAAAACGAAAAGCATCTGTCAAAGGATGCTGGTCATCTTAGAAAGAACTCTTCCCTAAGAATTAACAAAGTAATCAACATTTTCCTCTAAATTTGTTTAATTTCTACCCTAATTAAAAAATATATATATATATTTAAAAAATCTATTTATTTGTATTAAAAACAACAGGGCTTTAAAGATAAAAAATAAATATAAAACAAGATCACAATTTCCCTGAGAATTAACAAAATAATCAACATTTTCCTCAAAAATTTATAAAATTTTTCCCTAATTAGAAAAATAGTTTTTGAAAAAACCTAATATTTATTTGTAATAAAAACAACAGGGCTTTAGTAATAGAAACTAAATGCAAACCAAGACCAGAACTTGTTAAAAATAAAAAATTTTCAAAACCTTGGTGTAGTAAAAAACAAAAATTAATAATAGTAACTAAAACAATAGTAATAATACGAAGCAAAATAATTAATTTTTCTTAACAAAGACATGATTAATTATTTTTGAGAAATGAATTATTTTTTATTTACATTATTTTATATTAAAACTTAATTTTTATATTACAATGAGTAACAACAAAGAAAAAACATAATACAAAGCAATACAATTTAAATAATTTGATTTAAAAGTTAATTAATGAGCAACAAACTTTACAACTTTTTTGCATTTAAGTATTAAATATTTTAGTTATTTGATAATCGAAACAAAAAGCTTATTAAAATTTACATTTTTTAATAAATAATTAATGCATTTATAATTAAAATCGTGAAGAAAAAAAAATGCATTAATTGTCTTGCCAAAGCCGCTGCCGCCTTTTGTCATTATTTAAATATATGTGTGATTTATAAATTTTATGTTTGAATATATGAAAAGTGTAAAATCAAACAAATTTTTTGATCAAGAATTGATGAAAGTAATTTCTTACAAACTTACAATAATAATTAAATAAACAAAATGAAATGAAATACACACAAATGCGCCACATTCATCCATACAAATAAAATGAGGTTAACTTTTTTTCAATTTTTCAAAGCAACTGTTTACTGTGTTGTATTTTTAAGCTAAACACAACATTTGTATTTATAAAAAGAAAAAAGTAAAAGAAGCTTCCAAAAGTCATATCAGTAAAACTAAAGAAAAAGAATGTGTAACTGCAAAACAAAACATTCCTTAAATAATGGTTAAAAAAACATTGAGAATTCAATTAAGTCAATTGGAAATAAATATTTTTTAAACATTTTAAACAATTTCATGTCTAACAAAATTTAAAACAAAGTATTAAAACTATGACGGCTTTTTCTAGAAACATTTTGAACGAAAAACTCGAATCAGAATTATCTATTTTAATGAACACCGATTTTAATTTAACAATAATTGTCAAAATTACTATTACTATTTTGAAATGACATGTTAAATACTATTATTTGCCATTCGACATGCAGTTATTGAAGATTAAGATAACAAAAATATACATGTGTATATTACGGATATATAAAATTGGCAATGCTTTTTTTAATCAAATTTTCATACCAATTCTTTCTATCAGACTCATTTAAGTACGTTTTACTTTTTACGAGTACATCTAACATTATTAGTGAAAACCTATTTAAACATTAATTCAAAATATACAGTTTCATTCTTTAGTTTTACTGTTTCTGTCTTTACAAGTAAAAACCAATCTGCAATTTACTATACACATATTACTTTGACTGAAACTAAGTTTACATATATATATTTTTTTTAATTGAACAAAATCGATAAAAATAAGATGAATCCTTTTATATGTGTGTTGTGTTTTAAAGACTAATGTATTTGAAACAAATTGAACATTAAAGAAATTAGGCGTGCAACAAAATTTATATTTTGAATTGTGTTCATGCATTCATATGTGATTTAGAAAAAAGAAACAACATATTAATTTAAATTAAAATTATTTTTAAGGACTTGTTGAATTCAGCTCCCAGCTAAAAATATACAAATCTATTGCCTTGTGATCTAACGAATAATTTTTTCAACGTCGTTATTTTGACAATGCAAAACCTTCTTAATACTTAAACTTACCAGAATTTTGGATTTTTCTTTAATTTTTAAGTTTTGTTTATTAAAACATTTTTAATTTTTTTTTCTTTTCTAAAATGGTTGTTAATTAAAAACAACAGCGAAGTAAAAATAAAAATTTTAAAAGATTCTTATTTACTTGAATAAAACAGAAGATTCGAATTAAAAAAAATTTCGAACCTTAAATCAACAGAAAAGAAAAAATCCAAAATTGAAAAAATATGTATAGGTGTACATGTATATATATATATTTCTTTAAAATATGAAAAAAATTAAATTTTTGTATATTGTTAAATTTTTTTTTGTTTTTCAACAAAAAATGAAAAAAAAGCAATTTGGTTTTTGTAAAACCTAGAACTTAGCAAAAACGATAAAATACAATTTAAACAAATTAACCACAACAAACAAATAATGAAGGATCTCGTATTTTTAATTATATATATTTTTTTAATATTTACTACTATAACGAATGCTGTGAGTGTTGTTTTTTATCTTAACCCTAATAAAAGGGGGAAAACAATATTTTGCATTTATTATACAAACAAGCAAGAAAAAATACACTTTTAAACGAAAAGGAACAAAAAACATGAAACTTAAAACAAACAAAATACAATGTGATGTGATATAGACTTAAAAACCAAACGAAAAAAATGATTTAAACATACATACAAAAATTAAAACATTTTTATGGATGACATGAGGCACATAACTTACAATTATTTTTTTTTATTTACTCTTCTTTTTAATCTTTCTTTCCAGTAAATAATAACTTATTTAAAAACTATTATTATTATAAATATTTTTCCACAAGCAACTAGAAAGCTAATTTTTTAAAACAACTTGAAAATCAAAAATGAAACAAGTAAAAAAGCTTTTAAAGACTAATATATAATACTGAAAGTAACAAATTAAAACAAGAGATATTGTATCGTATGTAATCCATCATAGTAAATTCAAAAAAAAAAAAAACAAATATATGTGATATGATTAAAGAACTCAAAAATATAATTTAAAGCAAATTTTATAAAATAAAATTTTTTAATTTCTTAGATAGAAAGTAAACACAAGAACACAAGTAAAAAAGAAAATTGGTTAACATTAAAAATATTTTCCACTTTTATTTTCGTGATTAACATTTTTTTTTTGTTTTTCCAAAAAAAAAAAAACTAAAAAAATTACTCCATTTTACTTACAAAAAGAAGGTAACTTGAAACTGTTTTTAGTTCAACACAAAATTAACTTATTACATACATACGATATTATATATGGCAACTTAAAAAATAATGAATTTTTTTGTATTAATTGTTGTTCTCATTGATTATAAAATAAATTGAATTAAACTTAAATAACATTATTTGTGAAACGATATTATTACAAAACAAAAATTACACACCTTAAAAAAATATTTTGTTGTCTTGAAATCCAAAACTCATAGAAATAGAATCCTAACTCTCGATGTGTTGCACATGAAATATCCATTTTCTACTTCACACAGACGGGTGTTGTGTGAATGTCAAATTAATTTATTCTACATATGTACGCAAAAGAAATTTGTTTTAGAATTATTAAAAAATAATGCTATAAAAATATCAATAAAATACATCCTTTTTTTAATTGGCAGTTGAACTAGATTTTTTTTTAAATTAAAACTTATGACGCGAAGCAACGAATATTGCTTGTTAAGTACAAACATTTGAAAAAAATCGTTCTTAATTCATTTACTACACATGTTAAATGATAAATTTCGATTTATTAACAAAAATATTTAACATACATCAAGCAAAAAATATTTATTTGCATTTACTGCCCTGATGATGCATCACCCACCTATCTATCCATCTCTTTTTATATTAAGATGTTTACTTCAAAACAACTTCCTTTGAGTTCAAGTTATATAAAATTTGCTTTAAGCTCCAAATGTTTCCCTGTTCTAGGTGAATAGTTAGTTATGTGGAATTTTTTGTATGTATACCATCGCAAAATAAAGTTATGTGTAGACCTTCGAAACCGATTCATGGATTGCAGTCATCACTATCATGAAATTCAGCTTCCAATGCTGATGTTTGTTTTTTTGGTAGCCAATGATATTCATTCACAGCACAGATATTCATTCACAGCCATTTGCCGATTTACGTTTATTTTATTTTTTACACCTGGGATATTCATAATGTCCTAATATGACAGCATAAACATTTTGTTGTGCTTCGAACAAAAATCATAAAGTAGTAGGACTTTTTAAGCTGTTTTTTTTCATTTGCCCTAACAAACCGTAAACATCTAGCTGACTTAAATTTAAAATAACGCACTATATTTTAAGCTATTATTTTAAGACTTATGATGACTCTTTGAATATATTTCAGTAAAATATTTCCAATTGAATTTTACTTCATCGCAGGAGCGAAAATTTGGAAGATAAACTTCTGAAACTATATTGTTTCTTTATTCTGGCACTAAATGTGCAGCTTGTTATATGTATTTCCATACGAAAAACAGTTGCTGCCAGAGGTCAAATCACCACATACGATATCAAGCAAAATTATCGAAATTTTTCATTTTGGTATCATGGCATACGATATCGAATAAATTGTATTGCAAAATATAAGGTTAAAGAATTTTTTTTTGTATTCGTACTTTTAGGAAACGTATACCGCCATGTTCCAGAAAAGTAGTGGAATGAAAATAAAAAAATGATTTGAAAAGTTAACTTTTCATTTTTGTTGTTCTGAAAAAGTAGTAGTTTGTATGTTTCATTCTTTCGTTCGAACTGAACTTTGAAAATAAAACTTGGATAAATTGTGCAGTAACTAATACTGACACGAACCATGTTTTCAATTTTATTTGTTTTTTTTTTTATACAAACCAGTACTGAAATGAACCATATTTTCAGTTTCATTTTATTTTTTTGCCCAAAAAACGACGTGGAAAATTTTTTATTTAATGCTTGTTATTTTATAAGAACAAAATTTAAGGCCATGTCAGATAACACTTTGCCGCTTTACGTGATGTTTAAAGCTTTAGCAGAAAAGCGCAAATATAAATTTATTGAATTTTTGATGAACTTTTTATAATTTTTTAAATTAAATTTTTGGTTTGTACATTTGTACAACGGGTTATAGTTCAGGTTTTTTCTTTCTTAAGAAAGATTTTTTACAATACAAATCTGCTGTGATCAATAATTTTGATTGAAGAAGACAAGAAAAATAATAATCAAATCTTTAGCTGGGGGACAACTAGCTGTTTCGTAGTCGCTACACTACTCATCAGCACCCACTGGGATGTGAACTCGGGACATGACGTATCATGATCTACTGCTTTAACCACTAAGCCACCGAGCATTTAATTATTTTCTATCTATATTCATCTCATATTGAATCACATATGCATTTTGTCAATTGCCCACATTGTACAGCGTTTGCTGTCTCTAAACTAGCTGTATTTATGCGCAAAGCAAAAGGTGTATGTCACAATGAAAACTTTGGCAACGATTGTTTGTTTCTCTAAAAAACTGGTTGTTAATTTTTATATTTACAGCCAGTTCGTCGATGTCGAAAGGATAAGTTCTTTCGCAGACATTTTCATTGGATATCGTCAAACATTCTCTTAATTACTTCTTATGATAGTAGAAGTTAGAAATATTATTGGACGAACTTCTGAAATTGGTTCTAATTGTTTTCTTAGTGCATAAAACTTTGGAGCTATTAGAAAAAACTTCAACGAGTAAAAACATGAGAGTTGCTAAACTTTTCGTTTCACGTTGTGTTAAAAGTACTTTGTGACATGTTTCATATAAGTATGTAAGTTTTATCTTGGATGTCAAAGCGAATTTACAACGCAAAGCGAAGTAAAAGCTTTATCTGATACGGCCTTTAGTTAGGTTTATCAAATTCTCCGTTTGCAATGATGATCGTAATTTTTTAAGTGCCATTTTATGCAAAAGTTTGATATAGCGGGTGGCGGTTAACGAAAGACATATAAGTGGTAACGATGATTTGGACGAGTTAGTGAGTGACTCCGCTGTAATAAGAGATGATATCGCCAATCGACTTTAGTTAATAAAATAACAAATATTAATTTTTTATATAATATTCTCCTTATTTTCCCCATAAATATATGCACAACTGTATCTCAAATAAATATTCCGTCATCTAACCCTCTTATTTCAATGGGATTGTAATTATACTAAGTTTTCTGTAAAATATTTCATTTTCACAATAAAATTAAAAAGTGGTTTCAAACTACTACTTTTTGTGTAAAAGTAGTTTCAAGAACCAGACTACATTACAAATTAATGTTCGGAAACAAAACACAAATGAAAAGTATAGAGTAGAATGTAGAACACCAAAGCTTCAAATTGAAGTGATTTCAAACTATTTTCACTTCAAAGTAGAATCTAGAACATACCCTATTATCAATTTTATTTTTTGCGATATGCCTTTTGCCCAAAAAAGGACGTGCACAATTTTTAATCTAATGCTTGTTATTTTATAAGAGCAAATTTTTTATTTATTTTTCATTTCATTTATTTATTTAACCGAGCCCACAATGGACCATATATAGTTAATAGTATAATTTAACATAATGTGCAAAATAAACATTATATAATAATTAACAATTCGAAAAAATAAGTATTAATAAAAATTCAGTAGCAGTAATACGTTAAAGTAATAGAAAATAGTCATTATGAAAACTTAAAACATTAAACTTTAAGGCATATAAACTGACAACGTTATAAGTGTGATGCAAAATGGTTAAAGAAATTCTTTTTAGCAGTAGGCAATGAACAGGAAAATTATATAAGGCTGACAGGAAACTCATTCCAAATTCTGGCAGTTCTAACTACGAATGAACGTTCAAATACTGAGATTGAAATTCTGAGTATAATGATTTGTGGGGAACGAGAAGATCTTGAGAATGTGAAACTATCGCATAAATAAGCGGGAGTCCTTGTAGATATTATTTTATAAAAAAGAGTAAGTATTTTTAAAGGTACATATGCAGTGAAAGTAATCTCAAAAAAGGATTTAACATACGTAGAGACGTGCTCACGTATTTTCAAACGATATACATACGTGCCGTATTATTCTGTTTATAAGTCCATTTACAACTTTGAAATTATTCCTGTTAGATGCCGAAAAGACTTCAATACAATAATTTATAGACGAAATAATAAAATCATGCGCAGTAATAATTCTTACTCTTATTGGAAGATTATATTTTAAACTATATAATTTCTTTAGCGTGAAATTAATCTTCGATGCTAAAGAGTTAATGTGTTTTTTGAAAGTTAGTTTTTCATCTATAAGAACACCTAAACAACGCATACTCTCTTCAGGTATGATCATCACCGAATCAATCTTAATATCAACAACTGACTTATGCAATATTCCAAAGCATACTGCTTTCGTCTTTATTTATAATTAAATAATTGCGTTCCATCCAAGAACATACACGTTCCAAAGTATAATTAATACGGGCATTCAAAGTGTCAATGAATTGTATATCGCCAAAAAAAATCATGAATGTCATCTGCATATGAGTATATATCCGTTTCTGGTATATACAAATATCTAATAAAGTCATCCATGTATATCATAAAAAGAAGTGGACCCAGAATGGAGCCCTGAGGGACCCCGCTTATACAAGGTAGGTTACATGAGACATTGTTTCCACAAGACACATATTGTTGCCTATTAGTCAGATAAGATGACATAAGTTTACATGCAACAGATTTGAATCCAAAATAAGAGTATAGCTTGTTCACTAAATTATGGTTAATCACATCAAACGCTTTAGATAAATCCAAACCAATAACGATACCAACTTCATGATTATTATCCTATCAGTTAAAGACAATAAAAGTGTGGAAGTACTGAAACCTTTACAACAGCCACTGTGACATACGCTAAATAAATTCCTTTCAACTGTATAAGCAGTTATTTGTTTGACCATTAAATGCTCCATAACTTTTGACAAACAGAGCAATATACTAATGGGACGAAAGTTATTAGTACCTGGTCCACAATTCAGCCAACTTTCCATATTGATGGGGTAATATGATGTAATTACTATAGTATTACAGATATGTAATATGTACTTCTCAATAGAAGGATATAAAATTTTTAAGAATTTTATAGGTAAATCATCGACTCCTAAGAAATTCGATTTAATGCTGAAAAATACTTCTCTCAAATCTGTTAAATCGACGAAAAGAAAAATTACCTAAATTACTAAATACTATTTAACAAATCGGGGTCCTCAGAGATAGGTAAGTCTTGTTTAACAGTACACTCAATTTCTTTGAGCATTTTCCACGTAAAGGCACTGTATGTACTATTAAATCTAAATCTACACTCTCTAGCCTTTAACCGTCTAAGAACTATCTTAACACGATTTCTGTATTTACAATACGTACGCCAATTTTGCTCTGATCTATTTTCACAGTACCCCTATACGCTAACTCTAGCAAATATACTAAATTGGACTCTTCTAACTTTTTTAACTTGTCTTTAGTTTTACTAAAAAATCTACCTACCGTGTTACGTATTTTATGTGCAATTTTATACTTGCAACTATCATACATATTTAAAAAAAAATTTTTCTCTATGTATAATTTGTTTTTTGTTACATCAATTTTTTTTCAATTGTACTATTTATTTTTCAATTCCTATGAAACCAAATTGCACCGGAATAGGTAGCAAGTTGTGTACACGTGTTTTTTTTTGCTCTTTTTCACCGTTGTCCATATTGTCTGCATATATTTGTCCATTATTAACTTTGTATAGATCCAGAATGCACTGGAATAGGTAGCAAGATGTGTACATGTGTTTTTTTTTCTCCTTTTTCACCGTTGTCCGTGTTTTGTCTATATATGTTCATTATTAATTTATTTTCAATGCATTTCATTAACTTGCAGTATGGAAGGTGTTGGACGAAATTTTGATAATCTGGGCAGTGTCGAAGGTATATACACTGGGCACTGATCAGTTTTAACTAATTTAATTCCAACATTATAAATGCTGTAATAGAGTTTCCTTTGGTATTTCATGTTGTTATTGTTAAAGTTAAACCTCGACAAACACTACTCCCTCTTTCCGTCTCATCATAACCTATTTTCCCAGTTCCAGTACAATGGACTGCATATGTAGGGGTCATCCCCTGGGTACTGGTCCAAGATAAAAAAAAATATTGCTTGCTTAACCTCTTCATTAAAAGAAAAATTATTCGTGATATTCATATTCTTACGTCTAATAGGAAGACTATTATGTAGATTATGCAAAATTGAGTTAAAATGTTCAACCTGAGCTTTCACATCTGAGGTTTCAAAAATGGGACTAAAATCAGAAGTAAGAACCAAACGTTCCAGAAGATTAAAATCAATTGCATTATAATCTCTGAATTCGGTAAACACATTCAAATATTTCGGGAGCTCTAAGCTCACACATATAAAGGCATGTCTAGATAAACTTGGAATTTGAAACTGGCCTGAAAATGGCAAAAGAGCTGTATTACTTACAAGAAAGTAGTCTATTAACGACACAGAGTTTTCTCTAATATTGTAATGGGTAGGTTTAGAGTTATGAACATACGTTAAGTTATTACGAGAGCATAAATGCCGATTTTTGTTATTAAATAGGTTGGTGTTGAAATCACCCATTAAGACAATGTTTTCATAACGACAAGCAACATCACCTAAAACAGACTCAAACCGCAATAGACCAGCCGTGTTACCTTTATGCGAATATACGACTCCCAACAAAACTTTCACTTGTACCCACTAGTTCGATAAATAAACATTCACAACTTTCGGCATCAGAGAACTTATGCACCACTTTGGGTTTTAAATTATTTCTTATATAACAATCAACTCCTCCAGCCCTAGTATCATCAGACCTATCAGCTCTATGTAACGTATAACCGGGAACGCATACAGCACTATTATCAACCCATGATTTCAGCCAAGTCTCTGTGACTCCAACCACGTCCAGTAAATTTCCTGCTAAGATATTCACAAATTCTTCAATCTTAGATGAACGCAAAGATGGCTTTATACTCTGTACATTTATGTGGCCAACGTTTAGAAATTGCGTTCTGTCCGACATATGTCCGACAGTGTAATCATTATCAGTAATGATAGGCCCTAAATTTTCTGTTAAATTCATATTTATTACTGTCTTAAAATTATGTATAAAATAGTTAAATGTAAATTAATTATAACCTGAAAATTTGTTCAAAATAAAAAATTTGTATAAAAATAAGTCATTAAAAATTAATTGGCAAAAATCTTGTAATATAAACCACGAAGGACATCAGGATTAAAAAGTTGACATTACTTTGTACATTGAAATTACTTACAGTGTACTTACGCATAACTATTAAAAACAAAAAACATAGTATTTATACATAATTATGAAAATACACCAACAATACCATCATCAATCAGTGCAATTATTTAGACAGCCTTAAATTCTGCGTAACACTCCCAAAACAGAAGATACTTATGAGTTCCATTTGATAGGATCAATTTAACTTTTGGTATGTTGTTATGTAGTAACCGAAAACTGGCGATGTGGTTATTCCTTTTCAGATAACGACAAAATTGAATCAATTTAGGCTCCACAGGCGTGAGGTTGTCATTAAGGAATACTCTTGAATTTATGTCATTAAAACTAGTTTTATGTTTATGTAGCCCATCTCTTCCTACATTCTCAGCATCAGCAAAAGCTACATTAGAGTTACTTTTTTCCACGACTTCCAAATCGTAGGAACTAGCTTTGATGAAATCCGATAATTTGAGAGTTTTGTGCTTGAAATAATTATTCATTATTAAATCACGTTTCATCACGGAAGTAAATTTCACCAGTATTTTAGTCTTTTTATCAATTATGCAGCATTGTTGAATATCTTTATCATCGAGCAGAACTTTCAGGAACTCGGCCAGACTTTTTACATCTCTGATCGCATTGTTAGTGAAAGCCAATCCAGTAATGATGATATCACACCTGTTCAATCTCTTGTGTAATATATTATTATCCATTTCAAGCTGTGAAACTTTTTCCGATGTAACTTTATTGTTCTCCCTACAAAAGTGAATATCACCTTTCAGACCCAATATTTCTTGCTTAAGGGAATCATTCAACTTATCAATAGCATCCTTAAAATATTTCTGCATATTGTCAAAGCCAGTGTTAATTTCATGCCGTAATATCTTAACGTTTTTAGCATTCAGGCTGCCTGTTGCATCCTCATCACCATCCGTATAACAGGCACCACATATAAAACCCAGTTTGCGTTCTGGTTAATTAGTTTCACTTGGTCTTTATTAATATCGGCACATTTCAAATGGCACCATTTAAAACATAAGATGCATTGCACAGCCCCACATTTTTTTGTGATATTACTGTTACATGCAGTACAAAAACTTTGTTGCAGAAGAATAATTTTACGAAAACTGAAGTTTTCCAATTTAAAAATAAGCATAGATGCACAAATGCAACCCATTTAGCAGTTATTATAAAACAATGTACATAATAGGTGTGTTTCTTTACTCTACATTGAGATCCCGCGGGATCCCAATATGCACGATAAGCGTTCCCGTACTTTAAAATTGGGCAAATGAGAGCGCTTTTGAGAGAACAGTATGCTTCCTCTTCTTGCACGAAACAGCCCGTACTTTTTCTTCGGGCTAATTTGTGCAAGTAGTTAAGCAATCAGAAAAATAAACAATAACAAAGATAGAAAGTTCATTTGAATCAACTCGTATACAAATCATTTCAGTATTTCATTAAATAAAAAGGAATGTGCGTAAGACTTTAAAAGCCCAAAAGTGTAAAATATCAGAGTATTTTTTCGTAAAACTAAATAGCAATTTTTGCTGCCACATCAAAACACGGCATATGTTTCTTTTTGTGCTAGAAATTTTGCTTTTTGCGTTCCCGTACTTTAGGTAAATTTTTGTTAGGTTTATCAAATTCTCCGTCAGCAACGATGACCGTAATTGTTAAGTGCCATTTTATGAAAAAAATTTGGAATAACAGGTGGGGGCAAATCCAAGACATGAAAGTGATGACGACGATTCAGATGAGTTACTAATTCCGTAACCGCTGTAATAAGAGATTTTAGTTAATAAAATAACAATTATTGGTTTTTTATTATTTGCAAATAATTCCTTCAGCTCAAGGTCCTTTTTTGTTTTTTTAAAAAATTTTTAATGTATTTTTCAATATTTCGTCCTCCTTTGGAAGACTTCTTCAGGCAAATTTTTTTTTTGTGTGTAAATTCAATACAAAATTTTGTACCTGCAATCTTTTGAAATCAGATGGCCAGTCGGTTGGAACCATTCGTGGCAAAGGATATTTGTACATTTATTTTTGCTCTTTATAATGATCCCTTCGATTACGCTGTGTCGCAGATTTTTTACTGCAAGTCGACTGCCATTGCAAAATTATAAAACATCAAGTGAGTTAAAAAACTCCAAAGGATAATTGACAGTATCCTCATCTCTTATCACTGTGTCAATATATTTTTGTGTAACTGTAGATTCGCTGATTTTATTTAGAATTCTATTGTTTGACATCTTTGTTTTTGGCAGAAAGTGATGCTCACTCACGTAACCACTGGTCATTTTCGAAATTGCGTTCGATATTTGGAAATACACAATTAAGTAACTCTTCAATGCATTGTGTCATATTACAAAAATTCGATGGAAAAATAATGCAGTTTGTGCATCATATTACAGCTCGTATATTTGTTGCTAATTTCAATACAACAAAGAAGATATGATTTGAGGCACGCACTAAGCTCATCATCAGTAGAATTGCAGGCAATTTTTGTCGGAAATCACCGGCTAACACAAAAAGCTCTCCCCCAAATAATTTTTTGTTGCTTCTAAAATCTTGTAACATGCGATTAAGGGCCTCTAAAGCTTTTTTGTGCATTTATCCCATACTATGATCTTACAAATTTGCAGAACTTTACCTTTTGAGGAGTGTTTTTTTTTTTTAATATTGCATGTGTGCGCATCTGAGAATTGTGGCTTTAGAGGTAATGTAAGTGACAAAAACGCTGTTCTGCCACCATACAAAAGTATTGCTGCTCTGCCTGACGATGCAAGGGCTAGTGCAATATTATTTTGCGATTGAACTTTAGCCAATATTAACGAAACCAAAAAAATTTTCTATCCTATCTGATCCATCCGCATACTAGAATCCAAAACTTTCAGTAGTAAGTGCTCTCATTAAAATATTGTATGCCGAGAGTTACACCTGCTGTAAGTGTGGTAGATTTTCAGCCATAAATAGTTCCGAATCGCGTGGGTTGCAATTGCGTTCTCATTGTAGACCTTGCTCACACCATCATTGATTAGGACTAATCATAACTTCCGAGTCAGTCGTTGTTTAGCTTCGATAGTGAACAGACGTGTTTGTTTTTGATCGCAAAGTAAAAAAAATAAAACGGGAATAAGTAAAAACCGTAATAGGTGAGCAGAGTGATTTTAATTAAAAGAAAAACTTTTTGACATTTTTTTTTTATTACCGTTATAAATTTGTAAATAAAAAAAATAGAAACAATTAATTGCATGAGTGTACCTATCAGATGTAATTATGAAAAAGAGCTTAGCTCCGGTAGAAAAAATCTTTGGATTTCAGAGGAAGAATCTGTGAGAAAATCATTGGAAAATCTCCTGTCTCTTAGAGATAGGAAACGCCCGCGATCGTGTTCGCCAAATATTGTTGTTACAACTGAAGATAAACCATCCTCCAGTTTAATTGTTGCTAATAAGCCGAAAACACAAGTAGGCATGGACAGGTACATAACCGTGGTTAAAAGGCAGCGAAGCCCCAAATCAGCTCAAGTATCATCTCAACCAAAAATTTGTAAAGATGATAATAGGACTTCGGCAACGGATGGTAATAGATTTGCTATACTCCAAACAGATGAGCCAACAACAGCTAAGAGAACATTTAAACCGCCACCAATTTATTTGAGAGAGCCTACTTCTAATGAGCTGGTGAAACGACTTATTACGGCAATCGGAAAAGACGCCTTCAACGTTACATCAGTAAAGCATGGCAGTATCAACGAAACGAAAATCCAGGTAAACAGTGAAAATGAATACCGAAAGTTGTCTGACGTTCTGGAGAAGGAGAAAAGATAGTTTTACACCTATCAACTTAAAAGTGCTAAAGGTCTTCAGGTAGTTATTAAAGGTGTTGACCCTTGTGTACATACGGATGACATTAAGACTGGACTGGAAGAAAAAGGATTTAAAATAAGAAATGTTGTTAATATTAGAAACCGTGAAAAGATCCCACAACCCATATTTAGGGTTGAACTAGAACCCAGGGATGTTGTTCTAAAAAAAGGTGAAATTCATCCAATTTATAACCTTAAATTTCTTTAGCATCGTAAGGTTACCGTTGAGGAGCCACATAAGCGTCTAGGACCCGTTCAATGCCTTAACTGCCAAGAATTTGGCCATATTGGCCTATTGTAAGTTGCCCGCAGTTTGCGTTGTATGTGGTGAACTTCACGGCACAACTCAGTGCAATAAGCCAAAGGCTGACGCAAGTGTTAAAAAGTAACTGTGGAGGTAATCATACTGCAAATTACAGGGGCTGTCCTGTCTACAATCACTTTAAGCGGTCAATGACAAACAGTTTCCATGACAACCATGATGCAGGAAATGCTGAAAATGCAATCCACTGTTTTGCAGGCAATTTTAAACAAATCAATTTGTTAAAAATATGTTTCTGGAACGCAAACGGCATCCGCCATCACAAAAATGAACTTGAGCACTTCCTTATGGAAAAGCAAATCGATATAATGTTGATTGCTGAAACTCATTTGACAACCAACAGTTTTTTCAAAATTAATGGCTACATACTGTACGACACAAAAGATCCCCGCGGAAGATCTTGCGGAGGATCGGCAATTCTAATAAAATCCAGAATTAAACACTTTTTAATGAACGAGACATGTGAGGAGTATTTCCAAGCAACTAATATATGCATCGAATATTTGCATGAAAAAATCGTTATTTCCTCGATCTACTCACCGCCACGCTTTTCAATAACAGAAAGCCAATACTCAAATTTTTTGAAATCACTTGGTCCTCGATTTTTAGCGGCTGGCGACTATAAAGCTAAACACACTTTTTGGGGATCACGTTTAATTACCCCGAAAGGCCGCGTGCTTTTTGACACCGTTTCCAAAATGGGCTTAGGTGTGATTTCAAGTGGACACCCCACTTATTGGCCGTCAGACCAACGCAAGATCCCAGACGTTATAGACTTTGGAGTTGCAAAAAATTTTCCCTCAGAATGGATGCAAGTGGAGCCTTCATTAGACTTGTCCTCAGATCACTCACCAACTATAGTTTCTGTTTCGTTCCCCCCAGGGGTTGGTTCCCCGTTTTGTGACTTGGCGTGGACTGTCTCTCGAGTTAATTGGTTAAAATATAAAAAATATTTGAGTACTCATTGTACGGAAAACATTGCCTTGAGAACGCCTGAGGATATTATATAATATATCGATTAACGAATTTTCTGAACACCTTAATCAAGTCGTACAACATGCCACCACTAGCCATATAAGATCCAGAAATGTGAGCAATAGAACTTATTCATCTGAAATTGATCAACTTCTGTCAGAGAAAAGAAGAGTTGGAAGAGAGTGGCAACTTCGCAGGTCTCCCCAGCTTAAAACTAGACTACGGGAATGCATAACTCAGCTAAGAAATCTGCTTGAATCCCAAAGAATGGCTTCCCTCAAAAATTATCTGGAAGGTCTTGATGGTACTCCTCAATCCAATTATTCGCTATGGAAAGCAACAAAAGGTCTGAAAAGATCCGTAATAGGTAAGCCACCTTTGCGAACTTCAACTGGAGATTGGGCAAGAAGCGATTCTGAAAAGGGAATGTTGTATGTCGATCATTTGAGAAATGTTTTTGCCTCAAATGATACAGCGAGTAATTCAGCTGAACTACCGTCATACGCTGTTAGACCGCCTATGCCTTTGAGACTTAGTTTTCAAGATGTTGAAAATGTTATTCGTAACACAAACCCCAGGAAAGCTCCAGGTATTGATAAAATTACTGGTAAAATGCTTGAGCAACTACCTCGTGTAGCTCGTAGAATTCTTCTTTTTATTTTTAACGCTATTTTACGTCTCGAGTATTATCCTGCAGGGTGGAAGGTGTCCATGATTACTATGATACCTAAACCAGGGACGGATCCCACTAAAGTAGAATCATACAGACCAATAAGTCTACTGCCAACAATTTCAAAACTGTTCGAAAAATTGTTAATGGCAAAGTTGAGTCCAATTTTGAACACTGTGGGATGCATCCCTGATCATCAATTTGGCTTTCGGGCTAAACATAGCACCATAGATAAAACGCACAGACTAGTCAACGTCATAAGACAGACTTTTGAAGACAAAAAGTATTGTTCAGCTCTATTCATTGACATTTCTCAAGCTTTTGATAAAGTGTGGCACGACGGCTTGATGCACAAAATAAAGCTAAACTTGCCTGCAAACACTCACAAGCTTCTGGAAAGCTACTTATGCGGCCGGAAGTTTGTTATCAGAGAAGGCGATTTTATAAGCCCCTTACAGCCAATCGAGGCAGGAGTTCCTCAAGGTAGCATTCTAGGACCTACTTTATATTTGATTTACGCCTCAGACATGCCAACGAGATCCGGAATCCACACTTCAACTTTTGCGGATGACACAGCATTCTGCAGCGTACATGAAAACCATCAAGTAGCTTCGCGAAATTTGCAGGAGTATATATCAATATTAGAGATATGGTTAAAACGTTGGAAAATTAAAGTTAATGAACAAAAGTGTACTCGCGTTACATTCACGCTGCGTAAACAAACATGTTCAGCCATCCAAATTAACAATTCACCTATTCCGCAGCAAAATGAAGTCAAGTACCTAGGTATTCATCTCGACCGTAGTTTAACGTGGAAGTCTCACATAGATGCGAAAGTTACTCAGTTAAAGTTAAAAGCAGCGCAACTGAATTGGCTTATGGGCAGAAATTCGACATTGAAGCTGGATTGCAAACTTTTATTATACAACGCAATTCTAAAGCCTATATGATGCTATGGAATTCAACTATGGGGCACCGCCTCCACTTCAAACATCGAAAAAATTCAAAGGCGACAAAACAAAATTCTTCGAACAATTACCGCAGCTCCATGGTACGTAAAAAACTCACGAATTCATAAGGATCTCTGTGTTCCTCTTGTAAAAGACGAATTTTCAAAATACGCGACAAGGTATATCAGTAAATTGAAACTTCATCCAAATCGTCTTGCACGCAATATACTTAATTTCGAAGGCCACTCTCGGTTGAGAAGGAGGGACACCCTTGCCACCATCAGAACGTTAAATAGGTGATTTTACCGATATTGACCGTGCAAAATAAAACATTTTTGTCTAGCATTGGCTGGACTTAATTAATTTTATGTATTTAGTATTAAGATTTGAATACTTATTGTTAGTTCACTTTGTGAAGATTCAATAAATAATTGAATGAGAAAAAAAAAAAAAACTTCCGAGAGTGACTTGTTGTTTATTTGCAAACATTTATCTTCTATTAGAATTAATGTTCCACGTTCTATTAGAATCAATGTTTCATGTGAAAATTCAATTGTTATGTTTTTGCAGGTAGTTCTCTTTCGATATGTGCTTCATAAATAAACAAATAATACTCTTGTGGTTCTAGATGATTAGATATTGATACAGTTGCGTTGTGAAGCGTTTTCTAATAAATTTAACTTTTGACACGCATCCCGATAAGTTGCTTATGAATTTGTATGTTAGAATTTGAGCATATAGCATATTTTGCATGTATCGAAAAAGGAAGTTTACGTTGTAGCTGGTGCCATTGCAGCCCTTGTTGTGCTTTAACTTCCGTAAAATAAACGTGCTGTCTGTCCATTTTCGATGTTTTTTTAAGCATTTATTTATTTATTGAATCTTCAAAAAAGTTTTCAAATCTTAATACTAAACAAAAAATATATATTTTCGAGGTGAACAGATAAACGCACAGCAGTTGGATGACGCTCAAGGATTTGGGAATTCTAAAATTCGCCAAACAGCTTCATTGCTGCTAATGTATCGGGCCATTTGGTGTTGCGTAATCTCATCGTTTGGCTACGTATTGAGTAGATGAAATTATAATACTCCACATTAATACGTGTTTTGTATGTTTTTGAAAGCACTGGGTAATATAGCACTATCAAACGGTTGTCAACATCAATTTCCTTGTTTTGCACAGTTAATGTAATTGATTGTCCACCACCGTTGATTTATGACGATAAAGCGGGTAGCCATCAACACCAGAGATTAGTTTTTGAAGCAATTCTCTAGAATACCTTTTCGTACATCGACTACGCATGGCGGGCTTGAATTAATACCATGAAGCATGTTTTTAATAACAACTTCATGTAAGTGTGGATCAATATAAGTATCAGGTACTTCTGCCGAAGTAATTTTATCTGGTGTAATTTTGTCAACCAACCATATTCGAATGTGGAAATAAGGCATTCCACGTTTCTGCCAATCAGTAAAATATATCCAGCATTACTTTCTGCGAAAACACGTAACTTAACAATAAAGTCCATTGGTGATTCTATCCTCATTCTGACCCACCCTCTCAATAAAAATTTATTTTGGGCCTTTTCCATATACAAAAAGAAATTCGAAAATTCGAGAAATTTTCGAAATTGGTTCACATTTGACGAAGTTGTTTGATGATCAATTATTGGAGCTGGCAATTTGCATTCCCTCCCCCCCTTTTACCAAAAAAAAAAAAAAAATATTAGTACAGCTTTTCTGCATCCAAAAAGAATTTTAAAAATTGGACCACAAATGCCGAAGTTCTTTAATAACGAAATTTTGAAGCGGACGTATTACAACCTCCGTCACCTTGAGTTTTAAAGAACACAGTTTTGTCGATATTTTTTATATGAAAAAAGAATATTCAAAATTGGTCCACAAATGACGAATTTATTTCACAATTAATTATGGGAACGGCAATCAGGCTACCAATTTTCCCAAACAGAAAAAAATAGTGACCTTTTCAATATACAAAAGGAATCATAAATGATGAAGTTACTTCACAATCAATTATTGCGGTGTTCAATTTGCGATAATTTCATCCCGCAAAAGTAATTTTAGTCTTTTTGCAAGATAAATTGTGAAAATTGTTTCAAAAATGAAGTTGCTTGATAATCAATTATTGGAGCTAGCAATTTTCCTCCCCTCCCTCTTTTTGCCAAAAAAAAAAGAAAAAATAGTAGATGCTTTCTGTATCCAAAAATACTTAAAAATTGGTTCATAAATTGCGAAGTTATTTGCAAATTAGTTTTTGGGCCTGTTCAATTTTGATAATATTTTTTATATGAAAAAAAAAATTTAATAATCAATTATGGGAAGAACAATTTGGTACACGCCCCCAAGTTTCCAAAAAAAAGGTAAATAAAAAATTATTGACCTCTTCCATATACAAAAGGAATTTTGAAAATTGCTTCATAAATACTGAAGTTATTTGACAATCAATTATTGGGGTGGGCAATTGGCGATAACTTCATCCCTCCAAAATAGTCTTAGTCGTTTTGCATTTGTACAAAAAATTTTGAAAATTGGTTCAAAAATGGAGAAGTTATGCTCATTTATATTAAAAAATCTGTTAAAAATTTTGTGAAAAAAAACATAATTTAAAATAGGGGGCGTAAAAGAAGGCGTGGTTGAAAAAAGTAGCCCGTAATTCGCACAAGTGTTCCATTCAACAACTGTGAAAATTTCAGAAAGATTGGTCCAGCGGTCTGGCAGATCTTAAGGTACAAACAAACGTACAAACACACATTCAATGTTATATATATATATATATATATATATATATATATATATATATATATATATATATATATATATATATATATATATATATATATATATATATATATATATATATATATATATATATATATATATATATATATATATATATATATATATATATATATATATATATATATATATATATATATATATATATATATATATATATATATATATATATATATATATATATATATATATATATATATATATATATATATATATATATATATATATATATATATATATATATTAAAATAAATATTATAAATTTCCGCGTGCATTTCTTTTGCTAAAATCACGGCCAAAACTCTGGTTTTTATTTACAATTGCGCGTTAAATGCTCAGTGGTTATAAAAAGTAAGAAGAAATATTTTAATAAAGAAAAATTTAAGAAATGCCAAGAGCAACTTAACTGGGTGGCAACGATTGCTTTATTTAAAGCCCACACCTGCAATAATATCTAAGGTGCCTTGCAGACGATCAAAAAAAAAAAAAAAAAAAAATACGTCAATCGGTACATATGTGTGAGTGTCGTGTTTTTGTCGCTTAAAAGGAGACGTACAAATAAAATCGTCAATCATCATTTTCATTTTGGTTTCGCTGCGTTCGTTTCTAAATATGTCATCATCGGATTACTATTATTACTATCTTGTGCAATTTTGTTAAGACAAAAACATGAAAAGAAAAAACTGAGTATAAAAAGTAGTAATATATGAACAAAATAAATGTCAATAATCATAAACAAAATAAAATTCAATAATCATAATAGATATGGAGGTAGTTTTTTATTTTACTTATTGTAGTTTTTTTTATTATTTTACTTATTGTGACATTTTTTATCGTCAAACACAACTGGAGACTATTAAAATACTGACCCGTCAAAATAAAATATAAATAGTTTTTGATTTTCATCAATCAGAGCCGACAAAGCACGACTGCACGCACACATAAAGCGTTGATGTGTTTTTTTGACCGTCTCCAGGGCACATAAGATGAAAACGTCAAATTCAATCGCAGAGAGAATTCAGTTACGTGTAGACTTAAAATCAGTCAGTTATCGATCAGTCTATTGATATTAAAGAACTGTTTTCCTCTCGGCTTTTACTGATTTATAAATTCTTACAAGATTGACAAAAATACGAGTATTTCACTCCTTGTTTTTTTTTTTTTTTTTTTGTGGGCACTAGTTAAGAAGGATGATCGCCTTGCAATGTTTATCAAATCCTGTAAAAATGGATGAAAAATTGTAAAGTGGACATAAATAAATTCGTTCTCTCGTTTTGCCGCCGTTCTCTCAGATATGTCAGAATTAATCCCAGTTGTGGACACTAGGTTAAGAAGAATGATCGGCTTGCAATATTTATCGAATCCTGTATAAATGGATGAAAAATTCTAAGTAACATCTCAAATTTATATCACTTTACAGGCTGAATAAGAGCGCTTTCTAAAAAATATAAAAATGAAGTGTATTTTCGAACAAATTTGGTTGACTGCTAAAAAGCAAAATATAAAGTAAATCATAAAAAAGTGTTTTTTTTTAAGAATCAAAATAAATTTTATTGCATAGATAAGTATAAAACAATTTTATACAAATTACTAAATCAGATTTTTACTGGGTTAATAGCAAAATATATAATAATAGCCGGTATGCTGACCGGTTTCCAATCATGAGATTACTAAAATGGGTATGCTCAGAACTCCTTTGCAGTGCTTGCTAGTCTTATGTGTATATGCAACACTTAAAACCTATAATATTTATTTGCTCTGCTTATGCACAAGTTAATTGCAAATCGACAGCTGACAATCTGCGATCCAAACCAATTAGTTCGTAATCGCCGCTTAGTTGCCGTCGCTCATCCCGTATTCAAATAGCACCAATCGATGTCTTTATCTAACTTAAAATCGCTTTTTCTGTTAAAAAGTCCATTAACTGCTCCTTAAAACTTTTTTTCGGCATATTTATTATTGACTAAAATTTTAGTAAATTATTTTCTACTCTAATTACCAATCAACTGTGAATTTCGTGCTTTGCAAAAAGTAGTGCAAACTAAATCAACAGAGATAGTTCACAATTGATAGCATATATTTGCAATTGCATAAATTTGCAATCACAAATGCACAAGATTGTGAATAAAGCCATTGTAATGTGGGTGAGAGACGATACTAATTTTCGTCCTTAACGAAGTATGAGTGATAGTACGGTTTTCAGATACACGTTACTACAACTCATACTATTTCATTTTAAAGAAATATTTTAAAGGCAATACACACGCCGGCAAATCAATATTCGTATTATATGATCTTAATTTCTTCTAAATTTTTGCAGCTAAACATCGTTGTTTTGTTGTTTTTTTATTAAAAAGGTTTAGACATTTTATATTTTCAATATTTCGCTAATTGTTTGTTAGCATCTTTAGGCAAAATTAAACATGTTTTTCTTCATTCATTTATTTATTGAATCTTCACAAAGTGAACTAACAATAAGTATTGAAATTTTAATACTAAAAACCCAAAATTAATTAAGTCCAGCCAATGCTAGGCAAAAATGTTTTATTTTGCACGGTCAATATCGGTAAAATCACCTATTTTCTGATGAAAATTAAAATATTAAATTAAATGTTGTTTAAAAAACTATTAGCGAAATATATAAAATTGTTAAACCTTTCATATAAAAAGCAACAAAACAACGATCTTTAGCTGGAAGAATTTACAAGAACTTAAATAGTTTTTATATTTCAAACAAAATATTCAACACATGAGATCTGCTCTTCATAAAAGAAATTTCGCTGTATTACAGCATGATACACAATACTTATTTTCATACTTATGAAGGTTCCGCCCACGAAAATCAAAACTTTTTGATTTTCGTACTACAAAGTATACTTCACAAGTACGACAGCATGATACACGTTTACTAATTTCATACTTGTATCATTTGTAGTATCGTCTATCATAAGAATAAGATACTAAGTTGAGCAACTTCCACAGTTTCCGCCAAAATATTATTCATAGTATTTAATACGATTCAGTTTATAATTTCGGCTTTGTTAGGTTTACACGACTAAAAACACTTCAACTTTCGCCTTACTAAAGACAAACCTTAAACTTGTCTTTACTCAACATTTACCCAGCACTCAATAGTTGAATTTTGGTGTATCCATTCGTATGAATCGATATTTTGCTGTTCCAAAATCATTAATTTTTCTATAGTAAAATCGATCATTTCGTCCTCAAAAATTTCTCCTAATTTACATGTACTTCGTTCTAAACTATTTTCTATAGAAACAATTTTTTTTTATTTTTATTTTTAATAAAAAAGGAAAAACAAACTTAATTCCTTCAAATTGTAATGCAACACAATCTTTTCCTTAGCTGATATATAAATTGTGCAATCAAATTTCGACATGTAAGTCTAATTTCTAAATTGATAACATCATTTTTAGTTTCAAAAATTTCTCAGAACTGTAATTGAAATAGTGTGTTGGAACGAAAAAAAAATCATCTGTTTTGTAAATATTCTTTCAAATTCCCAAATAGTTCGCATCCATAGTTTTATTTACCAAATGTATTTTGCCATACCCAGCAATCGACCTACGTCCTCAGTGTTAAGTCTGTGTTGCAAGTATCCATTTAATACTTATTAGTTTTGAGCCTTCTATCACTATATGATTGTTTTTTTCATTTGGAGGTGTGTGCGTAAACTAAATTTAAGCCAAAATATTAAGCGCCGCTTAACATATATAAATGGAAATGATGGTTCTTCATTGCTTGACAACATTCAAGAGTTAGGGTTCTCTTACTTGTTATAAGTTCATATGTCTAATAAATTTAATGAAGAATTGAAATATTTTACGTGAAAAAATGAGCCGATTTTTAAGTATAAAATTTATTCAAGTTGTTATATTTCTTTTTTATATAATTACTCATTGTACATATATGCAATAATTTACTTCTTTAGTTCACATAGTCAACAGAAAAAAAACGTATGCCCTGTTCACGTATTAAAAAAACATAATTTTCGTTTGGTAATTTTGATTGAAAACTAACACTAACAGTTTTTGAGTGCTTTTGTTATTTATTTCAATATAAACTAATGAATAAAATAATTTCTTTTGCTTGTTTGGCATTAAACATATTAGAAGTTGGAAAAGGTAAATTATCTATAAACCAAAATAATTCTAAATAAAAATTAATTTTTTGTTATTTTCAAAGAAATGAAACATTTTTCTTTATTTTCTTATTTTAATTTCTAGTGCAAATAAGCAGTTCGCAAGTGTCCTAAAGCCGCAATGATACTTATGTATTTTTTCTGTGTTTTCAAAATTTTGGAGAAGAGTATAGATATATTACAATTGAAATTATTAGTGCCAATTTACACACATCAAGTTTGACTCGTCAAGTCTTGAGTTTGTAGCATAACGGAGAAAAGAAAATGGAAAAGACGGCAAAAAAAAAAAACTTAAACTTGATGACACAAAGCTTTGGTGTGTTAACATAAAAGCAAGTTCAACAGCAACTAGAAGCAGAATGGTTCAAGAAAGCCTGATGTTGTAAACTGAGACTTATTAGCAATAAATATCATCGCAATAAAGCAATAACGCCGGCAGAACAACTGTTCAAAATTTGTTAGTTTGCTTTTACATTTAGACAGACGATGGGCAGACATGTTTTCATTTCTCTATTGGTATTGCCTAAAGTTTACGCCCTAAACTTTTTACATTAAGAAATTAATAGACAGACATAAACTTTTTGTTTCTCTTTTCTTCCTTTTTTGTTGTTGTTGTTTTTCAAGCACATCTAGCGTGTTTATATGAAGTTGATGTTGATATGAGAATAATGATATGAAGCAACAACATAAAAAATGCGGAAAGTTAAAAAGAGAAAGAAAAAATGTATAGTACAGAGAGTCATGTACTACACACTCTCCTCCACCGACAATTTTCGTTACAACTCCCTCAAATTTCGTCTGCCTGCCCAATGCTTTGCTTAGTCTCAGTTTACACACATCAGGCTTTCTTGATCAATTCTGCTTCAATTTGCTTTTGAACTTGCATTTATGTTCACACTCATCAAGTTTAAGTTTTTTTGCCTTCAAGTTTTCATATTTTTTAGCATTTCATTGTTGACGGTACCGTCAAGTCTGCACCCTTTTCCATTCTCTTTTCCCTGTTCTCCCACAAACTCTAGACTTTACGAGTCAAACTTGATGTTGTAAACTGGGACTTATATTACAAGGTATAGGAACACGCATTTATGTCAACTCATAATTACAGACAAACCGAATAAAGCTGAAGGTCCATACCACGTGTTACATGCGCTTCGCGTTTTTTGCGTTCTACACTTTTCTAAACTCAAGTTACATACAACGCGTTTCATGCGATGAATTTTTTTGTTTTTTGTTTCGTTCCTGCATGATGAAGGAAATGCTGAAAATGCTATCAACTATTTTATTTATTTAAAAATATGTTTCTGGAACGCAAACGGCATACGCCAACATAAAAATGAACTTGAACACTTCCTGAGGGAAAGGCAAATCGATGTTATGTTGATTGCTGAACAAGGCGAATTTATACAGGTGAATGTAAGCGGGAAGGCGAATTCAGCACTATGTATTTTGTTATTGTAACATTTAATGAGAATGTCATAATCTAAATTCGCCTAAGATTGTTTAGCAGGGAAACAATTTTATATAAACGTTAAATATAAAATTTTATAATTGTTTGTAATTAAAATCACAGATTATATTAGTTTTTTTACATTTAAATTCAAACAAATTTCTTGAAATTGCACTAAATCATAGAATAAAATCTTCAGATTAAAGTGGCGCGAAAAAGTTTGTAAGCAAAAGAAAAAAAAATTGACAGTCTCATTGGAAAAAACGCGTGAAGCAAAAAATAATCACCTGAGCTGTCAAGTTCACCTAGTAATGAATTCGCCTTGTTGCTGACTCACCTGACGTCAAGAGGTTATTTCAGGATAAATTGCTATATACAGCGTTGTCAACACGGTGCGTTTCGCACCGTTTTTGGTGCTTTTTAAAATTTTTTGTGCGAAATATTCTTTAGTTGGTGCGGTGTGCGCTTTTTTTAAACTTCTGGTGCGCTTTTTAAATTTCGGTGGCACCAAATCATATTTAACACATTTGGTTTTGATGTAAAAAATGATTTTATTCAAGTGACTGGCTACTCGTAAAATTTTTACATCTCATTTTGTGGAGCACAATGTGAATACGAAATAATAATGTGGAAAACGTATCACATCATATACACAAAATGAGACAATCTTGCTGTTGTATATCATACACTTTCTCAAGAGAAACATAAACATTTCGACTTATACAATTTGCTGTCTTTGCTGAGTTTTTGCTCTTAAACGATCAATCCAAGTTTGTCACATTACGAAAAAAGCAAAAGCACACTATACTGCTATTCGTATTCATAAAGGTGCGTGAAATCGTTACTACTTTAGTAATTAACAAATTACTAAATTATTAACTAAATTCTAAATTGAGTTTGATGGTTTGTTCATTACATCTCTTGCAGTAACGATTGTATTGCTCCTGCAATATAGTTTTGACGACAGTAAGTAACTGTATTTTGTGTAGCTAATGACGTTTTTTTGTAAAAAATTTAATTTTATTTTTAAATATTTCGTTTTTCAAAGGAAAAAAAAAATAAAATAAGACCTTGAGCTGAAAAAATTTATTGCAAACATTGATTAATAATGGGTGATTTTATAAGAACTATCGGAAATTAAAAAAAAAAAACACATAAAATTCAGAAAAATGCATGAAATATTTATTTGGATCGATAGTTGGGTCGATATAATTTAATGTTTGAAGATTATTTCATGCAAATGTTGGCCGCGGCTGCGCCTCAAATGGTCCATCCGCTTAGTCCAATTTTGGCATACTCTTTCCAACATTTCGGCCGGTATCTCACGAATAATGTTGGCAATGTTGGCTTCCAGTGTGTCAATCGAAGCGGGCTTGTCGCTAGACATTAGCCTTAACATAGCCCCACAAAAAATAGTCTAGAGGCGTTAAATCGCACGATCTGGGCGGCCAATTGACTGGTCCCAAGCGTGAATAAACTGTTCACCGAACTCGCCTCTCAATTGGTCCATTGTTTCGCGTGCTGTGTGGCATGTGGCACCGTCTTGTTGAAACCACATGTCATGCAAGTCAAGCTCTTCTATTTTGGGCAAAAAAAAAGTTTGTTATCATCGCACGGTAGCGCTCACCATTCACAGTAACTTTGTGATTCGCATCATCTTTAAAGAAATACGGCCCAATGATGCCGCCAGCCCATAATCCGCACCAAACGGTTGTTTTTTGTGGATGCATTGGTAGCTCTTGCAATGCTTCTGGCTGTTCTTCACTTTAAATACGGCAGTTTTGCTTGTTCACGTATCCATTCGACCAGAAATGAGCCTCGTTGCTGAACACAATTCTTCGATAAAAAAGTGGATCTTCATCTAACTTTTCAAGAGCCCATTCACCAAAAATTTGGCGTTGTGGTAGGTCGTTTGGCTTCAATTCTTGCACCAGCTGTATTTTATAAGGCTTCACACCCAAATTCTTCCGCAATAACAGAGGCCCCATTGCTGCGAACGGCGCCGAATCGATAATTCACGGTCATCACCAACACTGGCCGATACGGCTGCGATATTTTCTTCAGTTCGCACTCTACGTAAGCGTGTTGGTGGTTTAATGTCCAACAATGTAAATTTGGTGCGAAATATTTTTACAATAGCCCGAATAGAAGCTTCAGTAGGTCGATTAAACTGACCATAAAATGGAAGAAGCGCGCGATGAACTTTCTTAACAGAGCACGCATTTTGGTAATAAAATTCAATAATTTGCAAGCGTTGTTCGTTTGTAAGACGATTCATGATTAAATTATAGACCAAACTGAAGATGTTTGACAGTGACACAAGATACAAAACGTGCGTGAGCTGTCAAAACTAGTGTTGCCAAAAAGATAATAGCAAAAAAATCACTCGTTATAAAGGGTGAAGCAACGAGGATCAAGATAGATCGTTATAAGTATTGTAAAGATACCATTGCTCTAACAAAAGTAATAGCATCGCACTAGAGGTCAATTTTAGCAAACACAATTTTTAGCTATTGGACGAATTTGATGGCATGACATAAGCCGGTGCAATCAAACCCGGTTGAACGTCTAATAGTTTCTTAAAAGGTTGTTTCGTTATCATGTTTTTAATATAAAAATATAATCCTTTTTATAATACAAAATGTATTTTTAAACATGAAAAGAAAAATTCTAAATTTGGCGCGTTTTTGTTGAAATAACGCGCTTTTTTCCTCATTTCTGTGCGTTTTGAAAGTTGACAACGCTGGCTATATATTATATGCCACTAAAGATCCATGTGGAAGATCTTGTGGAGGTTCGGCTATTCTAATTAAAAATGGAATTAAACATTGCCTATTAAACGAGACATGTGAAGAATATTTTCAAGCAACAAATATTTGTTGTTTGGTTTGTACATATGTAACAACAGGTTTTTAGTTCAAGTTTTTTCTTTCTTAATTTTTTCCTAAGAAGGATTTTTTACAATACAAATTTGCTGTGATCAATAATTTTGATTGAAGAAGACAAGAAAAATAATAATCAAATCTTTAGCTGGGGGACAACTAGCTGTTTCGTAGTCGCTACACTACTCATCAGCACCCACTGGGATTTGAACTCGGGACATGACGTATCATGATCTACTGCTTTAACCACTAAGCCACCGAGCATTTAATTATTTTCTATCTATATTCATCTCATATTGAATCACATATGCATTTTGTTAATTGCCCACATTGTTTGTACAGCGTTTGCTGTCTCAGAACTAGCGGTATTTATTTTATTTATTAACATATGTACATATTTTTTGTATTTTAATATTCTCCGGACCCAGAGATGTAAATATTAATTTGTTAAATTTTTGTTGAACTTTTATAATTTTTTTAAATTAAAAATTGTTTGGTTTGTACATATGTAACAACAGGTTTTTAGTTCAAGTTTTTCCTTTCTTAATTTTTTCCTAAGAAGGATTTTTTACAATACAAATTTGCTGTGATCAATAATTTTGATTGAAGAAGACAAGAAAAATAATAATCAAATCTTTAGCTGGGGGACAACTAGCTGTTTCGTGGTCGCTACACTACTCATCAGCACCCACTGGGATTTGAACTCGGGACATGACGTATCATGATCTACTGCTTTAACCACTAAGCCACCGAGCATTTAATTATTTTCTATCTATATTCATCTCATATTGAATCACATATGCATTTTGTTAATTGCCCACATTGTTTGTACAGCGTTTGCTGTCTCAGAACTAGCGGTATTCCGGGTCCGGAGAATATTAAAATACAAAAAATATGTATGTTAATAAATAAAATAAATACCGCTAGTTCTGAGACAGCAAACGCTGTACAAACAATGTGGGCAATTAACAAAATGCATATGTGATTCAATATGAGATGAATATAGATAGAAAATAATTAAATGCTCGGTGGCTTAGTGGTTAAAGCAGTAGATCATGATACGTCATGTCCCGAGTTCAAATCCCAGTGGGTGCTGATGAGTAGTGTAGCGACTACGAAACAGCTAGTTGTCCCCCAGCTAAAGATTTGATTATTATTTTTCTTGTCTTCTTCAATCAAAATTATTGATCACAGCAAATTTGTATTGTAAAAAATCCTTCTTAGGAAAAAATTAAGAAAGGAAAAACTTGAACTAAAAACCTGTTGTTACATATGTACAAACCAAACAATTTTTAATTTAAAAAAATTATAAAAGTTCAACAAAAATTTAACAAATTAACAAATATTTATATTGAACACATTCGCAGTAAATTGGTAATTTCATCGATATATTCCCCTCCTCGGCTTTCAGTTACAGAAAACAATACTCATATGTTTTTACTTCACTTGGATCCCGATTTATAGCTGGTGACTATAATATTAAACACACGTTTTGGGGCTCAACATTAATCTCCCCGAAAGGTCGTGTGCTTTTTGATACCATATAAAATTGGGTTTAGATGTGATCTCCAGTGGGTGTCCCACCTATTGGCCATCTGATCAGCAAAAGATCCCAGATGTTATTGATTTTGGAATCATAAAAAACGTCCCATGCATGTGGAGCCTTCATTGGATTTATCTTCCGATCACTCACCTACTATTGTCTCTATATGTTTCCCCCATTTAACGACATAGTGTATTCCAGTCTAGAGTGAATTGGCTAAAATATAAAAAATATTTAAGTACACATTGTAGGGAAAGTATATCTGTAAGAACTCCAGAGGATATTGATGAGTCAATTAATGGGTTTTTCCAAAAATATTATAAAAGCCGTGCAACATGCTACCACTACAAATTTTAGAAATATGAATAGCGGAACTTGTTTTTCTGAAATCGAACACCTTGTCTCAGAAAAAAGAAGAATCAGAAGAGAATGGCAACTTCGCAGGTCTCCCAAGCTTAAAGCTAGGCTTCGAGAATGCATAAGTCAACTAAGAAATTTGCTTGAAGTCCAAAAAATGGCTTACTTCACAACTTATTTGGAAAGCCTCGATGGTAGTCCTCAATCCGATTATTCTTTGTGGAAAGCATCAAGAGGGTTAAAGAGACCCGTTAGAGCTAGTCTTGCGTACTCCAACTGGGGACTGGGCCAGAAGTGATTCCGAAAAGAGGATGCTGTATGCTAACTATTTGAGAAACGTGTTTGCCATTGATGGACTGAATGATGAAGCTGATATGCCGTTACCTCTCCCGTATCTTTTAGACTTCGATTTCAAGATGTCGAGAGTACTATTAGTAACTTAAACCCCAGAAAAGCTCCAGGTATTGATAAAATTACCAACAAAATGCTTGTACAGTTACCCCGAGTAGCTAAAAGAATCATCCTTTTTATTTTTAATGCTATTTTACGTCTCGAGTATTTTCCTACAGAGTGGAACCTGTCTGTCATTACTATGATACCCAAACCAGGAAAGGTTCCTACAAAAGTTGAGTCATATAGGCCAATAAGTCTATTGCCAACAATTTCAAATCTGTTAGGGAAACTGCTAATGACGAAGTTGACCCCAATCTTGAATGAAGTAGGATGTATTCCTAACCATCAATTCGTTTTTAGGGCTAAGCATAGCACCATAGAACAGACACACAGGCTGGTGAATGTTATCAGAAACGCGTTCGAAGATAAAAAATATTGCTCAGCTCTATTCATTGACGTTTCCAAAGCATTTGACAAAGTGTGGCACGAAGGCTTAACTCATAAAATAAAATTAAACTTGCCTGCGAACACGCACAAGCTGTTGGAGAGCTACTTATATGACCGGAAATTCGTCGTTAAGGAAGGTGATTTCAAAAGCTCGGCTCAGCCAATCGAAGCTGGAGTTTCCCAGGGTAGTATATTGGGTCCAACTTTATATTTGATTTATGCTTCAGACATGCCACTTCAACTTTTTCAGACGATACAGCATTCATCAGTGTCCATGAACACTATAAATTCTTATATTGGAGAAATGGCTGAAACTTTGGAAAATCGCAGTAAATGAACAAAAATGTACCCATGTTACATTCACACTACGTAGAAAAACCTGTTCGGCTATTAAAATCAACAACCATATTGTTCCGCAAAACAGTGAAGTCAAATACCTTGGTATTCATCTCGACCGTTCGCTCACGTGGATGTCTCACATGGACGCTAAAGTCACTCAGATGAAATTAAAAGCGGTGCAACTGAATTAGCTCATCGGCAGAAATTCTATCTTGAAGTTAGATTGCAAACTTTTGTTTTATAACGCAATCCTAAAGCCAATATGGAGCTATGGAATTCAGTTGTGTGCAATAAACCACAATTGTACATCTTGCAATACTAGTGCTGTTTACTTTTTATATTAAAGTATATTTTAGTGGTTTTAGACGCTTAAAACGCATAACGTCATATAAACAAAAGATTTGCATTATTGGCAACAGCTGTTAAATTAAAAGTGATGTAAAATTTTCAATAGATTTTTATAGCACATATTTATTGAATGAACAGCCATATAACTATTGCATGCTCTCCTTACAACTTCACAACGTTATTTTTAGTTTAGACAACCTTTCATTGTGCTTTTAACTAATTTTTAAACAAAAACTTTTTTCCAATTTGCAAATTTTCAGTTTCATATGTATGTAAACATAAAACAGCTGTTTATTGCATTCTAGTCCGAACTTACCCAAAGAAAAAGTTCGGGCTAATTTGTGCAGGAAATGAAAAAAATTACTCTCTCATTTTCTCTCAAAATTGCACAAAAATTTTTACGCTTTTGGACTAGTTCGAACTGTTTCGTTATTCACCTGGAACACACCTTATTATGTGCTAAAAAAATTGAAATGAAGTTACCAAAATGCGTTTCTATGAGTTTAATGATGAAAAGAGTTGATGAATCACAAGTTAGAAAATGAAGAAGTAAACACATTAGGTTCGGAAGATAGTTCAAGTGCAGGAAAGCCGATGGAAAATGAAGGTGATGGATTTTTTGATAGTGTAGATCAAAAAAGATATTTCTGAACAAGCAGTTAGTAGTATTAAGAAACGTCTAAGTTCATGGACAAAGAACCATGACACTGCAAAAACAGAAAATTAAGCAAAGTAAGCAATCCGAAAACCTATCAAGAAGCTTTTGGATGTGACGACTCCAAAGAATGGAAAAAAGCTATGGAACAAGAATACGAATCATTAATTAAAAATAAAACATGGGATTTGGTGGATTTACCTAAAAATAGGAATATTATTAAATCTAAATGGGTATATAAGACAAAACTGAACACGGATGGAACAATGGAAAAACGAAAAGTGAGACTGGTTGCTAAGGGCTACTCACAAGAATATGGAGTTGACTACATGGAAACACACGCGCCTGTTGTTCGTCAAAATTCAATACGTCTTGTTTATGCACTTTTAGTTGAATATGACTTAAAACTACGACAGCTGGATGTTTCAACAGTTTTTTTTTTTTTTTTGAGCGGTGACTTAGAAGAAGAAATATAAAGGCCCATTTAGCCGACCGTAAATGTAGAAATGTAAATGTAGTCGGAACAGCTGATCGTTTCTGTTATACGAGAAACAATGAAAATGCTTATTTGACTGTAATGAAATGTAACCGTAACGTCTGAACCTGTAGAAAATAGAATTTCATTACGTGTTTACGTTACAAATGTAATCAGTGATGGTATATATTATTGTGAATGGCAGGACGGCACAAAAACCCTGTTTTCGTACTTTTTGTTTATTTGATAATTGAACTGTTTAAGTAGTTAAATTTGTATACACACATAATATGTTTTAATAAATTTAAGATTTTTCTGTAAAATACGCAAAATGGATATACATGGTAGCATAATTTATACACAACGCACAATTTTTGCAACTGTCACATTATATGTAACCACAATATTTATTCGCCCGATTTCTAAAAATATATTTTTCAAGCACAATCTTCCAACGATAAAATGAAGTTTAAAAATTGGTTTATAACATAGAGTTATGCTGATATAAATGTAAGAAAGCAATACAGTATAAATTTTGGTCTGTGATGAAGTGAAAATCTAATAATAGAAAAGTTTTAATATTTTTTAAGTATAATAATATATATTACTAAAATACTAGTAATATATATTACTAGTATTTTAGTATTATTATACACAAAAATGGTGGAGGTTTGTGATTCCATTTGTTATTTCTACAATTTTTATTTGCGACCGTATAAAGTATATATATTCTGATTCAGAATTAATAGAAAACTCAATAAAGCGATGTCCGTCTGTCTGTCCGTCGGTCGTTGACATACCGTTTTTGAGAAAACCATTAGACTTAGAAACGTTTTTCTTTCACCCCATCTGTCATGGGATTGCTATTGAAATTCAGTAATATCGCTTCACATATAGCTGAGAGATGTTCAAAATTCCGAAAAAAGCAATTATTTTTTGCAATTTTGTATGAAAATTTTTGAAAAAAAAAATTGTTCGTTATGCTTCAAACTTCACAAGAGAAATTTCGATATCGGTCCATATACTCGTATACCCAAGATATAGCCTAAACCGATTTTTCCATAAATGTTTTTTTTTGCTTCAAAGCATTTCTGATTATAAAAGGAGGTTACCAAACTACGGAAAATAAAAATTTTCGATATTGTTCCATATATACCCGAGATATAGCCTAAAACGATTTTTTTTAATGAAAATGTCGGGTAAGCGAACTTAAACATTTTTTTGCTTAAAAGAAGTTCTGATAATATAAGGAGGTTACCAAATAGAGAAAATGAAAATTTCCGATATCGGTCCATATATATCCGAAATATAATCTAAACCGAATTTTTAGTGAAAAATTTATTTTGCTTGAAATCAGTTCTGATTATAAAACGAGGTAATTACTCGTAAAATACAGAAAATGTAAAATTGCGTTATCGGTTCATATATAACCGATTATAGCCCAAACCAATTTTTGCATGATAATTTCCATGAAAGATTTCCTTTTTGGAATGGTGATTACAAGGCAAACTTATTTTTCCCCGATGTCGGTTCATATACATATATCCGAGCATATTTAGTTCAAATTCTTAATATATACTATATATATGTATATAGGTGACTATCGTGAAGGGTATTTTAGATTCGGCCCATCCGAATGTACCACGCTCCTGTTATATATTAATATTATTATGTATTATAAGCAATTGAATTTGTTTTTTTAGAAGTACCAAAGAGCAGAGAACAAAAATTCAAACATTTGAGATTTATTCGCTATATTAGCTTCCAACATTGGTACTAATCAAAAAATTATAAACAGCTTGTTTTTTATATTCCCACCTGTAACTCATATGAAATGTCGACAATAGACAGAAAAAGAAATATTGGAAATTTTAGGTACCATTTGAACAATATTCGTACTTTTTGTTTATGTACTGAATACTATGAACTCTCATCACTGCTATGAACAGCTGTATTGCTTTTATTTTATTTTTGTAAATTATTTGATATAAAGATATGAGCAATGAAAAATTAATTATTTTCTTTAACATACAATGATATAAAAATGAAAAACAGAACACTTTTTCTGTAAATCGTTAAGAAGTGAACACTTTTTCTTCACATGCACTTTTGTTTTTTTGTTTGTATCAAAAACACATGATACGGTTTTACGTGTTCTATAAGCGCTACTACATTTACATTTACGTTACATTTACGTTACAGTTACAATTTTTACAGTCGGCTAAATGGGCCTTAAGTCTTTTTTTAAACTTTTTTTTATTTATTTGTATAATATGTACATACATCTTTAAACAATTATTATTTTTTTGTTGAAACATAAAAATAAACCGCATTTGGTGTATTTTGTGCGTATCCGTGGCTTAGTCTTTGCGATGGCACATACGGGCTGATTTCTTCTCGCCAGTGATTGAAACCATCCAGCCGTTTTTTGGGACATGGCTGGCCCGTTGGACGATACATTTTTGGCTGTTGAGCGATTTCAATCCCGTTATTTTCGGAGCTCCACTCCATGTTGGTAGTCTTTGGAGTGGTCAGCAACGCTTCAGCTAATGCAAGTCAAAAACCTAGTAAATCGTGTGTGTCTTTTGGTGGTTTTCCGAATTCCGGGCAATCTTTCCGGTACTCCATTGCAAAATACCAAATATAATATATAATGAGTGATGACTTTTAATGCCAATTTTCGGGTTTTGAAAAAAAGTTCGATATGCTGCCATTAGTTAGTTTCAAATCTCCACACCACCCATTGCCGCATTATACTGCTGGACTATATTTGGGCATGTGACGTTGATAATTACTTCTTTTTTACACCAACGACGGAAGTACATCCAAGTGCAGATGACCCCAATAAAACTGACTTTGAATCTTTCCACTGCACAATTACAACTGTATCCTCTGGGTAGTGTTTTGGCTTTCGTTCCGTACACACGAAATTATACTGTAATAGGTAGAGTTTTTTTGCATCATGTGTGCACGTGTTTTTTTATTATTCTTTTTTTGCCGTTTGTTTTTTCTCTATTTATTATTACAAATTTTTTTTTCCTCCTATGTATTTTATTACCTTGCGGTGTGCGCGGTGTTGAACTAATTTTTATTATTCTGACCAGTGTCGAAGGTAAGTATATACACTGGGCACTGATCAGTTTTAACTAATTTAATTTCAACACTTTAAATGCTGTGATGTTTGTTTTGGTCGTTCCGTGTGTTAAGTTCACAAACATTACTCCCTCTTTCCTCCTCATAATCTAACACCCAATTTTCACGACAACTTTTAAAGACATGTTTGTTTTTTATTTTATTTTAAAGCTGCTACCAAAATCATGCTACATTTTCACTATGATTTTTTAAGACATGTCTTTTTTTCAATTGTAGTTGCTAAATAATATCGTTTGTCTCTTTTTATCCTTTTGTTAGTATCGATGTAGTCATCTTGCCGATCGAAGGTAAATGAAAAATAATAACAAAATTACAAATGATAACAAAAAGGAATTAGGAAAAAAACACGAAAAACGGAGTTCGTGTCTTTTTGTTTACCCCTCTTTCATTTCCATCAAATTTGCCCACAAATATGAAAAACATGACTTTAAGACGTTTGAAAAAATCATCGTGAAAATTGGGTGTAATTTTCAGTTCCTATCTTCCCCTTTTCATCCTTTTATTCTCAGTCAAATTAAGGCGTTGTATTCGCCGCTAACCATTATACACTTATTAGACGAGAGTCAAATTTTTCACAATACCAGAATCAAATTCTTCAAATCCACTCAACCATCAAAATGAATAAAAAATATTAATTAAATAATATTAATGAACACAACATTGAACTTTTCCATAAATGCATATTGTAATCTACATTATAATTTGTAAATGATATACATATGTATATTTAATTTTATGAGACGAAAGCCGTTGTAGCTAGTTCTCATTTACTTTTTAATTACTATAATCAAGGCGAATTCATAACAGGTGAATTTGACAGCGCAGCTGATAACTTTTTTTTAATTTTTATCTGTTTCAGATGTCAATGGCATAATTAAAACAAAAGTGGGGAAATAAATGTAAAACAGTTTTTTAAATTATGTATTCTATCAGATATCACCAAGAATCCTCCGCAATCTGGCTGGCCATTTTCACCTTTTCAAGCTCTATGATCTGAGACTCGTAAGTTTCACGAGAAAATTAAAAGTTTCACATTATAATTAAGTTTTTCTTTTACTGTAAATTTTTTAATGGAAATTTGAAAAAAAAAAAAATCAAAACAATTTTTCAATTTATGTATTGCAATTCGAGCGCCAGCTATCATTCTGAATCCTCCCCAATCTTGCCGGCCATTTTCACCTTTCCAAGCTCTATGAGCTGTGACTTTAATTTTCACTTAATAACTAAAAATTTCACCAAATAATTAAATGTTTGTCTTTTATTGTAAATTTTTTTAATATATATTTTTTTAATTCCTTTTTGTGTTTATATTTTTCTCTTGACATTTGAAAAAGATTTATTTTTTGTAGTGTTGTATTTATTGCTCTTGCATTTACCTGGTATGAATTCGCCTTGACTATAATTGTATTATTATAATTGATTTTAATTAATAAATAAAAATAATAAATATTCGGTTTTTCATTATCGTTCCCGTTCCATAAATGTCCTTTTGAAGAAGCTTATGCAAAAGAAGCAATGTGCCAGTAAATATATACTTTGGATCCCTTAGGTAATGTTTGCACAAGACGCAAGAATGTTTTATTCTGGAACAGGCGTTGCCTTGTCCTGATAAGTTTCGAAATCGATAACAAGTCGTTCTGATGTGGTCAGTGCTACGTTTTTCAAACCAACATCTACTTCTTGCTTTGTTTGGCAAACTTTAACGTAGTTTAAGGCGGCCAGTAAATGGTATCATTTGCTCGTCGATAGAATATTGTCCGTGCTCTTGTCTCGGAATTTTTCAGCACGCGTTTCTAACTAAATCAAAAGCTGGTTGGATTTCCAGAAAACATTCGCTTTTTTCCGCTTCAGTATCATTTGCTTGAAAAGCTTCTCGTATTTTGAAGCACCTGTCGCGACTCATTGTATCCACTATCATTGGAATTTTGAACTTCTTCTCCCAATACATACGTAATCTTGGAAAGCGGATGTAATTCATAGCATTATCCATTCCTAACAGTGTTGTGAAAGTATTGATTATTGGAGTATTGAGTACTCAATACCGCCTATTATACCAATACATACAGAATCTTGGAAAGGAAAGAAAGATGTAAAGGGCCAAATAGTCTGCATAAACTTCTTGCCAAATATGTCAAAATTTTAGGTTCGTGCAAACATTTTTGTCGTTTGTGGGGGTGTTTGCTAGTTTGTACAAATATTTGAAGCATGTTTGCAGGAAAATCAAAAATTTTTGATTTTCGTGCAAACATTGTGAATGTTGCAAATAAATTTGCAAAGTATAGAAGGCACAACATGGGCGGAGTAAAGTAGACCTTATGCCCACGATGGTATTAACAGTATTTTTTTGCGGCGCTGTGACTTGTACCGACCTATGCCTTCGCATAGGAAGTTGTCGCGTGGTTAACAACGAAATACCTCAGAAAAACTCTAAACTAATACAGTTAGTTGAGGTAGACAGTTGACCAATGAGAGTGAGATGCAATACTCTCGAAGGCAAATAAGAAATAATCACGATGACGCGAGAGCTGTTCCCCAGCCCAGAGCTGCTTTACGACTAAATGCGTGTGTAAATTTTGTCATTTCAAAGAAATTTTTGCAGATTGAGGTGGTGGAAGAAGAGGCATACAGACTAAATCGAGAAAGTTTTTTTTTTTTTTTTGTAATAATTTTTAGAAAGGCGTAAAAATTTACTTTTATGGTGAAAATTAAAAATATTAAGATTAAAAAAAAACAGAATACCAAAAAGTAGGGGGTAAAACAATTTGTATTTTGCAAAGTTCATATGGCGAGCAAACTGCCGCAACACAATGGCCGACTACTCTCATTAAAAACAAAGAAAAAGTGATTGATTTTTGCTTGTGTTGTATTTGTGTGGTTTGGGTCAAGCGGAAAGCGTGTGATTGACAAGCAGTTTGCGTAGTTTATTTGGCCCTTAACCCATAGCAATATCCATACCAAATAGTCTTGTGAAAGTATTGATTATTGGAGTACCAAGTACTCAATACCGCCTATTTTTTCAGGTATTCCGAAAGTAAGTACTTAATGCTTTCAGAGTTGCATTTTCCAGAATGTTATATGTATTTGTGCCAATATTTTCTTTAAAATACTTCAATATTTACAACTCTATGCATAAGATTTTAAAATCTTTTATTAAAAGTTAAAAAAATATCACTAATGAGCGCAACTGTGAAACAAGTAAAAAATATTTTATAATAAAGAATAAATCCAAACAATAGAGTTTTATTCACTATATTAGCTTCTACATTGATACCAATGAAAAAATTAAAACAGCTTGTTTTCAATATAAGTACATATGTCCACATACAGACAGCTGGGAAACATTGAAAACTGTTTATATTTTTTTGATTGGTGTCAGTGTATAAGCTAATATAGTGTATAAAACTCAATTGTTTGGATTTTGGTTTTCTGCTTTTCGATACTTTCAAAAAACAAATCGTAGCAACTAACGGTTGTTCATTTGTTTGAAAGGAGTAAAGAAAAGTAAGAGACGTTTATAAATGAAAAAGCTTGTTTTTTGTGTTTTGACAGATATTAATAAAACATTTTTCTTTTTAAATTTTCGATAATTTATTTACATTGTTGGGATATAAAGTTGAATGTTTGAGAATATCTTTCAAAAATTTCCCAAGTCTACAGATGATTAGGGTGCTCCTATGAAAGGTCGACATATACACAGCTGGCAAACATTAAAAACAAGCTGTTTATATTTTGATTGGTATAAAGAATATATGTATGTTATAGTCAGGGCTGCTCTGCAAATCACTTTGTGAAACTGATTTGAAATCACAAAAAAGGTGTTCTGCATACAAAATATTTTTGATTTTTGTGATTTTAATTTGAAATCACATCCTAATTTTTGCACGTACTTTATTATGAATTTCATAATTTATTACATTAATAAATAACTTAATGTGTTTTCTATTGATTATTTAAGCAAAATTATTTATTTTATACGAAATAATTCACTAAATTAAGAAAACTAGATACGTTTATTTGTTGTAAGATATGTTGTATTATTTTTTGATTTGGTTTATTTTATTTTACTTTTTATAATTTTTAGAAGAAATTAACCTTATCTTGCAAATAGTACCGCGAATAAACAAATTCAACCTGAAAATAAAAATATCAGTAAATTGAAGCAGAGCACAGCTATTTTTTTTTTTGTACTTAGGAAGCGTATAAATCACATCAAAAATTACAAAAAATTGTGCTTTTGAAACGGCATGTGCTTTGAAATCACGCGAGTTTTAGAACAGTCCTGAGTATAAAAATGTTGGCTTTGTTTATAAATTAATCAATTTTTTTGAATGCAGATTTTGAAACTGAAAAGGTTTCAGTAGCTGCATACTTATTGCTTTTGGTGTCGGTGATGAGTTTTACCGGTTTATATGGAGCTTTCTCAGAAACTGCACTATACTATTTGCTATGATTATAGATGAAGTCTCATCAAACGAGTTCAAGATTTATTCTTACTATTTATACCAACTATATCCGACCGAAAATGGAATACAACAATTATAGAGTTACTCAACCGTGTGCAGGTATCCAACTCTATTGATTCAGTGGAACATCGCCGCCGTGTGGGATGCCTTTCTCTGTTTTATCGTTACTACAATGGATTTTGCTCTGACGAGATTAGTGGTCTTGTTCCCGAAACTCGCGCATTTTTACGTAGCACGCGCTTATCGTCTAGAGCTCATCCATTTGTGGTCGATTGCCCGAGGAATCGCACTACGCATTAGAGAGAGAACTCGTTTTTCAACCGTATGCTTCGTCTGTGGAATAATTTGCCTGCAGACGTGTTTCTTGTTGGTTATAACGTTGGAAAGTTCAAGTCAAATGTTTACAAATAGTACTCCCTCTTTCCCCTCCTCATAACCTATTTTCCTAGTTCTGGTACAATGCACTGCATATGTAGGGGTCATCCCCTGAGTACTGGTCCAAGTTAAAAAAAAAATGCAAATCTTTTGTTCATATGATGTTATGCGTTTTAAGCGTCTAAAATCACTAAAGGCCCTGATTCACTATCCTACACGATCGTACGATTCATTCACAGGAAACTGTTTCAAAAGTCTGGCCGACTTGAAAAAATCGCTATTATTCAAGTATAATTGCAATAATTTATATACACAATAAAATAATTAAAGACTTTTATTAACATAATAATTTTAAATTACTTAAATTTTTTCTTCAGGAACAAACAATATTCTTATATTTTTCACAATATATACCACACTGATCGCACAGAAACCATAATGTTTTGAAAAGTTTCATAAAATTTTTCAAATCGCACGATTTCTCAAAAATTTTGTCGCACGGTTGAATTTTTAGTACTTTTTCAGCACACATGCTTTATTTAGTAGATCGCACGACCGTGTATGATAGTGTAGCAAGGCCTTAAAATATACTTTAATTTAAAAAGTCAGCAGCACTAGTATTGCAAGATTTACAATTGTATTTTTTTGCGTTCCAGCAGTTTTGGACAAAATTTTTAAATATTTTCAGGCTCTAGGTCTTTTTTGTTTTATTTAATATTGGTTTTTTTTTCGCTTTTTCGAGTACCTTTGGTACTCTTCTTCAGGAACTAACAAAAAATATAAACAATTGTAAAAAGATTACGTTAACATTGAAAATGAAAATATAAATAATTTTATCACAAATAAATTTTTATAAACATGGGAAATAATTATTAAATTAAATGTTTGCCTTACTTTTAGTAAAGTTGTCCGTCTTATTGTATTAAATGTTAATCGTTTACTAATGCTATATGCATGCTGTCGGTAAATATCTGTAGGTTTGCGCGCAATTCTCAGTGTCTGTTTTGTAATTCAGTCTAATGTTCGCGGGTGTATTTACAATATGTAACATTTCTATAATAAATCTTTTTTTATAGTTGTTTTTCTTGTTGTAATATACTTGTCCTGTTAATATTGGGAGAGTGATTGTATTTTGCACAATGGGCCGCTAGCGCTGTTTTTTGCTCAGTTTTTCCCTTACAATTTTTATAATCAGATTTGTGTGCCGATAATCTTGTCCTTAATTTTTAGTCGTTCCAATATAAATTTTTTCACATATGTTGGGCCCGTCTTCATTGCACGGTATCTTGTAAATGACATTAGATTTGTCCAATTTGTCAATTTTTGTTTTAGTGTTTGAAAACAGTTTTTTTCAAAGTATTATTGGTTCTTAGTGCAATGTTAAAATTTTTTTTATTGTAAATGTTAGAGTGAATTATCCTTTCTGAAAGTCCAGGTACGTACGTCATTGATTTGAACAGTTTCTTATCTGATCGTGCCACAGGTTTGATATTATAATTTTGCTTTGCGTTTTTTATAATATCTTCGCATGTATGTTTTCCTTATGGACTTTTGGGAGTCCATAAAGTCTCGGAGCAATGGCTGCGTGCATATATACTACATAGGTACATATGCACGAAATGATAACAAATAAAGTGAATTCTCTTATTTTTCTAATCAGTATGTATGTATGTTGTTTGGCAACAGCATGTTGTGGTAGTGTTTTAGAAAGACTTTGTAACGAAGTGAATCCGCTCCATATATAAATAATGCACATACATCTAGGTATATAATAATAAGTTCTGTTATGTACCTAAAGTGGCATCAGGGTATGGTAGTTTGCCGACTAGCCTATGCTTTGACTCTTACTCTGCCAGCGTGAGTCTAACCCTTCACCCCGACCCTATGGCACATGACACGTAAATTTTGTTTGAAGTCGTAACCTACTTCACAACACATATCTGTAGAGAGGGAGCTAGATGTTCGCTCCAGTCGCCCGTCCCAACCATGATTCCTCACGTCCTCCTAGATTTATGGAATCCCACTTTATAAATCACACACACAACACTTACCTTAACACACCACCACTAACAAATTTACAACACCTGCATTTTCTTAAACGTTACAATAATGCATATTTATATTTATTTTATATTGTTACTAACAAAGTTATTCTATAAATGCTTTTCAAAATTAAATCCTAAGATAAATTTTGATTATTCCACATAAAAAAACAATTTTATTTAAAATCTTCTTAAGCCTATTACAACTATCCTGCTATATAGTTATATTATACCCTGCTCATCACCTTGTTGCACCGAAAAACGTATAACCAATACAATCAACCAAAACTTTTAAACATCAGCCTAAAAGAGCTCTCTTAAACGATTTCCCTGACAACTTTAAGCTTTCCACCACAACACTATTCGATGAGTAAAGCCTAATACAACTATATTTACAATATTCAACAATTAAACACTAACACTTAAACAGACTACTTCCACAAAAAAAAACAAACTCCACTAAACACCTGTTGCTGAAACTGCAATATTGCACGTCTTTGCCACAGCACTTTTTAGCAAAGACCCTAACCCCTGTTCTATAGTCGCTTAACTGCTTCACTCTTTTTAGGCCTTTTTGATTTGCTACTTCCTGGGCACTGCACCCAGTTTCTTACGTTTTAATTTCCTTTTTATTTCTGTTCTTTTGCCTGATTTAAATTTTTGTGTTCAACACTTCAGTTCTATGGACAAAAAAATATACTCTTACTTGAATTCCGAGCAAAATGCACCATGCAACCAAAATAACCCTTGCAGCCAAAATAAACAAATGCAGCCACAGTCTCAATATTTCGCGACTCGACTTCTCGTCACTCAACCTTTTGGGGTTGTACCGTGTTTCCTGGGGGGTCTTGCTTTCTGTTGATTAACTATTCTGCGGGGCCTCAACTCCGTACTACAGTTTAACAAATTAACACGAAATTGAACAAAAAAAAAATTATTTTTGTGAAACCAAATGGTACCTGTTTCCCTACTTACATTTATCTCGCTATTGCTGTGAACTTTTACTAATTGTTTAAATTTTAGCCTTTCCCCAAAAGCCGTCACAATTTAAAAACAAGTTTTTTGTTTGAAACAATTACTTTATAAATTACTTTTCTTTCACGTTAAATACCGCACCAACTTCTATCACGATTCTAGAGATTTTTTCTTTTAAATGGCCGACAGTAATCCCTTTTATAGTACCGCTTATTTTAGCAACAGGATAATTCCAAATACCTTACTATCTCTTTCTACTCTTACGACTTTTATTTGAAATTATTTCCGTCCTTACGTTATTTTGTTTGAAACCGCCTTATCTACATTCTACTTTTCAGCTCTTGTATATATACCTCTTGCCTACAGCTGACATTATAATCCACCTCAGCTGTCATTGATAAATAAAAAGCATATAACAAAAACCGGGGTCGTTGGCAAAAAAAAATAGAAGGTAGATTAAGTGATTCTACTATAACAAACAAATGCCAGGAGGATCAGCAATCAAATCTGCCGGAGCTCTCCAGAGGATGCTAATGGACTCAAACAAAAAAAAAATTCACCGAGTCCAGAAAAACCAAACGTTTTGTATGCTTGATTCTGCCCCTTTAGACAAAAAAAAAACATTGGGCTCATCTCCTAATTCACCTGCATCACATCCTTGGGAACTCCTGGCGAAAGATGAAAGTGACTAGGGGACTACATCTGGCATTGGCTGGCATTTACTGCAAAGCACAAAAGCACAATCTATTTTGGCAAAACATTGCACACACCCTTCCGCAACAAAACTCCGGGTTTAGCTGACCCTGACGATAAAACCGGTGTGCGAGAGTGGTGTGATCACGTGGGGAACTCCCACACCCTGACGTCTCATAAGCCGGGCCTTACTACATGGGAATACCATCTATGCCCCTACTATGTTAAACTCTGGTTACTCTATCCATTCATACTTTTCTGGTAACTTATCTCTAACATGTGGTTTTTTCATGGAAGGTTCTTTGTATTTTTCCGATCTCTATGTTTGTCTGCTTGGTGCTTATCTATTTTCTCTTTGTTAGGTCAACTAATGTACCTGGTGTTTACCCCATCTATATTTTTCTTACCGATGCCCAACAAACAAATAAGTTATTAAGCCCTGTAAGTACGATGTGTGCATTTTTTTATTTTTTTTTTATTTTTTTAGCCTTTGTAGTATTTATGACCATTTTCGTTACACTTAAGTACTTCGCCCCTGCCTTTAGCCCTATTCTGTATCGCTTACACCTTAATATCTTTCACGTGAAAGACCCCTATCGGCTTTCCTTGCATCGACTCAAGTTCGTACATGTTGTTCCCAACTGCCCTTAAAACTCTACACTTTAGAAACTTTTTGCATAGCTTCGCATTTATATTTCTTTTCCAGTCGCTCTGAACAGTGTTTCTGCGATATACTTCTTGTCCTGGAATAAATTTTACTTTCCTAGCCCTTTTATTATAGCGTTGGGCTGATTTAGTATAGGCTTCGTGTATGTTATTTTTGATCTTTTCCCTTATTAGTGCTAGTTTTTCGTTTCTTTCTACAGATTCTATCTCGTGTTCGGTTAAAGAGGCTAATTTTCTTGCTAATTTGTAGTCTGCGCCACTAGAAAACATGTGGAATCCAAACAATGCGAAAAATGGAGTTACGCCTGTAGCTGAATGAACCGATGTTCTCAGTGCGCACTCAATCTCCGAAAGGTAAAGATCCCAGTCCCTTTGATCTTTGTCTAAATACGCTCTCATAGCTGCTAATACGGATTGGTTTACCCTCTCAGACGCATTGGACTGTGGCGAGTATAGTGCTGTTCTGAGATGAGTGATTTTGTAGGCTTCTACCATATTTCGAAAAATTTTTGACGAAAACTGGACCCCATTATCACTATGTATTGTCTCGGGCACCCCAAATTTGTGAAATATTTCATGTACTAGGAATTTGACAACACTATTGGCCGTTGCTTCTTTACAGGCTTTTAAAAACGTAAACTTTGAAAAATGGTCTACAACTATGAAAATATAACTATTTCCGCTTTTGGATCGCGGGTATTTACCTAGAAAGTCGATATACAATTTTTGAAAAGGTCTTTCGGTTATTACTTCATTACCGATGCTGGGCATTAAATTTTGGTTCGTTGATTTGGTTTCTTTACAAACTTGACAGTTAGATACATAATTCCTGATTTGACTAGTCATTCCTGGCCAATAAAAATATCTTTTTATCCGTTCTACGGTTTTCGCCATACCACCATGCGCTACCCCATGCGTTACATGAGCTTTCTCAATTATTGCCACAGTGATATTCTCGGGCACCCATAATTTAAAATATTTTCATCACTATCATTCTGTTCAAATTGTGTCTTCTTGAACACTAGACCATCTTTTACTTGTAGATCAGGGAGTTTTTCTGCATTCTCATTTATCTCTTCAATAATCTTTTTATATTGCTCACTTTCAAACTCGACTGTATCAAAATCAAGAAGATCCTCTTTGCTGATTTCGCTCGCTGCAACCGTTCTTGACAACATGTCAGCTACCACATTTTCGGATCCTTTCCGATGCTTGATTTCAAAATTATACGCCTGCAACTGTAGAGACCAGCGCGCCAAACGACCGCTTAAATCTTTCAGGCTCATCAACCACTTGAGGCTTGCGTGATCGGTGATGACCGTAAAGGGCATCATCTCCACATAGGGTCTGAATCTGCGTATTGCTAACACTGCCGCTAAACATTCTTTCTCCGTTACGGTATAATTTCTTTGACACGAGTTAAGTTTTTGTGAGTAAAATGCAATAGGATGCTCCTCCTGCTTTTCATTAAGCTGAAGCAATACGGCCCCTATGCCATAACTTGATGCGTCACATTGAATAAAAAATCTTTTTGAGAAATCAGCGTGCCTTAACACGGGTGCTGTCGTGAGTGCTTTTTTTAGTTGTTCAAAGGATCTGACTGCTTCAGGTGTGATCGTAAACTTTTTGGACTTTTTTAAGGTGTCGGTCAATGGAGCGGAAATTGAGGCAAAATCTCGAATAAATCTTCGATACCAGCCTGCTGTACCAAGAAAACTTCTAACCTCCCTAGTGGTTTTTGGTAACTTAATGTCCCTAATGGCTTTTATTTTATCAGGGTCTGTTTTTAACATACCTCCTCCAACAATAAACCCTAAATATTTCAGTTCCTGAAAACAAAACTGCGATTTTTTTAGCCCTATTGTCAAATTTGCTTCTCTCAAACATTGGGCCACTTTCCTTAATAACTCTAGGTGTTCTTTAAATGTACTTGAAATAACTAGAAGATCATCCAGGTATATAAACACGTTATCCTTGAGCTCCTGAGGAATAACCTTGTCCATCAATCGGCAAAGTCGTTGAGCCGCATTACATAAGCCAAATGGCATCATTCGAAATTGGTATAAGGGACGACCCGCTACTGTGAACGCTGTGTATTCTTTGCTTTTATCATCCAGTTTTATCTGCCAAAAGGCGTACTTCAGATCAACACTGCTGATAAAATGCGTTTCATCGATCCTGCTTAAAATTCCATCAATATTCTGCAACGGATAGGCATCTTTCTTTGTGAGTTTATTTAATTTTCGGGCATCTAAGCATAATCTATTCTTTCCAGGCTTTCTTACGATAGTGGTCCGATTGTTCCAAGCACTATGACTAACTTCTATTACTTTTAGTTCCAGCATATTGTCAATCTCATCATACACAATCTTTTGCACTGCCGGTGATATGGGATAATATCGTTCTTTTACCGGTGTTGCATCCTCTACTAACTCGATGGTGTGTTCTTCTAATGTCGTTAGGCCTAGTCCTTTCTCTTCATACGAGTCGAAACTCTTTATTACTTCACTCAATTCTTTTTGTTGCTCTGCTGATAATTCGTGGGGCTTCATTTTACTATCAATTTTAGGTTCAATCAAATTGTGTTGTATTTTATCTAACTCAATTCCTTCCAGATTCACTATATCAAGGGCTAAACCAAACGTTCTCCAAAAATCTATTCCTAAGTACAACGGTTGCTCAAGTTCAGGACAGAGATACAAGTACATTTCATGTTCTTGTTCTTTATATTTCATCGTTATCTTGATTCTACCTAATAGCCGATGTTGCTGCCCAGTTGCAGTTTTAATGTTGGTCAACATAGGGTTAAATCGTATACCTAAATCTGTTAAAAACTCCCTACAGCCTTTGCCTAATATACTAACCGAAGCACCGGAATCTAACAACCCTAATACATCTACATCATTTACCTTAACTTGAACAAAAACTCTTGGATCGCCTATTTTACTTTCCAGTTTTTGAATCGTCTCTACCGCCATTCGCCTAAAACGTTTTCGATCTTTAAATTTTTGGCGTAGTTTTAGGATTCGATTTTTCACTGGCCTGTTCCCAAAAAGTTCAGCTCTTATCATTTCATAATTTTCTTTTCTTATCGGCAATGGAATGTAGTGTCGCATTTGAGGCTCAAAATTCTTATGTTGTGGAGTATGCTGGATTTTGTTATTTTGCTGCCTGCTTCTAAGATCTGTTTGACGCAGGGTTTTCCTTCTGACGTAGGTCCCCTGTCGCTCCCACGCCCTTCCTCATGTTTTTCTGCGCACATGCAGTACATTTCGGCAACGTGACGTCCGGTTTGCCACACTTAAAGCAAAATAAAGCTCGTTTTTCAACTGGGCATTCCTTATATACATGACCGATGACTCGGCAGTTCCAACAGATCAAAGACGGTTTTTGTGGTTTTGCAAACTGTAATGCATTAACGTTCTCATTTTCGCTATAACATTCATTAATATGTTGCTGTTCGGTCGGGTCAAAATATACCTCGTTTACATGTCGGTGACCCCTTGGAGGTGGAACTACATTTCTCATTTCTCTTCTGGGAAAGTTTCTTTCTGCTTCATTGCATTCTATCCGCAATTGCTCAACCGATGAGATAGCCATGGGATATACGATTCTTGCCACATTTACATTTAAATTCCTTTTCATGATTTTAATCATATCATATTCGGGTAACGGCTGTGTTAATTTTGACCTTAACTTATTCATTACTTGAAAATATGCATCTATGGTTTCTGAATGCTCTTGCTTGCGCTCTACTAAATCACGCATTACCTCAAAATTTGACCGTGGTGTTTGATACTGAGATAACAACGCGAGACGCAGAACTCGCCACTCTGTAACTCCATGAGTTCCTATAAACGACCAATACCAATCTTTAATATAATCTGACACAATCAAATGAAAATCTCTTACAACTTCTGTCTCAGGAATATTGTAATGAGCTCTTAAATGCTCCAAGCGAAAAATAAAATCGTCAATCGATATGGATTTATTATCAAACAAGATTCCTAATTTATCTAAACGAATTTGCCTAAAATCGATAGGACTATTGTTCCCGTTTCTAACTTGGTTACCACTTTCTAATTGTCCAGTTGGGGACAGATTTGAAAAAGCATTAACAAAATGATCAGCATTTCGCGGCGCTGGAAAGCTTGCTACCGGATAGTGAAATTCGTTTGCGGAGAACCCCCTATTACTTGTTCCATTATAATTAAAATTTCTATTATTATTATTGTTTCTCGCATTTTGGCTATGCCCGTTATTATTGGCATTTGTTCCCCCTGTGTTACTCTGACTAATATTTCTTGTTTGTTGTTCCACCGGTCTTCTAGAGAGATTTTCAACTGCCTTCGCGAGATTGCTCATAGACCTTTTAACTTCTAACATTTCCTGTTGAACCATTTGATGTATTCGGATCTCTAACGATTGTTGGGATTCTAAAGCCTCGCCTAATCTTAAGTTTTCCCTAGCTGGTTCACCACTTTCGCTGTTATTCACCCTGTTGTCTGGCCTAGGATTTTCGTTACTTAAATTATTCGGCGGTCTTTCGCTAGTTATACCTGTATTTATTGAACCTGACAGATCGGTTATCATAGCCACACTACCACTAGTACTGGGATTATCCATTTTTTTAAAATTCGGTTTTACGGTTTTCCTCTGTTTGGTGTCTGACGGTTTTACAGAACTATTTAAATCAAAATCCGGATTTCTTATTCGCTTTCGGTTTTTATCGATTACTGGCTCTTTTTGACTATTTGGTTGCGCTTTGTGACGGGTGTTCATACCTTTGGAATGCACTTTTGCTTTCTTTAGAGTTTTTAGTTTCTTTGTTTTTTTTTTTTTCAAATTTCAAACTAACAAATTTAACTACATAAAAATACTAAATGCCACGATACGAAACGGTAAACACAAAAAAAATCTTGTTGAACCGAAATAAATTTTCAATATCACTACAAAATATGAAAATAAGTAATATTGAAAAAAAAACCCAATTCGATCACACTATATATGTTGTATGAATCTTACTCTAACAATCTTCTAAACTAGTATTAGCAATAATTACACTTATCTATTCGATTTAGGCTTTTCTTTAATTTTCAGGTGGCTACTAAGGTTTGTGGTGCGTGTATGTTTATTTATTTTTGACTCCCTCTAATGCGGGCTACTCTACAAATATGTTCATCAACTTTAAAAAAAATCATTTGTTGTCATGCGGGTTTTGTTTATCAACAGTTCAACTTCACATGTTGACACTGGCCGAAATAAAACGTCTTATGATACATCAGACTTCTGTTTTCACAACATGAACGGCTATCATAAGTGTTATCTTCTCTTTCGGAAACAAAATACCGACTTAAAAAAAAAACACAAAAAAAATTGATGCAAAATACATGAGTTTATATTTCCAATCAGTTAGAAGTTCAATCATGGAATCAGTATACGATTTCTCATGCGGTCGCATCTAACTTTTTAGAAATCATTAAACTCACTGTTTATATGTTCAGTTCCAGACACAGAACACCCTGTACTCCGCACAACTGTTTGAGGGCTTTGTCTCATAACGGATACATGGGTACAGGATATTCCAGGCTGGTAACTTTTTTGGTCTATTGTTTTTTTTTTTTTTTTTTAACTATTGGACTATTGTTTTGTGTCTAGTTCTACTACACAATTCAATTTTTCTCAAAGACTTAAAAAAAATCTCTGATTTTTATTTTAGTTGGGCGCCATTACTGTTATGTACCTAAAGTGGCATCAGGGTATGGTAGTTTGCCGACTAGCCTATGCTTTGACTCTTACTCTGCCAGCGTGAGTCTAACCCTTCACCCCGACCCTATGGCACATGACACGTAAATTTTGTTTGAAGTCGTAACCTACTTCACAACACATATCTGTAGAGAGGGAGCTAGATGTTCGCTCCAGTCGCCCGTCCCAACCATGATTCCTCACGTCCTCCTAGATTTATGGAATCCCACTTTATAAATCACACACACAACACTTACCTTAACACACCACCACTAACAAATTTACAACACCTGCATTTTCTTAAACGTTACAATAATGCATATTTATATTTATTTTATATTGTTACTAACAAAGTTATTCTATAAATGCTTTTCAAAATTAAATCCTAAGATAAATTTTGATTATTCCACATAAAAAAACAATTTTATTTAAAATCTTCTTAAGCCTATTACAACTATCCTGCTATATAGTTATATTATACCCTGCTCATCACCTTGTTGCACCGAAAAACGTATAACCAATACAATCAACCAAAACTTTTAAACATCAGCCTAAAAGAGCTCTCTTAAACGATTTCCCTGACAACTTTAAGCTTTCCACCACAACACTATTCGATGAGTAAAGCCTAATACAACTATATTTACAATATTCAACAATTAAACACTAACACTTAAACAGACTACTTCCACAAAAAAAAAAACAAACTCCACTAAACACCTGTTGCTGAAACTGCAATATTGCACGTCTTTGCCACAGCACTTTTTAGCAAAGACCCTAACCCCTGTTCTATAGTCGCTTAACTGCTTCACTCTTTTTAGGCCTTTTTGATTTGCTACTTCCTGGGCACTGCACCCAGTTTCTTACGTTTTAATTTCCTTTTTATTTCTGTTCTTTTGCCTGATTTAAATTTTTGTGTTCAACACTTCAGTTCTATGGACAAAAAAATATACTCTTACTTGAATTCCGAGCAAAATGCACCATGCAACCAAAATAACCCTTGCAGCCAAAATAAACAAATGCAGCCACAGTCTCAATATTTCGCGACTCGACTTCTCGTCACTCAACCTTTTGGGGTTGTACCGTGTTTCCTGGGGGGTCTTGCTTTGTGTTGATTAACTATTCTGCGGGGCCTCAACTCCGTACTACAGTTTAACAAATTAACACGAAATTGAACAAAAAAAAAATTATTTTTGTGAAACCAAATGGTACCTGTTTCCCTACTTACATTTATCTCGCTATTGCTGTGAACTTTTACTAATTGTTTAAATTTTAGCCTTTCCCCAAAAGCCGTCACAATTTAAAAACAAATTTTTTGTTTGAAACAATTACTTTATAAATTACTTTTCTTCCACGTTAAATACCGCACCAACTTCTATCACGATTCTAGAGATTTTTTCTTTTAAATGGCCGACAGTAATCCCTTTTATAGTACCGCTTATTTTAGCAACAGGATAATTCCAAATACCTTACTATCTCTTTCTACTCTTACGACTTTTATTTGAAATTATTTCCGTCCTTACGTTATTTTGTTTGAAACCGCCTTATCTACATTCTACTTTTCAGCTCTTGTATATATACCTCTTGCCTACAGCTGACATTATAATCCACCTCAGCTGTCATTGATAAATAAAAAGCATATAACAAAAACCGGGGTCGTTGGCAAAAAAAAATAGAAGGTAGATTAAGTGATTCTACTATAACAAACAAATGCCAGGAGGATCAGCAATCAAAAAAACAAAAAAAAAATTCACCGAGTCCAGAAAAACCAAACGTTTTGTATGCTTGATTCTGCCCCTTTAGACAAAAAAAAACATTGGGCTCATCTCCTAATTCACCTGCATCACATCCTTGGGAACTCCTGGCGAAAGATGAAAGTGACTAGGGGACTACATCTGGCATTGGCTGGCATTTACTGCAAAGCACAAAAACACAATCTATTTTGGCAAAACATTGCACACACCCTTCCGCAACAGTTCATTATTACATTAAATGTAATGATGCCTCTCATAAGATTATAAATTATGTTATTTTTTACTTGATAATTAGTACCCTTTATTCAGAGATTATTAACGCTCTTCATAATTTATACTCTTTAGATATTTTTATATTTTAATCTTTCTAAATTACTGAATTGAATTTTGTTGTACTCTTTAATTACGGTTATATTTTTATCTTTCTTAATTACTGATTTGAATTTTATTGTAGTGACTATAACAAAGAGATCGCAAGGCAAGAGTTAAGCTAACCCATACACGTTTAAGTGAATTGACTCTCTCAATGCACTAATACTATGGCAAGGCATAATAGTACTACCACACTAAAGTGCAACTACAGTGGCAGATTCCCCAATACCAAGTCAGTCCGGCAATGGCTGTCGTAGTGTGCAGAGAGTTACTGCAAGTGCGCAATGGCTTCGGTCGCAGCTGCACTCAGACAACCATGCTAGGCTCAGTAGTATTGGGCACAGGGATACTACTGGTTTTTATAGCCATAGGTCCCAGGCTCCATAGTATTAGTGTACAGGGTAGCTACTGGTTTGTAACAGCCATAGCACCCAGACAAGTAGAGCTACTAATACACTAACATCTCTTAAAATACTCAGCATTTGTGCACGCTTGAATGACGAGCTTTTTGGCTTTTGATTTCTGGCTGCGAAACCGAGCAGATCATTCTGTATTCTTTTTTGATTGTAAATAACTTGAATTTAAATATTACTATAGCAAATAAAACGTTTATAAGCAAAAATAAATTGGGTTTATTCCTTTATTAATATATCCTGGCCTGGCTGGACTACCCCGGATTAATCGTTATAAATGGCGCCCGAGCAGGGACTACAAAATTGAAAGAATTGTGAAAGAAAGAAACTAAATAAATACTCGTATATAGATTAACTCCTGGAAAAGTCTATAACGTTTAAAAGAAAACTGAGTAAAGCACCATCATGAGTCGTGCATTTATTAACTATGTGAAGAAAGATTTGTTGTCAGCGAGTCTGAAGGAACTGGGGCTGGAGGAAGAAGGCCCGGTTGATGAATTAAGAGCTCGCTTACGCAGTTTTATGGAAAGAGGTAATATTTCTAAGGAACATGCAAATGTAATTGATAATCTGAGAGCTAGAGTAGAATCAACGGTATCGGAAAAGGAATTAAAGGTTCCGAGCCCTCGTGTGTCTCGCGCCTCGTCCCCTGTTAATAATGGTGCGCTATCTGACAGTGGTGATATGAATTATTCAGAGGTATGCGATAAAGTTAGAAAATGGGGAGTAAAATTCGGTGGCGGCAAAGACCCGTTAGGTTTTCTCGAACGCATCGATGAGTTAGCCACGTGTTATGCAATTTCTAAAAACACTTTGCTTAATTTTATGCCTGAACTTTTAAAAGCTGATGCCCTGTCATGGTATCGTAATAATAAACATGAATGGGAAACCTACAACGATTTTGTAGCAGATTTTAAGTTGTTCTTTTTACCTTTACGATTTTTTGATAATCTTGAAGATGATATTAGGAATCGGAAACAGCGGGAGTCCGAAAACTTTGTAGAATATGTAACGGCGTTGCAATCCTTAATGTGGTTAACAAAACTATCAGCTCAGGATCAACGGGAAAGGATTTACTTAAATTGCCGGGCAGAATATAAAATGTATGTAAAAAGGCGAGATTTTTCTAAATTACGTGAGCTTATCGTGTTGGCACAAGAATTCGAAGGAATCCGTGCGGCTGAAGTATCTCATAAGAAAATATTAAAACGAGTGCAAACCGTAGTTGCTTCCAATAACAATTCTAATGTATGTTATCGCTGCGGTGAACCTGGTCACCATCGACGCATCTGCTCTAACGACCAAATTTTGTTTTGCTGGCAGTGCGGTAAACGTGGTATTAAGACTGTTGACTGCTGCAGACGCGTAGAGGGAAACTTCCAGAGAGGTTCTTTACCCAGGGAAGAAGAAGAGGGCCTCTAAGACGGAACGTTTTCCCTATTGTTTTAAACCTAGATGATGACCTTCGCTTACGGACCTGGCTTGCGATTAAAGATAAAAAATTCATGGCGGTGATGGATACTGGCGCCACGCACTCCTGCATCAATATGTCGGTAGTTAAAGAGTTACAGATCCCTATAACAGCACCAGATTTTAGCACTCTACGCTTGGCTGACGAGTCTAAGCTTAAAGTTGAAGGATCTGTAAATGTCTGGTTCGTCCTAAATGGTATTGTATATCGTCAGAACTTTTTGGTATTAAAAAATAGTCTCGACTTAATTATAATTGGAAATAATTTTCTGGTAGAAACGGGGGTTGAACTTCACATTAAGCCTCGTGATAAACAGCGTAACAGCAGAGAGGGGAGCAAAAGTAACTCTGGGCAAATAAGTTCTCTTCGTGTTAGCCAACCCGAAAATAATGGTTCCAAAACTGATTCTGTATAACAGCACGTCCAAGCTTTTCTAGAAACTGAGTTATCTCGCTTTGAAGCTATACAGGGCCACTCAAACGTAACAGAGCATTTCATCACTATGAAGCATTCTCGTCCTTTGCGGCAACGTTACTATCCCCGAAATCCGGCTATGCAGAAGGTTATTAATGAACAAATTGATGAACTGCTAAAAGAGGGACGAATAGAACCGTCTAAAAGCCCGTATAGCTCCCCCATTGTATTAGCACGCAAAAAGAACAACGAATGGCGGTTATGTGTAGATTTCCGTCAGATTAATGAAAATTCAATTCGTGATGCGTATCCCATACCTCAAATAAATGCAATTCTCGAAAAGCTAAGAAATAGTAAGTTTTTTAGCACAATCGATTTGTGGAATGGCTATTGGCAAATTCCGATGGCGGAAGAGAGTAAGCCTTACACAGCCTTTACAGTTCCCGGCCGGGGTCTTTTCCAATGGCGGGTTATGCCCTTCGGTCTTCACTCGGCTCCAGCAACGTTTCAACGAGCTCTTGATACGGTAATCGATGCTGATGTTGACAAGTTTGCTTTTGCTTATCTCGACGACATTGTTGTCCTAGGTAGCTCACTGGAAGAACACCTCAGGAATTTGAAAATAATTTTAGATCGCCTATACGCAGCCAAACTTAGGATAAACAAAGAAAAATGTACCTTTGCAGAAAGAAAGATAAGGTATTTAGGTCACGTGATCAGTGAACATGGTATACACACTGATCCTGAAAAGGTGAATGCCGTTAGAGCCATACCTGAACCTGCTACATTAAAAGAGTTACGGTCGTTTCTGAACACAGCTGCATGGTATCGACGATTTATACCAAACTTTTCAACGATTTCGAGCCCATTAAATCAACTTTTGAAGAAAAGAAGGAAATGGGAATGGGGTGCAGAGCAAAAAGCAGCATTTGAGGAGATAAAACAAAGGCTAACTGAGGCACCAGCTCTGACATGTCCGGATTTCACCCGTACCTTTATTTTACAAACAGACGCAAGTGATGTGGGACTCGGTGTTGTATTAACTCAAAACTTTGAAGATGGAGAAAAGGTGATTTCTTATGCAAGTCGCACCCTGACAGAACCCGAGAAAAATTACACCGTGACGGAAAAGGAGTGCCTTGCCATAATCTGGGGTATACGGAAAATGAGACACTATGTTAAGGGATACCACTTTGTTATTATAACTGATCACCAGTCACTGAAATGGCTCAACTCGATTCAATCACCTTCTGGCAGAATTGCCCGCTGGGCTCTCGAATTGATGCAGTATGACTACGAAATACAATATAGAAAAGGTAAATTAAATGTAATTGCTGATTCTCTTTCTAGAAATCCGAAAAATGATGGTGATGCAATTGCTTCATTGCAAACGTGTCGGAAAGACGATAGCATTGTCGATCCGTGGTATACAAAAATCGTTAAAACACTCCAAGAAGAACCCGAGAAACTTCCCGATTATCAACTCGATAGTAGCGGAAATCTAAGGCGGCATATTTTCGATTCGTGTTCCTACCATGATGAAGATCCAGTTCCATGGAAGCTAGTTGTACCTAAAGCAGACAGAAGCCGCGTCCTCGCTGAATCTCATGATGACATCACTGCAGGTCACTTAGGTATAAATAAAACAACAGCCAGAATAACCAAATTATACCATTGGCCCGGCATGTTTCGCGATATCGCAAAATATATACGAAAATGCGAACTATGCCAACGGTTTAAGCCGCTTCAACAATCACCGGCAGGAAAAATGCTCACTTCACACGCGCCACAACCTTGGCATACTGTATGCGCAGATTTTGTTGGCCCTTTACCACGCTCTATTCATGGAAACACTATGCTTGTAGTATTTCATGATAAATTAAGCAAATGGTGTGAATTTTCAGCCGTTCGTCAGGCTACTACTAAATCATTTATAAAAGCTTTTAGAGAACGAATACTTGCACGTTTCGGAGTACCACACACCTTGATGACCGATAACGGATCACAGTTTACAAGCCGCGAATGCCAGAAATATTTCAGAACGCTGGGAGTTAAGCAACTTTATACCGCCCCATATTCACCACACGAAAACCCTACAGAACGAACGAATAGGATAATAAAAACTATGATCGCTCAATTCACCGCCACCAATCAAAGGAAATGGGATGAACAGCTACCGGAGTTAACTCTAGCTCTTAACTCCAGTAAACAAAGTACAACGGGATACAGTCCAGCATATCTTACCCTAGCAAGAGAATTACGACTGCCAAATACCTTGTTCGATGAGAAAACAAATGCCGAAAACCAGATCTGCTCCATGAGTCCTGATGAAAAAGGTTGCCACCTTCAAGAAATTTTTAAAATTGTACAAAACAACATGCAGCTGGCATCGAGTATGTCATGTGCACCCTGTGTTAAACAAAGGTGAAGCAGGTAATGCCGTTGTGTCATATTTAAATAACTTTAGGTAGTGGATGAAAAAAATAAAGAAGAAGAGCAACAAACTAAAATGGGGGTTTTGACAAATGGAAATGAAAAAAAAGATGGTTGGGGGGGATTTTTTGGTTTTGGCGGGAACGTTTTTGACAAGTAGAAAGGGGTTAAAATGGCGAGTGGTCGGAGAGTTTTTGCTTTCGGTGGAGGTAATTGGGACGGTAAAGTTGGTGAGCGGCGATAAGAATTTTGTGAAAGGATTGAAAAATTTTAAGTGGGAAATACTTACCTTTTGAATTTCGGAAGAAAAAAACTGAACAGGAAAAGTAAAAAAAGGTGGTTTTCTTTATTTTTTCATATTGAAACAAAAAAGGAAGGAATAGTGAGAACCAAAAAGAAATAAAACAATATAAAGATCTTATAATCGTAAAATAAAATGATCAAAAAAAAAAAAAAAACTAAAAACATTTAAAACTTAAAATTGAATGAACTATAGAGAAAAAGGTTAAAACTTAAAATGAGATAAACTCAAGTTAAATTCAACGAGAAGGCTAAAACAAAATTTAAAAATAAACTAAGTGAAAAAAAAAAAAAAAAACACATATAGTTGAACTAATAAAGAAACTAAGCAAGGAAAAAACAAGAAAGTCAAATACACCATATAAAAAGAAATTTGAACCAACTTACCGTCCCCAACGCACATCTCTAGAAGAAAAAGGAAATAGCCAACTGAGGTGAAGAAGAACCAGCACCAGGGGTTGAAACCAGCATCGTTTGGGGAGCGGAGAATTTGCAGCAAGCCAATCCAGGGTAGTGGATTCATCAGCACATTGGAGGTCACCAGGTATCCACATCAACTGGACCAGGACATAAAGACGAACTGACCAGGACTGTAATTATAAGGTATTTTGTTAATTTTGTATGTATATATATATATATGTTTTTAATTAGCTGAATTTTCATTTTTTTTATTTTGCGTTTTGTGTAAGTTAGAATTATGTTGGATTGTAAGCGTGTAGGGCGAACACCATCAAAATTAATTTTGCTAAAACATAAAAACGTTTTCCAATCAGTAAAGGGAGCGCTCACTAGCTGGTAGGGATAGTTTAGTTTGGTTTGGCCGGAACTTGGCTAGTATTTGATAGGTGTTTCCTTATAGCGCAGGTTTGATAGTTGCGGAATATGTACTGTGAATTTTAAGATTAATATTTAGGATTAATAAAATGATTATAACGTTTTCCAAAATGACAAGTGTTCAATTTGAAATGGAATAATTTGTGCGGGAGATATGGGACGGTGATGAGGAAGGGGTAAAGTATAGGTTTAGGGATGGTTTGGAAATTATTTTCATTCGGCTACAAACCATCAAGGTGGAGTTCCACAGAACTTCAACTGGGGAGGGTTGCCGATCCTGGCAGAACACCAGCCAGAAGGGGTTTGCTGTGGGAGAGACTAAAGATGGTAAGTGGTGGTGTTGGTGAGTATGTGGAAACAATAGTACGTTCTTACATCTTGCAGTTTTTTCTGGTTTTCGTTTTTCGTATATCCACTTTCGGGCCTCATTATTTTTTTTTATGAATCAGAAATAGGTTTTACATCTATGTCAGCTGGCATGGTTTGTTTTTCTTTTGTATCGTAGCAAAGAACCACCCCAAGACGGCGAGCCCTAGCCGGGATAAACGCCAGCATGCCAGCGACGTCATGCATTTGGCAACACATACAGCCCTACACAATAAGTTGTGTTTATTTGTTCTCAACATCAGCTATATGCACTACGTGCTTGCGTGCTACGACTGCGATACAACATAGAAAATGGCGCCCAACGTGGGGCCCGAAAGTGGGTTTTCTGAGCTTTTGAAAGAAGTTCTTTGGTAACAACTTTTGTAAGTCCCGTTGAGTCACTCGAAAGTCTTCGACGCGTTGCGACACTAGTCGGCCAGAGTAGCTTTTCGTCAAGAGTCAGAACCGTGTTAGTTTTGTAATGTTTTTTATTTTTCATTTTTGCCTGTTTAGCTGCCGTTTCTGACGCTCAACAGTCCGTAAGTCCCGAGGTGTTATAATTCTGTCTTTAAACGAATTTCCCCTAGTTGCGACGGATTGTTGGAGTTGGAGGCCGTAGTTGAATTTAGAGGTGAGTGCACGCTTTGAGTTCAGACACCAGCTAAGTCAGGCTGTTTATTGAAAGAAAAGTTACAGTTTTCGCTGTGGTTGGCTCTGAGCCCGGGAGTGCAAACACTCTCTTCAATTAATTTTTTTGTTTAATGTAATAGCATAATTCAGTTTCCGTACAACTAAAGTTACCTTTTTGTTTTGTTAGATAGACTGATTGTGGGTTGTCCTGATATTTTTTGAAAGTTAGTATCAACAATATTTAGTTGCACCATAATTCAATCCAGGTAAAAGTTGCCGGAAGCTGAACCATAATTACATCACCGGCACCACCCGCTACGGAACCTAGAACTAGTGAAAATTTGAATAAGTTTCTCTCACAGCGGATTCAAATACATTTGCCTCTTTCTTGTCACCTGAAAATCCCATAGCGCTTGTTATTTTGTGATAAAGTTTGGTTATTTGTGTTCATAGTCATTTGATTATTATCATTATTTTTATTCACCTGTTTATTTTTTTTATTCATTTGATTTTTGTTTATTATTTATACGATTTTATATTATTCCTTATCTAAGATTTCTCATATTTATTTGGGTTTTTATTTATTTAATCTCCTTTCTAAACTTTTTTATTTTTTTATTATATATTGATTTCTTTTTGGGTTTATTTATTATATTATATAATTAGTTTGCTACATTTTATTTATATTTCTGAATTTTTAAATTTGTTTTGGTAATTCAGTTTACTACGCGAATTAAGTTCTTTTCAATTGGAAAAAAAAGCAGCAAAGGGAATACACCCGTGTTTTGTTTTCTTGTTTGTTTGTTTGTTGGTTTATTTGATCAATTTGCTATAATTTATTTCTTTTTGGTTATTTATAATACAAAAAAAATATTATTTTTTTTATATAGTTCATTTTTTTAGTACGCGAATTAAAATTTGTCGAGATTTGGGTTCGTTACATATTTTCAGATTTTGAGTTGTGCGCTAAGAGCTACAAAAGGTAGTACGGTTTTAGATTGTTAATTTGAATTGGAATGGTTTTAACTCGTTCGGGGAAAAACCAGTTATTAGCCAAAGGTAGTAACATGGAAAATGTTTCAAATGCTTCCGAAGCAACTTCCGGTGCAATAGCAGCCCCGGGGGCTTCTGTATCTAATTTAGAGGCGGGAATCGTCACAAGTAACTCAAATGTAGGTCAACAAACGGTGCCATTAGTCCAAGATGGAACAAATCAGTCAGGCGATGATCGTAATTCAGCTGATTCCATTCCTTCACCGGAGTACAGCAGCCTTACGGCGCGAAACGACCAACAACAAGGCGTTAGCTTAGGAGAAGATATATCAGGGTTAATACAAAGGGAGCTGACTAAACAAATTCGGGGTATACAAGCAGCGTTACAAGAACAAATAACTCAGGCTATAGGTTTTCTGACCGAAAGCCAGGCGAACGCGAACACTCGAGCTGCCAATGCTGCACCAAATACGCAAGGGGGAAACCGACCACAACCGTCTAGATTAGGGCAAAATAGTTTTACAGCCGATTTTCAAAATACAGACAGCAACGTGCAGAGATCCAATTTCACTTCCGACCCAGCAGCGGGTTACTCATCTTTTAGATTTCCGCAAAATCCACCGCAATCACAGTTTGGTCCTTCCGTTAGTCGTCAGCCACTGGGGCACTATAGCGTAACTCCGCCAGCAGATTTATATGCCTTGCCCCAGAATAAAGTTAACTTATCGAAATGGGGTATAAAGTTTGATGGTTCTGCAAAATCTTTAAGTGCAGAGGAATTCATATTTCGCGTTGAAGTGTTAAGGGCGGATCACAACCTATCGTTTAGTGAACTCAGGCGAAATTTTCACACTTTGCTCGAAGGCCAGGCTCTGGATTGGTTTTGGAACTATCGAAAACTAAATCCAGTGTTGACTTGGGATGAGTTGGTAGCAGCATTTTTGGCTCAATTTAGACGATATGAAAGTGAGTTCCAAGTGCAAAAGAAAATAATGGACCGTCGTCAGGGGGCTCAAGAATCGTTTGAGGAATTTTTCAACGCTGTGCTGAGTTTGAGAAATCAGCAAAGGTCTCCTTATTCAGAAATGGAACTAGTAGAGATAATGAGGAGTAATTTGAAACCTTCTCTGTCTCATTTATTGTTTTCTGTCCGAATAGAAAGCCTCAACGATTTTTGCCAGCAGGCCAAGAAGGCTGAAAGCCTTATTTTAAGCCAAAAGTCGCAGTACCAACAGCGCGGGTATGCCCAACCCAGAGTGCACGAAGTTTTTTATGAAGAACCATCAAGCGTGGATATAGACGTGGATGAGATAGCGTTACGAAATAATTTAACTTGCTGGAACTGTCGACAACCTGGTCACAGTTTCGTTGACTGTCCTACGCCGATAGTCAGAATTTTTTGTTTCAGGTGTGGGCGTGACAATGTTGTAGCACCTAAATGCCCAACTTGTCAGGGAAAAAGGTCCCGAGGCCCGTCTCAAACTGGGAAGACGCGGTCCACGGAAGTCCAGACCCAGTAGGCGACCAACATTTGCAAGCGAAGGTAGGGAGTTCAACAATTTTAGAAAATAAAGATAGGTGGGAGAAAGAAGTTCATCAACCAAAGCTTAGGGCATTAAAACCGTTGCACATTCGTATTAAACAGTATAATGAAGCAAAACGCAGAATTTTCGGTCAAGTTTCGGAGCGGATTAGAAAGACGCGCGAAAGATATAAAAGGCGTAAACAAGTCAGGCTCGAGATTTCGTCGGCCCAACTATATGAAGGGCTAGATGCAAGATTATACACAAAAGTAAATATTAATGGCCACGAAATCGAAGGGCTGATTGACAGTGGGGCCACTGTAACTTGTTTGGGACGCAACTGTCTTGATTTTGTTGAGAAGGCTGGATTAAAAATTCATAGCTTTTCGGCCAATATCAGGACAGCTGACGGAACCGGGCATGCTATAGCAGGCCGAGTGCGCGCGAACGTTACTTTCGGTAAAACAACACAAAGCATAATGTTCTACCTAGTGCCTACTCTGAGTCGAGAGTTGTTCTTGGGAGTCGATTTCATGAAGGTTTTCAAACTTTTTGCAAATGTAGATAGTCTAACGACAAACAGTGTAGGTCTCTGCGAAGAGGCAAATAGTACCCCTGATGTCGTGACTCATACCTTGACAGCTGAACAGCGCCAAAAGTTGGATAGGGTCATATTAATGTTCCCCTGCTATACAAAGAAAGGATTAGGAAAAACACATTTAGAGAGCCATTCTATAGATACTCGTGACGCAACTCCAGTCAAAGATAAGCATTATCCGGTCTCCCCGGCTGTGCAAAAGCTTATGTTCGCGGAGTTGGACAGGATGCTTAGCCTCGGTGTTATTGAGCTTAGCGAGAGCCCATGGAATCATCCGGTTACGCTGGTCCGAAAGGGCGAGAAAAACCGGCTGTGCCTGGACGCTCGTAGGCTCAATGCGCTGACGGTTAAGGATGCCTATCCGTTACCGCATATTGAGGGTTTGCTCAGTCGGCTAGGAGACACGATTTTCATATCTAGTGTCGATTTAAAGGACGCTTTCTGGCAGATACCACTAGAACCGTCTAGTAGAGAGAAGACTGCATTCACGGTGCCACGACGTCCACTTTACCATTTTACGGTCATGCCCTTTGGACTGTGTAACGCAGCCCAAAGGTTATGCCGTTTAATGGATAAAGTGATTCCTGGAGCACTTCGTGATAGAGTCTTCGTCTACTTAGACGATCTTTTGATAGTATCTCCAGATTTCGAGACACATCTGGAGTTGTTGGAGCAAGTATCTATTAGTTTGGAAAAAGCAGGGCTGACCATTAATGTGGAAAAATCTAACTTTTGTTTCAAGGAGTTAAGATATCTTGGGTACATAATTGGAGGTGGCAAAATGAAACCTGATCCGGCGAAAGTGGAGTCTATAACTCGTTTTGTTTATCCTAAGACAGCGAAGCAAGTGAGGAGCTTTATGGGGGCAACAGGCTGGTATAGAAAATTTATACCAGACTATGCCACCATAGCTGCTCCGATCTTTGATACGCTGAAGAAGGGTAAACAATTCAAGTTTACGGAGGAAGCTAGAGTCGCGTTTGATCGCCTCAAGAACGCTCTGATAACGAGTCCAGTTCTTAATCACCCGGACTTCACCAAACATTTCTATATCCAGTGTGATGCTTCAGATGTAGGAATTGGAGCTGTGCTTTTTCAGAAAGATAATTCTGAAAATGAACACCCAATTGCCTACTTTTCGCATAAACTGACATCGGCACAAAGGAATTACTCAGTTACTGAGAGGGAATGTTTGGCGGTTGTCCTGGCGATTAAGAAATTTAGGCCCTATGTAGAACTTATGCCATTCTCTGTGATAACCGACCACAGTAGTCTGAAGTGGCTTATGTCACATAAAGACCTCAGTGGCCGGCTAGCTCGGTGGAGTCTGCATTTACAATCATATGATTTCACCATAGAGCATAGGCAGGGGAAACAAAATGTAGTACCCGATACCCTATCGCGGTATGAAATGGATGAAGTCTGTGTAAATGTAGAGGGACTGGTCGATCTCGATTCAAGTGCGTTTAAGTCCGGCGACTACTTAGAACTTGTTTCGACTATCGAGACAAATTCTGAGCGGTTGCCTGATTTAAAAGTACTTGATGGGTTAGCATACAAGCGAGTACGACCTTATGATGGGGTGGTTGTTAATGAGGATTTCACCTGGAAACTATGGATTCCTCAGGAACTGACCAAGTCCATCATAGAAAAGTCACACAATACACATCAAGCTTCGCACGGAGGGATAGGCAAAACATTGCGCCGAATAAAAGAGTATTTTTACTGGCCGAATATTAACATTCAAGTCCGCGAGTACGTCCGTAATTGTCAAGTTTGTAAAGAATCAAAACCGCCGAATATCACATTGCGACCTCCTATGGGAGCGGAAAGGGTTACGGAGCGTCCATTCCAACGCATTTTTATTGATTTTCTTGGCCCATATCCGCGATCGAAAGACGGCAATACTTACATTTTTATTGTTCTAGACCATCTAACGAAGTTCGTTTTGCTGAAAGCGTTGCCAAAGGCCAGTGTCAAGAACGTAATTAAGTTTTTAATTTCCGAAGTTTTTCTCAAATTCGGCACACCAGAGATCATTGTCTCGGACAATGGAAAACAGTTTGTTAGCAAAGAGTTTGCTGATTTGGTGAACAATTTTGGGGTCAGACACGTGCGCACGGCGATTCATGCGCCGCAGGCCAACGCTTCAGAACGCGTAAATCAATCGATTTTGGCGGCAGTACGGGCACAGTTGCAAGATGATCAATCGGAATGGGACAAGCATTTGTCAGAAATCGAATTTTCACTACGGTCGTCATATCAGTCGTCAATCGGAGTCACGCCATATTTTGCTTTATTTGGCATCAATATGATAGGCCACGGTAGTGCTTATAGGTTAGCACGCAAGCTTAAAAGTCTGGAAGACCCGGAGGTGGATATAATCACCAAAGCAGAAAAATTGTCTTTGCTGCGCCACAAAATACGTGATTCATTGCATAAAGCTTATTTGCGAAGCGAAAAGACGTATAATATGCGTTGTCGTGAAGTAAAGTTCGTACCTGGACAGGAAGTGTTTCGGCGAAACTTCCAACAAAGTGATTTTAAAAGTGGTTTTAACGCGAAGCTAGCGCGGAAATTCGTGAAATGTCGAATTGTAAAACCAGTCGGGAGTTGCCTGTATGAAGTTGAAGACGTGAAGGGGAAATCGTTGGGGGTATTTCACGCCAAGGATCTAAAGCAGTAGCTATAGATTCCTTGGTGGTTGTAGTCCCAACGGTTTCGGTCGTACAAACGCTGAAACCATTGTTTTATTTATAACGAATTTTGTGTTTTTGCTATTAATTATATGCCTACAATGTATTTCTGATGTACAATAAGTTTCGCATTAGTATCGCGGTTGCGAGTTCGATAAAATTATGTGAAGGGAAAGTTTAGTTGCCCAGAAAAGTTGGACTGCTTACCGTTGAGACGTTGGATGCTTCCACGATTAATTAAATGTTAGACTCAACTTTAGCTTACGTTTCTAGCTGACTACCTGTGTAGCCGGTTACAGCCCCGAATGCAACTCCATATGCTCTAGGGGAACTATGCCATTAAGAAGCTGGAGTTGTTAGACATCTAGGGTTATAACACAAATCTTAGCCCGATCTTACAGCGAGCTGAGTCTAAGTAAAACTAATTTAGCATTGAAAGTTCGCAAATAAACTATCAAGGCTCGTGTCAGCGGCTAGTCACCTGTGGGGGTGCAGTTCAACTTTATTATGTAATGGAAAATTCTGAGCAATTACTCGTGAAACACATAATTTTTGTCCAACCGGATGTCGCGAATAAATTTACAAAAAAATACTACGTCGTGAAAGGAAAGCGAGATTTGATGAACAGAAGGGGGTTAGTAGGTAGGCGACGAAAGTAAAAAGCAGGTAATATAACAAAAATTTTACCAACTCACCAGGAAGATTCGTTGTCTCTGGTTATTTTTAGTCAATCAGTTGGAGTATTTTGTGAGGGCTACAATGTCATACCTGAAATAGAGGAAAAAGTTTTAGTAAATTTTTCTAAAGTTTGATATTAAAGTATATAGGTATATAGGGGTAGATACTTATAAATCCGCTGAAAGCTTTAGTGGTCTTAGTCCCTGTGTTTTCATTGTAGGCCTACAATTTGGTGGAAGTGGGCCTTGTTGCTCAGGTTTTGTAGAAACGTTGGTTGATGAGGTCGGTGGCCGGTGCCATCACTCGACAAAAATTGGTAAAAAGCCACGAAAATTATGTTAGCAGGCATGAGAGAAGAAGTAAATAATTTAATTTTTTTACGTACCTGCTACTTTATTTGACAAATCAGCTAATCATTCAGCCTGAACTAACACAGTCACCGCAATCAAATTCCTCAAGGCGGAACCCGGCCCTGGTGATGAAGCAACCTAAAGGGATAGACAATAAAATTTTATATTATTCATTTTTCCAAATTTTAGGAAAGAACCAAAAGTTCTGTTTGCCTTAATAAGTTAGATTAAGTTAAGGCTAAAATTCTAGTTTGACTATACTAATTGCGATGCTTTAATTTCCATAAAGTTTGATTGAACACCTTTAGCATGTTTATGGAATTGAGAACGAACGGAGCTAAAACATTTTTCAAATTTCATAAAGCACTTCTTTTTCGATTCATAATTTCTGGCCAAGTTCATTCTCCCTTATTAATTTGCGCAAGTTACTTTTAGTTGAGGTTGGTTGGCCGAAAATTTTTGTAGATCACGGTTATGTTTATGCTTGCTGTCGTTGTTTTTGCACAGTTCGCAATTGTTGGTTAATACCATATATCGGGAACCTTTTGTGGTGCTTGGAAAGACACTTACCTTTTTGTAGCTTTTGGCTGGTTTAGCGGGTGACTGTTTTTTGTTGAACCTGTAGATAAAACTCAGAAAAATGTTATATTAAGCCAGGCAAAGTTATAGCGATTTCTTACCAAGGGTGCCGCCGCCAGTGAAAAACATAACCGCCGTCGTTTTTTTTTTTTGCTGCATGGGTATGTTGGAAAAAAAGCACACCTTTTCGTACATATGTATATATGTTTTTTTAGCCAAGATTTTTTTTTTTTTGCCGTAGATTTTACAGGCACCTGAAAGCGACAGTGGTAGAATTAGTCAACAGGCTGTGATAAAGAGTTATTAGTCAACTAATATTTTTTAATTTAATATCAAATACTTACCGGTTGTAGTAGCTGCCAGTGATCGTCATCTTAAAAAGCTTCTTCTTGTTTATATCCGCTCGTCGGACGGAGGGTTACCAGATCGCGCAAATATGGTACGGCGGATGGCGTGGCAAACGGACAACCAATTTCAATTACATAAGTTCCCAAAACGGGCAAAATTGAGTGATAAACCCCAAACATTAATTGTAGGGCATGTAACTAGGAGCACTTTTTCCCCTCCATTCTGAGCCCATAGATGGACTATAGAATGGCAGGGTTTGTCATGTGCACCCTGTGTTAAACAAAGGTGAAGCAGGTAATGCCGTTGTGTCATATTTAAATAACTTTAGGTAGTGGATGAAAAAAATAAAGAAGAAGAGCAACAAACTAAAATGGGGGTTTTGACAAATGGAAATGAAAAAATGATGGTTGGGGGGATTTTTTGGTTTTGGCGGGAACGTTTTTGACAAGTAGAAAGGGGTTAAAATGGCGAGTGGTCGGAGAGTTTTTGCTTTCGGTGGAGGTAATTGGGACGGTAAAGTTGGTGAGCGGCGATAAGAATTTTGTGAAAGGATTGAAAAATTTTAAGTGGGAAATACTTACCTTTTGAATTTCGGAAGAAAAAAACTGAACAGGAAAAGTAAAAAAAGGTGGTTTTCTTTATTTTTTCATATTGAAACAAAAAAGGAAGGAATAGTGAGAACCAAAAAGAAATAAAACAATATAAAGATCTTATAATCGTAAAATAAAATGATCAAAAAAAAAAAAAAAAACTAAAAACATTTAAAACTTAAAATTGAATGAACTATAGAGAAAAAGGTTAAAACTTAAAATGAGATAAACTCAAGTTAAATTCAACGAGAAGGCTAAAACAAAATTTAAAAATAAACTAAGTGAAAAAAAAAAAAACACATATAGTTGAACTAATAAAGAAACTAAGCAAGGAAAAAACAAGAAAGTCAAATACACCATATAAAAAGAAATTTGAACCAACTTACCGTCCCCAACGCACATCTCTAGAAGAAAAAGGAAATAGCCAACTGAGGTGAAGAAGAACCAGCACCAGGGGTTGAAACCAGCATCGTTTGGGGAGCGGAGAATTTGCAGCAAGCCAATCCAGGGTAGTGGATTCATCAGCACATTGGAGGTCACCAGGTATCCACATCAACTGGACCAGGACATAAAGACGAACTGACCAGGACTGTAATTATAAGGTATTTTGTTAATTTTGTATGTATATATATATATATATGTTTTTAATTAGCTGAATTTTCATTTTTTTTATTTTGCGTTTTGTGTAAGTTAGAATTTTGTTGGATTGTAAGCGTGTAGGGCGAACACCATCAAAATTAATTTTGCTAAAACATAAAAACGTTTTCCAATCAGTAAAGGGAGCGCTCACTAGCTGGTAGGGATAGTTTAGTTTGGTTTGGCCGGAACTTGGCTAGTATTTGATAGGTGTTTCCTTATAGCGCAGGTTTGATAGTTGCGGAATATGTACTGTGAATTTTAAGATTAATATTTAGGATTAATAAAATGATTATAACGTTTTCCAAAATGACAAGTGTTCAATTTGAAATGGAATAATTTGTGCGGGAGATATGGGACGGTGATGAGGAAGGGGTAAAGTATAGGTTTAGGGATGGTTTGGAAATTATTTTCATTCGGCTACAAACCATCAAGGTGGAGTTCCACAGAACTTCAACTGGGGAGGGTTGCCGATCCTGGCAGAACACCAGCCAGAAGGGGTTTGCTGTGGGAGAGACTAAAGATGGTAAGTGGTGGTGTTGGTGAGTATGTGGAAACAATAGTACGTTCTTACATCTTGCAGTTTTTTCTGGTTTTCGTTTTTCGTATATCCACTTTCGGGCCTCATTATTTTTTTTTATGAATCAGAAATAGGTTTTACATCTATGTCAGCTGGCATGGTTTGTTTTTCTTTTGTATCGTAGCAAATAACAGATGCATGACAAAGAACCACCCCAAGACGGCGAGCCCTAGCCGGGATAAACGCCAGCATGCCAGCGACGTCATGCATTTGGCAACACATACAGCCCTACACAATAAGTTGTGTTTATTTGTTCTCAACATCAGCTATATGCACTACGTGCTTGCGTGCTACGACTGCGATACAACAAGTACGCAGGCCAGGCACTACAATCTCAGGCGCCGTGACTGGGCTCCCCGCAAGGGAGATTTAGTTTTGATAAAGAAACGAGTTTTATCAAAAGCCGCAGACTACTTTGCTTCTAAATTAGCCCCGAGATTTGACGGACCGTACATAGTAAAACAATTTCTGTCTCCAGTAATAGTTCGCCTTGTTGACGTCAATACGCCGAAAAACGTTACAACTGCCCACCTGAAAGATTTAAAACCCTACCAGTCGTAAGTTCTACATTATCACATTTTCATTTATTCTACTCAAAGTGACCCACCATATATGCCATGGCCTGCCAAAACTGGCCTAGTCAGCCGTGGCGAAGAAGAAACCTCCCCCAACCCAAACCAGGAGGGAGATGTAACGAAGTGAATCCGCTCCATATATAAATAATGCACATACATCTAGGTATATAATATTAAGTTCATTATTACATTAAATGTAATAATGCCTCTCATAAGATTATAAATTATGTTATTTTTTACTTGATAATTAGTACCCTTTATTCAGAGATTATTAACGCTCTTCATAATTTATACTCTTTAGATATTTTTATATTTTAATCTTTCTAAATTACTGAATTGAATTTTGTTGTACTCTTTAATTACGGTTATATTTTTATCTTTCTTAATTACTGATTTGAATTTTATTGTAGTGACTATAACAAAGAGATCGCAAGGCAAGAGTTAAGCTAACCCATACACGTTTAAGTGAATTGACTCTCTCAATGCACTAATACTATGGCAAGGCATAATAGTACTACCACACTAAAGTGCAACTACAGTGGCAGATTCCCCAATACCAAGTCAGTCCGGCAATGGCTGTCGTAGTGTGCAGAGAGTTACTGCAAGTGCGCAATGGCTTCGGTCGCAGCTGCACTCAGACAACCATGCTAGGCTCAGTAGTATTGGGCACAGGGATACTACTGGTTTTTATAGCCATAGGTCCCAGGCTCCATAGTATTAGTGTACAGGGTAGCTACTGGTTTGTAACAGCCATAGCACCCAGACAAGTAGAGCTACTAATACACTAACATCTCTTAAAATACTCAGCATTTGTGCACGCTCGAATGACGAGCTTTTTGGCTTTTGATTCTGGCTGCGAAACCGAGCAGATCATTCTGTATTCTTTTTTGATTGTAAATAACTTGAATTTAAATATTACTATAGCAAATAAAACGTTTATAAGCAAAAATAAATTGGGTTTATTCCTTTATTAATATATCCTGGCCTGGCTGGACTACCCCGGATTAATCGTTATAACTTCTTGATTGTTGAAAGAAATTTTTGATAGCAATCTGTGTTTTTAATTAAAAAGTATACCGATCAATTAAAAATATACCGATCATTGAAATGAACTTGAATAAATAAATAAATATTTATCTTATTGTTTATTGTTTTTTCCGTTATTCTGTATAAACGTACATACGCACACGTGTATACATACACATAGTGTATTTTTTACTGTTTTCCCCGTTTGGCTTGTGGTGCATTTTTCGAAAGAATCTCTTGGGTGCTGAATCTATTGACATAAATCATGCCCGGGTTGTGTGGAATCTGTAATTTAGATGTTGGCCGAAAGCGAAGCGTACACTGCACGTCTTGCCAAAATTTGATTCATGCTGACTGTGATGATATATCAAAGGAGTTATTTAGTGTATTGTAAGTGTAGTAAATGTCATGGTAATCCTCCTGTGAAGGAAGGTGAGAGTGCAGAAGCTTTCAAAATGGAAATAAGGAAAGAATTTGCAGAGTTAAGATTATCTTTTAAAAACCATTCTGACAATATGAGAAATGACCATGATAAAATGGTAATGAGATTGGATTTTAGTGTTCATGAAATTCGCAACGATTTGTTAACCAGTTTAAAAGAAGTCAAAAGTGAAGTTGAAAAATGTAATAGCCAAATTGAATTGAATAAAACAAATGCTGACAAAAAGATAATTGAGCTGGAAATACAAAATCATATGCTTCATCTGCGACTCAATAGAGCTGAAGTTGTCATCACAGGTCTACCTGATGAACTTGTGAACTTAACACACAGCAACAATAGTATGTTGCTGTGTGTTCTTATTTGAAGGTGGAAATTTCAAAATCTGATATTTTGAGTGCGATGTACGTTAGAAAAAAAACCGCTGTGCTTGTAAAAGTTTGTGATGTTGCTGTTCGAGACAAAATATTATCAAATTATTTCAAAAATAAATCCTTAAAGGTGTCTGATGTGGATGGTAGCTGGCTTGTCATAGAGTTCGTTTTTTTATTTTATTTTTTATCAAAACTGGTATTCTTTTTTTTTTTATATATAAATAATTAAATAGTTTTCTTTCATAATTAGGAGGTAATTTTCTTATATGAAATATAATTTTTTTTATTGTAATGAGCTTTCGTTTTGTTTTTTGCATCAATATAAATATTTGGGTCCCCATCTAAACACGAATTTTACTGCTGTTGGGATGCTTCAGAATGTTAACCTTGGTTCTATAGCCAGAGATGGCTGTTCATTACATAACATCCTCTCTCATCTTTCTAGTAATTTCAACATTGGGCATTTAAATGCACAAAGTTTAATGCCTAACAATATTTCTGTTAAGTTTGAGGAATTTAAGAATGATTTTGAAAATTCTGGTCTTGATATTATAGCTATATCTGAAACATGGTGGAAATCAAACATCTACACACAATCCTTTAAACTTTTAGGCTACAATCTTATAAGAAATGATAGACCTGATGGTATGAGAGGGGGTGGTGTGTGCCTGTATATTTCAGAAAAGTTACAATACAAAACCATTTTTCGAGGAAACAGACATGGAATTTGTGAGTCTCTATTTGTTGAAGTTGTTTGCGATCGGTTTTCTAAAGTTGTTTGTGTTGTTTATTTACCTAATGGAAGAATTGACGAGTTTGAGGATATTCACAGTGACTTATTTGATTCATATGGTGACATAATTGTGGCAGGTGATTTCAATTGCAACCTTTTTGATGTTTCGAAGGCAAGTAGATTTCGTTCCTTGTGTTCTAGATGTGGGCTCACTATTGTGCATAACTCTTTGCCTACGCACTTATGTATACGAACTAATGGTACGTCACTAATTGATTTTTTTCTAGTAAGCCAGCCATCGGTTGTCGCTTATAGAAGTCAAATGCAATCTCTTAATATTTATTAGCATTGCTTGTTCACCAAGATATCAACGGAATGTTGTTATCAGGAAAAATTATGAAAATATAAATTATGATGGTCTTGTTCAATGTGTTGATCGTTTTGACAGTTCTTCCATTTTTGTAACAAATGATGTGGATTCTCAAATTTCGTCTTTAAATGTTCTATTAGAAGAATTGCATGGATTAGTTCCTACTTACAGAATTACACACTCCTTCACTGATCAGCATTGGATGAATTCTCGTGAAATCAAACGCGCCAGATCTCGAAGGGATTTCGCTTATAGAGCTTATCTCACACATCGTACGGCCGAGAGCAGAAGGAGTTATTGTATTCTAAGGAACAAGGCTAAGGCCGTTATTAGAAAGGCTAGGAGGAATTATGGTCTGGATTTATTTAATACATTAGACAATACTCAAACGTGGAAAAGATTGCGCAATATAGGCAGTATAGGATCCGAACGTCCGGAATTACGAGAGTCTGAAGTTGAAACAATTGCTGAAGGTTTTATAGGAAACTTTAACTCTGATCATCATTCTTTTTTAGATTTCAGTATGTTTGAGGAGAGAGCCGACTCATTTTCTTTCTCGAATGTGACAATATCTGACATCATTATTGCTATGAATATGATAAAATCAAATGCAACTGGACATGACATGATTCCCATTAAATTTTTGAAAATAATTTTTCCCCTCATCTCTTCGTACTTATGTCATATATTTAATACGATTTTTACCGTTTCTAATTTTCCGAATTATTGAAAACTAGCCCGTGTAGTACCAATAGCTAAGACTAACGATTTTTCAGCAAACAATCTCCGCCCAATTAGTATTTTGCCTGCAATATCAAAGATTGTTGAAAATCTGATTAAATCGCAGATCCTTGCTTACTGTAATAACGCCTCCCTATATCATTCCAGCCAGTACGTCTTTCGACGAAATTACAATACTTTCTCCTTGCTTGCTTCACTAACAGACTCAATTAGAGATCGGCTAAACAGGCATGACAGCTCTATTTTGGTATCACTTGATCTTTCAAAAGCCTTTGATCGCGTTAATCATTGTATCCTAGTTAATAAACTTAGAGATAATTTCAATTTCTCAAGATCGGCTTGTAGGCTAATTTACTCCTATTTCAGTGGTAGATCGCAGTTTGTTTCTATTAATGGAATGAGCTCTAGTGTTGGGCTTGTTACTTCTGATGTACCGCAAGGTTCTGTTTTGGGTCCTATATTTTTCATGGTATATCCGAATGATTGCATTTCCTTAATGAACAACAATATTTGTCAATCATTTGTTTTTGGTATGGAAATGGAATTGCAGACACGTCTAAATAGTCATATAAATTCGATTTTGAGTTGGATGGATTTAAATTGTCTTAGTATTAATTTCAGTAAGACTAAGGCAATTCATTTCCACTTACCTAGTCAGGAACCATTGCAGCCAATTATTTGTTAGAATGGTATACCCATTGAGTACGTCGATTCCCTAAAATGTCTAGGTGTTGTTATTGACTCACGACTAAGTTTTAATGCGGAAAATTATCCGATATGTATTTGCATTGAGAGTGCGTGATCATGATCGGGTTACCCAGTGCACAACTGATTTTTTACATTGTAATTTTTATGATTATTTGCATTTGCGTTTATTACTGCTTTTTTATAAGGCAATTAAATGTGGCCAACCATATTGTCTGACTAGTGAGTTTTCATTTCTTCAATCTACAAGAAATGTTCTTGAAATGCCACGTATTTATATGTTGACTTTTGAGCATTCTTTCAAAGTAAGAATCTGTCGCATTTGGAATAGACTGCCAACTCATTTGAGGAATTTTTCCAACTCTATTTCAACTTAAAAACAAAATGTTTTGCTGTACTTCTAATGTTTGAAATAATTAACTTACACATATTATTACTTTATTCATTTCTGGTTATAGAACTTGCATACGCGTATGTATAACTTTGACTCAGTAAAATTTGTGTGGCTGGGGGGCCAAATAAAAAGAAAAATTTTTATGTATATATATATATATATATATATATATATATATATATATATATATATATATATATATATATATATATATATATATATATATATATATATATATATATATATATATATATATATATATATATATATATATATATATATATATATATATATATATATATATATATATATATATATATATATATATATATATATATATATATATATATATATATATATATATATATATATATATATATATATATATATATATATATATATATATATATATATATATATATATATATATATATATATATATACAATATATATAAATTTTAATGTTTTTATTAAATAATTTTTTATTATTAAACGTATGTAGTGTGCCTGGTGTTGTTGTCGGCCACGCCAGCCCTCCCTCTGAAAACCTGATGGATTTCACCATTATGGTTTCCTGGCGCTTTAAAATTTTCGGAAACCATCCCTAACGTGGTTCAGTCACCCCCTGCCCCTACTCACCGGCCCATACTTAAACCAATTACTCCATCCTTATTACGTTATAAAGATTATTTATTGAAATTGATATATTTACACATATTTTGAACTAATAAAAAAAACATTAAATTTCTCCCCTCTAGCCAAAATTTAAGGACCTACACCTGCTCTCTGGACCACAAAAAAAACAAGGTCGCGAACTAAGACGCGTGGGCTAACTTATTTCTTCCCCTGCTTAGTGTGAGCTCACCCTATTCGGAGTGTCAAAGCCTCCCTTATCGCTTAAGCGACACTTACACGATACTACGCGAGGTGTTTGCCCTAAAGCCCAAAATGAATGGGTACCGGAAATTTAATCTTTTCTTTATAACAAAAATAAATTAAATCAAAGTTTGTAAATTTAAAATTGTACCACAAAAAAAAATCAAATTCACTTTTAATAAAAATATTAGAATTAAAGAAAAAGGAAATAAATAATAATAAAAGAAATTTAAATATAAAGAAAATTTATATTAAACTTATCTTGACGGTCCGGTCAGTCCGTAGGCTGTCCAAGTCCGTTGCGGCTGCCTTCCTGGCGGTGGTGTAGCTAGTTTCGGCTTTTCCTTCTTTACTCTTAAAACAGGCGCTTGGCTGCGGCCACTATATGCAGGAATCCCTTTTGAATATGTGTGAGGCGGGTTTTCTCTACCTTCTTAGGAAAAAAAAATAGGCGTTGGAGAGGGTTTCTTCCTTCATTAGATGTAGAGTTTGATATACAAATTTTTATTTAATAGGTGGAGTTTTTTTATCTCTTCTTTTATCTTCGGTACGTTTTTTTTTTATTGTTTACTTAGTTTTTACTGGTGTCTCCACTTTCTTCTTGTAATTAAAATACTTTCTATTTGGTTTCACTAAAATTTAAAAGTTTTCCTTCAAAAAAAAACCGCCACTAAATTCCACACTTCATCATAATTAATTTTTTTTTTAGCACCAAAAAAAAAAAAAACTCCTACACCATCTTGAGTTTTCTTTCCACCTAAAAAAACTCACAACAAAAACTCTTCGTTTATTTTGGGAATACAACTTACGTCCAGTGTTGCCTACCTCCCTTACGTTTTTTTCATGTCTGTGTCAGCCCACCCAAAAAAAAAAACGGCATTGCCACAAAAAAAAAGGTTTACACGACAAACCTAGCCATTCTTTAGTCCATCTATGGACCAAGAATGGAGAGGCACGGTGTTATCCGACCCGTATCAGCCGATACTATTTTTGGTAATTTCGGGTAATGTTTACACTCTACCACGGGTAACCTAGTTTGCCATCTCACACCCAATTCGCCGTAAACGCTTTCCATCGATCTGGCCACCTTCTTTTACTACCTACTTACATTTAACAAAACAACAATGGGAGGCGCTAGAGCATTGCAGGCATGATACAAAAAACAAGGTAGCCGCTTCGCTACAACAATACAACAATAAAAAAAACAACAGGTATTTTGTTTGTGTAAAAAGGCGAATTCACACTTACGCTGTCAAAAGTAGTTTATAAAGACATGTACAAAAATTTAAATGGCGCCGAAAAAGGTGAACAAAACTTGACAGAGGAAGTGCCGCCATATTAACCGAATTCGCCTGAATTCGCCGATGCATCCACCTAATAATGAATTCGCCTTGATTGCAGGTAAGTTACGAAATTTAATTGTATTTCTCTGATATAACTAATGGGTGATTTTATAAGAACCATCGGAAATTAAAAAAAAAACACATAAAATTCAGAAAAATGCATGAAATATTTATTTGGATCGATAGTTGGGTCGATATAATTTAATGTTTGAAGATTATTTCATGCAAATGTTGGCCGCGGCTGCGCCTCAAATGGTCCATCCGCTTAGTCCAATTTTGGCATACTCTTTCCAACATTTCGGCCGGTATCTCACGAATAATGTTGGCAATGTTGGCTTCCAGTGTGTCAATCGAAGCGGGCTTGTCGCTAGACATTAGCCTTAACATAGCCCCACAAAAAATAGTCTAGAGGCGTTAAATCGCACGATCTGGGCGGCCAATTGACTGCTCCCAAGCGTGAATAAACTGTTCACCGAACTCGCCTCTCAATTGGTCCATTGTTTCGCGTGCTGTGTGGCATGTGGCACCGTCTTGTTGAAACCACATGTCATGCAAGTCAAGCTCTTCTATTTTGGGCAAAAAAAAAGTTTGTTATCATCGCACGGTAGCGCTCACCATTCACAGTAACTTTGTGATTCGCATCATCTTTAAAGAAATACGGCCCAATGATGCCGCCAGCCCATAATCCGCACCAAACGGTTGTTTTTTGTGGATGCATTGGTAGCTCTTGCAATGCTTCTGGCTGTTCTTCACTTTAAATACGGCAGTTTTGCTTGTTCACGTATCCATTCGACCAGAAATGAGCCTCGTCGCTGAACACAATTCTTCGATAAAAAAGTGGATCTTCATCTAACCCATTCATCTAACTTCATCAAGAGCCCATTCACCAAAAATTTGGCGTTGTGGTAGGTCGTTTGGCTTCAATTCTTGCACCAGCTGTATTTTATAAGGCTTCACACCCAAATCCTTCCGCAATAACAGAGGCCCCATTGCTGCGAACGGCGCCGAATCGATAATTCACGGTCATCACCAACACTGGCCGATACGGCTGCGATATTTTCTTCAGTTCGCACTCTACGTAAGCGTGTTGGTGGTTTAATGTCCAACAATGTAAATTTGGTGCGAAATATTTTTACAATAGCCCGAATAGAAGCCTCGGTAGGTCGATTAAACTGACCATAAAATGGAAGAAGCGCGCGATGAACTTTCTTAACAGAGCACGCATTTTGGTAATAAAATTCAATAATTTGCAAGCGTTGTTCGTTTGTAAGACGATTCATGATTAAATTATAGACCAAACTGAAGATGTTTGACAGTGACACAAGATACAAAACGTGCGTGAGCTGTCAAAACTAGTGTTGCCAAAAAGATAATAGCAAAAAAATCACTCCTTATTACCTAAATCTAACTACACCTCCTACAGCAGCTACAGACGATCTTATATCCGGTGGACATGGACTAAACCAGGTAAGTGATCAATTTAGTGGTAAATTTTGTGGAAAACATACATATGTGTTTGGGTGTGTGTGTGGCGTCAGTATAGAAATTGAACGAACAGTTCACCGCCGACGCGGTTGACGCCGTTTTCTCGCTACCACCCATTCCATTCATAATGTAAAAAAGACATAATAAACCACAAATTTAATTAATCTATCAGTGCTAAACACCTTTACATTTGTAAGCATCAATAAAAAAGGGGAAAAAAAATTTTACGCGATTTTTACATTAAAAAAAAAACAACAGGCAATTTCAATACGTAAAAGTGGTTCATCAAACTGATATATTAAATTAAACTTCTTTCCTTTTCTTTCACAGCCTACGGCATCCTCACAGGATACCGAATTACCAGCTCGACAACACGGGGACGTTACACTACGTAAGTAAATGAAAACTTTGTTATATAACTGCAACTTCATGTACTAAACTAACTTCCTATACATATATACAGGTAATCGCAGCATTCACGTACGGCCATTCATTGTGTAGCATCAGGCGAACTATTGGAAAAAGGTAAGTGGAATGTTTTTACCATATGGGAGAGGCTCAGGGACTAAAGCCACTAAAGTATTAGAACTGATGCTCTAAGCTTTGGCGAACGGACCCCCCCAGAGTACCTCATTGGCGAAAATGCTATAGAAAATCAAACTAATTTGGACGTGGGCCGGTAAGTCTTGATCAAATTTTCAACCCAACAAAAACCAAATAAATAAAAAAAAAAATCGCACTTCAAACCAAATTGCAATTGTTGCTTTGAAAATTTGCTCAATTCTTCACTGGCCTGTAAGACCAACCTACAAAAAACTATTATATAAGAAAAAACTACTATTCATTTCACCCTAAAAGTCTCTAAAAGAGAAATTTATTTAAAACAAAAAAAAAATAATATTTCAGAATATTTTATTTATGAAAAAATAAAAAAAAAATGTATATATATATAAAAACATACTAAAATAGATTTTACCTCTTCACAGCTCATACTTCACAATTCTGATGGCTGGAGAAATAAATAATGGTATACCACCATCATACAAAAAAAAAAAAAAAAAATTGTAAAAGCGTAAATACTTTTAAAATAGTTTACTAGAAATATATACTAAAGTCCATTTATTTTATTTCAGGTATTTCGAATTCATACTTTGCCCCTAACAGAACTTCTCTCACCAATCAGCAAATTAACATCAACAACGGGTAAGTCTTCGATTCTAAGTTATTATATTATAGTTAGCTCGATAGGTTATTTATATTATAAAGCGACGCTCAGACCGTTGACCGACGCGACTCTTTAACCCAACCTCAGCATAAACACGTCCTAACCGTGGTTGCTTGGTTTTCGTGAAACTTTACATAGGCTTTGAGTCGCCGTAAGACGAACGGAAAATGTCATGCCCTAGGTGTCTAAAGGCCTTTCCTCTTAATGGCATAGTTCCCCAGAGGTTCAGGGGGCCACACCAGCATTGGTGTCATGACAAGTTGCACTTGCTGCTAATCTTGGCTTAAAGAGGTTGTTGTTTTCTGGTATACGAAACTTTAAACGGAGCTTTATACCTATTATTTAAAAAACTATACTAACTTTGTTTTAATTACATTCTACTAATCGACTTTTTCAAATACGAACGGCAAATTATTGCGCGGCGCGATAGCCTTATTTTTTTTTTTTTTAATTACTGTTTGATATCTTTGGCATGAAAAATACCTAATGATCGACCTTTGAGATCTTCGAATTCATATAAACAGTTGCCGACAGGCTTTACAATCCGACATTTCAAAAACTTTTTCGCGAGTTTAGCATTAAAACCCGTTTTGAAATCGCTTTGTTGAAAATTTCGGCGAAAAACTTCCTGGCCGGGCAGAAATTTTATTGTGCGACAACGCATATTATAACTTTTTTCATTTTGCAAATACGTTTTATGTAAAGCGTTTCGTATTTTGTCCCTCACCAATGCCATTCTATCCGATTTCGAAATTATTTCTAAGTCTGGATCACTTAAGCTTTTTAGTTTTCTTGCTAGCTCGTATGCACTACCATGACCGATCATGTTCATACCGAACAGAGCAAAATAAGGTGTAACGCCTATTGCGCTCTGCACGGATGAACGCAGAGAAAATTCTACCTCGGACAAATGCCGGTCCCATTTTGCGTGATCATCTTTTAAATAAGACCTAATTGCTGCCAAAATGGACTGGTTTACACGCTCCGAAGCATTTGCCTGCGGAGAGTATATCGCAGTTCGGACGTGTTTGACACCAAAAGCCTCCAACAAATCTTGAAACTCCTTGCTAACGAATTGTTTACCATTATCTGACACTAGTGTTTCAGGAGTTCCAAATTTGTGAAAGACTTCGGTGATCAAAAATTTTACAATGGCTGTCGTATTGGCTTTAGGCAAAGCTTTAAGCAAAACGTATTTCGTGAGATGATCTAGCACAATAAATATAAAACAATTTCCGTTATCCGAGCGCGGGTATGGACCTAAAAAGTCAACGAATATGCGTTGAAACGGACGTTCGCTGATGCATTCTCTGCCCATCGGTGGACGGAGAGTCTTTACACACGCGGCAATTCGTAACGAAGTCACGAACTTGCACAGCAACACTTGGCCAATAAAAATACTCCCGAATGCGTCGGAGAGTTTTACCAACACCCCCGTGCGATGCTTGCGGTGAATTGTGGGACTTTTCAATGATGGCTTTAGTTAGTTCGTGAGGAACCCATAACTTCCATGAGAAGTCCTCGCTCATAGCCTCACCGTCATAAGGTCGAACTCTCTTATACACCAACCCGTCAACTACTTTTAAATCAGGCAACCATTCAGAATTTGCCTCTATATTCGACGCAAGTTCTAAATAGTCGTCCGACCCAAAAGCGGTTGAGTTGAGATCGATCAGCTCTCCCACATCTGCCGAAATTTCCTCCAGTTCTTGTCGTGATAGGGTATCGGGTACCACATTTTGTTTCCCCTGCCTATGTTCAATGGAGAAGTCATAAGACTGCAGATGCAGGCTCCACCTAGCTAACCGGCCACTGAGGTCTTTGTGTGACATAAGCCACTTAAGACTACTGTGGTCGGTTATCACAGAAAACGGCATAAGCTCTACATAGGGCCTAAACTTCTTAATCGCCAGGACCACTGCCAGACATTCACGTTCAGTCACCGAATAATTCTTCTGCGCCGGCGTTAGCTTGTGGGAAAAATAAGCAATTGGATGCTCGTCTCCAGAATTATCCTTCTGGAACAGAACACCTCCAATGCCTACATCGGACGCATCACACTGAATGTAAAAATGTCTGGAGAAGTCCGGGTGAGTAAGAAGTGGGCTCGAAATCAGAGCTTTTTTGAGGCGATCAAAGGCAGCTTTGGCTTCATTCGAAAACTTGAATTGCTTACCCTTCTTCAGCGTGTCAAAGATTGGAGCTGCAATGGTGGCATAGTCAGGTATAAATTTTCTATACCATCCCGCTGCCCCCATGAAGCTCCGTACCTGCCTAGCTGTTTTAGGATAAGCAAAACGAGAAATCGTATCCACCTTAGCTGGATCGGGCTTTATTTCACTATTACCTATAATGTAACCAAGATACCGCAGTTCCTTAAAGCAAAAGTTAGACTTCGCCACATTTATGGTCAGCCCTGCATTCGCTAGACAAATTGATACCCGTTTCAGTAGCTCCAGGTGTGTCTCGAAATCTGGAGATACTATCAAAAGGTCGTCTAAGTAGACAAAAACTCTATCACGTATGGCCGCAGGGATCACCTTATCCATTAAACGGCATAACCTTTGAGCTGCGTTACACAGCCCAAAAGGTATGACCGTAAAATGGTAAAGTGGTCGCCCTGCCACCGTGAATGCAGTTTTTGCTCTACTAGCCGTGTCTAGTGGTATCTGCCAGAAAGCGTCTTTAAGGTCGACACTGGATATGTATATCGTATCTCCCAAACGACTGAGCAGCCCCTCAATATGCGGCAATGGATAGGCATCCTTGACCGTCAACGCATTGAGCTTGCGAGCGTCCAGGCACAACCTGCTCTTTTCACGCTTGCGGACTAAAGTAACAGGATGACTCCATGGGCTCTCGCTCAGCTCAATGGCGCCAAGGTCAAGCATCCTATCTAGCTCCGCATACATAAGCTTCTGCACAGCCGGGGATACAGGATAATGCTTATCCTTCACTGGAGCAGCATCACGCGTATCAATTGAATGCGTTTCTAAATGTGTTTTTCCTAGGTCTTTTTTACTATAGCCGGGGAACATAGATATGACCAAGTCCAACCTCTGTTGCTGTTCAGGCGTTAAGACATGAACTGCGACAGCAAGGTTACTATCAGGCTCCTCGCAAAGACTAACGCCATTCGTCGTTAGACTCCCGATATGAGCGAACATTTTAAAAGCCTTCATAAAATCGATCCCCAAAAACAGCTCTCGATTCAGGGTAGGCACTAAGTAGAACGTTATGGCCTGTGTTGTTTGACCAAATGTCACTTGAGCGACCTATAATGTTGTGTTTGGTTCCGTCAGCTGTCTTGATGATTGTAGCAAAGTCATGGACTTTCAATCCAGCCTTTTCCACAATATCAAGACAGTTGCGGCCTAAACACGTTACTGTGGCACCACTGTCTAGCAGTCATTCGATTTCGTGACCCCCTAAATTAATTCTAGTGTAAAGACGAGTGTCTTTACCCTCATAAAGGGAAGCCGACGAAATTTCGTGCCTCAATTTTTTCCGAATCTTATACCGTTCGCGCGCTTTCTTGATTCGATTCGATACCGTTCCGAAAATTCGCGCCTTAGCTTCATTATAATCTCGAATTCGAATGTGGAGTGGTCTAAGCTCTCTGAGCTTAGGCGGCTCACATTCCCTATTAAATTCATTCTCATTTTTTAAAATCTTAAACCTACCGCTGTCCAATTCAATTTGCTGATTTTTCACTGGGTCTACACTGCCGTGGCCCTCGCCTCCCCAGCTTGAGACAAGTTTCGCGCCCTGTTTCCCTGGCATCGGGGACATTTAGGTGTCACAACATTTTCGCAACCACACCTATAACAAAAAATCCTACACGTTGGTTCGGGACAGTCAAAAAATCCGTGCCCAGGCTGCTTGCAGTTCCTGGGCAGTTCCCGTGCAGCAAACATAGTTGTTTTGAGCTGTCACCGCGTCAACCTCCAACTTCTCTTCAACCACCTGACTCTCCAAAACATAACCGGGTTTAGTTTACGGTAGTTCCAGAACCAGTCGACGGCCTGGCCTTCGAGCAAGGTATGAAAATTGCGTCTTAAGTCATCGAACGAAATGCTAAAATCTGCGCGTAACATCTCCACTCGGGAAATGAAATCTTCAGCGCTTATCGACTTAAGAGACCCATCAAACTTTATGCCCCATTTGGACAAATCGACCTTGTTTTGAGCATAAGCATAAGGCTCAACTGGAGTGACTACTGGACCCGCACCTTGCTTTTGCTCATCTGAAAACCCCATAAAGAATTTCTGACATTGTATTATTTATTGATCTCTTTCAAATACATACAGATATATGTATGTGTATTTATTTTTAAAAAATTTTGCTCTATATTTAAAATTCGTTTTTTTCCATATTTTGAAATTCATTTTTCTATTTTTTTTATTGGCACATATATTCATACATATATATATATGTATATATATATATATATATATATATATATATATATATATATATATATATATATATATATATATATATATATATATATATATATATATATATATATATATATATATATATATATATATATATATATATATATATATATATATATATATATATATATATATATATATATATATATATATATATATGTATGAATATATGTGCCAATAAAAAAAAAATAATATATATATATATATATCTGGATGGTACTCCTCAGTCCGACTATTCTTTATGGCGGGCGACTAAGGGTTTAAAAAGGCCAGTTAGAGGTAAGCCGCCCTTGCGAGAACCATCTGGTGACTGGGCTAGAGATGACTCGGAAAAGGGTAATTTATTTGTTAACCATTTGAAAAACGTTTTTACCACAAATAGGTCTGACAATGCAAATGAGTTGCCACCTATTGTTAGTAGACCTCCTGTGCCTTTAAGATTCAATTTCCAAGAAATTGAAAATGCTATTGGCAATCTAAACCTTAAAAAAGCTCCAGGTATGGATAAAGTCAGCAACAAAATGCTCGTAGAGCTGCCTCGTGCTAAGCTAAAAGAATTGTTCTTTTTATTTTTAATGCTATTTTACGACTTGAGTATTACCCTGCAGGGTAGAAGGTGTCCATGATAACAATGGTTCCTAAGCCAGGGAAGGATCACACGAAAGTAGAATCATACCGTCCAATAAGTCTACTGTCAACAATATCAAAACTTTTCGAAAAATTGCTAAAGGCGAAGTTGGATCCAATGCTTCATAAGGTTGAATGTATTCCTGATCACCAATTTGGTTTTAGAGCGAAACATGGCACCATTGAGCAAACACACAGGTTAGTTAACGTCATAAGGCATTTGAAGATAAAAAATATTGCTCTGCCTTATTCATCGACGTCTCACAGGCTTTTGATAAAGTGTGGCACGATGGCTTAATGCATAAAATAAAGTTTAACTTACCTGCAAACATACATAACCTTTTGGAAAGCTATTTATATTGTCGCCAATTTATAGTAAAAGAAGGCGATTTCATAAGCCCCGCTCAGTCTATTGAAGCAGGAGTTCCCCAAGGCAGCATATTAGGGCCTATCTTATATTTGATCTACGCATCTGACATGCCAACAAGCACCAACGTTCACACTTCAACATTTGCAGATGATACAGCATTCCTTAGCATACATAGTAACCACCAGCAAGCATCAATAAACTTACAGGAACATATCGACAAACTAGAGAAATGGCTCAAGCTTTGGAAAATTTAAGGTTAATGAACAAAAGTGTGCCCATGTTACATTTGCACTGCGTCTAGGAACATGCTCACCCATTACTATTAACAATAAAGTAATACCTCAACACAGTGGAGTCAAATACCTCGGAATTCATCTTGACCGTAGACTAACATGGAAGTCGCACATCGAGGCAAAAGTAACGCAGATGAAATTGAAAGCAGTGCAAATTAACTGGCTACTAGGCAGAAATTCGACCTTGAAGCTTGATTGTAAACTTTTGCTGTACAACTCGATTCTAAAGCCAATATGGTGCTATGGGATTCAATTATGGGGCACAGCCTCGGCATCCAACATTGGGAAAATTCAAAGAAGTCAAAATAGAATTCTCCGTAGAATTACAGATGCTCCATGGTACGTTAAAAACTCACGAATCCACGCAGATCTGAACGTACCTTTTGTGAAATCTGAATTTGTGAAGTACGCGACAAGGTATATTAACAAACTTGAATTCCATCCAAATCCTCTTGCAGCTAATATTCTTAATTTTGGTGGTCATACCCGTCTGAGAAGGAGGGATACTTTGGCTACCATTAGAGCTCTAAACAGATGACTGAATTCTGAAATAATATTCGCATAAAAATAAATTTTCGTCCAGCACTGGCAGGACTTTAATCATAATTTTTTTTTTTTAGTATTAAGATTTGAATACTTATTGGCATTACATTTTTTTATGTAGATTCAATAAATAAAATAATGAAGTTAAAAAAAAAAAAAAATATATATATATGTATGAATATACATATGTGCCAATAAAAAAAAATAGAAAAATAAATTTCAAAATATGGAAAAAAACGAATTTTAATTATAGAGCAAAATTTTTGGAAAATAAATATACATACATATATCTGTATGTATTTGAAAGAGATCAATAAATAACTCAATGTCAGAAATTCTTTATGGGGTTTTCAGGTGAGCAAAAGCAAGGTGCGACCGAAAACACGTTTTTTGTTTGTAACCTATTATGTTTGGGTGACGAAATCCTGATCCAAATGTGTTTAATTGTTTCAGGCACGGCGAGCTAATACGGATGAGGTTGAAGTATGTATCAGTTCGGATACTACCGAATTCCGAATTAATTGCGGAGCTACTGGCCCTGGACTACAGTCCGTTGAATCAGGACTAACCTGCCAATTAATTCATCTATTCGGACATATGTATGTATGTTTATATATTTATTTTTCTAAGTGTTTAAACATATGTCCCTATGTATCCTCCCCGACTTGGACTTTTGGAAAACCTACTTCTTGGATGGAATTCTCAACTTCTATGGCATTGGAAGCAAAAACTGCCGGTATATCTATGCCGGTATAATATGCCACAAAATTTTTGAATTTACTTCTTTATCTTTCTACTTAACTGCCTCTAACGCCAGTAAATTATCGCAACGCGGGAAAAGTTCCTGTGAACTAAATATTCCCGGGACTTACAAAATACAATGCATTAGATCCACAGTTTCGCAGAAGATAACCTATTGAAAAACCAAAAAAAAATTAAAACTGAAACTAGTTGTAAGCTTCATGGTAGATATTGTTGAGCTACTTATGTCGCAACTGGACATAAATTGACCTAACTGGACTTACACTCGTTACCAACAATTCTCCATAAAACCTAAATTCAAAGCTTATTCACTTTCGGGCCCCACGTTGGGCGCCATTTTTGTAGTGTGCCTGGTGCAAAACTTAAAAAAAAAAACAAAGCGATTCTGTTGCTGGATTACCGGCTGTGCTGGCATGAATGCGGATGCTCCGGCTTTGGCTCGCCGATCGGGGGTGGTTCTTGCCGGCCAATCCAACTCAATGTTACTACAAAAAAAAACATACCAGCCTTTTTGTATCAGAGAAAAAACAAAACAATATGTGAGGCCCGAAAGTGAATGCTGAAAAAGAAAAAAAACACAACTACAATACTAACCTCACCCTCTCAACTCGCCGCCTCGTCACCAAACATTCGGCCGACTGGTGTTGTTGTCGGCCACGCCAGCCCTCCCTCTGAAAACCTGATGGATTTCACCATCATGGTTTCCTGGCGCTTTAAAATTTTCGGAAACCATTCCTAACGTGGTTCAGTCACCCCCTGCCCCTACTCACCGTCCCATACTTAAACCAATTACTCTATCTTTATTACGTTATAAAGATTATTTATTGAAATTAATATTTATTTATTTATTTCAATTATATTTTATAAATAAATTTATAAAATATATGTACATATTAAAAGCGCCGGGTAACTAGACCATATGCGCTTGGAATAGATTAGCAACATTTTGTTTAATTGATAAATGTAAAATTTTTACAAAAAAAGAATAAATTTAAAAAAAAAAAATTATAAATTGAAATATCTCAAACTTTGTTGATGTTGTGCTTCCTTAGGCAGTCTTGTATGAGAGGCAAAAAAGTTGCATCGGAACATCCAAGAATTTTTTCAAGTGGATCATCCAGCTTAGATGTGGGACATTCAGTAAACAGATGTGTTATTGTTAGAGTAATACCGCAAAATGAACATCTTAGTGTCAAAATTTGATCGCATTCCTTATAAATATTGGTGATATGCAATGTATTACCACAGTTTACAGTAATCGCTTGAAATAGAAGATCTCCTGTTGACTCAGAGTGATGTATGACATTAATATTGGTATTGACAAAGATTGCAATACCTGATTTAGCCAATGAATAATTTTTGTTGTGATGGTAGACCTTGTACCCTGGCAGATGCAACAGATGTAAGTTTTTCTGAGTGATGTGTGTTTCTTGCAGCACTAAAAAATTTGGCTTATGTTTGGCAATTAAAAGTTCTAAAGCATATTTATGATTGATAAAGCCTTGAATGTTCCACTGAAGAATATTAATACTGAGACCTAGACCCATTCCTTTTAAGTTACTTCTTTTCACCTTTTTTAGCTTTCTTTTTAAGTTTCTTCAATGTATTGGGTGTAATCAATACATTTAGATCAGAAAAATTTTTATACATTTGAGATATGGGAGTACCACCAGTTGATACCTCCGTAGAAGCTCTGGGAGGACTTTTCAAGCCCAGACCTTCACTAATATCTGATAACATTTCCTCTTCAGTTATGTTAGCATCACGAAACAATGAAGGAGTTAAGTTATCCGCATTTTCCTCTATATCGTCTTTCGAATTTTTGGTTAACATAATATTTGAGAGAGTGTTAAAATCTGCAGAGCGTTGTACAAGTGATGAGTTGTTAAAAGAGTTGACTTCAAATTCAAAATTATCCGAGAAAGGTTCCTGTTGAATTACTGATTGTGTCGATATTATGTTTTGAGCAGAGTCTTTTTCTGAGGTTAAAAATGTTGTAGACAAAGTTAAATTATCAGAATCGTTAACTTCGGTAAACGAAGTACTTTTAGAAAGCGAAATTTCCGTATTGATGGTATTGGAATATGAAGGCAGGTTGATGATGCTTGACTGTTTTTTATCATGATTAGGTTTTTGTTTAGACTGCAGAGAAGATTTTGTATCATTATTAATAACCGTGACTTGTGCATATGTCTTCTGATTATTTTCTTTTTTTGAGAATGGTTTCAAAGTGTTGAGACTCGGGTTGTCATTAAAAATAGCCCAAGCTTGACGTGTTGTACATCTTTTGGTGATACGTAGATAATTTGCTGATTTATGTTTCCAATAAGTAGGGCAGTTTGGATCATAAGAAGTATGCGTTTCATTGTTACAGTTTACACAGTATTTTCGATCACAAAACTCATGTGGAGATGGATTACCGCATTCTTTGCATAATTCAATGTTTTTGCACCATTTTCTGGTGTGTCCAAGCTTATGGCAATTTGTACACTTCATTGGGTTTGGAATATATTCTTGAACTGATACACGTTCCCAGCCTAGTTTTAATGTCTCTGGGAGGTGAACATGATCAAAAGTAACAACAGCAGCGCCAGTTGCAATCAATCTGTCCCCTTCTTTTCTGGTTACTTTACGGACCTCTACAACTTTCTGGGTTTTTAAACATTCGAGAATCTCGTCTTCGGGAATATCAACTATTTTTCTAGAGAATATTCTGCCTTGAATGGTATTTAATGTCTTATTCAGAGTAATTTTAACAGGAATAAGACCAATATAGTTAGCTTGCAAGAATTTATCTGCAGACTTATTGTTAGGTACTTTGATTAATAGGTCACCACTTCGCATCTCACTCACTTCTAAACGGTCACTGGAAATGTAATTTAGACCACTTTCAACTTGGGTTGATAATGGACGAACTTCCTTATCTTTAACAAGAGATATTGCTGAAGCCACCAGATAACGTAGGAGATGAAATTAATATATTTACACATATTTTGAACTAATAAAAAAAAACATTAAATTTCTCCCCTCTAGCCAAAATTTAAGGACCTACACCTGCTCTCTGGACCACAAAAAAAACAATAAGTTAGCGTGGGCTAACTTATTTCTTCCCCTGCTTAGTGTGAGCTCACCCTATTCGGAGTGTCAAAGCTTCCCATATCGCTTAAGCGACACTTACACGATACTACGCGAGGTGTTTGCCCTAAAGCCCAAAATGAATGGGTACCGGAAATTTAATCTTTTCTTTATAACAAAAATAAATTAAATCAAAGCTTGTAAATTTAAAATTGTACCACAAAAAAAATCAAATTCACTTTTAATAAAAATATTAGAATTAAAGAAAAAGGAAATAAGTAATAATAAAAGAAATTTAAATATAAAGAAAATTTATATTAAACTTATCTTGACGGTCCGGTGAGTCCGTAGGCTGTCCAAGTCCGTTGCGGCTGCCTTCCCGGCGGTGGTGTAGCTAGTTTCGGCTTTTCCTTCTTTACTCTTAAAACAGGCGCTTGGCTGCGGCCACTATATGCAGGAATCCCTTTTGAATATGTGTAAGGCGGGTTTTCTCTACCTTCTTAAGTGCGGTCTCCACCTGACATGAAAACACTAACTTTAACGCTAACTTCAAGTTAAAGTTAAGTGTGGACCGTCCATGTTGAAGTTTAGTTAGAGTTATAACTTGGTTGTTAAAACATTTCATTTGGAAACTCTGTTATAACTTAAATTGACAACAGCCTGCTAATTGTAGTTGTTTTTCGCCATTTTTATTTTTTTACTATGAGAGGTTATAACTCTAACATTACTACGTGTCCGCCACCTTAAACAGACAGATATATAAACAGCAAGTTTTAACTTTATGTTTTAACTGCCCTTCAAGTTAGGTGTAGACTGCATGTTAGGAAAAAAAAATAGGCATTGGAGAGGGTTTCTTCCTTCATTAGATGTAGAGTTTGATATACAAATTTTTATTTAATAGGTGGAGTTTTTTTTATCTCTTCTTTTATCTTCGGTACGTTTTTTTTTATTGTTTACTTAGTTTTTACTGGTGTCTCCACTTTCTTCTTGTAATTAAAATACTTTCTATTTGATTTCACTAAAATTTAAAAGTTTTCCTTCAAAAAAAAAACCGCCACTAAACTCCACACTTCATCATAATTAATTTTTTTTTTTTTAGCACCCAAAAAAAAAACTCCTACACCATCTTGACTTTTCTTTCCACCTAAAAAAACTCACAACAAAAACTCTTCGTTTATTTTGGGAATACAACTTACGTCCAGTGTTGCCTACCTCCCTTGCGTTTTTTTCATGTCTGTGTCAGCCCACCCAAAAAAAAAACGGCATTGCCACAAAAAAAAAAGGTTTACACGACACATAGAAGTGTTAAACTAATCTATACATTATTTTAACTTAATGTTTACACACGCAAGTGCAAGTGCAAAAAACCCAATACATTACCATTTTTTTACTAATACATACACACACCTGCAAGTAGTAGCCTCACTTGCAACTGATTTTGGTTGGCAGTGATTTTTTCACTTGCATACAAGCAGAAACAAACAGTGTTGCCCATAGATATTTCATTTTCACTTTAATAGGTATTTTTCAATGAAAAATTTTTAAAATTTTAATATTTTTAGTTATATGCCGAAAACATAATATAAAAACACAAAAATAAATAAACATCTATAACTTATTTTGTCTTTGGATTACAAATTTATTATTTATATTGTGAAAAATTTATGTACTTAATATAATTCCCCTGTAATATTGCTAGGCTAAAACTTTGGCAGCACAGACATCAAAAGCGCATGTAATACAAAGGCGTACAACGTTTGTCTTCGACGACATTTTGAAAATGAACTTGCACTTGCGTGTGTAAACAATCGTGCAAATTGCAAGTGTTTTTATTATTTTTTTCGATGTATTGGTTGTTAATATGTACACGCTACTTGTAACAAGTTACTTGCACGTGTAAACTTAGTGTAAATTGGCCAAGAAGGTTTTATGTATTGAAATAAATTGGAATAAATAATTAAACATGAATAAAATAAATAAATAAATGTAAAGGGAAAATATATAAAAAAATCGACTTACTGGAATATTATCCAACGCTGCATGAAGGCCTTCTGCATTTCATTGAGATTTTGTGTTGATTTGGTTTTTTCTTTTCTTTTGTTGTTTTTGATTAAGGGTGAGCCAGGAAACTTATATACTTATATATATATATATATATATATATATATATATATATATATATATATATATATATATATATATATATATATATATATATATATATATATATATATATATATATATATATATATATATATATATATATATATATATATATATATATATATATATATATATATATATATATATATATATATATATATATATATATATATATATATATATATATATATATATATGGTTGCTACGATTTGCTTTTTGAAAATATCGAAAAGCAGAGAACAAAAATTCAAACAATTAAGTTTTTTCACTGGTATAAATGTTAAAAGCTTAAATAGCGAATAAAAAACTTAATTGTTTGAATTTTTGTTCTCTGCTTTTCGATACTTTCAAAAAGCAAATCGTAGCAACCAATGGTTGTTCATTTGTTTGAAAGGTGTAAAAAAATGTTAGAGACGTTTATAAATAGAAAAGCTTGTTTTTTGTGTTTTGACGGATATTATTAGAGCATTTTTCTTTTTAAATTCTCAGCAATTTATTTGGATTGTTGGGATATAAAGTTGAATGTTTGAGAATATCTTTCAAAAATATCCAAAGTCTACTGATGATTAGGGTAGTTCCTATGAAATGTCGACATATAGATAGCTGGGAAACATAGAAAACAAGCTATTTATAATTTTTTCACTGGTATTATTTATTTTATTTATTATTGTTATATTTATTTTATTTTGAAACGTTCTGCTCCAAAATTGGTTCGTTGCTTGAAGCTCGTATCAGAGACAGTTCTAGCAAAAATTTATTTCAAGCAACGAAGGGCATAGAGAACATAACTGAAAGTAAAATTTATAATACTTTTTAAAAAAATGTATGATATTTCTTTAACTTTTTAGATTGTTGTTGTTTTACCATTTTTTACATATTGCATAGCCTCTTGGTGTCATCAATAACAATTTTTAGAATATCCGACAGAAAGAAAATGTAAGAGATTTTCCATATGGGATTCACAAAGAAGCTTTATAATAGATGGAAGCGCAGTTGCTGCCTATGAAGAAGAGTCGTTGAAAATTTTTGAAGCAAAAACTCAAATTCAGCTACGTCTTTCAGGTTCAACTTTAGGACCAAAAGAGAAATTGTTGTTTATTTTGAAGGCAGCAAATACTACATGCACTCCGCTCTAAACACGATAGATATTTGTTTTAAAATATTCTTTGTGTACGAGTAGAGTATCCAGAAGAATCTCTTTTAGTTTGGTCCTTTATTCAGAAGCACTTTTACAATACTACAAATTAATTCGTTAATTTTAAATTTAAACCAGCTTTATTTGTAAAATTTTTATATATATTCAACTTGTTAATTATTGTAGGATTTGTATGTTCATGAAATCAAACAAATAAAAATCTAAAAATAATCTCTCTTATTGATAACAAAACTTTTGTGCAATTTTTTTTACTGGGGCTTGGAAAATGCATAAGAGAGGGTAGTTAAACAGAGTAATTATTCTTCAATACGAATAAAATTGCTATTCATATTTACTAAATTTATTCGTACATTCGTCAATTTAAATAAAAAATTATTTAAATGAACTACATTTTATAATAAACATGAATAAGAATTCTTCGTTGTTAAATAAATCTAATACGAATTGGTTAGTTTGACAAATCTATTATTCAATTTAATTAAAATTGTGTTATACATATAACGAAAAATAATAGTTAAGTTGAAGAAATTTCTTCATTATAACTATTCACTAAAATTATTTTTTTTTTACAAAAAAATCCGTAGACTTGAATAAAGATTTTGTAATTTGTATAATAACCTACATTTCTTCAATTTTACACCCCATTTTGCAGTATTTATTTAGGTAAATTTTTGGTTCCAAGGTTGAACGGAAAGAAATAGGCAATGGCCTATTATATGTTTTTCTTTAACTTTTTCTAATACATATACTTTTTCTGCACATAAATGGACGTACATACACATTTCACAATATTTGTATACCACTATTTTTCCTTCAAATATATTGAACTAGCCTCTTTTGCTGCTGATATTAAAAAGAACGAGCGACCTTCTTCAGTTCTCTTAATCTAGCTGTTTCACAGTTGTTGTCCCCCAGCTTTATTGTATTCAATTATTTTTTCCTGTCTTCTTTGATCAAGAGTTATTGATTGCGGCAATTGTTATTATAATTATACATAAATCAAAATATTTCTTGGCTTTGGCCAGGATTGAACTTGAGCTGGACGAATGATCATCATATAATATTAGAAATATTAAAAAATACAAGTTCGACTATTTAACATTAAGTCTGGTTTTACATTTGTACAGACGATGGGCAGACATTTTTTCAATTCTCTTTTGGTCTTGCCTAAACCTTTTACATGTAAGAAATTAATAGACAGACAGAAACTTTTCGTTTTTCTTTTGTTGTTGTTGTTTTTTTAAGCACAGCTAGTGTGTTTATATGAAGTTGATGTTGATATGAGAATAATGATATGAAGCAACAACATAAGAAATACGAAAAGTTAAAAAGAGAAACAAAGAATGTCCACAAATGTCTAGTACAGAGAGTCGTGTACTACACACTCTCCCCCACCGAAAATTTTCGTTACCGCACCATCAAATTTCGTGTGCCTGCCCGTCGTCTGTACAAATGTAAAAGCAGACTAACAGCCTGTTTATAAAACACAACTCGTATATAAAAAGCACTAAAGGCACCCACAGACGATATGTTTTTACGTCTGTTTTTTAATATGTATTTCCTCATGTATTTTTTCATGTCTGTCAAAATTTTCATTTGTACAGACGCTTATTAAAATTTGCTCACAAACGTACATGTACATTTACGTCTGACATTGTCTATGCTTTTTATTATTATAAAAAATAATTATTTAAAACATATTAAAATATTAATGCATTAAAATTTCCTCGAGCCAACTACTTATACCGCCCAAAAACGGCTGCTGAATTGTTCGCAAGGCATAGAGTTCTAATTTCAGATGTTTGGACATAACAAAATAGAACACGCTCTATTAGAAATTTTGTCAAACGACTTTGCTAATGTTTTTTACAGATGCAATGTTTTTGAGGTAACAGACGACATGTAGGCATTTTACATTGTGAAAAATTACATCTACATTGTTAAAAACATATCGTGTGTTATCTACTTAACTTAGCAACGGTTTCCTGTTTTTGGTTTATACATGACGACTCTTGACGATTTTTGTTACAGCTTTCAATTTATTTTGATTTGTATAACACGACTCTTCTCACCATAAGTGTCAAAGTGCGACGAATAAAAAAACATACTCGTCAAAAGAAAATATATATATAGAAATAGTGATATAATAAAAATAAAAAGATATAAAATATATAAGATATAAAAATATATGTAATTTTAATTTTTTTCGTGTAAAGTTAAAAATGTGCCCCGATTTCTAATACATATTACAGACAAGAAGCAGCAAAATCATGTTTATGTTTACTTTAGGATGAAATGAGTGCGACTATAGCAAGGAGCTTTCAGTTTTCAAGGCCGGCTGAAAATGTAGTAAAAGTGGAGCTGCTAACAAAGGACAATAAAATAATACCATTTGAATATGATTCCGAAAAGAAGACGTTCGTATTAAGATCAGTGAAAGATGCATGAAATTTTTGTATGATGTATGAAATTTTTCATGATTTGGACCCAAAAAATGAATGCTATGGCCCATTTTCTATTGATGGTAATCTGTTTATTGAAGAGCTATAATTATTATTTGCGAAGAACGCTGTTCTCTAGACATATTGTTTCCTGTTCAAAACTTTATATTGATTCTCTTGTGGTTAATGTAGGTTTTAATAACCAAATAAGAAATACACACACATCATTTCTGTTTTATTATTCAATAAAAAATAAAAAGACTACAAACTGTTATTTCTAACTAATTCAAATCTTGAGTTAATTTAGGAAACCATTTACTCGTACATATATTGATGAAATGGCTGTCTCGACGTACAGCTTTAGTGCTGTAGGTTGAATGTAGATACTTTCATTTATGTCGAGCGAAATTTCTCACGAAAATAATTTTCTAAATAATATTCTAATCAAATTTGACAATATCAAAAGTAGCGACAATTTATATTAAAAATCAGAACAAATTTACAAGTAAAAGTATTATTCATCTAAAAACAGAATAAAAATTGATTAAAATATAATACATTAGTTTATTTGAAACTGTGAAGACGTTCTATTATTTGATATTTGAGCAGACCAGAGCTTGGTATGTGAATATTACGTGATGGAGGGCGAATTGGCGATTAATATCCAAAATATTGTTGTTTGCTCTCTTGTGGTATTTTTGCCATATTCATTAAGTCTTGCTTGAAGCTTCTTTAGAAACATCCTCATAACTACTGCTCTGTGTACCAAAACATTGATCTTGAGCAGCCCATGATTATATAACAGAGAATATCTTTTTTGCCAAACAGATTTTCCTGTCTCTATCCCATATTATCAGCGTGTTTCAGTAAATTTGCTGCATACAATTAAATCCAGAAATCTTATTTGTTCGTCTAAGATCCCGACAAATAAAATGCGTTTTAATTTTCCACCGCCGTTTTAAGCATTGATCGCTTGTTAGATTTTTTGCTTTTAATTTATTATTATTTTAAAATTTTTCAACTTACAAAAAGTTATAAATTTTTACCAACGTTTTTTGTTTTATTTATTTATATACAAATGCCCAAAAATAGGGTTGTTTTTCTTTATCTAAGTAAAAAAAATTTATATGGAAAAATGCAGAAAAATGGTATATTTATCATATTGGCAACGATAACATTTTTTTATCTATTTGACGTATACACGAATAAACGTAAACTGCACGGCTCGATTTAGCTTCGCTCAAACGCTTTGAAGATATCCAGAGCTACCACTTTGGATAACTATGAATTATTATCGAATATACCCCTGATTTTTATACATTAAAATAAAAATTTTCTTGAATTTAACTGTATTACTTGCGTTTTTTATTACATTTCTACTTTAAACACAAAAATATACCAAAAAAATTCAAAATTTATCACATAATAACATAATATATGAAGTATGCTCCTGGTGGCACCAGGTCACGTTTTCGGAGCTAAAGGCTTCCGTAACTCGGTTTGACTCAGAGTTACAACAATTTTGTTCATAACATAAATTTTGAAGAACAAAATAAGCTATCTTTTGTGATATGCGTGCGTGTTTTTATTATTTACTGTTCCCGAGTTATGGCTCAATACGTCAACTTTTTGGCCAAAAAATTCGTTTTTTTCAAATTTTGAGCGACGAGCGGCACGTGTTACCGTCGTTTAATCGGGCTCAAATTTTGGCTATCCCAATATCTGGAAAGGAGATTCGTGTGGGGTTAAGACGAACAAGATTCCGACATTTTTTTTGCCCCATATAAGTTGCGGTCACTCTAATATATACATATATATATATATATATATATATATATATATATATATATATATATATATATATATATATATATATATATATATATATATATATATATTATATATATATATATATATATATATATATATATATATATATATATATATATATATATATATATATATATATATATACATATATATATATATACAGCTGTGGACATACAATTAAGCCATTTATATAAAATTAATTTTCTTTTGTAAAATAACACACATTTATAAAAATTTTTATTTTTTGGTTTTTTGGCAGAAACTTCCCGTTTTATGATTCCCCATAGATTTTCTATGGGGTTTAAATCGGGGCTTTGCGCCGGCCAGTCAAGAACCCGAATATTTTTTTCTTTGAGCCAAGATTTAACGACCCGAGACTTGTGCTTCGGGTCGTTATCGTGCTGAAACTTCCATAACAGTGGCAAATCATCAACATAGTTACTGTCAAGGTTATTTTGCAGAATGTTTTTATACATTTCACCATTCATTTTACCATCAACTTTCACGATGGGACCAACTCCTGATGAGGTAAAACATCCCCATACCATAACTGACCGTCCCTCGTGTTTCACTGTTTTCTTGGTATACTTCGGGTCCAAATGTGCATTAACTGGACGACGTACATACGGTCTACCGTCGTTTCCAAACACATTAAACTTTGATTCATCACTCCACACAATTGAATTCCATACATTTTGACTATTGCCTAGGTGATTTTTGGCGAATCGCAACCGGTCCTGAATATTTGTTTTTTGACACATTGGGTTTTTTTCGGCTTATGCGACCATGCAGATTTTTTTCTGTCAATTCGTCTTTAACACCGTGTTCCTCCTCCATACGTGATCGAATTTGCGTCGATGTCAGAAACGGGTCAGCTATACTCATTCTGGTCAAAATTCGGACTTCTGATTGCGTCGTTTTCCGTGGCTTATTTCGTGGTAAGTTGTTAAATACATTAACCTTTTTGAAATGTTTAATAGCATTGACAATTTTCCCTCGTGTTAGACCTAAGATTTTCACCACAGTACCAACAGAACCAACTTTTCGGAAACAAATCCATATGATTTTCCTTTCAGCTGGAGTAGTGCTCTTATTTTTCCCCATAGTTTAAAATATTTGATTAAATGGAAACAAGATGCTTTAAAATAGCTAATTATACAAGAAAAATTTCTTTGAATCCAAATTTCTATTTTTAATTCAAAAACTTACCTTTAGTAATAACAATAACTTAATTATGTGTCCACTTTAAATTATCAGCGTGCAAAGAGATAACATCTTAGCAACTAAACTAAACAGTAATATGCAAAAATTTTTAATGCATTATATAAAATTATAACGGGCCTACATATTTACAAAAATTCCAATGTATCAACAAAAAATTTACCGTTCAAAAAGTTCTTTGAGAAATACATTTCATCAGTAACTTAATTGTATGTCCACGAGTGTATATATATATATATATATATATATATATATATATATATATATATATATATATATATATATATATATATATATATATATATATATATATATATATATATATATATATATATATATATATATATATATATATATATATATATATATATATATATATATATATATATATATATATATATATCATCTCTAAACTCACTATAATTTCTAGCATTACAAGGTCCGAGAGTCGTTATAGGATAGTTTTTATTTTGAAATTTGAGCCACAAAGTGGTCAAAAAGGGGCAAAATGAATATTAAAAAAAAATTTTTTAATATTTCCGCAATTCATGAACCGATCTTTTTTTGAGAGAGTTTCTAAAGACAAAAAGTTTTTTGGACATCGGACAAAAAAACTGACCGGCCGAAAAATTTAATTTTTTTTAGACTTTGTGAACCGAATTTCAATACTTTTTCTTCTTTCAAAAGGTTGTGTCAACGGCATAGAAAAAAATATTTTTGGGCTTCGGACTGACGAAATATCCGACCGAAAAATAAATTTTTGAGTATGGAGTATGAACATATTTTTAGCTTCTCATGCCTAAACCGCTAAGCTAATGTAAATGAAATTGGGTTAGCACATATTTTGAAGACTGAAAATCAACGTAGGATAGTTGTTCTGAAATTTCAGCCACAGAAGGGAAAGAAAAGAGGAGCAAAATGACTGTTTAAAAAATAATTTAAAAAACTCGCCATTTACGAAATGATGTTTTATTTGGAAATATAATGTCCGTCTGAAAAATTGTTTTTGGACATCCGACTGACGATACCGAAAAATAAATGGTTGTTATACTTTAATATTTAAAAACCAATTTTCAATTTTCTTTCTCACTTTAAGAGATTGTCACCGACCTGAATATAAAAAAGTTAATGGCCGCATAAAATATCCGTCATAAAATAAATTAATTAATTAATTAAATTAAATGAAACACTCCGCTATAATGAACAGATTTTCATTCATTTTTATCTTTTATATCAAAGAAATAAAAAAGAGACATTGCAGAGACAAATGTTTGTCCAAAAAATTAATTTTTGAATAACTCTGATTTTCAAAACTTTTTTTATTATTTGATAGGTGTGCTGCTTACACTTTGATCCGATTACATATGTTTTAAGAATATGTCCGTTCGAAAAAACCAATACGTAATGTTTTCCTATTGAAATGGTTTATGAATTGGCTGAAAATACGAAAAGGATTGGACATAGACCGAAATAACTTGAAAATTATTTTTTCTATTGGAAATCGGATAAACATTTTGTTTGTTCAAAATATGCAGTCATTCATGACTTAAGTTCTCTGTTCATGTGTAACCAAACACTGATCTGTAATATTACCAAGAATAGTAGGTAGGCGAATGCTGCAACTGTGTAATGGCGTTTTCTTTTCTAGAAAACGTGTAACATTTTCAATATTGTTTTGCCAAAAAAATAGAGAAGTATACAGTTTTTTCAACTTTTTTTTTGATATTCATAGTTATTGCGACATATTCTTTTCATCTCAATAACACTTAAATTTTAAAACTTGAATTTTAAGAAAAAAAGTGCATTATAAAGGCAAAACCTTTTCAGAAAAGAAAACGGCATAAGTTATTGGTATGGGATGAATACAGGATGGCTTTCAAAAGAGTCGTTGAAGCTTTAGATCGGACTATATCAGATAATTGACGGTGGTATCTTCGGCTGATGATTTCAGGCAGACTCTACCGATTATCGCTAGAGATATTCAAGCAGTGGAAGTATATGTTTTTCGGGAAACGCTGTTACTGCATGGAAAAAAAATACTTCTTACTCGGACCTGCTCTTATACAAATCGGGGAATTCATACCACATGAATTTTATAATATTGTTTTTTTTTTTTTTTTAGTTTAAGAGGTCATATTTATCTCGACCTCAAAAATAATATAAATAATAAAGAATGCGTATAAAAAGGAATTATTTATGCATTGACTAGCTGATCCGCCAAACGTTGTTTTGCCTTCAAATTTTATTTACATTGATATAGGTAAAAGGAGAGAAAAACTTAAAAATATGGGTTTTCATTGCGAAAGCAAGCCGTAATGATGGAATATTGTATTTCTCGAAACCATTAGGATTCATGGTATCAAAACGTCTTTCTCTTTATAATTTTATTTATGTATTCTTAATTTTTTAACGTTGTTCATCAGTATTTTCACCGAAAGTCAAGTGTGATTATAGATATGTGGTTGATTTATAATTACCGATCCGACTTTAACCTGCAGACATCTTGGGAAGTAAAGAGAGCGACCGATTGCTACATCATCAATTCGCGAACAATTTAGTATTGACTTCGATAATTCGGATCGACGACATCACATTTGCTCAACCAATCATGATTTTTGTAATTTTGTGAAATGTTAGAGAGCACACTGGAGATGATCTTAGTCAAATGGTAAAAAGCGTCAAGAAACTACATACAGTCAGTCGAAATGCCAAAGTGAAATTTACGATGGCCAATACCCAGTAATTTTTTTTTTGAAAATACTTGAACATATTGGTTATTCTGCAGCTCGACGCACACGTTCTTAGTCAGTTTAAGTTTCTTTACGCGTTTCCACAAAACGAACGGCTTCGAAGATGCATTAAACTCACCGAATGTTAAGCTAAAGTATTAAAATTGAATAAATCTACTGTGTCGTAGTACCGAACATACTTCATGGCAATTGCTGAATGTCATTTTAGTTTATATATCGTAACACTATGATTACCGATCTGACATTAAGTTGCAGATTGTGAAGTGGCAATCTAGGTAATACCGGTTGCATAGTTGGTGACATCATATTGGGAAGTGAAGAGAGTCACAGAATTTGACATCACCAATTCCCAAACAATTTAACTTTGAAACCGAAAATGCAGATCGCCGACATCACGTCCGCTCAACCAATCATGATTTTTGTCACTTAGCAAAATGCTTGGTGCTCATTGTGAATGATCTCAGATTTTGATCCTGTAAAACGGCAGAAAAAGACGGTAAATTGAATACAGCCAGCTTATTGGTAGAATAGATGGTAATATTTCAAGATATGATTGACCTTATTTTCACAAACTATCAATCTGACATGAATAGTAGTAAGCTGAACTTACTTTTTTTTTAATTTCTGTGTATAGAACTCCTTGTAAATCAAATGAATACATATCCATCGCAATGGTTATCCATTGTTCGTATTGTTTGGTCCTGAGTTCACAGAAAATAAATTTTACGTTATACTTTAATTTTTCTTTCCCACGGATTTAAAAAAGGTGAGAGTAGAAGTAGACGTTTAAAACTTTGTCCAAAACTTTTTCTCTGCGTAAAAATTTTGTTTAAGATAAATTTAAAAATACGTATAATAAATTTTTCGCTCCGAAAAACATTTAGGTGGGTTATAACGAACACTTGATAAAAAATATTATCCCAATCATCGGTCCAGACGTCCCATTTAGACTTAAAATTTTATTTCTTTCTGTTAGTTTATATAGACATATGTATATAAGTTAAAAAATCCGCGGTATCATTCGTGTATCAGGTAACTTTTTAGGAAAAATTAAGGCTTATAATATATTCTCCGTCGATCTTGTCGCACCAAAAGAAGTCAATCCATGCCATTAATTTCGTGGTCATAATTAAGAGCCGCATATTCCATGATGTGCAAGTCGTGTTAATTATCGCGATACTGGATTTCATGGATTTTGAATTGGATCCGCAGATGTATTTTGGGATCGTACATAGCTTTGCAATTGGTTTTGAGATAATCGATCAGTTTGTGATCTCCTTTGAAGTAGTATATTTACTATTTGTAGAACGTGCACTCCGATCTACATTTGATCGAGCAAGACATGGTATTACTTTCAAAATGAACAAAAACTAAAAAGTAAAGATTTGTAACAACAATAATAACACATACATATGACTTCAATGCACGTGAAACCACTTTTCTTTTTCATTAGAAAAATATTCAAACTTGCATGAATTTCCGAATAGACCGAAATTATATAAGTTAAAACTACCGCCCGCATTGTGTTTTTGTCACTCAATCAATCAAATAAATCAATGATTGAAAATACTTACATGAGAAGTTTGAAAATTTTTCGTGTATAAATTCGCTTGAAATTTCTTGTGAAATGATGAAATGAGTGTGGGCAAAAGGTGTTGCAATGAATGCTATAAAATAGAGCCAGAGGTAAAAAAAGCATGTCGTCAGCTTAACGTTCAAATAAGAGAGACCGAACGTCCTTACTAGATAAAAAAAATGTTACGATTTGCATAAAAACAGCAATAACGCATACCTATGATACAATGCAGGTGTATAGCATATAGATGTATATGTATATATAGATTTGAAGTAACCCGTTTAGTTATAACTCGTGTAGACACAATTTAAAATTAAGCTTTAAAGAGGGAACATTCAAAAAAAAGTGTTGTTAGTTATGGTTGCGGTGTGGTCTTCTCGGCAGGCATCGTCTCGTATGAGATAGAGCGGGAAAATTGGTGTGGCGCATGAAAATTTAATTTTTGCCTCGGCTATAGTAAAATGTGTGCGTATTTAATTTGAAGCAAATCTGTTAAATCCCATTTCGAATCAAGTGAGCATGGCCAAAAGAAAGAAGTGTCTTATAAAAGATACCAGAGATTTAGTGGTGTGCTGTGAAAATTTCAGGCAGATCGGTCCAGCGGTCTGGCCTACACATAAAACTTTCATTTTTTCCCTCGCCTACAGTAAGATGTATATACAATTTGAAGTAAATCTGTTAAATCCCATGTATTACTCAATTAAAAAAAAGTGCGCTTTAAAGTAGGCGTGGTCGCACCAACTTAGAAACCTTCTCGAGCTCATGCACAACAACTTTGCCGAAGATCATCACCTGCTCAAATGCATAGTTTACGATTCTATAAAGGACAAACATACATACATACAAATATTCATTTTTGTATATATAGATTGACGAAATTTTAGGGCATTCGTTGCTGTCGAATAAATGTCTGTAGTCTAAAGTAACATAATCGAATAAATGTCTGTAGTCTGAAGTAACATCATATCCTGTAGAGCTCTTCAATTCTCAAGAATTCCATTCCCATAAATTGACACTAAAAGTTGGCGTTCTAATTCTACCAGCGCGAACCCTTATCACTCCAAAATTGTAACGTGACGCGGTTGCAAATTATACTTTGGGATAATTCAATCAGATTAGCAATTCCAGTCAACAACCCTCAGATTCTATAAATCCTTCAAGTTTTTCAAAAGAATTGCGATATAAAGCAGAAAACGTTGCATACCTAGGTTTATTAAATCTAAATAGTACTAATTCAAATTTGAAATAACATAAACATAACAACAAAAATCGTATACTGGGAATCCATGACTTAATAAAATTCTGGTTTCGTTTTACAACAGGCTAGGGATGAAACGATACGAGTAAATACAAGTAAACACCCGATACTTTTCTTTCGATGCTAAGTACTTTTGGTATCGATGTTTTACTATCGAGTACCAAGAAGGTATCGCTCAAAACTACCAGTGTCGGTGAGAAATACTCTTTTCTTATAGACGGGCAAAAAACTGAGTTGGTCTCCTTACCATAATTTCAAATAAATCCATGCAACCCGTGCGTGCAAATGAGACTACAAAAATCGGATGTATGGTTGCACTTCACAAAAATAACGGTAAGATTGCCGTAACGATCTTGAGATACTAAAATAAATAGTCCAGTTACTTGAACCATTTGAATTTCTTTTATTTATTCATTATTGTAATACATCCCTCACCTGGGTAACTACCTTGACGTGGTGTGGGGGCTTAAGTGTGTGCTGGACGTCTGTTCTCTCTCGAGGGCTAAATCATGAGAATACTGTTTCAGGCTCTCATGGTTGAGCCTGAGGAGAGGATAGAGTTTTTTAAAGCCGGCCTACAAACTAAAGGTTATCCAAACCCTCAAACAGGGGTGTTACGCGACCCGTGCCCATCTGTTCACTTTGCAGTCGGGGGTTAAGTGACTGTATTTAAACGGAGCTTTGCTGATACCTGGGCACCTCAGCAAATAGACTACGCCCCCTCCACGTTAAAGGGGGCTATGATGTGGAGGTATTCCTTTCCCCCATACTCGTGGGAACACAATAAAACATTCACAAATATTCAAACATACAAAACAACAGGACAAAACGTTGACGACCATGAATACGGACAAGGACAAACGAAACGCGAAGGGTGGGGTCACTTGCACAAGGACTGGGACGCTACCTGCAGGAGGAAACCTGAGGAAACTCAAGGCTACCAAATGCGAAAAGGCTTCCTCGAAAGAGGAACGCAACCTTGGCACTGGGGTACCTCTGTCCTTTCAACCAAGTACCTCGGTTGCGACAAAGACCCGGGCCTCTACGGCATCTCTCCTTGCTTCGGGAGCTGTCAGTGCTTCTGGCACGGTAGCTACCCAAGTGCCGGTTATGGATAAGGTGACCGCGAGCAAGTTCTCGGGTCACCGAGTTCCACCACCCCCACTGGTAAGGGAGTTGCGAACCAGTTTTCGGGCTCCCAAACCGGTGGAAATCTGGGTAATGTTGGCGGAGGAACTGCGAACCAGTTTTCGGGTGCCCAGGTCACAACCCAGATCTCTCGCGGAAGGAACAGCGTGGGAACTGCGAACTCGTTTTCGGGTACCCAAACTGAACCTTCAGCGAAAAGATCTCAAAGGCACATTAACCCTGCTAGACGGGTCTTTTTGAAGCGGCGTGCCGCAAAGAAAATTTTCAGTGAACTGGTGAATAAGCCAGTAGATGCCTTAACGGCTGTAGAGAAGTCCCGCTTATCGTGGGCAAAAGCAGTTATAGCTGAGCTGCAATGTTCGCCTCCACTCACATCAAAGGATGCGCCTAAGCGGCAACGTTCTGAGGAGGAGGCTGTGGTACAGGGTCAACAACCCGCAAGTAAGCGTGTAAGACCCCAAACGTCAATGGAAAGGTCGTACAGCGAGGTGGCGAAAGATCATCTCGTGATGGCCATCATTGACAGGGGCAACGTGGATCTGGCTATGACCCCTTCTAATTGGGTTATAGTGAAACGGGAAATCATGGGGATTAATACGATCCGGAGAGTTTTGAAGGACAATCCGGGTGCGTACCCCAGGTGTGAGGAGGCTGGCTGGTATCGGCGGCGTATCAAACTTATGGCTTGTGCAGATGAGCGATCGGCCTTGTTACTTAAACAAGCGGTCGCTCTTGTGAACGGGCCATGGGAAGGAGCTAGGCTTGACGTGGTTCCTCTTTCAGAGGTTCCACGGAGACCTAGAGCTATCGCCAGGATACCAGACATCTCTGGTTCTGCGGCAGAGATCCTGGAGGTCCTAAGAGGCGGAAATCCTGGCATACCGACCCATGATTGGAAGGTTGTCAGGGTATCCGAATCAAAGGGCAATACCAGGGATATCACCATCCTGCTGAATCAGGGGTCACTGGCGCCACTTCGTGCTAGAAAGGGGAAGATGTATCTGCGTTTTGATACTATCTTTCTCCGAGTATACAGGGGTGACGCCATGGGCGAACTGGTTCCGGAGGATGTGGGTACCGAAGCGGAACGCATATCTGTGGATGAGGCTGCGAATGCAACATCGGGCGAAGACGCCCCCTCCAACTCTGAGTTGGTGGGGGAGATCTTCGAACATGTTCACGACGATGCAGTTGATGAGGACGCCCTCTTGGACTCTGATCAAGATCAGGACCAAGAGGACGTCAACGTCACGGTGGTACAGAAAGCAGATGATGGTGAAGGCTCTGCAGGTTAACCTTCACCATGCAAAAGCAGCCTCGGCTGCATTGCTCCTCCGTCTGTCGGAAAGACAAGGGGAGCTGGTTCTGGTCCAAGAACCCTGGCTTTGTAAGGGCAGGGTTTGCGGACTGAGGAAGAAGGGCTACAAGCTACTATACACGGATCAAGGTAGAGTTAGATCCTGTATAATGGCGAGGAGCGATTTAAAAATCTTCATTCTCTCTGACTTCAGTGATGAAGACACAGTGACGGCTGCCTGGGAGACGGATGCAGGTACTTTCCTGGTTGTCTCCAGCTATATGGCGCATGACAGCGAATCTCCACCAATCAGGGTTCGCGAGGCTGTAGAAATGGCGGTAGAAAAGAACCTGCCAATAATCATAGGAGCTGATGCAAATGCACACCATGTGGTGTGGGGCAGCTCCGATACTAACGCAAGGGGTGAGTCAATTTTTGAATTCATTCTTTGTAATAATCTAGATGTTATGAATGTTGGTTCGGAACCCACTTTTGTTGTGGTAAACAGAAGGGAGGTTCTGGATATCACGCTCATTAGCACTAAACATTCGGAGTTGATTAGAGGATGGGGAGTATCGCAAGATTGCTCATTTTCTGATCACAGGTACATTGAATTCGAAATAGGAATTCAGGAGAGAGGATTAACACCCAGAAGAAACAGGAGGAAGACGGATTGGGAGATGCAGGGTAGAATTCTCTCAGATCTTCTTCCGGATCCTCCGACTATACAGGAGTGTGAGGACATTGAGAGAGCTGTGGAGATACTGACTGGGTCCTTCGAAACGGCCATCTCAGGTTCATGCAGGACTAGTCTGTGTCGGGGTAAGAGTAAGCCACCATGGTGGGATCTTGAGATAGCGAAGGCTCGAAAAGAGTCTCGTAGGCTTTTTAATGAGGCCAAAAGACTGGGTAACTGGTCAGAGTACAAAGCCTCAGTAAATAAATTCAAGAACCTGATAAGGAATGCGAAGCGGAGTTCATGAAGGTTCTTTTGCAGTAGTGTGGAAGGAGCTTCTGAAACTAGTAGGCTTCGCAAAATCCTATCTAGCACCCAGCCCATACCAAGTTTCGTTAAGAAACAGTGTGGTAGCTGGACAACCAGCGGACATGAGACTCTAGAAGTTCTCATGGACACGCATTTCCCTGGATGCACACCGTTTATGGGAGACTGCATGACCGGTATAGACAATGGCCAAGGGGATATCTGCTTATCTTTTGATCGAAGCAGAATCCTTTGGGCGTTGAATAGCTTTGACCCATATAAATCACCAGGTCCAGATGGTATTATTCCAGCTGATTTGCAGAAAAATGCGGAACTTATAGTGCCATGGTTGATAAGGATCTTCTCGGCCTGCCTTGGTTGGTCCTACATTCCGCAATCATGGCGAAGGTGTGTTGTAGTCTTTATTCCGAAAGGGGGGAAGGCTTCACACACCACTCCGAATGATTTCAGGCCTATAAGTTTGTCATCCTTCTTGCTTAAAACCCTGGAACGGATAATTGAATTGCATCTTAGAATGTCAATTATTCCGAGCCATTTATCAGCATCTCAACATGCCTATACCAAGGGCAAATCTGTTGAGACTGCATTGCATTCGCTCGTGGGGTATGTAGAGAGAGCTCTGGAGCAGGGGGAGTATGCATTGGTTGCCTTCCTTGATATAGAGGGGGCATTTAATAATGTGTTGCCAAGGGCTATAATAATCGCTCTGGAAAGACTGAACGTTCATCAGTCAATTGTTAGCTTCATAAAGAATTTACTGACCAATAGGGTCATTACTTCCAATATGGGGCGAGCCACAATTTGCAGAGTGGCTAGAAGGGGCACTCCACAGGGAGGGGTTCTATCTTCTCTTCTATGGAATTTAGCTCTGAATTCGTTATTGATGGAATTAGATTCCATGCTGTTTAGGACAGTGGCATATGCCGATGATATTGCGGTTGCTGTGTCGGGTAAGTACCCGGATATACTATCACAGCAACTAGGCTCTGCGCTAAACCTTATAGTAGGATGGTGTACAAATAGCGGTCTAAGTGTGAATCCGCAAAAAACGGAGCTTGTGCTCTTCACTCGAAGATACAAGACTCCATCGTTTACTCTGCCAACCGTAAGGGGGGTTGAGCTAGTGTTGTCAGACAGTGCGAAATATCTGGGCATCTACCTGGATTCCAAACTATCCTGGCAGCATAATGTCCAGTCAAGGGCAGAAAAAGCGGCTATCGCCTTATTCTTGTGCAAAAGGGCCATTGGAAAGACCTGGGGAATAAATCCTAGGAACTCCTACTGGCTTTTCAGCACGGTTGCAAAGCCCATTCTAACATATGGAGCGCTTGTGTGGTGGAAGTCGTTGGAGAAAACCACCTACTGCAAAATCGCAGAAAAGATAATGCGTACTGCTGCTTTGATGGTGACTGGTGCTTCCGGCACTACGCCATCGAAAGCACTTTTCACTATGCTGAACTGGCTGCCGGCTGATCTCATGGTGAAGGAAATAGCCATGAATTCGGCTATCAGGCTGTCGTCAAGCGGGACGTGGAAGGAGGCGACATATGGTCATGCCTCAATAATAGGAAGAATAGTGAACCTTCCGGAAAATATTGATTACTGCTCGCCGGCTCTACTGCCCGACAAGAGATTTGATGTAATCTTATCAGGCTCGTTCTCGGAGACGACTGGTACAGATCGTCAAGAGGACGTGCTTGAAATTTTTACAGATGGATCCAAGTCGGACTCGGGAGTCGGTGGGGGTATCTTTATCCCCTTGTATGAGAGGAGGATGAGTTTTAGGCTGCAAAATGAGTGTAGCGTAGCGCAGGCCGAAATTGCGGCCATTATGAGGGCAGCTAACTGGTTAAGGTACTACAGGATATATGAGAATGATATCCGAATTTGTACTGATAGTAAGGCTGCGTTGTATGCACTAGCAGGAGTCTATACGACATCCAGGTTGGTTCGTGAATGCCGGATATCTCTAAACGAGATAGCGAGACATTCGAACCTGGAGCTTATCTGGGTACGAGGGCACAGTGAAGTGTCCGGAAATCTAGTAGCGGATGAACTGGCAAAGGCCGGTGTCCAGCTACAACAAAGAGATATTGATGGGATCGTTGGAATCCCGCTTGCGAGCTGTAAGAAACTAGTACAGCGCCAACTTTTTCAGACCGCTCAAGACAGATGGTCTAATGAGGGTACCTGTCGAATATCAAGGCTGACATGGCCCAGATATGATAACAGGAGGACTATTATCCTAAGGGGCTTGCCCCGACGGAGGTTCCGTTCTGCTGTGGCGGTTCTGACGGGACATTGCCATATAGGGACGCAGGCAAGGAGGTTAAATCTTCCATTTAATGACTTCTGTAGAAGTTGCAGAGACGAGGAGGAAGAAGAGAGCGTTGAGCACTTCCTCTGTCAGTGTCCAGCTCTTTCTTATATAAGGGCATTGTACCTAGGCAGACCGATGCTGCATGATTTGACGGAGGTATCGGAATGCGATGTAAGTGGATTGGACTCCTTTATCCGATCCTCGGGTTGGTTCTAAGCCAGTGATATGTAGATCTACTGAGATACATATCAGATCCAGGCAACACAACGGGACCTGACTGGACCCAAGTGGGCTGGCTTTATAATAGCTGGCAGCCTGTTAAACCTAACCTAACCTATTGTAATACATATCGCTCCTTTATTGCAACATAGTCATATCTCAAAAAATGAGCTTTTCGAGCTAACAATGCAGAATTTTTAGCAGTACCACCTTTTATATTGTGCCAAAAATGTATTCAAATTACTTTTAAACTGTTTCCGTTTGGAGATATTTTCTAAAAAAAATTTCCTAAGACTTGTATGGAAGCTAAAAATTTAAAATTCGCTTTTCTCGAAACAAGCTTTTTTGCGTTATGACTATGTTGCAATAAAGGAGCGATATATGTAGCCTTTTGGCCAATAAAACTATATTGCAAAGCAATTCAATTCTTATCACTATAGTAAGAGTAAGTTACAAGTAACATAAAAATTAAAATTTATTGTTTTTCTTGTTTTAATAATAAACAACATGATATCATATAAACATCCTAACTATCCCAAGACAATTGATTAAAATAAGTATGAAAAATTTATATAAACACCAATAATTAGTGTACATAATTACTGAGAAATAATTAGTTAATTAATCAACGTTGAACGTTTTTAACGTCATGTTCAAATCCGGGGAATAAATATTTGAAGATTTCTAATTGATACCTGATCTAGAAAACGACATCATACCCGCTGCAGGTAGTCAGATAGTCCTCAAATGAAACATTCAGAAACTGGATGTAATGCATTCAAACATGAGCCCGAGGTTTCTAACAATTTGGTTACAGATAGACTTTATGTTTTTCCTATTTTTTAAATTACAGCCAGAATATATTTCAACACTATAATTTACCTGTGACATAACCAGAGCATGTGCAAGAGGTTTCCCTACATGCAGGGGCATATATAGTGTAGTGTGCACATACTATAAGGTATTAATAAGTCGACGTATACCTACTTTATTTAGTATTATTATAAATACCGTATTATTATATGTAGTTTTTACAAATACTAAATTGGAAATATTCCTGATTCATTTTGTAGTTGCAGGAATATTGTTTCCAATTTTTTTTTTGTAGTTTGTAGGATAGAAAAAGGATATATAAACGCATAAGTTTGTAAATAAAGATCAATTATTATTCTGCCTTCAAATCGGCATTTTTAATTATATTTGGCATTCATCTGCCTTAAACAAACACCGGCATATAAAACTGCCTGTGCAACTTATCATAGAGGCCCGTGGCGTTAATTAGCGCCGGCCAACTAAATTAGAAAAGAAATCACAGAGCCTCCACAACGGCAAACACTCCCTCATATTATAATAGGTTCAAGTGATATAATGTGCGTAAAGTCAAACAAACCCTAGGAGAAATACATGCTATCAATACGCGCTTCAAAAGTTAAATGCTTATTAATTATGACACCCAAACATCTCATGATATTAACAATTCCAATGCGTGTTTCATTTATATGAAAGTGTAAACCAGGGCAAGTAAGCTTATTTGACCCGAATATTATAGCCTTAGTTTTTACAGGGTTCACTGTAAGTCTATTGGCTTGCATCCAACAGTGTAAAGCATTTAATTCACAATTTACAACGACTTCTAGAGAATCCAGAAACTGCAGTTCTCCAGACCATAATAACTAAATATCATCTTCAAAACCAAAAGGCTTACTAAAGCAGAAATCGTGGAACAAGTCATTAAGAAACAAAGTAAATAAAATAGGACCTAATACGGAGCCTTGCGGAACACCCAATCTAACTGGTTTAGTTCCAGATGTAAGCTCACTAAGACCAAAATAAACGACAGGCAGATTTAGAAAACCCAAATTTGGTAGATAGCTTCATAATCAGTAAGGAATGATCAACTTGATCGAACGCTTTAGATAAATCAACCGACACCATTACACTGATCTTAGATTCATTAAGATCTTTTCTGATAGTATCAGTTAGCTCAGTCAGAAGAAAGCTCGTACTTCTGCAACGACGAAACCCATATTAGCGATCATTAATCAACTTCCTGCCATCAACCCAATTCATAATCTGGTCTTTCAAAATAATTTCCAACACCTTCGATAAAGCATATAAAATACTAATTGGTCTCATATTGTTAAGAGCCATATGCTGGACACTTTTTGGTATCGGAATGACGTTTGATATTTTCCATGCTTCAGGATATTTGGATGATGTTAAAATGAAATTGATAAAAAACAATAGATGCTCTCCTAGGAGTGGATAGACAAGCTTAATTAATCTAATTGAAATCCCATCATATCCCATCGAGGCAGATTTTATTTTACATATAGCACCGAACAATTCAATTTGACTAACACTAGAAAATGAGAAGTTATCAGCAGAATTTGAAAAAAGCGAAAAATCAGGTAAACTGCATAGTAATGAAATAGTCGTTAATATCATTAACATCAACATCATTTGTATCATACACACTCTCAGAAACACCAGCATTACGCAAAATTTTCCACATTCGCTTCGTATTACCCAGTCTAAACATGCGTCGACAGTAAGTTCTCTCAAATTTGCTAATCTTCGATTTAGTAAGGTTTCTAAGTCTTTTATAAACACAAAAAATTCTGATCACTCCTATCTTAATAGAAGGCTTTTAAGACTAAATTAGTCAATGATCTATGGTAATTAATTTCCTGCGTAAATTTTGGTTTAGTTTGATGTTTTGAGTGGTATATGTATAACTAAACATATCATTAAGTAGACTGTTGAGGAATAACATTTTCTCATCAGTATCACTGGAAAAATAAAGTGTAGTGAAATCAGTCAATGTAATATGTCTTTCAATAGCCTCCATATCAGCATTTTTACAATCTAATATATATGAAAACTTTAATTCCGGCGTGAGGATTTTTTTTTAATTCAATTATTTATTGTATCGTCTAAAAGAACTAACAATAAGTATGCAAATCTTAAAACTAAAAATTCATTAATTAATGTAGAAAAAAAAAAAATTAATTAATATTGAAAAATGTTATTTACTTATTAGGTCGTGTGCTTTTCGAAACAGTTTCCAAACTGGGCTTAGATGTGATTTCAAGCGGACATCCCACTTATTGGCCCTCAGACCGACGAAAGATCCCAGATGTTATAGATTTTGGAGTTGCAAAAAATTTTCCTTTAGAAGGGATGCAAGTAGAGTCTTCATTAGATTTGTCATCGGACCACTCACCCACTATAATATCTGTTTCATTCCCCCAGGAGGTTGGCTCCCCACTTAGTGACTTGACGTTCGCCATCACTAGAGTTAATTGGCTAAAATATAAGAAATATTTGAGTACTCATTGTACAGAAAATATTGCCTTGAGAACCCCTGAGGATGTTGATATATCAATTAAAGATTTTTCTGAAGACCTTAAACTGGCCGAACAACATGCTACCACTACCCATACGAGTTTCAGAAATGAGAACAATAGAACGTATTCGTCTGAAATTGAGCTACTTTTGTCAGAAAAAAGAAGAGTTAGAAGAGAGTGGCAACTTCGAAGGTCTCCCCAGCTTAAAAGCAGGCTACGGGAGTGCATAAATCAATTAAGAAATCTGCTTGAAATCCAAAGAATGGCTTCCCTTAAAAATTATCTAGAAGGTCTTGATGGTAGCCCGCAAACCGACTATTCTCTATGGAAAGCGACAAAAGGTCTGAAAAGACCCGTAATAGGTAAGCCACCTTTGCGAACTTCATCTGGCGACTGGGCAAGAAGTGATTCTGAAAAAGGGATGGTGTATGTTAATCATTTGAAAAACGTTTTTACTGCAAATGATACAGTGGATGATGTAGCTGAATTTCCGCCATATGCTGTTAGACCGCCTGTGCGTTTGAGACTTAGTTTCCAAGATGTCGAAAACGTTATAAATAAAGTAAACTCAAAAAAACCTCCAGGTTTTGACAAAATTACTGGCAAAATGCTTGTACAGTTACCTCGTGTTGCTAGGAGAATTCTTCTTTTCATTTTTAACGCTATTTTGCGCCTAGAATACTATCCTGCAGAGTGGAAGGTGTCTATGGTTACTATGATACCCAAGCCAGGGAAGGATCCCACTAAAGTAGAGTCATATAGACCAATAAGCCTACTGCCAACAATTTCAAAACTTTTCGAAAAATTGTTAATGGCGAAGTTGACTCCAATACTGAATGATGTAGGATGCATCCCTGATCATCAATTTGGTTTTCGGGCTAAACACAGCACCATTGAACAAACGCATAGACTAGTTAATGTTATAAGAAAGACTTTTGAGGATAAAAAGTATTGCTCAGCTCTATTCATTGATGTTTCCCAAGCTTTTGATAAAGTGTGGCACGAGGGATTAATGTACAAAATAAAGTTGAACTTGCCTGCAAACACTCACAAGCTTCTGGAAAGCTATTTATGCGGCCGGAAGTTTGTTATCAGAGAAGGCGACTTTATAAGCCCAACACAGCCAATCGAGGCAGGAGTTCCCCAAGGTAGCATTCTGGGACCCACTTTATATTTAATTTACACTTCTGACATGCCAACCAGATCTGGTATTCACACTTCAACTTTTGCAGATGACACAGCATTCTGCAGCGTACATGAAAACCATCAAGTAGCTTCGCGAAATTTGCAGGAGTATATTTCAATATTAGAGATGTGGTTAAAACTTTGGAAAATTAAAGTTAATGAACAAAAGTGTACTCACGTTACATTCACACTGCGTAGACAAACATGTTCACCTATCCAAATTAACAATTTACCTATTCCGCAGCAAAGTGAAGTCAAGTACCTTGGTATTCATCTCGACCGTAGGTTAACGTGGAAGTCTCACATAGATGTGAAAGTTACTCAGTTAAAGTTAAAAGCAGCGCAACTGAATTGGCTTATGGGCAGAAATTCGACATTGAAGCTGGATTGCAAACTTTTGTTATACAACGCAATACTTAAGCCTATATGGCGCTACGGAATTCAATTATGGGGCACCGCCTCAGCGTCAAACATTGAAAAAATTCAAAGGCGACAAAACAAAATTCTTCGAACAATTACTGCAGCACCATGGTACGTAAAAAACTCCCGAATTCACAAGGATCTGTGTGTTCCACTGGTAAAAGATGAGTTTTCAAAGCATGCGACAAGGTATGTCAGCAAATTGGAACTTCACCCAAACCCTCTCGCACGAAACATACTTAATTTCAGTGGTCACACTCGGTTGAAAAGAAGGGATACCGTTGCCACCATCAGAGCGTTAAGTAGGTGATTCTACCGATATAATTGGCGCAAAATAAAACTTTTTGTCTAGCATTGGCTGGACATAGTTAATTTATTATATTTAGTATTAAGATTTGAATACTTGTTAGTTCACATTGTAAAGATTCAATAAATAAATAAAAGCTAAAAAAAAAAAAAAAAAGCTAAAAAAAAAAAAAAAAAAACTTATTAGGTCCAGCCAATGCTAGACGAAAACTTGTTTCTTGCGTGTATTTTGTTGGTAAATCACCTTTCCAACGCTCTGCTTATTGCAAGGGTGTCCATTCTTCTCAGTCAAGTGTAGCCACCAAAGTTAAGGATGCTACGTGCGAGAGGATTCGGTTGAGACTCCAGTCTGTTAGTGGACCTTATCGCGTGTTTTGAAAATTCATCTTTCACTAAGGGTACACCTTGATCTTTGTGAATTCGATAGTTTTTAACATACCATGGAGGTGCAGTAATTATACGGAGAATTTTATTCTGGCGCTTTCGAATTTTCTCAATGTTGGATGCAGAGGCGGTACCCCACAATTGAATTCGGTAGCTCCATATTGGCTTTAGGATTGCGTTATACCAGAAAAGTTTGCAATCTAACTTCAAGATAGAATTTCTGCCGATGAGCCAATTCAGTTGCACCGCTTTTAATTTCATAGGTGACTTTAGTGTCAATGTGAGACTTCCACGTTGATTTTAATAGTCGTACAGGTTTTTCTGTATAGTATGAATGTAACATGGGTGCATTTTTGTTCATTTACTTTGATTTTCCAAAGTTTCAGTCATTTCTCCAATATAAGAATATGTTCTTGCAAATTTCGTGATGCTAATTTATAGTCTTCATGGACACTGATGAATGCTGTATCATCTGCAAAAGTTGAAGTATGAATTTTGCAGCTCGTTGGTATGTCTGAAGCATAAATCAAATATAAAGTTGGACCCAATATGCTACCCTGGGGAACTCCAGCTTCGATTGGCTGAGCCAAGCTTTTGAAATCACCTATGGTCATATAAGTAGCTCTCTAACAGCTTGTGCGTGTTTGCTGGCAAGTTTAATTTTATGAGTTAAGGCCTAACCATAATGTGCATAGACTGGCTCAAGCCACTTCAAGCAACTGTGCGAATGCATGTAATCAAATGTGTATAACTATAATGCACTTAATGAAACTTTTCGTTAAGTTTCGTCTAATGTCAGTTGATTAAGCAAAGTACGAAACTGAATGCATTTTCTGTACGGAATCATTTGTTTTCAGAAGTTTGTGTGTGTGAGTTTACAAAAATTATTAAAATAAAGAAAAATTTAAACAAACACATTTGTATTTAATTTAATAGAAATGTGTTTAAGCTATTTTAAATTTTTAATTACACAAATTACAACAAAATTGTTTTTACTTTTTGTTTGGCAATTATTGCATACAAAATACTTTGTTCATTTTTAGTACATTTTGAAATAATCTACTCAGAAAAGACACAAGTATTACGAAGTTGTGCAACAATTGACTTAAAATCATTAAGTTCATATAAGTGCATTATGGCCAACTGAAAGTCGTTTTAGATTCGCATATGCATTTGACAGGCTTTTCGTTTAATTTTGGCAAAAGCTTAAGCCAATCTATGCACATTATAGTTATGCCTTTAAGCCTTCGCGCCACACTTTGTCAAAAGCTTTGGAAACGTCAATGAATAGAGCTGAGCAATATTTTTTATCTTCGAACGCGTTTCTGATAACATTCACCAGCCTGTGTGTCTGCTCTATGGTGCTATGCTTAGCCCTAAAACCGAATTGATTGTTAATACATCCTACTTCATTCCAGATTGGGGTCAACTTCGTCATTAGCATTGTTGGCAATAGACTAATAGCATTAAAAATAAAAAAGGATGATTCCTTTAGCTACTCGGGGTAACTGCACAAGCATTTTGTTGGTAATTTTATCAACACCTGAAGCTTTTCTGGGGTTTAAGTTACTAATAGCATTATCGACATCTTGAAAACGAAGTCTAAAAGGTACGGGAGGTCTAACGGCATATCAGCTTCATCATTCAGTCCGTCGATGGCAAACACGTTTCTGGCTCAGTCCTCAGTTGGAGTACGCAAGGGTGGCTTAGATCTAACGGGTCTCTTTAACCCTCTTGCTGCTTTCCACAAAGAATAATCGGATTGAGGACTACCATCGAGGCTTTCCAGATAGGTTGTGAAGGAAGCCACTCTTTGGACTTCAAGCAAATTTCTTAGTTGACTTATGCATTCTCGAAGCCTAGCTTTAAGCTGGGGAGACGTGAAGTTGTCATTCTCTTCTGACTCTTTTTTTTCTGAGGCAAGGTGTTCGATTTGAGAAGAACAATTTCTGCTATTCATATTTCTAAAATTTGTAGTGGTAGCATGTTGCACGGCTTTTATATTTTGGGAAAAATCTCATCAATATCCTCTGGAGTTCTCAAAGATATATTTTCCGTACAATGAGTACTTAAATATTTTTTATATTTTAGCCAATTAACTCTAGACTGGAACACACTATGTCGTTAAATGGGGATCCAATCTTCTGGGGGAAACATATAGATACAATAGTAGGTGAGTGGTCGGGGGACAAATCCAATGAAGGCTCCACATGCATCCAATTTAAGGGAACGTTTTTTACGATTCCAAAATCAATAACATCTGGGATCTTTCGCTGGTCAGATGGCCAATAGGTGGGACACCCTCTGGAGATTACATCTAAACCCAATTTTGATATAGTATCAAAAAGCACATGACCTTTCGGAGAGATTAATCTTGAGCCCCAAAATGTGTGTTTAGCATTATAGTCGCCAGCAGCTATAAATCGGGATCCAAGAGAAGTAAAAAAATTTGAGTAATGGTTTTCTGTAACTGAAAGCCGAGGAGGGGAATAAATTGATGAAATTAGCGACTTACTGTGAATGTGTTCAATACAAATATTTGTTGCTTGAAAACATTCTTCACATATCACACTTAATAGGTAATGTTTAATTCTATTTTTGATTAGAATAGCCGAACCTCCCAAGATCTTCCACGTGGATCTTTAGTGTCATATAGTATATACCCTTTTATCCTGAAATAACTTCTTGCCGTCAGGTCAGTTTCAGCAATCAACATAACATCGATTTGCCTTTCCCTCAGGAAGTGTTCAAGTTCATTTTTATGTTAGCGTATGCCGTTTGCGTTCCAGAAACATATTTTTAAATAAATCATTTTTTTTTAAATAGCCTGTAAAATAGTTGATTGCATTTTTAGCATTTCCTGCATCATGGTGGTCATAGAAGCCGAAGTGTTTATTGATTGAACCAAAGTCCGCAATGTGGCTTCAAGGTAGCTAAAATATGGGTGGGGCTGTTGAGACTTGGACTTCTTATTCGCGTTTGGTATATTAATCTTAACCACATTGGCATAAGAAACTTGGTTAGAGCTTGGAACATTTGTTTGGGTTGTTGACTGACCTGCGGGAACGCTTTTCGTGCAAATTGGTATTCCGCGGGATCCCAAAGTAGAGTAAAGAAACACACCTAGTGTTTTAGAGGTTATCTCCATTCATTGCAACAACGTTCGAAATGGTCTAAAACGCAGCCAAATATCAACTTAGTCATCACTCATGACGACAATACACCTCCACAAACCTGGTCTCTAGCACGAGTAACAAAAACAATTAGTGGTACTGATGGATGCAATCGAGTGGTCGAATTAAAAACTGCAAATGGCTCTTGTCGACGACCCGTACACAAAATTGCTCCCCTTCCCAACTCTAGTTATTCTTGAAACACAGGTGTTTTAACGGGGGAGCATGTTGGAGGACATCACTTTTGTCACATTACCATCTTCAATTAATGTACCGTCTCTAGCATAAATCCCTTTTTTATTTTTAAATTAAAACAGTACTAATCATGTTGTTGATGTTGTACATGCAGTTACTTATGCATGTACTTCCATACATTGTTGTTTGCTATCTACATTTCTTTTATTAAATACTAGCTTAACCCGAAGTGCGTTGCTACCCCATAATTACAATGAAATAAAAAGTGCTTATATAGTTTAAAAAATATTTTATTAGCTATATTGGTGATGATTTTGCTAACCATTATAGCGCACTGGGGTATACAATTATTTTAGTTTGTCTATACGAAACATAAACATCTATGTCTTTGGTTTTTCCTACATAAGAATATACAACGTAAAGCAGTCTGTGGGAGAAACGTGGACTTGACCAATTCAAGCCACAAATTTGCAGGGATTGACCTTGAACTTTAATAATTGTCTTTGCAAACATTAAACGAACAGAAAACTACAATCTTTTGAAATCCAATGGCAAGTCGGTTGGAATCATTGGAATTCGTGGCAATAGCATATTTGAACCTTTATTTTTGCTTTTTATAATGATCCCTTCGATTGTGTCGCAAGTCGAGTGCCATTGCACAGTTATAGTGGGTCGGTGATGCGTAGTAGAATAATTGGTACTTCCAATTTTGAGATGCAGCACATATGGTGGAAGTCCTGAAACATCAAGTGAGTTCCAAAAACTCAGAAGGATAATTGGCAGCATCCTCGCCTCTTATCACGGTATCGATAGATTTTTGTGTAACTGTAGATTGGCTGATTTTATTTAAAATTCTATTGTTTATTGAATTCAAATCTTTGTTTTTGGCAGAAAGTGACGCTCCGTCACGTCACCACTGGTCATTTTTGAAATTGCGTTCGACATTTGGAAATACACAATCAAGTAACTCTTCAATGCATTGTGTCAAAAGTTCGATAGACAAATAATACGGTTTGTGTGTCATTTTACAGCAGGCATATTTGTTGTTAATTTCAATACGCCAAAAAAAATATGATTTGAGGTACGCACTAAGCTCCTCATCAGTAGAATTGCAGGCAATTTTTGTCGGAAATCACCGGCTAACACAAATAGTGCTTCTTCAAATAATTGTTTGCTTCTAAAATCTTGTAACATGCGATCAAGGGCCTCTAAAGATTTTTGTGGGTCATTGCGTATTTATCCCACTATGATCTTACAAATTTGCAGCACTTTTCATATTGCATGTGTGTGTGTCTTAGAATTGTAGCTTTAGAGGTAGTTTAAGTGCCAAATACGCTGTTTTTACACCATACAAAAGTGTAGCTGCTCGGCCGCACGATGCAAGGGCTAGGACAATATTATTCTGTGATTGAACTTTAGCCAATATTAAGGAAATCATAAAAAAAATTTCTGTCCCATCTGATCCATCCACATTAAAATATTGTATGCCAAGAGGTGCACGTGCTGTAAGTGTGGTAGATTTTCAGCCATAAATAGTTCTAAGTCGTGTGGGTTGCAATTGCTTTCTCGTTGTAGATCTTGCTCAGACCATCATCATTACCTGCTTGATTAGGACTAATCACAACAACTTCTTCTATTAGAATCAATGCCTCATTATAAGGTAATTCTCTTTCGATATGTGCTTCATATGTATTTCAAAGTTGATTTGTTTCGGATGGAAAACATGTTACCAATATGATAGCAAATAATATTCCTCTGGCTCTAGATGATTAGATATTGATACAGTTGCGTAGTGAATCGTTTTCTAATAAGTTTAGCTTTTGGTACGCATCCTGATAAGTTGCATATGAATTTGTATGTTAGAATTTGAGCATATAGCAAAGTTTGAGCAAAAGAATCATTTTTGCATGAATCGAAAAAGGAAGTTTACGTTGTAACTGGTGCCATTGCAAACCTTGTTGTGCATTAACATCTGTAAAATAAACATGCTGTCCATTTTCGATGTTTTTTAACCATTTATTTATTTATTGAATCTTCACACATTTGCTCAATTGCAGATTTACCACATCCACCACCGTTGATCTAAGACGATAAAGTGGGCGAAGCCATCAACATCAGAGATTATTTCTTGAAGCAATTCTCTAGGACACCTTTTCGTATATTTCCCATCGACCACGCATGACGGATTTGAATTAGCTTGAAACATGTTTTTAACCACAACTTCATGTAATCAATGTTAGTATCAGGTATTTCCGGTGAGATAATTTCATCTATTCTATCTGGCGTAATTTATTTATCTAACCATATCCGAATGTAGAATAAATACAATAAATTATATCCAGCATCACGTTCTTCGAAAACACGTTTTTTATCTGGGACCAGTACTTAGGGGATGACCCCTACATATGCAGCGCATTGTACTGGAACTAGGAAAATAGGTTATGAAGAGGAGGAAAGAGGTAGCAAGAATCAATCCGAAAACACGTGACTTAACAATAAAATCCAATAACGATTCTATCCTTATTCTGACCCGCCCTCTCGAAGTTCTTTCATAATCTCCGCCACCTTCTGAACACCGTTTTGTGGATATTTTTTTACATGAAAAAAGAATTTTGAAAATTGGTCCACTAATGACGAAGTTATTTGACAATTAATTATAGAAAGGATAATCACGTCACCAATTTTCCAAAAAAAAAATTATTGACCTTTTCTATATAAAAAAGGAATTTCGAAAATTGCTCCATAAATGATGAAGTTATTTAACAGTCAATTATTTAACAGTCAATCATTCACTCTGTGATTCTTCAACCGCACGGTCGTGTTTTTAAAAAGTGAACAAAAAAAAAAAAACAAACGAAAAAATCATTGTGCTAACATATTTTTAAACGTATTAAATTGCAAAAACAATAACAAATTATTTTAAAAAAACAATGGGAAAATAAATTCCTTACATTTCATTAACTAAACAATAAAATCAATTTCAATAAAACAAGTGCGGTGGCAGTGCATTGTTGTTGTTGTTATTGTGCGTGAAGATTACCTACCCAGTGGGAAAAAAACTATACACTAAAGTTTTGTTTCCTTGCAAAACCGCAATAAGTGGAAGAGCGAATTTATACAAAAGAAAAACTTTGTGACAATTATTTTTATATACTTTTAAATTAAAAAAAATATAAATAAAAAAACAAAAATTGCATGAGTGTACCTATTAGATGCAATTCTGTGAAGGAGCTTAGCTCCACTAGAAAAAACCTCTGGATCTCTGAGGAAGACTCACTTAAAAAATCATTGGATAATCTTCTGTCTCTAAGAGATAAAAAACGCACGCGTTCGTGTTCGCCAAACATTGTTGTTACAACAGAAGACATACCATCTTCCAGTTTAGCTATTGTTGATAAACCGAAAACTCAAGTGGGTATGGATAGGTATATAACCGTGGTTAAACGTCAGCGAAGCCCTAAATCCGCGCAAATATCATCGCAACCAAAAATGTCTAAGGGCGATATTACCTCTGCGACAACGGATAGTAATAGGTTTGCTATCCTTCAGACTGACGAGCCAACTACATCAAAAAAAACATTTAAACCGTCACCAATATACTTGAGAGAACCTACATCTAATGAGTTGGTAAAAGCACTTATTTCGGCAATTGGTAAAGACACCTTCAACGTAACATCAGTGAAGCACGGACAAATAAGTGAAAAAAAAATCCAAGCCAACTGCGAAAATGATTACCGAAAACTTTCTGCCGCTGGAAAAAGAGAAAAGATCTTTTTATAATTATCAACTTAAAAGTGCTAAAGGCCTTCAGGTTGTTATTAAAGGTATTGACCCTTGCGTAGATATTGATGACGTCAAAACCGGATTGGAAGATAAAGGTTTTAAAATGAAAACCGTAGTAAATATCAGGAACCGTGAAAAGATCCCTCAACCCATGTTTAGGGTTGAACTAGAACCCAGGGATGTTGTCCTGAAAAAAGGTGAAATTCATCCAATTTATAACCTTAAATTTCTTTTGCATCGTAAGGTTACCGTTGAGGAGCCACATAAGCGTTCAGGACCCGTTCAGTGCCTAAACTGCCAAGAATTTGGCCACACAAAGGCTTACTGTAAGTCGCCCGCTGTTTGTGTTGTATGTGGCGAACTTCACGGCACAACTCAGTGCAATAATCCAAAGGCCGACGCAAGTGTTAAAAAATGCAGTAACTGTGGAGGTAACCACACTGCAAATTATAGAGGTTGCCCTGTCTATACTCATTTTAAGCGGTCAATGATTTTAAATATGCCACCCCAGCAGTCAAAAACCACTTCCTCAAACAATTTTCCTCAGGTACGCCAGCCAACCAGCCATATACACGAGCAAAACCCCCAACAAATTTCTTATGCGAATGTGGTAAAATCCGATAAACCAAAGTTGAATCAGGAGCCCAAGCCTCAAAACTCCGACCAACATTTTAGCAATCTTGAGGCAACTCTGCAGACTCTAGTTCAATCTATAAATACATTTACGGTTTCCATGACAAACATGATGCAGGAAATGCTGAAAATGCAATCCACCATTTTGCAGGCAATTTTAACAAAATGAATTGGTTAAAAATATGTTTCTGGAACGCAAACGGCATTCGCCAATATAAAAATGAACTTGAGCACTTCCTTATGGAAAAGCAGATCGATATAATGATGATTGCTGAAACCCATTTGACAACCAACAGTTATTTCAAAATTAATGGCTACACATTATATGACACAAAAGATCCCCGTGGAAGATCTTGCGGCGGTTCGGCAATTTTGATAAAGACCAGAAGCATTGTCTAATGAACGGGACACGTGAGGAATATCTCCAAGCTACAAATATATGCCTTGATTACTTTCATGAAAAATTCGTTGTATCCTCGATTTACTCACCACCACGATTTTCAATAACAGAAAGCCAATATTCAAATTTTTTCAAATCACTTGGTCCTCGATTTTTAGCGGCCGGCGACTATAACGCTAAACACACTTTTTGGCGGACACCCCACTTATTGGCCGTCAGATCGACGAAAGATCCCAGATGTTATAGATTTTGGACTTGCGAAAAATTTTCCTTTAGAGTGGATGCAAGTGGAGCCTTCATTAGATTTGTCATCAGATCACTCACCCACTATAATCTCTGTTTCGTTCCCCCAAGAGATTGGCTCCCCGTTGACCGTCAATAGAGTTAATTGGCTAAAATACAAAAAATTTTTGAGTACACATTGTAGTGAAAATATCGCCTTGAGAACACCTGAGGATATTGATGCGTCAATTAACGATTTTTCTGAAAACCTCAAACTGGCCGTACAGCATGCTACCACTAGTCATATAAGATCCAGAAATGACAACAATAGAACTTATTCAGCTGAAATTGAGCAGCTTCTGTCAGAAAAAAGAAGAGTTAGAAGAGAGTGGCAAACTCGCAGGTCTCCCCAGCTTAAAACTAGGCTACGGGAATGCGTAACTCAACTAAGAAATCTGCTTGAAATCCAGAGAATATCTTCCCTTAAAACATATTTGGAAAGATTGGATGGTACTCCGCAATCTGTCTGAAAAGACCCGTAATAGGTAAGCCACCTTTGCGATTCCGAAAAGGGGATGGTGTACGTTGATCATTTGAGAAATGTTCTTACGACAAATGATTCAGCGGATGCTGCAGCAGAATTTCCGCCGTATGCTGTTAGACAGCCTGTGTCTTTGAGACTTAACTTTCAAGATGTCGAAAACGTTATCAATAACATAAACCCCAGGAAAGCTCCAGGTATAGATCAAATTACTGGTAAAATGCTTGAACAGTTACCTCGTGTACCTAGAAGAGTTCTACTTTTTATTTTTAACGCTATTTTACGTCTTGAGTATTATCTTGCAGAGTGGAAGGTCTCTATGATTACTATGATACCCAAGCCAGGGAAGGATCCCACTAAAGTAGAGTCATATAGATCAATAAGTCTACTACCAACAATGTTAAAACTGTTCGAAAAATTGTTAATGGCGAAGTCGTCTCCAATACTTAATGATGTGGGATGTATCCCTGATCATCAATTTGGCTTTCGGGCTAAGCATAACAACACATAGACTAGCCAATGTCATAAGACAGACTTTTGAAGACAAAAAGTATTGTTCAGCTCTATTCATCGACATTTCCCAAGCTTTTGGGTGTGGCACGACGGACAGATGTACAAAATAAAGTTGAACTTGCCTGTAAACACTCACAAGCTTCTGGAAAGCTTGTGCCGTGTTGACAACACTTCTCCATTACGACCAACGATTACAGCCCTGTGCGGCGAAATTCATATATAGTTACCATATCAACAAAAATCTAACTAATCGTGACTATTGACTACAATTGCTACCAATGCGATCAACCGTGCAAGTCAAGGTTGGCAGCAATGATGGTGACGTGGCACGAAGTCAGCGAGTGTAGGTATAAAAATGGCGATTTCCGCAACGGTCTTACTTTCTAAGGACAAACGTGTATGAAGGCAGTTGTGGTGCGGAAAAATATTGTAAGTATCCAATTTGAGTAAAGTGAAAAAAAAATCATTGTGAGAAAAAGTATCAAATTTTGTAGAAAAAGGTGTAGAAAGTGCTAAGAACGTGCAGCAGTGCCAGAAAGGAGAAGAAGTATTGATCACGACGACGGAAGCGGTGGCGTTATGATTATCGGGGACGGAGCGATTATAGTGGATGACTGGAAGCAACGCGTTTTAACAACGGCCTTAAAAAGGTTTCAGCACAGTGACGCCAGAAAGCAACTTTGGTTTCACTAGTGCGAAACAGGCATAAGGAAAGGAAAAGCGGTTCTCCAGCAACAAATTTGCATCAACACCAATGCTTGATGGCAACCTAATATTTCATGGGCACCAAGATCTCCCCCCTCTATAATTTGCATCACTGCTAAGTATTCCCGCCACCAAAAGTTTTCATCACGATCGCAATTAAAATCAGCACCAAAATAGCCGTCGTCATCCACAGTTTCTCCGCGGCACCAAAATTTTAACACCAAAAATTCAAGTCCTTTTATCACCATTGCGACCCCACCACCAAATTTGATTGACAGAAAATTTTTATGTGATTTTTATCCAGCTTCAGCAACCACATGTGTTTTTTTACTTTTCAACGCCATAATTGTACACTAAATAGACAGCAATAAATTTTCGTCTAGAGGTGTTTTTCATCAAATTTTTCGACACAAGTTTTTCATCGCCGGAGTGTTCATCACCACCGAATTTCTATTCGCAACAAAAATTAAAACTTCATCACTACCTACAGCTCCAGCGACCGCCACCAAACAAACTTCGTGTACACAGCATCACCGTAAGTCGATCCAACGCCCCAGCTACATTCATTTTGGTGTACCACAGCAAGGGAAGAAACCATTATCAGAATCCAGATTTCGACGGTGCCGACAAAACTCCAGCTACACTACAGAACTACTGTGACAACCTCAACCAACAACAAGCCTACCCAGTTTCCATCCAACGCTACGAGTATACTCCACGGTAGAGTGCAACCACGAGTCAACCAAAGAAGCCAGGCAACCGAAGCAGTTATCATAAGATAAGTATTCGATTGTTTCCTTTTTTTAATATCATATTTTACATGACCGCGAATGTATACTACGTTTATACGCAGCTAATTCACAAATAAGTTTTTAATCAGTACTTGTTTTCGTGAGTTAGCTAATCGCCAATAAAAATTTTATTTACTTTTATACGGCAATTTTTGTTATTTGAAATATTTTATTCGCAAACAACCTGCACGTATAAACGTAGTAATAGGCAAAACGCCCTAGTGAATTTAGTTATAAAAGTGAACGCAATGTAATGTTAGAGTTGGTAGATGAGAGGTTGGGTCAAATATAACTAACTGATGATTTACCCTAATGATTTAAACACCAGTAGACTGGAACTTAGAATTACAAAAACAAAAACGAATTGTTAAGTTAAGAAAAATCTGCATTTGAATTAATATACATAGTTTGTTTATATAAGTTTAAACGTAACCAAGTCCGGCAAATTCAGAAAAGCATAGCCAATGGGCATAAGTCTTTTTGTAATACATACATATAGTTTTTTAATTAAATTTATAATGAATTTCAAAATATGTTGTTAAAGTGTTAGTAAAGCGGAAGGGGTGAGTATTCATCGGTGATGTGCAAACGTAAGGGGCAGTTGGTGGATTTTAATCCAATTGCCATGGTTAGGGGAGGGTAAGGAGCCCTGTCATCTAGGCTCCCAGGAACAATTCGCTAAAATTTTCTTTTTCAGTCGCTGGCACAATTGGATGTTTCGTTTGGATCGTCTGACCCACTCAGTCACTACAACGTACCACCGCCCAAGCCCGACGAGCCAAAGCCGTGCATTAGCTTACAAAGTTGTCAGTGACGTAGTGACTGGAGTGAAAGTTAACATCTCTAAGACGATATTTTCTATCCGCGTTGTTGCAGGCAAGAAAACAGTGAGTTAAATTTTTAGATTTAATCATGTGTGTGTGGTGATAACAATCGTGCCCATCCTGACAGCAACAACGATAGAATTGAAAATCGCAAACGTGACAGTCTATTAAAAATAAATATGGCGCCCAACGTGGGGCACGGCCTTGAACTAGCTTGAATGCAAAGCTAGTCAAGATTATCCACATGTTGTTATAATTACAGGGTGTAAGTACGAGTCTTTGGTTTTAAAATTAGTTGGTGAGTCCAGATGTCAACCCAATGGTAGACCTGTTTGCCACCAACTTGAATTAGTTCGGTTTTTGTAAGTCATAGAGATCCAGCGAGAGGGTACTCTATTTGCGACAAAAATCTGCGCTACTTTCAGAGGAGATGTGACGTAAGTCAAATTTTTATATTTTGGAAAATTTTCGCGACGTTAGCCATCTCATCTGAACAACACCGTCACTATTTTCGGAAACCACTTTTTAATTATAACTTAGCTGGTTTTAGCGATTGTCCAGTATAGTTTACACATCACCAAGTGAATACCGCCTACCGCACGCTTTTGAATTTTGGCTTATTTAAATTTGAACCAGTTTACTGATATTCAATAAGAATTAAGGTAAAATACATGCTAAAATAAAACTTAGCATAACGTTAGAACAAAATTTGTTTTGCTTAACCATAATAATTTTGAAATTATAGTGTTCGCCAACATAATCATTGCATTGAATTATTTTAATCATTGGTGAAATTTCACAATCATATAAATAAAGAAAAAAAGAAAATTTTATACATATATAAACTTTTAAAGGGAGGTAACAATACTTATCTTACAAATTGAATTTTCTCATTACGGATTTATATCAAAACTGATATATACTTGATTAACCTTGAAAGAGAAATCAGTACGTAGCTTATGAATTCATTTTACTTCGTTACTTGATTTAAATGAAAACTTTTTTAATATCAATAATTGCATTATTAATTTTAATACATACATTTACCCCAATATATCAACGCTTAAATTACAAGTTAAAATTTTTATTATCTGATTTTTATATAACCATTCGATTCAACAACTTAGTGGTAATATATAACCACACATATTTGAGTAAATCTCGGTATTTGAAAATTTTTGTCTAAACAACAGGTAAGGTTGTTATATTAACTTGTAGGGTTGTTTCGGTTTAGTTAATTTGGTTCAGTCATGGTTGAAACACGTTCTACTACTAGTAGAGGAAAAAATCCCGAGGGGACAACAGCAGCGCATACTGCAGTAACCACGAGCATTACAACAACTAGTTCATTTTCGCACGTCACTAGGACTGTAGATTTGAATAATACGATAATAGCTGCAAGGCCCGTTGAAGAATTAGACACCAGTGGAGAGATTAGGTCAGCAAATAGTTCGACGTTGGCAACTCCACCGTTCAGTAGCATTAGTGCACGAGGAGTAGTAGAGGCTTTTCGACAACACGATGTTCCTTTAAGGCCGCCAGGACAGGCAAATCTACAAACCAGAGGAGTTACACAAGAGGACCTGAGAAACCTTGGGGATCGGCTAATGAATTTAGTTCCACGAATTATTCAACAGACTCTACAGCCAAATATGCAACATCAAACTACAAACAACGCTACTATGGGAAACACTAGTCCATTGCCGGATTTTAGCCAACCACCACCATCAATTTCACATCCGTCGCAACGACAAGTGCAGATTCACCCATGGAATAATTTCACTACGTATCCAAATCATAGTTATTACAATAATTTACCATCAGCGGCAGACCATCAAGCTAATCGTTTTTCAACCACTCATAGAGATCAAACAGCACCAAGTTCCAGTCTACGAATTGATAGATGGGGAATAATTTTTGACGGGACTAAACATTCAATCAGTGTAGAAGACTTTGTGTTTCGGATAGAAACTTTACAGATAGACCATAGATGCGATTGGATGGATATTTTGAGATCATTTCACTTGTTATTGAGAGGACCAGCCCTTGATTGGTTTTGGGATCATCGACGTTTTAATAGTGTAACTAGGTGGCAAAGTTTCAAAGCTGCTTTGATAACACAGTTTCATCGTTTCGATAGTGACTTCGACATACAACGCAAAATTTTAGATAGACGACAACAAAATCAAGAAACTTTCGATGACTTTTATAACTCAGTAATTCGGTTGAGGAACCAACTTCGTACCCCAATGAGTGAAAACGACCTAGCCAGTATCATGAAAGGAAATCTTAAATCTTCCATGGCGCAGTTACTTTTCCCAATACACGTCAGAGGCTTAGCCGAATTCGTTAAAGAATGCCGCCGCGCAGAAAATCTTTTAAATGATCAACGTCGTTTTAACCACTCGAACCGCTATCCAGTGAAGACCGTGAATGAAATCGAACTTGAAGATATTGGAGAAGAGGCAACACCAGCTATAGACGCATTGAATTCAGGCCCTAGGAAATTGATATGTTGGAATTGCAAAGTGGAAGGTCATACCTTTATGGACTGTGAGGAAGAAAGAAGAAACTTATTTTGTTATAAGTGTGGTCTTGAGAATACGGTTACACCCAGATGTCCAGTTTGTCAGGGAAACCTCAAAGCGAACCTGTCTCGTGTTGGGATAGAGGCACGTTCCAGGACAACTTATCCCAAGGAAAATTAAACGCTGTCAACCACACAAATCATCAATTAGTCACAGAACACGCGACCATCATACAGGCAAATCGTAATAAAGATAAGCAAGAATCAAATCATCATATTAAACCACTACATATTCGAGTTAAAGAGTACCAGCAAGCGAGAGAAAGGATTTTTGGACCACCAAGTAGAATAGCAAAGACGCGTAATCGTTATAATCAGCGAAGGAAAACCAGATTTGAGATCGTTGAAGCTAGAATTCATGAAGGACCCGATAATAGGATCTACACCACAGTTGAAATCAACGGCCATAAAATAGAAGGTTTGCTCGATAGTGGGGCAACAGTGACAGTATTAGAAAAAGACTGTTTGGATTTCATAGAAAAAGCCAAGTTGCTAGTACATCCGTTTAAATCCGAGATCAGAACAGCTGATGGTCATGTAAACCCGATAATAGGACGTGTGAGGTACGAAATATCATGCAAGAATTTGAAAAAGCCCATTGATTTCTTTCTCGTGCCTACGCTTAAACTACCACTGTACTTAGGACTTGATTTTATTAAAGCATTTAACTTGATTCGCTATGAACTTAATAGTTTAGAAACCAACTCTGAAGAGAATCTAGAGAACACATATCCGCGCAAACATAATTTGGACCAGTACCAGCAAGGCTCACTACAAAAAGCAATTGATCTATTTCCCTGTTTTACAATTAAAGGATTAGGGAAGACATCGTTGGAAACACATGTAATTGACACGGGTGAAGCAGTACCTGTAAAGGAAAAACATTACCCGGTATCCCCAGCGGTACAAAAATTAATGTATGGAGAGCTAGACAGAATGCTAAGTTTGGGTGTGATTGAAGCAAGTGAGAGCCCTTGGAATAACCGAGTGACAGTGGTGCTGAAGAAAGATAAGGTAAGAATTTGCTTGGATGCAAGAAGACTTAATGCGTTAACCACGAAGGATGCATATCCGCTACCACACATCGAGGGACTGTTGAGCCGACTAGGAGAAACGTATTTCATTTCGAGCATTGACCTGAAGGATGCATTTTGGCAAATACCTCTAGCTAAGCAGAGCCGAGAAAAAACAGCTTTCACTGTACCGGGGAGGCCTTTATATCAGTTCACCGTAATGCCTTTTGGTTTATGCAACGCGGCACAAAGACTTTGTCGGCTAATGGACAAAGCCATACCAGCACGTCTACGGGAGAGAGTATTTGTGTACCTCGACGATTTATTAGTCGTGTCAGCAACCTTCGAGGAACATATTCGTCTACTGGTGGAAGTTGCAAATTGTCTTAATCAAGCGGGGTTAACCATAAACGTAAACAAATCTAAATTCTGTTGCAGTGAGCTTAAATATCTGGGATACATTGTCGGAGGAGGACATCTTAAACCTGATCCAGAAAAAGTCAAGGCCATAATCGAGTTGCAATATCCGACCACCGCAAAGCAAGTACGCAGTTTTCTGTTAACCACCGGTTGGTATCGCAGGTTTATTTCCGATTATGCCGCCATTACTTCGCCAATCAGCGATACATTGAAGAAAGGGAAAAAGTTTTTATTTAATGAAGAGGCAAAGAGAGCATTTGATAAATTAAAAGAGTGTTTGACTGATAGTCCTGTGTTAACACATCCGAATTTCGATAGGCAGTTTTGCATACAATGTGATGCTTCAGACATAGGTATGGGAGCCGTATTGTTTCAAGAAGATCCGGAAAGTGGCGAACATCCGATCGCGTTCTTTTCTAAAAAGTTTACATCTGCGCAGAAAAACTATTCAGTAACAGAGCGTGAATGCCTAGCCGTAGTTTCTGCGATCAAACGTTTCCGACCATACGTTGAACTTATGAACTTTGTTGTAATTACCGACCACTCCGCATTGAAATGGTTGATGACTCAGAGAGACCTAAGCGGGAGATTAGCTCGTTGGAGTCTTCAACTACAGTCCTTTTCGTTTGAGATAAGACACCGCAAGGGAGCGCAAAACATAGTACCTGATACCTTATCACGTAACCCCATTGATGAACTTGACTATACCTACAATTGTTGGATAGATATTACGTCTCCGGAATTCGAAAATGCAGATTATAAAGAGTTAATCACGACAGTACAGGAAAATCAAAATAGGCTACCTGATATTAAAGTCATCGACAATAGGGTATACAAACGCACAACACCCTACGATGGTAATTTATTGAAGGAAGAGCACGCCTGGAAGTTATGGGTACCTTCTGCTTTAACAGAGAAGATCATAAAAGACGCACATCAACCACCAACAGCAAGTCATGGTGGCATTGCAAAAACCATACATCGTATAAGGGAGTACTTCTATTGGCCACATTTAAATGTTCAAGTGCGAGAGTTCATTAATAAGTGTGATACATGTAAAGAATGCAAACCAGCCAACACCATCTTGAAACCACCAATGGGCAAAGAACCAGACGCATGAAGGCCATTCCAGAGGATTTATGTAGACTTCTTAGGGCCTTATACTCGTTCTAAAAGAGGAAACTGTTATATTTTCATCGTGTTGGACTATTTTTCGAAGTACGTGTTTTTGAAAGCAATGTCAAAAGCGAATTCTAAGAACGTTGTTAACTTTTTAATACAAGAGATTTTTTATAAATTCGGATGCCCTGAAGTACTAGTCTCAGACAATGGACAACAGTTTGTCAGTAGAGAGTTCACACAGCTAATGGAATGCTTTGGGATACAACACATTCGCACTGCCAGCTATGCGCCACAAACAAATGCATCGGAAAGAGTGAATCAATCCGTGTTAGCAGCTATTCGCTCATATCTAGATAAAAGTCAATCCGACTGGGACTTACACCTGAGTGAGATCGAATGCGCACTAAGATCAGCAGTACACGCCGCTATAGGTACAACGCCATATTTTGTTCTCTTCGGAACAAATATGATCACACACGCCTCAGCATACAAGTTAGCTCGGAAATTGCAACTAATAGAAGACTCAGAGAACCGAATTGAGAACAAGAGTGATTATATGGAGATTGTAAGGGATAATGTCAAACAAAATTTACAGCGAAGTTATCAAACCAATGCAGGAAGGTATAACGTGAGATGCCGTAATACTCGTTTTCGTCCTGGACAGGAAGTGTTCAGACGGAATTTTCAACTGTCAGACTTCACAAAACAAATATCCGCTAAGCTGTGTAAGAAATTTGTTAAATGCAGGATAATCAAAGCAGTAGGACAGAATCTGTACGAGATAGAGAACCTACAAGGAAAATATCAAGGAGTGTTCCACGCAAAAGACTTGAAAGCTTAAAGAGATAAATGATAAGTGCAAACTTAGAATTTATCATATTAGCAAACCAAGTTTGCTAATATGATAAATTATCCGAAGTTTGAGGATGTGTGCCGTGTTGACAACACTTCTCCATTACGACCAACGATTACAGCCCTGTGCGGCGAAATTCATATATAGTTACCATATCAACAAAAATCTAACTAATCGTGACTATTGACTACAATTGCTACCAATGCGATCAACCGTGCAAGTCAAGGTTGGCAGCAATGATGGTGACGTGGCACGAAGTCAGCGAGTGTAGGTATAAAAATGGCGATATCCGCAACGGTCTTTCTTTCTAAGGACAAACGTGTATGAAGGCAGTTGTGGTGCGGAAAAATATTGTAAGTATCCAATTTGAGTAAAGTGAAAAAAAAATCATTGTGAGAAAAAGTATCAAATTTTGTTGAAAAAGGTGTAGAAAGTGCTAAGAACGTGCAGCAGTGCCAGAAAGGAGAAGAAGTATTGATCAAGAGGACGGAAGCGGTGGCGTTATGATTATCGGGGACGGAGCGATTATAGTGGATGACTGGAAGCAACGCGTTTTAACAACGGCCTTAAAAAGGTTTCAGCACAGTGACGCCAGAAAGCAACTTTGGTTTCACTAGTGCGAAACAGGCATAAGGAAAGGAAAAGCGGTTCACCAGCAACAAATTTGCATCAACACCAATGCTTGATGGCAACCTAATATTTCATGGGCACCAAGATCTCTCCCCTCTATAATTTGCATCACTGCTAAGTATTCCCGCCACCAAAAGTTTTCATCACGATCGCAATTAAAATCAGCACCAAAATAGCCGTCGTCATCCACAGTTTCTCCGCGGCACCAAAATTTTAACACCAAAAATTCAAGTCCTTTTATCACCATTGCGACCCCACCACCAAATTTGATTGACAGAAAATTTTTATGTGATTTTTATCCAGCTTCAGCAACCACATGTGTTTTTTTTACTTTTCAACGCCATAATTGTACACTAAATAGACAGCAATAAATTTTCGTCTAGAGGTGTTTTTCATCAAATTTTTCGACACAAGTTTTTCATCGCCGGAGTGTTCATCACCACCGAATTTCTATTCGCAACAAAAATTAAAACTTCATCACTACCTACAGCTCCAGCGACCGCCACCAAACAAACTTCGTGTACACAGCATCACCGTAAGTCGATCCAACGCCCCAGCTACATTCATTTTGGTGTACCACAGCAAGGGAAGTAACCATTATCAGAATCCAGATTTCGACGGTGCCGACAAAACTCCAGCTACACTACAGAACTACTGTGACAACCTCAACCAACAACAAGCCTACCCAGTTTCCATCCAACGCTACGAGTATACTCCACGGTAGAGTGCAACCACGAGTCAACCAAAGAAGCCAGGCAACCGAAGCAGTTATCATAAGATAAGTATTCGATTGTTTCCTTTTTTTAATATCATATTTTACATGACCGCGAATGTATACTACGTTTATACGCAGCTAATTCACAAATAAGTTTTTAATCAGTACTTGTTTTCGTGAGTTAGCTAATCGCCAATAAAAATTTTATTTACTTTTATACGGCAATTTTTGTTATTTGAAATATTTTATTCGCAAACAACCTGCACGTATAAACGTAGTAATAGGCAAAACGCCCTAGTGAATTTAGTTATAAAAGTGAACGCAATGTAATGTTAGAGTTGGTAGATGAGAGGTTGGGTCAAATATAACTAACTGATGATTTACCCTAATGATTTAAACACCAGTAGACTGGAACTTAGAATTACAAAAACAAAAACGAATTGTTAAGTTAAGAAAAATCTGCATTTGAATTAATATACATAGTTTGTTTATATAAGTTTAAACGTAACCAAGTCCGGCAAATTCAGAAAAGCATAGCCAATGGGCATAAGTCTTTTTGTAATACATACATATAGTTTTTTAATTAAATTTATAATGAATTTCAAAATATGTTGTTAAAGTGTTAGTAAAGCGGAAGGGGTGAGTATTCATCGGTGATGTGCAAACGTAAGGGGCAGTTGGTGGATTTTAATCCAATTGCCATGGTTAGGGGAGGGTAAGGAGCCCTGTCATCTAGGCTCCCAGGAACAATTCGCTAAAATTTTCTTTTTCAGTCGCTGGCACAATTGGATGTTTCGTTTGGATCGTCTGACCCACTCAGTCACTACAACGTACCACCGCCCAAGCCCGACGAGCCAAAGCCGTGCATTAGCTTACAAAGTTGTCAGTGACGTAGTGACTGGAGTGAAAGTTAACATCTCTAAGACGATATTTTCTATCCGCGTTGTTGCAGGCAAGAAAACAGTGAGTTAAATTTTTAGATTTAATCATGTGTGTGTGGTGATAACAATCGTGCCCATCCTGACAGCAACAACGATAGAATTGAAAATCGCAAACGTGACAGTCTATTAAAAATAAATATGGCGCCCAACGTGGGGCACGGCCTTGAACTAGCTTGAATGCAAAGCTAGTCAAGATTATCCACATGTTGTTATAATTACAGGGTGTAAGTACGAGTCTTTGGTTTTAAAATTAGTTGGTGAGTCCAGATGTCAACCCAATGGTAGACCTGTTTGCCACCAACTTGAATTAGTTCGGTTTTTGTAAGTCATAGAGATCCAGCGAGAGGGTACTCTATTTGCGACAAAAATCTGCGCTACTTTCAGAGGAGATGTGACGTAAGTCAAATTTTTATATTTTGGAAAATTTTCGCGACGTTAGCCATCTCATCTGAACAACACCGTCACTATTTTCGGAAACCACTTTTTAATTATAACTTAGCTGGTTTTAGCGATTGTCCAGTATAGTTTACACATCACCAAGTGAATACCGCCTACCGCACGCTTTTGAATTTTGGCTTATTTAAATTTGAACCAGTTTACTGATATTCAATAAGAATTAAGGTAAAATACATGCTAAAATAAAACTTAGCATAACGTTAGAACAAAATTTGTTTTGCTTAACCATAATAATTTTGAAATTATAGTGTTCGCCAACATAATCATTGCATTGAATTATTTTAATCATTGGTGAAATTTCACAATCATATAAATAAAGAAAAAAAGAAAATTTTATACATATATAAACTTTTAAAGGGAGGTAACAATACTTATCTTACAAATTGAATTTTCTCATTACGGATTTATATCAAAACTGATATATACTTGATTAACCTTGAAAGAGAAATCAGTACGTAGCTTATGAATTCATTTTACTTCGTTACTTGATTTAAATGAAAACTTTTTTAATATCAATAATTGCATTATTAATTTTAATACATACATTTACCCCAATATATCAACGCTTAAATTACAAGTTAAAATTTTTATTATCTGATTTTTATATAACCATTCGATTCAACAACTTAGTGGTAATATATAACCACACATATTTGAGTAAATCTCGGTATTTGAAAATTTTTGTCTAAACAACAGGTAAGGTTGTTATATTAACTTGTAGGGTTGTTTCGGTTTAGTTAATTTGGTTCAGTCATGGTTGAAACACGTTCTACTACTAGTAGAGGAAAAAATCCCGAGGGGACAACAGCAGCGCATACTGCAGTAACCACGAGCATTACAACAACTAGTTCATTTTCGCACGTCACTAGGACTGTAGATTTGAATAATACGATAATAGCTGCAAGGCCCGTTGAAGAATTAGACACCAGTGGAGAGATTAGGTCAGCAAATAGTTCGACGTTGGCAACTCCACCGTTCAGTAGCATTAGTGCACGAGGAGTAGTAGAGGCTTTTCGACAACACGATGTTCCTTTAAGGCCGCCAGGACAGGCAAATCTACAAACCAGAGGAGTTACACAAGAGGACCTGAGAAACCTTGGGGATCGGCTAATGAATTTAGTTCCACGAATTATTCAACAGACTCTACAGCCAAATATGCAACATCAAACTACAAACAACGCTACTATGGGAAACACTAGTCCATTGCCGGATTTTAGCCAACCACCACCATCAATTTCACATCCGTCGCAACGACAAGTGCAGATTCACCCATGGAATAATTTCACTACGTATCCAAATCATAGTTATTACAATAATTTACCATCAGCGGCAGACCATCAAGCTAATCGTTTTTCAACCACTCATAGAGATCAAACAGCACCAAGTTCCAGTCTACGAATTGATAGATGGGGAATAATTTTTGACGGGACTAAACATTCAATCAGTGTAGAAGACTTTGTGTTTCGGATAGAAACTTTACAGATAGACCATAGATGCGATTGGATGGATATTTTGAGATCATTTCACTTGTTATTGAGAGGACCAGCCCTTGATTGGTTTTGGGATCATCGACGTTTTAATAGTGTAACTAGGTGGCAAAGTTTCAAAGCTGCTTTGATAACACAGTTTCATCGTTTCGATAGTGACTTCGACATACAACGCAAAATTTTAGATAGACGACAACAAAATCAAGAAACTTTCGATGACTTTTATAACTCAGTAATTCGGTTGAGGAACCAACTTCGTACCCCAATGAGTGAAAACGACCTAGCCAGTATCATGAAAGGAAATCTTAAATCTTCCATGGCGCAGTTACTTTTCCCAATACACGTCAGAGGCTTAGCCGAATTCGTTAAAGAATGCCGCCGCGCAGAAAATCTTTTAAATGATCAACGTCGTTTTAACCACTCGAACCGCTATCCAGTGAAGACCGTGAATGAAATCGAACTTGAAGATATTGGAGAAGAGGCAACACCAGCTATAGACGCATTGAATTCAGGCCCTAGGAAATTGATATGTTGGAATTGCAAAGTGGAAGGTCATACCTTTATGGACTGTGAGGAAGAAAGAAGAAACTTATTTTGTTATAAGTGTGGTCTTGAGAATACGGTTACACCCAGATGTCCAGTTTGTCAGGGAAACCTCAAAGCGAACCTGTCTCGTGTTGGGATAGAGGCACGTTCCAGGACAACTTATCCCAAGGAAAATTAAACGCTGTCAACCACACAAATCATCAATTAGTCACAGAACACGCGACCATCATACAGGCAAATCGTAATAAAGATAAGCAAGAATCAAATCATCATATTAAACCACTACATATTCGAGTTAAAGAGTACCAGCAAGCGAGAGAAAGGATTTTTGGACCACCAAGTAGAATAGCAAAGACGCGTAATCGTTATAATCAGCGAAGGAAAACCAGATTTGAGATCGTTGAAGCTAGAATTCATGAAGGACCCGATAATAGGATCTACACCACAGTTGAAATCAACGGCCATAAAATAGAAGGTTTGCTCGATAGTGGGGCAACAGTGACAGTATTAGAAAAAGACTGTTTGGATTTCATAGAAAAAGCCAAGTTGCTAGTACATCCGTTTAAATCCGAGATCAGAACAGCTGATGGTCATGTAAACCCGATAATAGGACGTGTGAGGTACGAAATATCATGCAAGAATTTGAAAAAGCCCATTGATTTCTTTCTCGTGCCTACGCTTAAACTACCACTGTACTTAGGACTTGATTTTATTAAAGCATTTAACTTGATTCGCTATGAACTTAATAGTTTAGAAACCAACTCTGAAGAGAATCTAGAGAACACATATCCGCGCAAACATAATTTGGACCAGTACCAGCAAGGCTCACTACAAAAAGCAATTGATCTATTTCCCTGTTTTACAATTAAAGGATTAGGGAAGACATCGTTGGAAACACATGTAATTGACACGGGTGAAGCAGTACCTGTAAAGGAAAAACATTACCCGGTATCCCCAGCGGTACAAAAATTAATGTATGGAGAGCTAGACAGAATGCTAAGTTTGGGTGTGATTGAAGCAAGTGAGAGCCCTTGGAATAACCGAGTGACAGTGGTGCTGAAGAAAGATAAGGTAAGAATTTGCTTGGATGCAAGAAGACTTAATGCGTTAACCACGAAGGATGCATATCCGCTACCACACATCGAGGGACTGTTGAGCCGACTAGGAGAAACGTATTTCATTTCGAGCATTGACCTGAAGGATGCATTTTGGCAAATACCTCTAGCTAAGCAGAGCCGAGAAAAAACAGCTTTCACTGTACCGGGGAGGCCTTTATATCAGTTCACCGTAATGCCTTTTGGTTTATGCAACGCGGCACAAAGACTTTGTCGGCTAATGGACAAAGCCATACCAGCACGTCTACGGGAGAGAGTATTTGTGTACCTCGACGATTTATTAGTCGTGTCAGCAACCTTCGAGGAACATATTCGTCTACTGGTGGAAGTTGCAAATTGTCTTAATCAAGCGGGGTTAACCATAAACGTAAACAAATCTAAATTCTGTTGCAGTGAGCTTAAATATCTGGGATACATTGTCGGAGGAGGACATCTTAAACCTGATCCAGAAAAAGTCAAGGCCATAATCGAGTTGCAATATCCGACCACCGCAAAGCAAGTACGCAGTTTTCTGTTAACCACCGGTTGGTATCGCAGGTTTATTTCCGATTATGCCGCCATTACTTCGCCAATCAGCGATACATTGAAGAAAGGGAAAAAGTTTTTATTTAATGAAGAGGCAAAGAGAGCATTTGATAAATTAAAAGAGTGTTTGACTGATAGTCCTGTGTTAACACATCCGAATTTCGATAGGCAGTTTTGCATACAATGTGATGCTTCAGACATAGGTATGGGAGCCGTATTGTTTCAAGAAGATCCGGAAAGTGGCGAACATCCGATCGCGTTCTTTTCTAAAAAGTTTACATCTGCGCAGAAAAACTATTCAGTAACAGAGCGTGAATGCCTAGCCGTAGTTTCTGCGATCAAACGTTTCCGACCATACGTTGAACTTATGAACTTTGTTGTAATTACCGACCACTCCGCATTGAAATGGTTGATGACTCAGAGAGACCTAAGCGGGAGATTAGCTCGTTGGAGTCTTCAACTACAGTCCTTTTCGTTTGAGATAAGACACCGCAAGGGAGCGCAAAACATAGTACCTGATACCTTATCACTTAACCCCATTGATGAACTTGACTATACCTACAATTGTTGGATAGATATTACGTCTCCGGAATTCGAAAATGCAGATTATAAAGAGTTAATCACGACAGTACAGGAAAATCAAAATAGGCTACCTGATATTAAAGTCATCGACAATAGGGTATACAAACGCACAACACCCTACGATGGTAATTTATTGAAGGAAGAGCACGCCTGGAAGTTATGGGTACCTTCTGCTTTAACAGAGAAGATCATAAAAGACGCACATCAACCACCAACAGCAAGTCATGGTGGCATTGCAAAAACCATACATCGTATAAGGGAGTACTTCTATTGGCCACATTTAAATGTTCAAGTGCGAGAGTTCATTAATAAGTGTGATACATGTAAAGAATGCAAACCAGCCAACACCATCTTGAAACCACCAATGGGCAAAGAACCAGACGCATCAAGGCCATTCCAGAGGATTTATGTAGACTTCTTAGGGCCTTATACTCGTTCTAAAAGAGGAAACTGTTATATTTTCATCGTGTTGGACTATTTTTCGAAGTACGTGTTTTTGAAAGCAATGTCAAAAGCGAATTCTAAGAACGTTGTTAACTTTTTAATACAAGAGATTTTTTATAAATTCGGATGCCCTGAAGTACTAGTCTCAGACAATGGACAACAGTTTGTCAGTAGAGAGTTCACACAGCTAATGGAATGCTTTGGGATACAACACATTCGCACTGCCAGCTATGCGCCACAAACAAATGCATCGGAAAGAGTGAATCAATCCGTGTTAGCAGCTATTCGCTCATATCTAGATAAAAGTCAATCCGACTGGGACTTACACCTGAGTGAGATCGAATGCGCACTAAGATCAGCAGTACACGCCGCTATAGGTACAACGCCATATTTTGTTCTCTTCGGAACAAATATGATCACACACGCCTCAGCATACAAGTTAGCTCGGAAATTGCAACTAATAGAAGACTCAGAGAACCGAATTGAGAACAAGAGTGATTATATGGAGATTGTAAGGGATAATGTCAAACAAAATTTACAGCGAAGTTATCAAACCAATGCAGGAAGGTATAACGTGAGATGCCGTAATACTCGTTTTCGTCCTGGACAGGAAGTGTTCAGACGGAATTTTCAACTGTCAGACTTCACAAAACAAATATCCGCTAAGCTGTGTAAGAAATTTGTTAAATGCAGGATAATCAAAGCAGTAGGACAGAATCTGTACGAGATAGAGAACCTACAAGGAAAATATCAAGGAGTGTTCCACGCAAAAGACTTGAAAGCTTAAAGAGATAAATGATAAGTGCAAACTTAGAATTTATCATATTAGCAAACCAAGTTTGCTAATATGATAAATTATCCGAAGTTTGAGGATGTGTGCCGTGTTGACAACACTTCTCCATTACGACCAACGATTACAGCCCTGTGCGGCGAAATTCATATATAGTTACCATATCAACAAAAATCTAACTAATCGTGACTATTGACTACAATTGCTACCAATGCGATCAACCGTGCAAGTCAAGGTTGGCAGCAATGATGGTGACGTGGCACGAAGTCAGCGAGTGTAGGTATAAAAATGGCGATATCCGCAACGGTCTTTCTTTCTAAGGACAAACGTGTATGAAGGCAGTTGTGGTGCGGAAAAATATTGTAAGTATCCAATTTGAGTAAAGTGAAAAAAAAATCATTGTGAGAAAAAGTATCAAATTTTGTTGAAAAAGGTGTAGAAAGTGCTAAGAACGTGCAGCAGTGCCAGAAAGGAGAAGAAGTATTGATCAAGAGGACGGAAGCGGTGGCGTTATGATTATCGGGGACGGAGCGATTATAGTGGATGACTGGAAGCAACGCGTTTTAACAACGGCCTTAAAAAGGTTTCAGCACAGTGACGCCAGAAAGCAACTTTGGTTTCACTAGTGCGAAACAGGCATAAGGAAAGGAAAAGCGGTTCACCAGCAACAAATTTGCATCAACACCAATGCTTGATGGCAACCTAATATTTCATGGGCACCAAGATCTCTCCCCTCTATAATTTGCATCACTGCTAAGTATTCCCGCCACCAAAAGTTTTCATCACGATCGCAATTAAAATCAGCACCAAAATAGCCGTCGTCATCCACAGTTTCTCCGCGGCACCAAAATTTTAACACCAAAAATTCAAGTCCTTTTATCACCATTGCGACCCCACCACCAAATTTGATTGACAGAAAATTTTTATGTGATTTTTATCCAGCTTCAGCAACCACATGTGTTTTTTTACTTTTCAACGCCATAATTGTACACTAAATAGACAGCAATAAATTTTCGTCTAGAGGTGTTTTTCATCAAATTTTTCGACACAAGTTTTTCATCGCCGGAGTGTTCATCACCACCGAATTTCTATTCGCAACAAAAATTAAAACTTCATCACTACCTACAGCTCCAGCGACCGCCACCAAACAAACTTCGTGTACACAGCATCACCGTAAGTCGATCCAACGCCCCAGCTACATTCATTTTGGTGTACCACAGCAAGGGAAGTAACCATTATCAGAATCCAGATTTCGACGGTGCCGACAAAACTCCAGCTACACTACAGAACTACTGTGACAACCTCAACCAACAACAAGCCTACCCAGTTTCCATCCAACGCTACGAGTATACTCCACGGTAGAGTGCAACCACGAGTCAACCAAAGAAGCCAGGCAACCGAAGCAGTTATCATAAGATAAGTATTCGATTGTTTCCTTTTTTTAATATCATATTTTACATGACCGCGAATGTATACTACGTTTATACGCAGCTAATTCACAAATAAGTTTTTAATCAGTACTTGTTTTCGTGAGTTAGCTAATCGCCAATAAAAATTTTATTTACTTTTATACGGCAATTTTTGTTATTTGAAATATTTTATTCGCAAACAACCTGCACGTATAAACGTAGTAATAGGCAAAACGCCCTAGTGAATTTAGTTATAAAAGTGAACGCAATGTAATGTTAGAGTTGGTAGATGAGAGGTTGGGTCAAATATAACTAACTGATGATTTACCCTAATGATTTAAACACCAGTAGACTGGAACTTAGAATTACAAAAACAAAAACGAATTGTTAAGTTAAGAAAAATCTGCATTTGAATTAATATACATAGTTTGTTTATATAAGTTTAAACGTAACCAAGTCCGGCAAATTCAGAAAAGCATAGCCAATGGGCATAAGTCTTTTTGTAATACATACATATAGTTTTTTAATTAAATTTATAATGAATTTCAAAATATGTTGTTAAAGTGTTAGTAAAGCGGAAGGGGTGAGTATTCATCGGTGATGTGCAAACGTAAGGGGCAGTTGGTGGATTTTAATCCAATTGCCATGGTTAGGGGAGGGTAAGGAGCCCTGTCATCTAGGCTCCCAGGAACAATTCGCTAAAATTTTCTTTTTCAGTCGCTGGCACAATTGGATGTTTCGTTTGGATCGTCTGACCCACTCAGTCACTACAACGTACCACCGCCCAAGCCCGACGAGCCAAAGCCGTGCATTAGCTTACAAAGTTGTCAGTGACGTAGTGACTGGAGTGAAAGTTAACATCTCTGAGACGATATTTTCTATCCGCGTTGTTGCAGGCAAGAACACAGTGAGTTAAATTTTTAGATTTAATCATGTGTGTGTGGTGATAACAATCGTGCCCATCCTGACAGCAACAACGATAGAATTGAAAATCGCAAACGTGACAAGCTACTTATACGACCGGAAATTTGTTATCAAAGAAGGTGATTTTACAAGTCTCTCACAGTCAATCGGAGCAGGAGTTGACCAAGGTAGCATTCTAGGACCCACTCTATATTTGATTTACGCATCTGACATGCCAACGATATCCGGAATCCATACTTCAACTTTTGCATATGACACAGCTTTTTGCAGCGTTCATGAAAACCATCAAGAAACTTCACGAAATTTGCAGCAGTATATTTCATTATTAGAGAAATGGTTGAAACTTTGGAAAATAAAAGTTAATGAACAAAAATGTACTCACGTTACATTCACACTGCGTAAGCAAACATGTTCGGCTCTCCAAATTAACAATACAACTATTCCGCAGCATAATGAAGTTAAATACCTTGGTATTTACCTCGACCGTAGGCTAACGTGGAAGCCTCACATTGATGCGAAAGTCACTCAGTTGAAATTAAAAGCAGCGCAACTAAATTGGCTTATGAGCCGAAATTCGACATTGAAGTTGGACTGCAAACTTTTGTTATATAACGCAATTTTAAAGCCTATATGGTGCTACGGAGTTCAATTATGGGGAACCGCCTCAACATCTAACATTGAAAAAATTCAAAGACGACAAAACCAAATTCTTCGTACAATTACTGCAGCTCCATGGTACGTAAGAAACTCACGAATTCACAAGGATCTGTGTGTTCCGCTGGTAACTGACGAGTTCTCTAAGTATGCCACTAGGTATATCAGTAAACTGGAACTTCACCCAAATCCTCTTGCACGCAACATACTTAATTTTGGCGGCCACTCTCGGTTGAGAAGAAGGGATACCGTTGCCACCATCAGAGCGTTAAGTAGGTGATTTTACCGATATAATATGCGCATAATAAAACTTTTTTGTCTAGCATTGGCTGGACTTAGTTAGTTTATTGTATTTAGTATTAAGATTTGAATACTTATTGTTAGTTCATATTTTGAAGATTCAATAAATAAATGAATGACAAAAAAAAAAAAAAAAAAAAATTATTGGGGTGGTCAATTTGCGATAACTTCATCCCGCAAAAGTAATCTTAGTCGTTTTGTATATGCAAGATAAATTGTGAAAATTGGTTCAAAAATGAAGTTGCTTGATAATCAATTATTGGAGCTAGCAATTTTCTTCCTCTCCCTCTTCTTGTCAGAAAAATAAACATTAGTAAAAGTTTTCTGTATACAAAAAGAATTTTAAAAATTGGTCCACAAATGCCGAAGTTATTTGAAAATGAATTTTTGGGAGCGTGCTCAACTTTGATGTAATATCCTTTATATGAAAAAGTAATTTTGAAAATTGGTCTACAAATACCGAAGTTATTTGATAATCAATTATGGGGAGGACAATTTCGTACACGCCCCCAATTTTCCAAAATATAGTAAATAAAAAAATTATTGACCTCTGATATACAAAAGGAATTTTGAAAATTGCTTCATAAACACTGAAGTTATTTGACAATCAATTATTGGAGTGGGCAATTGGCGATAACTTGATAACTCCAAAATAATCTTAGTCGTTTTGCACATGCAGAAAAAAATTTTGAAATTTAAAAAATGGAGAAGTTATGACCATTTATATTAAAAAAGTCTGTTAAAAATGTTGTGAAAGAAATAACATAATTTAAAATAGGGGGCGTAGAAGAAGGCGTGGTTGAAAAGTAGCCTATAATTCACACAAGTGTTCCATTCAACTACTGTGAAAATTTCAGGAAGATTGGTCCAGCATTCTGGCAGATCTTAAGGTACAAACAAAGAAACAAACACATTCAATTTTATATATTAAGATTAGTTTAAAAATTTAATATTAATGCTAAGATCATTTACATACATACTTATATTTGTTGTTCTTTATAACGGACCACATTTGTTCATAAATTAATTTCGTGGTACAAATTAAGAATACAAAACAGTATTAGGGAGTTGAGTTAAAACTTTAGTGGAATAAAGATCTTATTATACAAAGTCTACATTGCGTTTAATTTGGAATTTAAACATACAATACTTTGTATGCAACAGACACAGAGTACCAAATTGTATACTCTTATCGCATTTACTTTTCGCATCGAACCTACTTTCGCATCACAATAGAGATTAACCCCCACGTCTCTCTGCCTGATATTTATACTTCTTTGTCGCCCTGTAAAATCATGAAATTTCCAGTTATTGATAATTCCAGAATCCACTGTACAAATACACACACACCGACATATGACTGCCAAACAACACGAACGCAAGAACAGCAAACAATAAGAGCGCAATACCCAGAACGGAACAACAATAAAATCATGTGGTTGATTTACTTGGAATGTTGCGTAATTTAAATCGTGTATTTTTGTTTGTGCATTATGCTTTCAGTTTGGGTTAGAAATTATACAAATTCGTAACAATATGTATATGGCTGATCTCATCATTTAGAAACTCCGGTAATTTACCAATATTTTTTATTTAATAAGTTTGCTCTTCTGAAGATATTGAAACTTTCCTGTCAATAGGAGTGATATATTTTTATTTATTTTAATTTAATTAAGACATATTTTGTTTTTGTTCAAAAAATTCGTTATTTTTCTGCTAATATGTATATGTTGCTTAGTTAAGTTAATAGCAAAATGTGTTGTATAACTAAATTATAAAATATAAGTTGACACATAATATTGTATTATTGGTTATTTTAATGTTCTTGTAAATAGTTTGTCTTATTACAAAAAAAAAAGAAAGAAAAAATATTACGTCAGGTTAATGGCAGTTTCCTGAAACTTCAAGACCTTTAAATTTTTTTCTTGCAACTAAAAATTTTCGCATTCCAACCAATAATGTACCTGAAGTTTGGCTGTTATCCATTATAGACACTCTAAATTAAATATAGACCTAAAACATTCCATAAAACGAAAAAAAGAAACAAACTGTGTTTGTCTTTTTTAATAAATTGTGGTAAAGTCACATGTTTTTCTTCGCTTGCATTAATGTTCTTTCTACTCTAGGCTTAAATAAAAAAAAAATAATACCCAACTTTTTCTACCCGCAGTAATTTTAATAATTTTGTTCTTAAAGCAACTAAAAAAATTATTTTTTACGAGCTTCTTCTAATCATTTTGTATAAAGCATTTATAAAAAAGTATACTTAAGTTGGACTTTAACTTTTTTGAAATGTTAAAAAAAAAACTTATAACGAAATTGATTCGACCATTGTAAACATACTTCGAACAAATAGCTAGTCTGAAATATGGATTTTTTTCTTTCAATGTGTTAAGACTTAAATATAAAACTTAAATAAGCTTAAAAGTAGACACAAAAATAGGCAAAGAAAGATTCAGAAATATGTATTACTTTTCTCAAGAAAAATATGAGTTAAAATTAAGATACATACATATTTTTAACAAGACTTAACAAAATGTAAAAATAATTTTGTTTTAATGAAGCAGTATATTTCTAGGACAGTCCTATTTAGGAAAGATTGAAATTCAATTTGTTCGATTAATTATTTTAGAACTGTGTAAGCTATATATATATATATATATATATATATATATATATATATATATATATATATATATATATATATATATATATATATATATATATATATATATATATATATATATATATATATATATATATATATATATATATATATATATATATATATATATATATATATATATATATATATATATATATATATATATATATATATATATATATATATATATATATATATATATATATATATATATATATATATATATATATATATATATATATATATATATATATATATATATATATATATATATATATATATATATATATATATATATATATATATATATATATATATATATATATATATATATATATATATATATATATATATATATATATATATATATATATATATATATATATATATATATATATATATATATATATATATATATATATATATATATATATATATATATATATATATATATATATATATATATATATATATATATATATATATATATATATATATATATATATATATATATATATATATATATATATATATATATATATATATATATATATATATATATATATATATATATATATATATATATATATATATATATATATATATATATATATATATATATATATATATATATATATATATATATATATATATATATATATATATATATATATATATATATATATATATATATATATATATATATATATATATATATATATATATATATATATATATATATATATATATATATATATATATATATATATATATATATATATATATATATATATATATATATATATATATATATATATATATATATATATATATATATATATATATATATATATATATATATATATATATATATATATATATATATATATATATATATATATATATATATATATATATATATATATATATATATATATATATATAGGGTGTTTTTTTAAGCTAGATAGAACTTTAAATTGTAAAAAGTAACACAAAAAATTAAATTTTGATGAAACATTTTTTTTATTTGTTTCAGTATACTCTGACAAATCATCATGAATAGACTCACGCTTGAACAACGCTACGAAATTATCCAAATTTACTTTGAAAATCAGACCCGTTGTTTTATCGCAAAATTGTGTTCAGCGATGAGGCGCATTTTTGGCTTAACGGGTTTGTTAATAAGCAAAATTGCCGCATATGGAGTGAGACCAATCCACAAGAGACCCTACAGACTCCATTACATCCAGAAAAATGCACTGTTTGGTGCGGTTTTCATGCTGGTGGCATCATCGGACCTTATTTCTTCAAAAATGAGGCCGGAGCTCGCGTTACGGTCAATGGAGATCGTTACCGCACCATGATCAATGATTTTTTGTTTGAAAATATGGATGACATTGATCCGGAGGAGATGTGGTTTCAACAGGATGGCGCTACGTGCCATACGGCGAACGCAACCATCGACTTACTGAAATCAAAATTTGGCGATAAGTTGATTTCGAGAAATGGACCTGTCAATTGGCCTCCAAGGTCGTGCGATTTGACACCTCTCGATTATTTCCTGTGGGGCTACGTGAAGTCACTGGTTTATGCTGATAAACCAGCAACAATTGACGCCTTGGAGGCCAGCATTGTTCGTGTTGTTCGTGACATACGGCCAGCAGTGCTCGAAAAAGTGGCCCAAAATTGGACGTCCAGAATGCGCTTCGTCAAGAACAGCCGCGGTGCCCATATGCCCGAAATCATTTTCAAATGTTAATGTCACGTATTGATCTTTCGAATAAAAAAAAATTTTGATTACAATTTAATTTTTTGTGTTATTTTTTACAATTTCAAGTTCTATCGGGCTTAAAAAAACACCCTATATATATATATATATATATATATATATATATGTATATATATATATATATATATATATATATATATATATATATATATATATATATATATATATATATATATATATATATATATATATATATATATATATATATATATATATATATATATATATATATATATATATATATATATATATATATATATATATATATATATATATATATATATATATATATATATATATATATATATATATATATATATATATATATATATATATATATATATATATATATATATATATATATATATATATATATATATATATATATATATATATATATATATATATATATATATATATATATATATATATATATATATATATATATATATATATATATATATATATATATATATATATATATATATATATATATATATATATATATATATATATATATATATATATATATATATATATATATATATATATATATATATATATATATATATATATATATATATATATATATATATATATATATATATATATATATATATATATATATATATATATATATATATTTTTATATAGAGAAAGAAGTGTTTTATATATATACCAATTATTATAATTTTTTTGTTGACAGGGACGCCTTTATCGCGACAAATTTAGTTTAGTTCCTTTCATGTAGCTTTCGTCGAAAGCTACAGTTTTCGTATTTTTAAGACAATTATTGGGCCGGTTGATTGCTGTAATATGAGTAAGCGCCAGGTGGATGGCCCTGTGGAGGCGCTCCTGGTGGAGGCATTTGCTGGGTGCCAGCTGGACGATATCCTTGATAGCTCTGAGGCGACGGTGGTGGATATTGTCCTTGGGGCGGCATGGATCCATAACCACCCTGCGACTGGTGATAGCCATGTTGAGGATATCCACTTCCGGGTGGTGGTGGTCCATAACCTTGGGGAGGTGGCGCACCATAAGGTGGTTGTGGAGCTCCTGGTGGAGATTGATATTGATTGGGCGCCATTGGTGGAACCTGGCCAGGGACACCGTTTGTAGAACTTGGTGGAGCCGTAGTATTGGGAGGCCCAGGTCCCGGTGCACCAGGTTGTCCATACGGCGATGGAGCCGCACTGGGCCCTGTAGTTGGCGGTGATGAATATGTCGGCTGTGGTCCTGATGGAGGTGGTCCACTGTTCGATGTAGGAGGATAGTTCTGTGTTTGCTGCTGCTGTTGTGACGATGGTGGTGGGGGACCTTGAGTTGGTTGTGTGTTTTGTTGAGAACCAGTTGTTTGAGTCTGCGGTGGTTGTGTTGTAACTGTCGTTGCAGTAACAGCACTAATGTTTGGAGTTTGAGTAGGCGGTGGTGTAGACTGCACACTAGAAGGCTGGGGTTGTGTTGGTGGCCCATTTGCTCCACTTACTGCCGGCGACTGGTTGGGTGATGGAGTTTGCCCAGGACTTGGAGATGAACTGTAGCCGCTTCCAGGAGGTGCATTCGATCCACCTGGTTGTTGTCCTCCTTGAGGTGGCGGACCTTGTCCTGGGTACCCTTGTGGACTGGGCCCAGCCTGCTGATAGGGTTGGTATGGCGACTGTGCGCTACTAGAGGGTGGTGGAGGTCCATAGCTTCCCGGTGGAGTATTAGCTGTCTGTCCATAGTTATTCGGAGGTGGAGCTCCGTAACCACCATAACCTATAGGCGTTGGAGGACCACCATTACCGCTTTGTGGTGGTCCGTACTGGGCTGGAGGTGGTGGACCTTGACCGCCAGCTGGCGGGCCGTACATTTGACCTGGTGGTGGTTGTTGTCCAAGTGGCAGCTGCTGGTTAGGTGGCGGAGCATATGATCCTGGTGGACCTTGCTGTCCTGGACTGCTACTGTAGGGGTGTTGCTGAGGTGGCCCACTAGCTGCTGATGTAGGTGGCATTCCTCCATGAGGTTGATATCCTGTTTGTGCGTTTGGTGGTGGAGGTCCATAGCCATGTGTTGGGGGCCCATAAGGATATCCGCTTTGTGGAGGGTATTGCGGCTGCTGCTGCGGTGGATACCCTGAATAATGGGAATGTTGTTGTTGTGGTGGTTGGTAAGTACCTCTATATTGGCCCTGTTGGGGTAACGGAGGTCCTTGTTGTTGTTGAGGCTGCTGTACCCCTTGCTGGTTAGGACCCTGTTGTTGCGGTGGTCCCTGACCTGTGGGTGCAGCTCCTGGGCCGGGAGGTCCGCTATTAGGACGTTGCTGATCTAAAAAAAAGCAGAATGCAAATATGTTAGGTGGACAAAAAAACATTTAGAAGGTTGTAGTAAACATATACGCGGATACACTCAAAGCATACAAACTTTTGAAATTTCATCAGCTTGTAATTGTTTGAGTTTTTTTTAATGTTTCTTGTGCGGGTGGTTATTGTTCATTTTTACATAAAATGAATGTATAAATGTCAGAGCTTATCACTCTAACATAATTGTTTTACTTCGTATGAGAAAATAGATATGCAATAAAGAAGAGAAGTACACTCAGTGTTTAAAAAACTGCAGTCAAAGTAGCAAGTCGTAAAGATTTTGCTTTTTTTCCAATTCTCAAAAGAAACACTGCGAAGACTTCTGAAGTCGACATGTTTGAACAGTTTTTAGTTTGACTGACTTCAACTTCGAATAAGTTCAGAAGTTAAAGAAAAGTTGTGTGTATTTTTTTATTTTTTTTTTTTGTTTACAATTGAATATTGTTGTCAGATCGTAATATGTATCCTTTTTGGGATGCTGGAGATTTAGTTTATTTTTTTTATGAAAAAAGTTTTATTTTGGAAATTTTTGCAGCTTACTTTTTTATAACGTTTAATCAAAATGGAACCAAAAGCAGAAACAAAATATTAAAAAAAAAATTCAAACAATTATATAAAGTTAATGTTTGAGAATATCTTTCAAAAATTTCCAAAGTCTACTGATGATTAGGGTAGTCCTATGAAATGTCGACATATAGATAGCTGGGAAACATAGAAAACAAGCTATTTATAATTTAAAAAAATATATATATTACATCACTACGTACAATACACCCATTGAAGTTGGAAAATATTATTCTGTTCAAAATAATAAAACACTTATTATTGCTAATTTTATACATTTAAATTATTACAGGTAACTTTTGCACAAGCATTTTCTGCGTTAAAGATCGCACTAATAGAGTATAGAAACTGTTTAAATGAGAAAACACTTTAAAATATATTGCTAGTGAGCTAGTGAAAAATACCTATTTGACCGATTCTGATATCGACATTTTTTTTTTGCAAGAAGATGAACCCATTAATACTTTTTTAATAACTTTTTGTTGAAACACATTATTTATTTACTTTGTTTGTAGTTCAGAATGTTTTTGGAGATCTTTTTGTTTTTCAATACATTTATTTCAAATAGGTGCATACTCATATGAATATACGAATTTCAAAATGCTTTAAAATCTATTTACTTACCTTACAAAGATACTTCTCAAATAAATTTAAAAAGAGGTGAACATTGGAATTATATTATTATTTAACATCACTCAGTACGCATGCACCAAAGAATTTACAGTATTTATAAAAGCAACATCCAACCAAAATAAAGCATCAACAAAGATTTTAACTTAAAGCGTACTTCAAACATCAGAGTCAAAAGAAAGCAAAACTTCTTTAACTTTAGCTTTCGAACTTATTAAAATTACAACTTTTCTTTAACTTCCGAACTTATTTGAAGTTGAATTCAGTCAAACCAAAAACTGCTCAAACATGTCTAATATAATGATATGACATGAAATGATTAAATAATTTGATTTTAGTATATACTTAGCTGGTGAGGCCTAACTTTTTTTATGTCAAACAAAAATGCAAAATCTTTATTACATATTTTTCCCAACGTTTCGTGAATTTTATGTTCACTTCTTCAGGGGATTTTGATGTGTGTGAAGATAAATATGCCGAGTTAAATATGTTTGACGTAATGGAATGACGTAACGACATATTTAAGTGTGAAGATAAATATGTTTGACGTAACGTCCCAACGAACTAACATGTTTGTTTATGTGTTTGAAATAACTCTTATTAAAAAAAAATACACAATACCTTAAAACGAAAAAAATTAGAGCGTCCTCTAAACGCTGATATAAGTGGCTGATCTCAATTGTATTTGGGAGTTTTTTAAAAAAAAATTTTAAATTTCCACTTAGTGGAAAATTTATGATCCGCGAAAGAATTTGCCCATATATGGGCACATTTTTGGTTGTCACTCAATAGGACCTTTTGGAATAGGAAGCCAAGAGTGTCCTCTAAACGCTGATATAAGTGGCTGATCTCAATTGTATTTGGGAGTTTTTTAAAAAAAATTTTAAATTTCCACTTAGTGGAAAATTCATGATCCGCGAAAGAATTTGCCCATATATGGGTCACTCAATAGGACCTTTTGGAATAGGAAGCCAAGAGTGTCCTCTAAACGCTGATATAAGTGGCTGATCTCAATTGTATTTGGGAGTTTTTTAAAAAAAATTTTAAATTTCCACTTAGTGGAAAATTCATGATCCGCGAAAAAAATTTGCCCATATATGGACACATTTTTCGTTGTCACTCAATAGGACCTTTTGGAATAGGAAGCCAAGAGTGTCCTCTAAACACTGATATAAGTGGCTGATCTCAATTGTATTTGGGAGTTATTGTTTATTGCACATTTTATATTGCGGTTGTCTGTTAATCCAGGTATATATTTGATGCTGTAATATTGTTTGCTTTCATTGTTAGGGTTGCCATTTCTATTACTTTTTGGATGATTTGGTGTATTTATGATATTTTTGATAAGATATGGCGGAAAACTATTTTTGGTTAGTATTTCCGAAATTTTCTTTATATTCTTGTTACAATAACAACATAACATTGGCTTTTAAACCAAATAAGACTTTAAGCACAATATTCACAAAAACAAAAACACCTATAGACAAACTACAACAAAACAACGTTGTCTATCAAATTCCATGTAAAGGTGATGATAACAACAGCTGTGATCTCGTTTACATAGGCACAACAAAAAGAAGTTTAGCAGTTAAGCTATGTACACACGGTTGTCAGATGGCACAACATTGTAAGATCTGGCAACATGCTGATAATGTAGTGACAATAAAAAATTGTCCCGCAGAAGTAAATTGTGTGCTCAGACGATCGTAAGAAAATCTTAAAATTTCATTGTCAGACTATGGTCTGACAAATAATTCATCTAACAAAAATTGTCAGTTCATACGGTTGTCAGATTGTTAGATGAAAAAAATTGCCAGACATGTTGTAAAACATTGCCACTTATGTATATCAACAGCCATCTGTTTGGCAGTATTGCCCATCAAACTTTTTTCTGACAATGATGCCATTGTCAGGTGCATTAATTTTATACATCTGACAATTAAAACTGAGCGTACAATACCAGCCAACTATCTGGCAATGTCGACGAAGAGTGTGTTCACGATTGTCAGATGCCTGACAACATTGTCGTCTTACAATTGATTGACAATGGTTTTTCTGACAACGTTGTAAGTTGAAAATTGGCAGTTCACACGATTGTAATACATTTTCAGACAATTTTACTGGCAATATTGTAAGATCTGACAACCGTGTGTACGTAGCTTTAGAATAAATGAACATAAGACAGACATTAATAAGAAAAAAGAAAGCACTGCTTTATTGCAATATACTGTACAAACCAAACATATACCCGACTTTAACAACATCAAAATACTGGGGCCAAATCACCGCATACACCAAATCACCCATATCATGGCATACGATATCGAATAAATTGTATTGCAATAATATAAAAAAGTTAAAGGATTTATTATTTGTATTCCTACTTTTAGGAAACGTATGGTCTTCAATCTATTACATTTTGTTTAATTTACGATCCAATATGCATCGTTTGCCATAGTTTAGATGTATCGTAATGTTATTCGATACGATAGCTAATTCGATATCGTATGCGGTGATTAGACCCCTGGACAAAGAAAATAATGTTAAAAAACGTTACACAACAGAAAGCTTAAGAATACAGCAAAAAATAAACAGAACAATGAACAAAAAAGAAGATACTGACAACTTAAGCGCCATTTATAATATTATTATAAAAAATAGTGCTTAAGGAAATTAGTGTATAAATGTTGTATTACTTGACTATAAATATAATTTCAATAATTTTGTGTTTAATGTTGTAAAATCACAAATATGTAAGTTTCTCAAATATTGTTTTCTACTTAAGATATTAATGTAATTTCATAAAAAACTTTCTTTTTAAAATCCCCTGAAGAAGTGAACATAAAATTCACGAAACGTTGGGAAAAATATGTAATAAAGATTTTACATTTTTATTGACATAAAAAAAGTTAGGCCTCACCACCTAAGTATATACTAAAAACAAATAACTAAATACGTTGGCCGAAAATATTACTACTATATATGATTAAATAATGTTCATGTCATGACATGCGTAACATATTTGTTAACCTATTGATTAGTGTAAATAAGTTTGCAACATTGGTAGATTAGTTTTAAGTTGGCATTACTTTATTTTTACAAAATGGCACTTCCGATATATTGTACAACAAGCAAGGTGGTATTAAATAAAAAGCATAAAAATAACAAATTATACAATTATTGAGAAGCATTTTAAATTAACATTGGCTACTACGCAATTGTTACATGGTGTCAGAAGTGGGATTCAGTGGATAGAAAGTGCTGTATCTTACAAACATTTACTTCAAGTAATATAACCCACGTGTGACAACAACCTTTCACAACAATTAATAAAAAATAATCGGAGCAAATCCCTCATTGCAGCGTGGTCCAGACAGCAGTTATTGGACATCGGTGATCGACAAAGTGTACATCCTTGGTTGGGAGGACTATTTGAAAATAGTGACACATACGATGGCGTTCAACGATCGTTTTCCGTCAGAGCTAGATTGCTTAAATCTAGCAAACGAATGGCCAAACTGGAAGCGTAGTTTCATGGTCTACATGATCGCTAGTGGCAAGATGAAAGAGCCTGAAGCAACGAAAATTGAGAATTTTCTTTGGCTCATTGGCCCTAGTGGCGCAAACATATACAACGCGTTGTTTCCGAATGATGGAACGGTGAAGTCCTTGTTAGGCACAGTAGGCACTGGTGATGCGGTTACTCAACGGACATTGAGCGAGGTCCTGGACAAATTTGACCAACATTGTCTACCGCAGAGAAATGTAGCAATGGAATCGTTCAATTTCAACATGATTTGTCAGAAAGAGAGTCAATCCTTTGCCGACACAGATTCGTTACTGTGAATATAAATGCCCTTGTGGCGAATTGTACGGGAATCGTATGTTGCGGGACCGAATAATTGTTGGTGTGCACGACAAAAAGCTGCAGCTAAAATTGTTGGATGGCCGAGAGTAACCATTAAATCGTGTTGTAGAGATGTGTAAAATGTATGAAACCGCAAATGCAAATAAATGTCTGTTGTCTATGTCATTAGATGCCAAAAGTTTAACCATCAGTACCATAAAAGAAACCGAAAAAGTGGAAGCAACAACAGTAGCAGCAATTCATCGTTTTTGTTCCAACTGTGGAGTACCATGGAAAGTTGGTCACCCCAATGAGTGTAAGGCCAAAGATGTTAAATGTTATTCATGCTCCAAAAAAGGACACTTCCAGAGAATGTGCCGTAAACCTCGAGAAAAATCAACAGAAAGAAAACAGTTCAACTGGAATAACAACAGCAAGCAGAGAACAGCTAGCCTTAATTGGAGTGAAGCAGACGGTAGCACAAGTGGTAAAATTAGGGAATTAAGTATTGTATTAAACTCTAATCATACTCTTAGGTTAAACTCGCTAACATCTGTAAACGAGCGTTGTATCAAGAAATATGTTATATGAGATGAGATTGTATCGTTTAAGTTGGACACGGGGGCGGACGTAAATTGCATGCCATTGAAGCTAGTTAGGAAACTGAATATAGATTTGTTTAAACGGGAGAAAGATTTTCCCATATTTGACTACAATGAAAATAATATTAGAATTTTTGGTACTTGTAAACTTAATTGCGTTGATTTGATATCAGGGTTGGGTACACCAGCAGAATTTGTAGTTGTCGGCGACAAGTGTGAGCCAGTACTTGGGTTGAAAACATGCAGGAATTTTAAATTAGTTGAGCGATTGGACGTGAATAGTATTACTAGCACGGGATTGAGGGCATCATTCATGGACAGATATAGCGACGTTTTTCAGGGACTTGGAGAATTTCCAAAAAAAATTTTGATTGTGTTGAAAGAAAATTCTAAACCTGTACTTCATTACAGGAAGCGTATACCAAACGCATTACTAGGTAGATTGAAGTCGGAGTTGGAACGGTTGGTCAAGGATAGGATAATATTACCAGTCGATTATCCGACTGATTGGGTGAACAATTTACAATTAGTTGAAACGCCCAATGGCAAGCTGCGAATTTGTTTAGGCCCAAAGGCACTTAACGAATGTATTACACGCGAACATTTTTTGATTCCGACAATTGATGACTTAACATCAGGACTGTCAGATAAACGGATTTTTTCTGTTTTGCACCTAAAAAGCGGGTTTTGGCACATGGTGCTTGATAAGGCAAGTTCGGATTTTACAACATTTTTAACGCCATTTGGCAGATTCAAATTCACTCGAGTGCCTTTGGTCTTGACTGCGCACCGGAAATCTTTCAACAGGAAATTGCGAGGGTTTTTGGAGATATACCAGGATTGTTATTAATTCAGAATGGTCATCCTGTACAACATGCATCTAGAACACTTAGTAAGAGTGAACAGAAATGGGCCCAGATTGAAAAGGAGCTCTTAGCTATTGTTTTTGCATTTCAACGTTATTATTTCCTTTACGGACGGGAATTCACTGTTGAGAGTGATCATAAACCCTTAGAAACCTTAATAAAACGTGATATTGATGACGTATCAATGCGACTCCAACGCATGTTTATGTTTCTCCTGAAATATCCAAACATGTCCGTTGTGTATAAACCAGGTAAAGAAATGTTGATGGCTGACTGTTTGTCAAGAGCTCAACTATCAGACGATACAGAGATATCAGAATTGTCAGGTGTTATACATGCGCTAACAAAATCCGTTTGTTTAACTGAGGAAAATTACAGGTCTTATCGTAACTCACTTGATAGTGATCAGGAATATTCACGCATTCGTGATTACATTGAAAACGGGTGGCCAGGATTCCACAGGCTAAACAACCTAGGCCAGAAATGCTACAAGTTGAAATCGATATTGCATGTTGAAAATGGGCTGATATTTTTGGACATGCATATAGCCCCGGCGGAATTATTTTTTGGAAGACTATTGAAGACAACACTGCCGCTAGCAGGGTCACTGTTGATTAGAAACAATATGAATGAGGGGGAAATAAAACAGAAACTTAAAAGAAGAAAGGAAAGGAATAACTATTATTACGACAGGAACTCGAAATAGTTGCCGGCTCTTAGTGAGGGAGATGTGATCATGTTTAGAAAGAACGGAAGGGAATTGACTTATGGGAAAATAGTGTCAGCATTCAATAACAGGTCATATATAGTCAAGGACAGTTTTGATAATTACTTCAGACGTAATCGCCAGTTTATTACGAAGACTAGAAATGAGGATTTCGATGCCTGTGATCTGTTGTCAGAGGAAGACGGAAGATACAGTAAGGGCACTTGTTTTGACACTCAGAGCCCGCAGGGTGAGCATGTGACTCAAAATGAGTTGAATAACGAAAGTGGGAGTAGGAATGAGTCGACGATGGGGAAGAATGCGAATAGTGTTAGGAACGTTAGTGTGACTGATGAAACAATCCCTTCGGTTATAGATGATAACATTTCATCAAAACAGACACATCACAAAGTGATTGATTCAGAGGTACAAGGGTATCCCATAGTTCTAGATAACCAGCCCAGGGTCACGAGAAGTGGACGTGCCATAAGGCCACCACTACGTTATGGTCGGGACTATGGTGTTGAGAATTTGCCCAGACGCTACATCTAGATATAAACATATTCTTATACGTTTATGTAAATATATTTATATATAAATAATAATATAAATAATAAATAAAGGCAAAAAAAAAAGCATGTATTGATATGACATGAAATGATTAAATAATGTTCATGTCATGACTTGCGTAACATATTTGTTAACCTATTGATTAGTGTGTATAAGTTTGCAACATTGTTAGATTAGTTTTAAGTTGGCATTACTTTATTTTTACAAAATGGCACTTCCGATATATTGTACAACAAGCAAGGTGGTATTAAATAAAAAGCATAAAAATAACAAATTATACAATTATTGAGAAGCTATTTTAAATTAACATTGACTTCTACGCAATTGTTACACGTAACGTATAACTTTTCGTTTTTTGTCTCCAGCTTAACTGCGACTGTTGGCATGTTTGGAATCAGAAGTCGAAGCAAATGCGAAAGCAATCACACACATCCGCAGTTTTTAAACGTTGAGTGTACTTCTTGTCTCGACTTAAACAAAAAAAATTGCGAACAAAATGTCACGTCCATTGACAACCTATGTGTGCGTGTGTATACATATGTATGTGTCTAAACGTGGATTGTAGTGTGAATAATTAGTAACAGCACATTTCATTCGCATTTTCTACATTATATGTGTTTGACTGTAAATGCAATAAGTCCTCATTATATGTGTTTGACTGTAAGTCGCCATGCCGTGAGCATGACACATGATATGCACACATTGTTGCTCGTAATTACCCACACATTACATGCAGCTGTTCGATATGTATTTATGTCGACCAAGCAGTTTCTCACGCTTAGATTAAGCATAAGAAAATTATGAAACATATCAAAACTAGAATTAAATAAACGCTCAAGCTGATCAGTCGCACAAGCGGCTGATCAGCGATCTTTGTCATAAAATTGTTTTCAGTAAAGAAAGATAAGAAAATATAAAGTTATATCCATTAAATATGAACTTAACAGATTTTTAAACGAGTTATAATTTATATAAAGCATCAGACAAGTTGCGCGATGAATATTTACAAATGGTTTTGTACTTTTTGTCTGGATAATTTTCAATAAAATAAAACCACAGCATACAATATATTCTTATTTAAGTAAAAAGTAATGCGTTGTAACTTGTTTAAACTGTTTTCGCGATACTTTCTGTTACACTCTAGCAGATGTTTTGGTTGTATGTATGTTGCAGTACACTCGCGATAATATGAGCTAGTTAAAACCAGGAGGCTTATTCTGAATTGCGATGCGAGAGATATTTGGCATTCTGTAAGTCTTTCGTATTCGCATTCCAACTATTTTCAAATGTGGCAATACTCTTCCAAAGTAAACATATAAACGTAAAATTTATTTCTTATTCGACAAGTTTTACAAGTTTAAAAATTGTTTGGTGGCTATGAGTATAGAAAATAAATAGTTTAATTAAAAAAAAAGCTTGTTTTTGTGTTTTGACATTTTTCTTTTTAAATTATGAATAATTTATTTAGATTGTTGGGATATAAAGTTTAATGTTTAAGAATATCTTCTAAAAATTTCCAAGTCTACTGATGATTAGAGTAACTCTTATGAAATGTCTACATATAGACAGTTGGGAAACGTAAAAAACAAGCTGTTTATAATTTTTTGATCGGTAAAAAATAGACAGAAGATTTGCTTAGAAGCAAATCCGACATTATAAGTTTGAGTGAAAAAAGGTATTTTATTTTGTCTGACGAATATTCGGTGTTTTTAAGTGGCCTTTCGCCAAATGACTATGCTTTTTCATGAATTCCATAATTACTTAGAATTGCCGCATCTTAGTAGTCTTGTTGTTAGTTCCCTGAGTGAAATTTCATTATTAAAAGCAATTAATCTATCAGCTACCACAATAAGTTATTATTTAGTTACATAATTTTTTGCGTTATTTTAACAAATCAAATAGGTGAATAAACAAAAAATAATATAATACTTCCATTTTCATGCTTTGCTAATGCTGTGTTGCTATCGAATGAATTTTGCGAGTATAACATTTGTTTCGCAATGATGATTTGTTTCGCCGATTTGCCACCTTTTCGCATTTTAAATGCGAATAAAAAAGTACTATGCGAACATCGCAATAGAGAATAGCAACTCTTCGCATATGTGCATATTCGAGTAGCATTACCATTCGCATCGCAATTCAGAATAAGCCTCCAGGACAGTCCAGTTTTGTAAGATTGTTTGTATTTGCGAATGGTATCTAATTCCGATTTACAAACGTTTTTCTCACAAAAATAAACTCGTGATCAAAAAATTCTAAATGAATTTCGATTCTAAAAAAATTTTAATGATGAAATTCGATCGTTTAATAAAGGGTTGTAAGATAAAAAAAGATTTACGGTGTTACCTTTTCTGATGTTATATCTATGCAATATATAGTGGTTGTACACGTCCTATATGGAGGAAAGACATGGCAATGCAGATTTTAAAACTGCGTTGTTTTTATCCAAAACCAGTATGGATTTTGAAAAATCAATTTAAAAAAAGTGAATTTTACTATATGGACAAATTTTGAAAGTAAAAAAAAAAAAAATGGGAAAAACCGAGATGGTGGTCTCATATGGACCTATATGGAGGAAAGCCATGACAAATCAGATTTCAAAACCAGTATAGATTTTGAGAAACTATTTTGCAAAATTTAGTTTTACTGTATGGTTTGGCCACTTTTTTTTGTTTCAAATTTTGTCCATATAGTAAACTTCAAAGTATACAATCTTCTCAAAATAAACACTATTTGAGAATTGTAACAAACAAAAGATGAAGTTTATCATAATAAAATTTAATGCAAGCATTTTCGAAAAATTTTATTATTTAACTAATAGTTTGGCAGTTTATAAATTACTAATGCACTAACAATTTCAGGCGTCTTCATAAATACAAACTTCACTATTCACTTTTATTATAATATTTGACAAACTTGGCTTGAGCGTTTAATAGCAAAACACTCTTTGAAAGCCGAAATGCTTCTTTTTTATTCGATAATATGTACCTATACAACAAAAAGATTGTTTTACTTTGTGCCTATGATAAGATATGTTTTCCACATAATTACTCCGTGTTCTGTTCTGTTTATAGAACACACAAACTTTTGTCAACTGCTGAGTAGTCAACACTTAAAGTATACAACCCTGTACTTGCCGAAACACGGCGTCTTTTGCTAAGAAGCTTAACGAACGTGTGAGTCATAGTTTGTCTCTTGATCTTTCTGTACGAACACGTATATATACGTATAAATTAATTGTGAATAAAATATTTCTTATGTTTTAATAAAACCAACGAATAACTTGTTTTGTTTCATTTTAAATACGAATTATAACGTTTTTCATCTGTGACATTTTCTCAGAAGTGGGATTCATTCCTAAAAAAAAGAAGAAGAACAGACGCGATGGAAAATTTACAAGGTTTAATCGTAAAGCAATTAGAATTGAAATAAAGAGAAGCTGGTTTGCCGTGCTCTGGTAGAAAGTTTCAATTGATTGAACGTCTTGAGGGAAGGCACAATACACCCGAGTTGAAATAACGTATTGCTCAGTTAGAAGAAACTATTGCCGACTTGCGCGTACAAGCAACACGTTTTGAATCAACTGAAACTTCATCTTATATTCAAGCATTTTCGTCACCCATTGGTTCTCCGGCTCATACCGTATCTGACAGTGTTTCACACGGAAACATTCCACCCATATCGTCCACTGAAGTTATTGGCAGTTGTACACCGACAAAATTGTTATCTAATGTTTATTCGCAACCACCCGTTATGATGCAGCTGTCGCTAGTGCAGCATGTGGCATCTACTGGTTATGTATGAACAGTCGGTCTGTGTTCTGCTAACAGCACCACATTTTGCCAATCAACAAAGTTTTAGTATGCCGACTGTAGCGCAACAAACAGCACCATGCTACGTCACCAACACACACCCGCAAATATCATCTGGCCACGTATCAGCGCCTCGTATCTATGAACGATTTTCATCAGCAGCCAACATATATGTGCCCCCAACGGTACCTGTAAATTATGGTTTTCCTACAAATCCTCATGGTAATGTAAGGAAAATGTTGCCCATTCTCCCCGAATTCAATCCACCGTCCGAAGAATATTTTTTTTTTTTTTATCTTGGACCAGTACTCAGGGGATGACCCCTACATATCCAGTGCATTGTTCCGGAAGTAGGAAAATAGGTTATGAAAAGGGGGAAAGAGGGAGTAGTGTTTCTGAACATTTGACTTGAACTTTCCAACATTAAAACCGACAGGAAATACGTTTGCAGGAGCTTATTCCACAGGCGAAGCTGTAGCTGTAATGCGTAGTACGATTCCCTAGGCAATCAACCACGAATGGATGAGCTCTGGACGATAAACGCGTGCTACGTAAAAATGTGCGAGTTTCGGGTAGAAGATCCCTAATTTCGTCAGAGCAAAACCCATTGTAGTAACGATAGAACAGAGTAACGTACCCCACAGTGCGTCGATGCTCCAGTGAGTCAATAGAATTGGATACCCTACTGCCACCGATGAGCTTCTTAGTCCTCTCCTGCACACGGTCGAGTAACCCCAAAATAGACTTTGAGGCACCGGCCCAAACATGAGAGTTGTATTCCATTTTCGGTCGAGTGTAGGTGGTATAAATAGTAAGAAGGTCGGATGAAGTGAAGTACATCTTATACCGTTTCAAAAACCCAAGGTACTTGAATGCTTCTTTAGAGACGTGAAAAATGTGCTCATTCCAGCGAATATCACACTGTATTTTCAATCCAAGAACATCAGGAGCATCCGATTCCTCAATATTTATACCGTCCATTAGTACAGATGGAGCAGCACTTGCGTCCGTATGTTTGTGTGTTAATAAACAGCATTGGGTCTCACGAGCGTTAAAGGCGACTATGTTTTTACGTCCCCACTCTGAGATTAATAGATCACTGTTCAGTGAATCATTCATATTTAGACTCTTGGCATCGATCTCAGACAGGCTAGGCCTATAACTAAAAGATTGGCAAATGCTGCTGTCATCCGCGAAAGGGTGGATAGGGTTTGAAGTTTGACGGAGAAGGCCGTTGAGGAAAATAAGTAATAGAGTAGGAGAAAGAACGGAGCCTTGCGGTACCCCTGAATTAATCTTGAACTCGTTTGATGAGACCCCATCTATAATATCTCATATGGTGCGGCCTGTGAGAAAGCTCGATATAAACCGAGAAAAGTCATCGCCGACACCAAAAGCTTTAAGTTTTGCTAGTAGTGCACCATGCCGCACTCTGTCAAACGCTTTGGAAATATCTAGAGCCACCACCCTACTTGAGATTGAGTGGCACCATTTCTCCGAAAGATATGCCATAAAATCGCCAGTTGAACGACCGTTACGAAATCCTTATTGATGATCACAAAGTAATTTATACGACTCTAGTTATCTCATAAGGTGACAGTTAATTACATTTTCCATTACTTTGGAAAGCGCAGATCAAATTGCAATTGGGCGGTAATTTTCAGGGTTATTTGCCTCACCCTTTTTGGGGATTGATGTTACATTTGCAAGCTTCAGCACGATGGAAACTCACCAAGATGATAAAGTGTGCTGAAGAGGCGTGCTAATGGACGCGCAAGCGTAGAAGAGCATTGCTTCAAGACCAGTGCTGGTATGCCATCCGGTCCAGGAGTCTTATTTATGTCGAGGTCGGTCAAAACCCTTTTAAATACTCGAGCCCGGAAAAATATATTTGGCATAGTTACAGATACTCTTTCCAGCTCGGGAAGTGGTTGACTACTTTCCGGCAACCAGGAATTGCTTGCAAAAATTTCAGCAAACAGGTTAGCTTTTTCAACCGGGTCGGTGAATGCTTGGTCGTTCTTTAAGAGTTAGAATTGATGAACTAGCACTGTTCTTTACTCTCTTAACGAAAAACCAAAAGGTCTTACTGCTGTAAGACCTTTTGGTTGTATGGACCTTGGCACGAAGATATGAAAGATATTCTCAAACATTCAACTTTATATCCCAACAATATAAATAAATTGTTGAGAATATATATATTTTTTTTTAACTCTCAACAATTTATTTATATTGTTGGGATATAAAGTTGAATGTTTGAGAATATCTTTCAAAAATTTCGAAAGTCTACTGATGATTAGGGTAGTGCCTATGAAATGTCGATATATAGATAGCTGGGAAACATAGAAAACAAGCTATTTATAATTTTTATTGGTCTAAAAGGTAGAAGCTAAAAATAGCGAATAAAAAACTTAATCGTTTGAATTTTTGTTCTCTGCTTTTCGATGCTTTCAAAAAGCAAATCGTAGCAACCAACGGTTGTTCATTTGTTTGAAAGGTGTAAAGAAATGTTAGAGACGTGTATAAATGAAAAAGCTTGTTTTTTGTGTTTTAACAGGTATTATTAGAACATTTTTCTTTTAAATACTCAACAATTTATTTATATTGTTGTGATATAAAGTTGAATGTTTGAGAATATCTTTCAAACATTTCCAAAGTCTACTGATGATTAGGGTGGTTCCTACGAAATGTCGACATATAGATAGCTGGGAAACATAGACAACAAGCTATTTATAATTTTTATTAAATAAATAAAATAATTTTACATAAGAATCATATTTAAGTTTCGAAAATTTGATTTAATGTAGTAAATAATTTTACGCTTAACAAATAAAAATTATTTTCGCTTTTTATTTTTGTAGGCATTTCATTAAAAATTTTTAGACCTTTGTAAAATAACACATTTTGGCTAAAACTTGTTGTTGCATAAGACAGTCTCTAGTCATTGGCGTTTCTTAGGTTGTACGGTTCGATTTCAGCTACATTGACCATGTATCGACTCATATAAGATGGAAAGGTCCCTGGTTTTACTTTAAATATGAATAATAGGGCATTCATCACCAGTCGCTGATTTACAGAAAGCCACTGCAGCTTGTACAGCATATCCCTGATGCTTACCAGCCTGTTGCATCTGAGAATACACCGCATGCCTTTATTTTGCATTTTTTGTAATCTAGCCTTCATATGTTGATTTCCCAGGAACAGTACAGTGGAACAGTATTCGAAATGAGGCTTAATGATTGTATTATATATATTAATGGCGGTAGCTGTTGAAATTTTATATCTGATTCTGTGTAACCATAAATTTTGAAATAACTGTTGCTTGTCAAGTGAGTTTCAGCAATCATCATTATATCGATCTGCTTTTCCATAAGGAAGTGCTCAAGTTCATTTTTGTGTTGGCGGATGCCGTTTGCATTCCAGAAACATATTTTTAACCAACTCATTTGTTTAAAATTGCATTTTCAGCATTTCCTGCATCATGTTCGTCATAGAAACCGCAATGTGTTTATGGATTGAACAAGAGTCTGCAGAAACCGCAAATGTGTTTATGGATTGAACAAGAGTCTGCAGATTGTTAAAATTTTGATCGGAATTTTGGGGCTTAGGCTCCTGATTCAAGTTTTGTATATCGGTTTTGACCACATTAGCATATGAAACTTGTTTGGGGCTTTGCATGATTATGTGGCTGGTTGTGACCTATCTGCGGAAAATTGTTTGTAGGAATTATGTTTGGCTGCTGGGGTTGCTTTAAGGTAATTGATGACTTATTTGTCATTGACTGCTTAAAGTGAGTATAGACAGGGCAGCCCCTGTAATATGCAGTATGGCTTGAACAAGAGTCTATAGAAACCGCAAATATGTTTATGGATTGAATAAGAGTCTGCAGATTGCTTCAAGATTGTTAAAACTTTGACCGGAATTTTTGGGGCTTGGGCTCCTGATTCAAGTTTTGTATATCGGTTTTGACCACATTAGCATGTGAAACTTGTTTGGGGTTTTGCACGATTATGTGGTTGGTTGACTGGCCTATCTGCGGAAAATTTTTTGTAGGAATTATGTTTGGCTGCTGGGGTTGCTTAAAGGTAATTGATGACTTATTTGTCATTGACTGCTTAAAGTGAGTATAGACAAGGCAGCCCCTGCAATTTGCAGTATGGTTGCCTCCACAGTTACTGCATTTTTTAACACTTGAGTCAGTTTTTGGCTTCTTGCACTGTGATGTGCCGTGAAGTTCGCCACACACAACACAAACTGCGGGCAGTTTACAATATGCCTTAGTATGACCGAATTTCTGGCAGTTTAGGCATTGAACGGGCCCTAAACGCTTGTGAGGCTCCTCAACGGTAACCCTACGATGAAGAAGAAATTTGAGGCTATAAATTGGGTTAGTTCCATTCTTTTTGAGAATTACATCCCCTGGGGATGTTGAGGAATCTTTTCACAGTTCCGCATATTTACATTTTTTATTTTAAAGCCTTTATCTAGGAGTGCAGTCTTAACCTCATCCGTGTCTACATAAGGGTAAATACCTTTTATAAGAACCTGAAGGCCTTTAGCACTTTTAAGTTGATAATTATAAAAAGATCTTTTCTCATTTTCCAGAGCAGCAGAAGGTTTTCGGTTATCATTTCTTCAGTTGACCTGGATTTTTGTTTCACTTATTTGTCCGTGCTTCACCGATGCTACGTTGCAGGTGTCTTTACCAATTGCCGTAATAAGTGCTTTTACCAGCTTACTAAAAGTAGGTTCTCTCATGGTGGCGATTTAAATGTTTTTTTTTTTGTTTTTTGATGTAGTTGTCTCGCCAGTATGAAGGATAGCAAACCTATTACTATCCGTTGCCGTAGTCCTATTATCATTTTTGGAAATTTTCGGATTTGATGATATTGGAGCGGATTTGGGGCTTCGCTGACGTCAAACAATGTTTGGCGAACACGAACGCGTGCGTTTTTTATCTCAATGACTTTTTCAAAAATTCTTCCTCAGAAATCCAGAGGTTTTTTGTAGTGGAGCTAAGGTCCCTCTCAGAATTGCATCTACTAGGTAAACTCATGCAATTTTAGTTTTTTTATTTTTTTTACTTTAAAAGTATATAAAAATAATTGTCCCAAAGTTTTTCTTTTATATAAATTCACTCTTCCACTTATTACGGTTTTCTACTTATACCGTTTCTATATTTTTTTTTTATAGCACTCCGATTAAGAACAAATACGTCCGTTCTCTATCAAAGCTAGACTCTGACTGAAAATGAAAACAATAACGCAACAGTTCGTAAAGTTAAATGTTTTAATTGTTTTGGCTACGGTCACTATTTGATCAAATGTCCCGAACCACAGAGAAAGGAACGTTGTACGAACTGTAACAGTACAACACACGCCATATCCGATTGTACTACAATGGAATACTAAAAACTGACTTTGCCAGCTAATGTTAACAAAATTGTTAATACTTCGCAGCAGACTAGCGATTTAACTAAGAAAGTTAAAATCAATCAAATTGAGACGATGGCCTATATAGATTCCGGCAGTGCATATAATTTGGTAAGGAAATCGTGTGTCGGCAACGTTCGTAATACCATTCCTTGTTTAGTTCAGCTGATGGTAATGATTTTATATCGAAAGATATTCTCCTGGGCCGCGATGTTTTATGTCGTAAGGTAGCCGACTTATAATCGAAGATGAAGAGTGTTGGATTGAGAATGTTAATACGATACACTCTGGCGAAAACATGCGTGCTACTGAATGCGATCAACTGCAAACTGTTATTGAGAATCATCGTGCCAGTTTTGCTGAAAATATATTTGAACTGGTCACTCAGATTGAAAAAGTGTTTAAGGCTGCTAGTCACAAGAATGTTTGGGGCTATTTAACCAAAGCCCGAATAAAAATATCCATCTAGGGCAGAAAGTAGCAACGGAACTACGTTCGACACAAATCGATGATAACGAAATGGAAATGACAGATAATGATAGTGACGATCAAGCAACATCATCTGACTCGAAACGCAAACGTTACGACAGTCATCATTTAAAGGAAGAAAATGATTCTCTACGCTATCATTTGGAAGCCATGCGCAACGAAATGAGCCGTGAATGTACTGATCTCAACTATAATAACGATTTTCGTGAGTAGCAAATGAAAGTTTTGCCATGAACCATACGCAACATGCAGGCCAAACTGTTGCAAACTAAAATGAGAGGACAAAAAGACACAAAAACTATAGAGCAATTGGAGAAACGATTAAAGAATGCCGGAGTCAAGCAGTTGCTACTAAAAACCAAAATACGAGAAACAAATGAAAAGATAAGTGAACCCCAGCGGCGAACATTGCCTACCACATTATTTCTCTTCGGTGATGTGTGCAACACTTTGTAATCAATGAATGGTAACTTACAAAGTGTATGGCAATAGTATATGGAGTTCCCAAAAATGAATTACGTTCATCTCTTGTACCACATTTACATGTATGCTTATATATACTTTTCTGATATGTTCTGCAAGCAAACATATCTACACACATATTTGTATACATACAAATACATATATTTGCATGGGTATACATTTCTTTTTGTTTCGTTATTTTGTTTATGTTAATGTATTCAGGCTGAATACCGCCGCCTTACAAAGTATGCGAGATTGTATTCAAGCTACCTACTGCCGACTTACAAAGTATGCGAGATTGTATTCGAGCTGCCTACCGCCGACTTACAAAGTATGCGAGAATGTATTCAGGCTGCCTACCGCCGACTTACAAAGTATGCGAGAATGTATTCGAGCTGCCTACTGCCGACTTACAAAGTATGCGAGATTGTATTCGAACTGCCTACTGATAGCTTACAATGTATGTATGTTAGGAAGTAATGAGCTTTTGTTGGATGAACACCACACTAGCTCGCTAACTTTGTGTGCAGGTGGTAGGCGTTCACTCTACAAATGCGGCAATGTGTATGAAAAAGTATACTAGGATCGTATATGAGATGGTGTGCATTACCGACTTACAAGTGTGCATCGGATCATCGCTTACGTAAGCGAAACTTTGGCCGCTGGGACGTGAAGCCTGCGTCTCAGCGATTTCGGAATCTAGCGAAGTTCAGGATCTAGAAGAAGAAGCAGATCCCCAGACATCCACAAAAAACAAGACAATTCAAAAGTAAACGAACTGCAATGGTCCGTAATTTCTCAGAAATACGTAACGTCGGGTTTCAGCCCGAACGAGATCGTGTTTGACTAATAGATTTGGTTCAGAATAGAATCCATGCCGCCATTCAGGATAACGATTGTGCCACTGCCGATAATATAACTATTACGGAGAAACGTGACCTTGCGAAGGAACGAGAAAAATGGAAAAATAGATTCGACAAGAAACATACCAGACCAATTCTATACAAGTAAATGATTTGGTCGTATTAGAGAACGAACCGCAGTCTACCGGTGAATCAAGAAAGCTAGAGCCAAGATATCGTGGTCCTTACATGGTCACCCGTGTACTTGGCAACGACCAATACCTCGTTGAAGATTCTCCGAGGTTACAAATCTCTTCGTGTAAATTCTGTTCAGTATACAGTTCAGAAAAAATTAAAAAGTGGTGTGTCGTCTCTCCAGAATTAAATGCCGAGGAGGAAGCCGAGGACGACTTCTGGTCAGAAGTCGTTTTTTTTAAGCTAGTTTTTTTTCCAAAAACTAGCTTAAAAAGTAACTTTTTTATTAAATAAAACTAACCAAAAGCAAGGCATATAAGAAGAAAAAAAAAAAAAAAAAAAAAAAAAAAAAAAAAAAAAAAAAAAAAAAAAAAAAAAAAAAAAAACATAAGAGAGCCATCGCTTCTTGCCAAAAGTGTGATAAACCTTTAAAGAGAGAAAAATATAGTATAATATGTAAAGGGCACTGTAACGGACTATTCCATTTAAGTTGTGTTAACTTGAGTGAATATGATTACAAAATTATAAACGAAAAATAATATATAATATTTATGTGTTATATATGAAAATATGGAAGAAATTAAAAGCTTATTAAAGCAGCATAATGATGAAATGCGTATGGTGAAAAATAAATGCAATGATATAGTAAATGTAAACAAACATCAGCAATTACAGCAAATGCAAAAACCAACATATGCAATGGCTGTTACAAATGAGCCGCCAGTAATAATAATGCCAAAAGTAAAACAAAACAGTAACCAAACAAAACAAGCAGTTGCAGATTGTATTGATCCATCATCATTATCGTTAAAAGTGCAAAGTGTATCTAATCGTAAAGACGGTGCAATAGCTATAAACTGTGAAGATGTGGATTCAAGAGAAAAAATTTAAAATTAATTGAAAAATAAGTTAGCAAAGGATTATGTGGTAAAAATTCCGAAAATAAAAGATCCTTGCTTTATGGTGCAGGGTATTAGTTCATAATGGGAGAAGGATAAATTAGTAGAAGCAATAAAAAATCAAAATAATATAACATCCCCTATTGAATGTGTTCATTTCTTTAAAATAAAAAGTCAACGTTTCAATCCATACAGAGCAGTGATAAAAACAAGTGCAGATAATTATCAACACATAGTAGATAGACAAAACTTAATAATGGTTGGGATTCTTGTAAAGTTTTCCCATATGTACATATTTGTTAAAAGATGTTATAACTGTTGGTGCTACAATCACGTAGCTAGAGGGTGTGGAAATAAAAGAGTTTGTCAAAGGTGTGGTGAAGACCACTTTGATAAAGAGTGTGGTAACAATACAAAATGTAATATGTGCGTCCAAGCGAATACTAAGTTAAATCTTGACTTAAACGTACACCATGATTGCAGTAGCAAAGATTGTCCGTTGTATATAAAAAAATCCAAACTGAAAAAAATAGAATTAAAATTTAGCAACAAACTGAATTGTTAGTTATGTGTCAAAACATTCAAAGCTTGATAGCTAATATTGAAGAGTTAAAATATATGTGTGTTGAAAAAAATTTGGATATTATCGTTTTAAATGAAACTCGTGTAACAGAAGATACACTAAACATTGAGATTGATATAACTAACTATAACATAGTAAGATGTGATAGTGAATCCAGATATACAGGCGGTGTAGTTAATTATATAAATAAATGTTTTCAGTTTGAAAATAAAGTTAACAGAGAAATCTGGTGGAAAGCTGTAAAATTTTGCCACAGAAATAAGAATATTATAATAGTAGGACTGTGTATAGATCACCGACGTCATCAAAAAGAATATTTTGTGAACATTTTTCGGAACTGCTAGAATACATAAATGAGTTTGAATATGATACATGTGTAATGGGTGACTTTAATATTGACTGGAGTAAGAGTGATGATACTTATAAAAGAGATCTAACGCGTATATCGAATGAAAACGGTTACAAACAAGTAATAGAAAATCCAACAAGAATAACTCCAACATCTCAAACAATTCTCAAATTTTACTAATATAAGATATAAAACTGATTCAACAACAGCAATAAGTGATCACGAGTCTATTTTAATAAGCTTAGATTGGTGTCAAAAAAAAGTTAAAACTAAACCAACCGTAAAGGTTCTCAAATATAATCGAAATCAGCTATGTGCTTCAATGATTTTGGAAGGCCTATGCTGGGAAAACTTTGCATTTAATTTAAATGATCATGTAGAGCTATTCACAAATAAATTAAGAGCAACAGTTAATATGTACCTTAAAGAAAAACAAGTACATAATAGTGGAAGTTGGTATAATTACGATACTTATAGTAAAAAATTTTTAAAAGAAAATCTAAGAAAGAAAACGCAGATTACAAAAAGTATTATAGATAGGCATTTATATAAAGTAGCCAGAAATAAATACAGAAACGCGTTAAATTCAGCGAAGAAAACTTATGTACAAAATAGAATCTTACGGTGCAATGATCAAAAAGAATTGTGGCGTGAAATAAAAAATTTTATATTAAAAAAAGATAGAGAAGAGATAAAAGAAGTTATTTTTCAAAGAAATACTGAATTGGACCGTAAAGACCCATTTAGCCGACCGTAGAAATTATAAATGTAACATAAATGTAACGTAAATGTAATTGTAGTAGCACTTAAAGAACACGTAAAACCGTATCATGTGTTTTTGATACAAACAAAAAAAACAAAAGTGCATGTGAAGAAAAAGTATTCACTTATTAATGATTTACAAAAAAAGTGTTCTGTTTTTCATTTTTATATTATTGTATGTTAAATAAAATAATTAATTTTTCATCACCCATATCTTTATATCAAATAATTTACAAAAATAAAATAAAAGCAATACAGCTGTTCATAGCAGTGATGAGAGTTCATAGTATTCAGTACATAAACAAAAAGTACGAAAATTGTTCAAATGGTACCTCAAATTTCTAATATTTCTTTTTCTGTCTATATGTCAACATTTCATTTGAGCTACAGTTGGGAAACATAAAAAACAAGCTGTTTATAATTTTTTGTTTAGTACCAATGTTGGAAGCTAATATAGCGAATAAATCTCAAATGTTTGAATTTTTGTTCTCTGCTCTTTTGTTCTTATAATATATAATAATATTAATATATAATAGGAGCGTAGTACATTCAGCTGGGCCGAATCTAAAATACCCTTTTAGATAGTCACCTATATACATATATATAGTATATATTAAAAATTTGAACTAAATATGCTCGGTTAAATAACGGAATTTTCCCTTTTCTGTATTTTACGAGTAATTAATTACCTCGTTTTATAATCAGAACTGATTTCAAGCACAAGAAATTTTTCACTAAAACATCGGTTTAGACTATATCTCGGGTATATATGGACCGATAACGGAAATTTTCATTTTCTCTATTTGGTAACCTCCTTATATTATCGGAAGTTCTTTTAAGCAAAAACAAACATTTATAGAAAAATCGGTTTAGGCTATATCTTTTTCGGAATTTCGAACATATCTCAGCTATATGTGAACCGATATTACTGAATTTCAATAGCAATCCCATGACTCGATGGGGTAATAGAATGGTGAAAGAAAAACGTTTCAAGTCTAATGGTTTTCTCAGAAACGGTATTTCAACAACCGACGGATTCTGATTCTTGAGAATATATATACTCTATACGGTCGCAAATAAAAATTGAAGAAATTATAAACGGAATCACAAACTTATATATACCCTTTACATTTTTGTGAAGGGTATAACAGTACTAAAATTCTAGTTATATATAATTATTAGCTTATTATACTTAAAAAGTATTAAAACTTTTTTATTATTACATTTTCATTTCATCACAGACCAAAATTTATACTGTATTGCTTTCTTACATTTATATCAGCATAACTATATAATATAAACCAATTTTTAAAATTCATTTTATCGTTGGAAGATTGTGTTTGAGAAATTTTTTTTTGGAAATCGGGCTAATAAATGTTGAGGTTACAAATAATGTGAAAGATGCAAAAATTGTGCGCAGTGTATAAATTATGCCACCAATGTATGTATATCCACCTTCCGTATTTTACGGAAAATTCCAAAATTTTTTAAAATATATTATGTGTGTATACAAATTTAACTACTTAAACAGTTCAATTATCAAATAAACAAAAAGTACTAAGACAGGGTTTTTGTGCCGTCCTGCCATTCACAATAATATATACCATCACTGATTACATTTGTAACGTAAACACGTAATGAAATTCTATTTTCTACAGGTTCAGACGTTACGGTTACATTTCATTACAGTCAGATAAGCATTTTCATTGTTTCTCGTATAACAAAATCGATCAGCTGTTCCGACTACATTTACGGTCGGCTAAATGGGCCTTAAGTCAATCGCAGAAAAGTTTAATAAGTTTTTTATAGACAGTGTATGGGTGATAAATAATACAATTCCTTTAATGCCATATACGAACTTAATCACATACGCAACAAATATATTCGAATTTCAGACTGTATCATTAGATGATTTAAAAATTGCCTTATGTACAATAAAAAATAAAAAAGACTTCAACTTCATTAGCCCGGGCTTAATAATAGAGTGTTTCGGTGTTATTGGTAGCAGTTTATTGGCGATAATCAACAACTCATTACAAGCAGGCGTAGTTCCAGAAACTTGGAAATGTTCTATTGTTACACCAATTTTAAAAGTAAATAATTCCAAAAAATGTGAAGATTTTCGACCGATTAACTCCTTGCCGGTGTATGAAAAATTATTAGAAAAAATAGCGCATGATCAGTTGGAAGAATTTTTTGAAGTTAATAATATTTTATTCGAAAACCAATCAGGGTTTAGAAAAGCACATTCGTGCGAGTCAGCGCTGAATATGGTGATTACATCGTGGAAAGAATCAGTGGTGGGGAAAAAAGTTGTATTGTGTGTCTTCTTAGATCTAAAACGAGCATTCGAATCAATTGATAGAGGTATTTTGTTGATGAAGCTGCAAAAATATGTAATTGGGTTAAATGCCTTACAGTGGTTTAGGAGCTATTTATTGGGAAGAACTCAAAAAACAAGAATACATGATGTTTATTCATCACTGCAGTTAGTAGAACTTGGTGTTCCGCAAGGATCTATTTTGGGACCATTACTGTTTGCAATATATGTTAATGATATGTGCAAAGTTGTCAATAATGTAAAGCTGGCTCTATTTGCGGATGATGCGTTGGTGTTCGGTGATGCAGACTCGGCAGAGGAATGTAGACAAATAATGCAGTTGGAACTAGAAAGTATTAATATCAGGTTAAAAACTAATAAATTAAAATTAAATGGAAAAAAGCAAAAATGTCTGCTAATACATAGCAATACAAATTGTGCTTTAAGAATTGATAATGAAGAAATAGAAAATGTATGTGAAATAAAATATTTGGGGGTAATAATAAATTACGCTATGACACGCAAATTCAATAAATTGTAAAAAAGGTATCAAAAAAAGTAGGATTTTTTAAAAGAATAACAAATATTATAAGCTATAACACTGCTGTTAAAATATATACCGTAATGATAAAGCCACATTTTGAATATTGTTCCACAATTTTATTTTTATCTAGTCAGACTGTCTTAGAGACCCTACAAAAATTACAAAATAAATCTATGAGAATTATTTTAAAATGTAATATATTAACACCTATCCGAGTTATGCTGAACTTGTTAATGTGGTTGAGTGTGAAGCAAAGAATATACTTTAATGTGCTAATATACATATTTAAAATAAAAAAAAAAACCATGTTGCCACCATACCTAACTAGATATGTAAGAATAATAAGGGATGTTCAACCGTACAATTTAAGAAATAATGAAGATTTTAGACTTGTGTCATTTAGAAGTGCATCAGCACAAAATAGTTTAATTTATAAAGGGTTTGCTGTATTTAATGAATTACCAACTTTGATAAAAACCGAGCAGAGTTTTAATTGCTTTAAAAAATTAACTTTTGAATATGTTAAAGAAAATTTATAATAATATATTGTATTTAAATAGTTATAATAACTAAATAAATAAACTAAACATAAATACGTACAAATTAATCGTGAATAAAATATTTCTTATGTTTTAATAAAACCAACGAATAACTTGTTTTGCTTCATTTTAAATACGAATTATATTTCAAACGTTTTTCATCTGTGACACTTTTTCTTATATTAAAACAAAAAGTTGTGTTGAATATGATTTGGTCCCACCGAAATTTAAAAAGCGCACCGAAAATTAAAAATAATCGCACATACTAAAGAATTTTTCACGCAAAAAATTCTAAAATGCACCAAAAACGGTTGGAAACGCAACGAGTTGACAACGCTGATAACAGTTTCTTATGTCTCATGTAAGATCATTGTATTGCTGCATTGTTGGCTAGAAAAATTAAGGCTTCTATTTTGAACTATGGCACCGTTTTAGTATACATAGGTACGAGCGATAAGCAGTAAATACGTACAACAAAAAATTTTATACCTACAAATGCAATAACATGCATTTATAGGTATTAATTTACATGCAATAACAATTTTAAAACAGCGAGGAATACCGGCTTTTAGACCCGCCGGTATTCCTCGTCTTCTTGACCAGCCACCGCCGACGACAAACATGCGACGAATTGAAATTCTGCACCTGACATGAGAACTCTAACCGGAACAGCAAAATACTGGTACTGTCAGGTGTAGACGGTAACATTTACCGTTTTCTTGCCGTCTTGACACGGCTGTTAAGACGTCTCTTTTAAAAGCGCTGTTTTAACATTTTAATATGAAAGAAGTAAAACTAGTTTCAAATTAAAAGTAATTGCAAAAAAAAAGTTCAATTTTTACTTTAGATTGCAAATTTTGCAATAAAAATATTTTTCTCCACAAACTATAAAAAAGAGCACAAAAATTAAAATAATGAGAATTCGACACAGTATGTACGTGTATTACACCATGTAACAATCGAACCGTCAAAGGTATGTTTTTACAATATGTCTTAACAACTTTTCATTTATATACTTCAATTGAAAAGCAGCTCTGGGCTGGAGATCGGCTCCCGCGTCATCGTAATAATTTTTTTGTGTGGTCGGGCTTATCGTTGTTGTTGGCCTTCGAGAGTTTTGTGTCTCACTCTTATTGGGTAACTGTCTACCGCAACTAACTGTAACAGTTTATTTTTTTGAGATATTTCGTTGTCGCAACCTATGCGAAGGCATAGGACGGTACAGTTAGTCACAGCGCCTCAACAAATTGCTGTTAACACCATCGTGGACATAAGGCCTTCGTTACTCCACCCATGCTGTGCATCCATCCTATACTTTGCAAATTTTTTTTGCAACTATATGGTTACATAAATAAATACTAAGTGTGTGAAGATAAATTTTAAAATGTTTAACCTCAGCCAATTTTTAACCTGCTTTTTTAACACACCTCTGTTAATGTACTAATATGGCTCTGTTGAGCATGAAAATCGCAATTTAAGCAATAAAAATGTGTTTTAAATCAATAATTTTAACAAATTTATAAGAAACAATTTGAGATAATTTTCTTGAATCAAAATTTGTAAAGGGTCACAAAAATTTTAAAAGAACCCTCTAATCAAAGAAAATTACACGAAACAGAATTACGGATATTACAAAATTTTTCGGAAATAAAAAAATATTGGCAAAAAAAATTTTTGGAGATCACTCCTTAGGCCGTCCGCAACGATGTCCAATGGTCAAAAGTCGTAACAGTGCGTTTTTCTAGATATAAAAGCCATTTTTAAAAAAATGTGCGCTTGAAATTTTAAAGTGGACTTTGGTCCCTTTTACGAAAATGGTAGGAGATGGGCGAAAAAAAAATTATTGGAGATCACTCCTTAGGCCATCCGTAACGATGTCCAATGGTCAAAGTCGTAATAGTGCGTTTTTCTAGAAATAACAGCCGTTTTTAAAAAATGGGCCTTTGAAATTTGCTTCCAAGATATCAAAAGAACGTGTTGGCTTTATATTGCATGAGCATTCGACTATGAGAAAGCTCTGTTCAAACTGGGTGCCGCATTTGCTCCCTATTGACCAAAAACGAGAACGTGTTAATAAATCTGAGCAGTGTTTGGCCATGATTAAACGTAAAAAGCTGGAATTTTTGCGTCGATATGTGACAATGGATGAAACATCGGTCCATCACTTCATGCGGAATCAAAACGATCGTCATCTGAGTGCACAGCATCTGGTGAACCTCGTCCAAAGCGCCCGAAAGCACAACCATCGGCTGGGAAGGTTATGACCTCGGTGTTTTGGGATGTGCGTGATATAATATTCATCGACTATCTTGAGAAAGGAAATACCATTAACACTGAATATTATGTAGCGTTGTTGGCGCGTTTGAAGTCCGAAATTACAAAGAAATGACCGCATATGGCAAAGAAAAAAATTTTTTTCATCAAGACAAGGCAGCTTTATACAGGTAGTGGCAGAATTACAATAAATACAACACCAACAAACATCAACATGTATTTTGTTGGTGTTGTATTTATTGTAATTCTGCCACTACCTGTATAAAGCTGCCTTGCAATGCACCGTGTCACAAGTCAATCAAAACATTGGCAAAACTACTTGAATTCAACTTCGAAAATAAAAACAGTGTTTTCACATGGGCCCGGAGTTTTCAGCCCATATGTTAGCACCACGAGAAATTTAACAATTGTTAGCGAAATATTGAAAATAAATATTGCTAAACTTTTAATAAATAATAAAAAAAAAAAACTTTTGATAAATAATAAAAAAAAATAACTGGTTGTTCAGTGACAGCAAACTGCAGTACATACTACTGGGATTATAACAAATTACATATGTGATCAATATGAGACAAATATTGACGAAAAAATAAATAAGAGTTCAGTGGCTGAGTTGGTTAAGCGGCCGTATTAAAAATACATCATGTTTACATCGTACTGAGTTCGAATCCTAGTGGGTGCTGATGAGCAGTGTAGCGTCTGCGAAACAGCTAGTTGGCCCCCAACTTTAGTGTATTCAATTATTTTTTCCTGTCTTCTTTGATCAAGAGTTATTGATCGCGGCAATTATTGTTATAATTATAAATAAAAATATTTCTTGGCTTTAGCCAGGATTGAACTCGAGCTAGACGATACCAACCCATCATCATATTTATTTATTTATTTATTTAGTAACTATACAGTTGCAAAGTAAATTTGCAATGTATAGGATGCACAGCATGGGCGGGGTGACAAAGACCATAATGCCCATGATGGTATTAACAGCACTTTTGTAGCGTCGCTGTGACTAACTATAACGACCTATGCCTTCACATAGGAAGTTTCCACGTGGTTAACAATGAATAACCTCTAAAAAACTGTAAACCAATACAGTTAGTTGAGGCAAACCGTTAACCAGTGCGGGCGAGACGCAAAACTCTCGAAGACCGAACAACAAACACAAGCCTGACCGCACTTAAGAAATAATTACGATGACGCGAGAGCTGTTCTTCAGCCCAGAGCTGCTTTACGACTGAAAGTCATCATATAATATTAGAAAAACTTTTTATAAAAAACAACCAAAACAAGAATTTTAACTGCAAAAATAAATTTTTTAAAATCTAGTTTGAAGTGTACCCATCTTTCCAATATTGAGTGTCAATATAAATAAAAAAAAGATGGCTTGTGTCGAGTATACGCCCAGAGCTCCCAAGGCAACTTTATACAGGTTGTGGCACATTACAATAAATAAAAATTAAGAAGAAAATATAAAGTGCAACAGTTGGCGGAAACTCATAGTTTCCGAGTTATGGACTTCTGAAGTTTTGATATACGTGTGTATGAAAATGCGAAGGCCGGCTATGCAGAGAAATTTTGGTCAGCGAAGCGGTGTTTGATATACCATAGAGGATAAAATCGTTCTGTCCGGCCGAAGGCCGTCTACGCTAATTTATTTAATTAATCCAGTGTTATTTACTGAAATTTCGATCGCACTTTCGTTTTTCTAATAAATTATAATACCTATTTATAAAAAAATTATATATAGCTTGTATTCTATGTTTCCCAGCTATCTATATGTCGACATTTCATAGGAGCTACCCTAATCATCTGTAGACTTTGGATATTTTTTAAAGATATTTTCAAACGTTCAACTTTATATCCCAACAATTTAAAAAAATTGTTAAGAATTAAAAAGAAAAATGCTCTAATAATACCGGTCAGAACACAAAAAACAAGCTTTTTCATTTATACACGTCTCTAACATTTTTTTTATTGGTATCAATGTTAGAAGCTAAAATAGTGAATAAAAAACTTAATTGTTTATAATATTTATATATTAACCTCTAGCAATTTAATTTAAAATTTTTTAAGAACTGTATTTACACTTAAGAAATTAAAAGATTCTTGAATAATATAATGTATCTATTAAAAAGCTTTCGAATGATACCAATTCTGCATAAATACCTTGAGAAATGTAACGAAATATTGCAACTTCATATACACGTTGTATCAAAATTTCAGAGGTCCATAACTTGGAAACTAAGCATTTCCGCCAATGTCTTCATTTTACATTTTCTTCTTATTTTTCAATTTTCTATCCCCCTACATAATCTTTTTTTCAATTTGGAGCTCTGTGCGTAAACTGGGCTTGTTCCAAAAAAATTAAACTTACTTCCTTGTGCATTATTGTTGCTCGGTTGCTGTTGTTGTGGCCCACCCACTGATTGCGGCTGCTGTTGTGGACCCTGAGCATTACTGCGATAGGGTCCTTGCTGTTGTGAAGGACCGGCCTGTGGACCACCAGGTTGTGTGCCATTCGGAGGGGGCCCCTGTTGGGATTGGCTGCCGTTAGGGTGCATCCCTGGATGCTGCGGTGGTCCTTGACCATAAGTCGGCATTTGGCCAGCGGATGGTGGCCCGGAGGCATCATGTTGCATTGGTGGCATGCCTGGCGTTCCAGGTGGACCTCCCATTTGTGGTTGAGAGCCTGGTGGTGGTCCGCCTTGTCCTGGTTGTTGCTGAGGAGGTGGAGGACCACCAGATACCATCATCCCGTGAGGACCTTGCTGGTTGGCTTGTGCTTGAAGAATATGCGGTGGTGGCAATATTTGATTAATATTCATAGTTGGGTCTGCCAACTGAGCCAAATAAACGAGATTTCTATGCAATGCAATGTGATATGATGTACATTCATATGATTTCCCAATATTTTGAAAACTTTGTATAGTTTGTATTATCTTACAGTTTTCATCCAGTATTTTTTGTATATGTGCTGGACTGGGAGGCGGCACAACACCATGTTGCCCTGGAGGTCCACCCATCATACCCTCTGGACCTCCTGGGGGACCACTCATGACACCCATTGGTGGACCTCTTTGCATCGGAGGTACCCCTGTTCCGCCCATACTCATTACCGGCGACATACCAGGAGCTCCCCCGCCAGGACCAATCAATCCGCCTGGACTTGGGCCGCCTACAACGGATTGCTGCTGGGGTGGTTGCATTGAATTCGGCGTTGTTGACTGAGGCGGTTGCATCATGCTACCTGGAGGAGGCTGGCCAGGTGCTTGTGGCGGCGCCTGCGGTGAGAAGACTGCAGCCATTTTACTGGCTGCAGCCTTCTTCTTCCGCTTAGGTGTTTTTTCCTGTTTTTCCACAATTTTGGCTGCTTTCCGCTTAAGTAAGAAAGAAAAGTATTTTGCTAGTTTAAAAAAAAAAATCTTTCGGTTTAAACTTTTACAAAAAAAAAATTGCCACTGTCTAAACGCCTTCGCGGTTTTGCGGTTACTCGTTTTATGTCCGGTTTTTTCTGTACCAATAATTTCAGCAAATAAATATTACTTCATAACTGCGATTGTCTAATATGTAGTAGTACTATTTAAGCATTTTTAATTATTTTTTACACAAACTTTTAACGCAATATATAGCAATTTCTTATATTTTAACAATTAAAAACCGACGCCTTCTCACACACGAGTCAAACATAATTCGTTTGCAAAATTAAATTCGCTTCGTTTTTGCATAGTTTTCGCTGAAAATGAAAACTAGTGCTGTCAATTGCTTAAATTATATAATATGAATATAGAGAAAATCGCTACCATTAAGCTAAGGCGAATTCAATCTGCTGGATAGGCTTGCGGCATCCCTAAATAAAATAGTTCAACTGAATATTCCGACCAATAATTTTTCTTTTACGCCGTGTGTTCACGTGCCATCGATACGAACATGACATGAACATAATGTCGGCAGAGCGAATGTAAAAAAAGTTCATGTTTTTGATGTGGCGTATACGTATGTTCGGATTTACCTTACTTGGGGATTACACGACCCAGTTTTGCCTTTCAAGTTTTAATACATTCTCACTTTTTTACTAATGCATTCATACTTTTAAAACTTAATGCGAATTTGCTTTCAAATTTGCTTTCCAACTCTGTGTTCAAATTTATAGGCAAGAAAACAACTGATAGCTATTTTAGTGAACAAAATTTTCATTTTTGTGTTTAAAAATTCTGCCGCCATAGTTTTTTGTGTTAATTTATTAGAAAACAAATTAAATTTGTGCTGATTATTAGAAATAAATTTTTTTATTTATAAGGAAGCATTATTTTTAATTGTTTTTTTTTTGACGCCGGCATCTTGAAAATAAAATTGCTTTTGAAATTGCGTGCAGCCTACGTCACAGCTTTCAATTTTCTTAGATTTTGACAAGCAGTATGTGTTAAAAACTTGATACTGAATTGAAAATAAATTTGATGGTGTAACTGTAGGGTTATCAAAGTGTTCAGTTTGGCGCCATTTTGTGTATTTTTGTTCGTGATGACCAACTTCATGGCGAACATCGATGCTCAGTCATATGCTCGAGCATCGATGACAGAGCATGAACATGAGCGGTCCACATTAGCCATTTGCGATGTTCGTCATGATCCTCATACTAGAGCAGCAAAACAATCGATAGTACTATCGATAGTTTTATTTTTAGCTAACTATCGATTGATTTCATTCGATAATGATACTATCGACAATTTTTGAACGCATATACGAAGCCGGTTACATGTAGCTGACATAACGTTTCTGGCCATTTATTCAGGCACGTTCTTAGCCGCCTTTAAATTTTTATAGATATAGCGTTATTTAAAAATGAAAATATATAAATCATATTATATATCAAAGTAAGATGTATTATATCATCTATTACTTTTATCTCAAATAAAAAAAAGAGTTTTTTTACATAAAAAATGCCATGTTTAAGCCAACTTATAACTGGCGACTACGGCTAAATGTCAACTCCAACTTAAAAAACTTTGTTCTCTTTGCATACAGATGACCCTGCAGCTCAAAGTGTTTAGCAAAAATAAAAATAAAAGTATATAAAAGTTATATTTTTTATCATAGAATAAAAAAACTTAAAGATTTTATATATACCTTTACTAACTTGAGTTACAGATTCATTGTCAAAAGTAGCGCTTGAGGCCGTGTCAGATAAAACTTTTGCTTCACTTTGCGTTGCAAATTCGCTTTGACATCTAAGATAAAATATATATACTTATATGAAACATGTCACATAGAGCATTTTTAACGCAATGCGAAGCGAAAATTCGGCAACTCTCATCTTTTTAAGCGTTGAAGTATTTTCTAATAGCTTTATGCACTAAGAAAACAATTAGAACCAATTTCAGTAGTTCGTCTAATAATATTTCTAACTTCTGTTATCATAAGAAATGATTAAATGTAAAAAATTAACAACAATTTTTTTAGATAAACAAATAAATCGTGAGCGTTGCCAAAGTTTTTATTGTGACATACACCTTTTGCGTTGCGTTTTTCTGTTAAAGTTTTAAACTTCACGCAAAGGGACAAAGTTTTATCTGGCACGGCCTTTAACGATAGTATCGATATTATCGATAGTTTTTCTTGAAACTATCGAAAATATCGATGGGGACGACTACCGATAGTTTTGCAGCTCTAGCTTATACCATGTTCATGGCTAATGGAGACACCCAGTTAAGACCAGTGACTGTGTTCTGTAACTTTAGCGAGAAGTTCTCGCGTCGAAAACTTGTAAATTTATTCATGTCGAAAACTATCCACAGCGATTACGTCGTTACGTAAGAAATGTCTGAAAATATAAAACGATGCCGACATACAATTTTAAAAATGAAAGCGCCAGCCACAATTAGTACCGCCGTCGACTAAAAATTACTAAAGTTAGGAAATTTTATTTGATGGCGTCATATTATAACCGCCGGCTATTCTTGAAAATGTATGGTATGGCTCTAACCAAGGCGAATTCATTACCAGGTGAACTTAACAGCACAGGTGATTATTTTTTGCTTCTCGCGTTTTTTCCAATGAGACTGTCAAATTTTGTTTCTTTTGTTTACAAACTTTTTCGCGCCATTTTAATCTGAAGGTTTTTTTGCATGATTTAGTGCAATTTCAAGAAATTTGTGTGAATTTAAAAGTGAAAAACTAATATAATCTGTGATTTTAATTACAAACAATTATAAAAGCTTATATTTAACGTTTATATAAAATTTTTTCTCTGCTGAGCAATCTTAGGCGAATTTAGATTATGACATTCACGATATGTTTTACAATAACAAAATACATAGTACTGAATTCGCCTTTCCGCTTGCACTCACTTGTATAAAGTCGCCATGGCCTTGGTTTTACAATAACAAAATACATAGTACTGAATTCGCCTTTCCGCTTGCATTCACCTGTATAACTTAGTGTTCACACCTGCGATAATATCTGAGATGAGAACGTCAAATTCAATCGCAGAGAGAATTCTGTTACGTGTAGACTTAAAATCAGTGTTATCGCAGTCTTATAATAATTTTTATGAGAGCGTTCTTATGAGAAATCTCATGGCAACGATCTTATAATAAGAGCTGTCAAAAAAGCGGATGTGTATGCGTTTGTTTACAAAAAGACGCCATTGGAATTTTACCGATTTTTCGTTTTGGAAAATATCTTTAAAAAGACCCTTTTAAATTGAAAATAATTTGTTTTTACGTATTAAATAAATATTATTATATATACTATAAGCAATTGATTTTATAAAAAATGTGCACATATACAAAATTTATACAATATTCTATTGATCGCCAAGATGTGCTTTCTTCTCGGCTTTCAATGAATTATGGATTCTTATAAGATTAACAACAATACGTATACTCCTTGTTAGATATGAAGATGGATATAGAGAAATTCGCTCTCTCATTCTGCCGACGTATTCTCAGATATTATGTCAGAGTTAATCGCAGTTGTAGACACTAGGTAAAGTCGCCTAGGCTCTAACGTTTACATCAAGGCGAATTTATATAGGTTAATGCAAGGCGAATTCATTATTAGGTGGATGCATCGGCGAATTCAGGCGAATTCGATTAATATGGCGGCACTTTCTGTGTCAAGTTTTGTTTACCTTTTCGGCGCCATTCAAATTTTTGTACATATCTTTATCAACTACTTTTGACAGCGTAAGTGTGAATTCGCCTTTTACACAAACAAAATACCTGTTGTTTTTTTATTGTTGTATAGTTGTAGCGAAGCGGCAACCTTGTTTTTTGTATTATGGGTGAATGCTTGATACAAAAAACAGGGTAGCCGCTTCGCTACAACAATACAACAATAAAAAACAACAGGTATTTTGTTTGTGTAAAAAGCCGAATTCACACTTCAGCTCTCAAAAGTAGTTGATAAAGAACATGTACAAAAATTTAAATGGCACCGAAAAAGGTAAACAGAGGAAGTACCGCCATATTAACCAAATTTACGGATGCACCCACCTAATAATGAATTCGCCTTGGGTGATTGAAAGCGGAAAGACGAATTCAGTACTATGCAAGGCGAATTCAGTACCAGGTGAACTTAACAGCACAGGTGATAATTTTTTGCTTCTCGCGTTTTTTCCAATGAGACTGTCAAATTTTGTTTCTTTTGTTTACAAACTTCTTCACGCCATTTTAATCTGAAGGTTTTTTTGCATGATTTAGTGAAATTTCAAGTAATTTGTGTGAATTTAAAAGTGAAAAACTAATATAATCTGTGATTTTAATCACAAACAATTATAAAAGCTTATATTTAACGTTTATATAAAATTGTTTCCCTGCTGAGCAATCTTAGGCGAATTTAGATTATGACATTCACGATATGTTTTACAATAACAAAATACATAGTACTGAATTCGCCTTTCCGCTTGCATTCACCTTTATAAAGTCGCCCTGGTACTATGTATTTTGCAAGGCGAATTCATTACTAGGTGAACTTGACAGTTAAGGTCATTATTTTTTGCTTCTCGCGTTTTTTCCAACGAGACTGTAAAATTTTTTTTCTTTTGTTTACAAACATTTTCGCGCCATTTTAATCTGAAGATTTTGTTGTATGAGTTAGTAGAATTTCAAGAAATTTGTGTGAATTTAAAAGTAAAAAACTAATATCTGTGATTTTAATTGAAAACAATTATAAAAGTTTATATTTAACGTTTATATAAATTTTTTTTTCCCAGCTGAACACTCTTAGGCGATTTTAGATTTTTACATTCACGATATGTTTTACAATAACACATGATACAAAAAACAAGGTAACCGCTTCGCTACAACAATACAACAATAAAAAAAACAACAGGTATTTTGTTTGTGTAAAAGGCGAATTCACACTTAAGCTGTCAAAAGTAGTTGATAAAGAACATGTAAAAAATTTAAATGGCGCCGAAAAAGGTAAACAAAACTTGACAACGAAAGTGCCGCCATATTAACCGAATTCGCCTGAATTCGCCGATGCATCCACCTAATAATTAATTCGCCTTGCAATAACAAAATACATAGCACTGAATTCGCGTTTCCGCTTGCGTTCACCTTATAAATTCGCCTTTGTATTTTGTTATTGTAAAACATATCGTGAATGTTAAAATCTAAATTCACCTAAGATTGTTCAGCTGGGAAAAATTTTATATAAACGTTAAATATAAGCTTTTATAATTGTTTGTAATTAAAATCACAGATTATATTAGTTTTTCACTCTTAAATTCACTAAAATTTCTTGAAATTGCACTTAATTATACAAACAAATCTTCAGATTAAAATGGCGCGAACATGTTAGTAAACAAAAGATAAAAAATTTGACAGTCTCATTGGAAAAAACGCGGCAAGCAAAAAATAATCACCTGAGTTGTCAAGTACACCTACTAATGAATTCGTCTTTGTTATTGTAAAACATATCGTGAATGTCAAAATTTAAATTCGCCTAAGATTGTTCAGCTGGGAAAAAATATTATATAAACTTTAAATATAAACTTTTGTAATTGTTTGTAATTAAAATCACATATTATATTAGTTTTTCACTTTGAAATTCTTACAAATTGCTTGAAATTGCACTAAATCATACAAAAAATCTTCAGATTAAAGTGGCGCGAAAAATTTTGTAAACAAAAGTAAACAAAAGTAATAAATGTGACGAATTCGCCTTGGTTTACATTTTATTTACAAATGCAAACTTACATACATACTTATGCACCAAGATGAATTTATGCAAGCGGAAATGCGAATTCAAGCGGAAAGGCGAATTCAGTACTATGCATTTTGTTATTGTAAAACAAATCCTGAATTTCAAAATTTAAAAATTAGCTAAGATTGTTCACCTGGGGAAAAATTTTATATAAACGTTAAATATAAACTTTTATAATTGTTTGTAATTAAAATCATAGATTATATTAGTTTTTCACTCTTAAATTCACACAAATTTCTTAAAATTGCACTAAATAAAATATTCAGATTAAAATGGCGCGAAAAAGTTTGTAAGCAAAAGAAAAAAAAAAATTGACAGTCTCATTGGAAAAAACGCGAGAAGCAAAAAATAATCACCTGAGCTGTCAAGTTCACCTGGTAATGAATTCGCCTTGCAAAATACATAGCACTGAATTCACCTTTCCGCTTTCAATCACCCAAGGGGAATTCATTATTAGGTGGGTGCAGGATACACTTAATAAGGTAACCTCGTCAGTCGAACCGTTACTCATCTGGTGTGGCCAACTTGTCAAAAACTGTTTATATTCTTGTTTGTTTACATTGTTGTTTTCTTTACAATTTTGCACGCGCCAAAATTATTAATTGCGAAAGACAAGTCTTTTTGTGGTAAAAAATTGTGAATAGTTTAATTAAAATTTGTAAAAAGTTTTTCATTGTGTTTTTTTTTTCAAAACAATAATAAAAATGTCCATTTGTGCTGTGTGCAAAAGGAGAGACGGAACTATGTTTCGTATCCCAAAAGATGTGGTGATGAAAAAAAAGTGGAGTGAAATTTGTGGGGTTGAATTTACAGCTTCTGCAAGGATTTGCTCAAATCATTTTTTGCCTTCCAACATTAACATCTTGGAGGACGCTTCCACATTCTTCCAAATGCTGAACCATTTATTGAAAAGTTGCCACAAATGTGTTCTTTTGTACAGTAAGTAACCTTTTTTATAGTGACAAATATACAAATCTAGTTTACCAACGCAGCTGCAAATTAAATAAAAAGTTCATAGGGCGATAGAAAATAGAAAAATATGTAATAAGATAATGTTAAAAGACAATATTGGCGAAAACGCTTAGTTTCCAGTTATGGAGCGAAGAAGTTTTCATACATACATGCAATTTTCTACTACATTTTTCAATCCATATGGTCAATATTGGTATCATTTGAAAGCTTATTAACAAATCTCTTATACCATACAGGAGAAAATCCTATGCATATAACCATTATGTACTTTTGATTTCATTTGGAGCTGCGTTGGCAAACTAGATTTAGGCCAAAATTTTTTTGTTTCACAAAACTGTGTTTTTTTTTTTTGGAAACTAATATAGTTTTATTATCATGTCATGTATACTTTTACGATGAGAAGGCAACTCAGCAATCGATGGGCAAAAAACAGGGCAGAGGAGCGACCCAAATGACCAGAAAAAGATTAAAAAAGACAACCAATTAAGTTGTTAACAGCCACAGCCACTTAAGTTGTTGAGATGAAAGTTCCCATTCATGAGAAGTCCAAAGATAAGTATAAAATAATTGACTATTTAAATGCAGCTTTTAACTTTTCTTATTTCCTATTCATATTTCTTATTTCAGAAAGCGATGGGTCAAAAAACGGGCAGAGGAACAACCCCGATGATCGAAAAGGACAGCCACTTAAGTTGTTGAGACGAAAGTTCCCATTCATGAGAAGTCCAAAAATAAGTATAAAATAATTAACTATTTAAATACAGCTTTTAACTTCTTTCTTATTTCTTTATAGTATGAAGACAAGTACATTTCAAAAGACTGCATTTGGCTGAATGTAGTGGTTACATAAATGACTGAATGTAGTGGTTACGCTTTTTCTTCATGATTTATATACATATTAATTATAAAAAAAAGCTTTTAGATTTAAATGTCCTAACTTTTTTTTTTTTTTGTCATTTATTTATTTATTGAATCTTCAAAATATGAACTAACAATAAGTATTCAAATCTTAATACTAAATATAAAAGTTATTTAAGTCCAGCCACTGCTAGACAAAAGAGTTTCATTTCGCGCGAATAATATCGGTAGAATCACCTATTTAACGTTCTGATGGTGGCCAGTGTATCCCTTCTTCTCAACCGAGAGTGGCCGCCAAAATTAAGTATGTTGCGTGCAAGAGGATTTGGGTGAAGTTCCAGTTTACTGATATACCTTGTGGCATACTTAGAGAACACGTCAGTTACCAGCGGAACACACAGATCCTTGTGAATTCGTGAGTTTCTTACGTACCATGGAGCTGCAGTAATCGTACGAAGAATTTGGTTTTGTCGTCTTTGAATTTTTTCAATGTTAGATGTTGAGGCGGTTCCCCATAATTGAACTCCGTAGCACCATATAGGCTTTAAAATTGCGTTATATAACAAAAGTTTGCAGTCCAACTTCAATGTCGAATTTCTGCCCATAAGCCAATTTAGTTGCGCTGCTTTTAATTTCAACTGAGTGACTTTCGCATCAATGTGAGGCTTCCACGTTAGCCTACGGTCGAGGTAAATACCAAGGTATTTAACTTCACTATGCTGCGGAATAGGTGTATTGTTAATTTGGAGAGCCGAACATGTTTGCTTACGCAGTGTGAATGTAACGTGAGTACATTTTTGTTCATTAACTTTTATTTTCCAAAGTTTCAACCACTTCTCTAATATTGAAATATACTGCTGCAAATTTCGTGAAGCTTCTTGATGGTTTTCATGAACGCTAAAAAAAGCTGTGTCATCTGCAAAAGTTGAAGTATGGATTCCGGATCTCGTTGGCATGTCAGATGCGTAAATTAAATATAGTGTGGGTCCTAGAATGCTACCTTGGGGAACTCCTGCTCCAATTGACTGTGAGAGACTTGTAAAATCACCTTCTTTGATAACAAATTTCCGGTCGTATAAGTAGCTTTCCAGAAGCTTGTGAGTATTTGCAGGCAAGTTCAACTTTATTTTGTGCATCAGTCCGTCGTGCCACACTTTATCAAAAGCTTGGGAAATGTCGATGAATAGAGCTGAACAGTACTTTTTGTCTTCAAAAGTCTGTCTTATGACATTGACTAGCCTATGTGTTTGTTCTATGGTGTTATGTTTAGCCCGAAAGCCAAATTGATGATCAGGGATACATCCCACATCATTAAGTATTGGAGACAACTTCGCCATTAACAATTTTTCGAACAGTTTTGAAATTGTTGGTAGTAGACTTATTGGTCTATATGACTCCACTTTAGTCGGATCCTTCCCTGGCTTGGGTATCATAGTAATCATAGAGACCTTCCACTCTGCAGGATAATACTCAAGGCGTAAAATAACGTTAAAAATAAAAAGTAGAACTCTTCTAGCTACACGAGGTAACTGTTCAAGCATTTTACCAGTAATTTGATCTATACCTGGAGCTTTCCTGGGGTTTATGTTATTGATAACGTTTTCGACATCTTGAAAGTTAAGTCTCAAAGACACAGGCTGTCTAACAGCATACGGCGGAAATTCTGCTGCAGCATCCGCTGAATCATTTGTCGTAAAAACATTTCTCAAATGATCAACGTACACCATCCCCTTTTCGGAATCGCTGCGTGCCCAGTTGCCAGTTGAAGTTCGCAAAGGTGGCTTACCTATTACGGGTCTTTTCAGACCTTTTGTCGCTTTCCACAGAGAATAGTCAGATTGCGGAGTACCATCCAAGCTTTCCAAATATGTTTTGAGGGAAGATATTCTCTGTATTTCAAGCAGATTTCTTAGTCGAGTTACACATTCCCGTAGTCTAGTTTTAAGCTGGGGAGACCTGCGAGTTTGCCACTCTCTTCTAACTCTTCTTTTTTCTGACAGGAGTTGCTCAATTTCAGCCGAATAAGTTCTATTGTTCTCATTTCTGGATCCTATATGACTAGTGGTAGCATGCTGTACGGCCAGTTTGAGGTTTTCAGAAAAATCGTTAATTGACGCATCAATATCCTCAGGTGTTCTCAAGGCGATATTTTCACTACAATGTGTACTCAAAAATTTTTTGTATTTTAGCCAATTAACTCTATTGACGGTCAACGGGGAGCCAATCTCTTGGGGGAACGAAACAGAGATTATAGTGGGTGAGTGATCTGATGACAAATCTAATGAAGGCTCCACTTGCATCCACTCTAAAGGAAAATTTTTCGCAACTCCAAAATCTATAACGTCTGGAATCTTTCGGCTTGAAACCACATCTAAACTCATTTTGGAAACGGTGTCAAAAAGCACACGGCCTTTCGAGGTAATTAAACGTGATCCCCAAAAAGTGTGTTTAGCGTTATAGTCGCCGGCCGCTAAAAATCGAGGACCAAGTGATTTGAAAAAATTTGAATATTGGTTTTCTGTTATTGAAAATCGTGGTGGTGAGTAAATCGAGGATATAACGATTTTTTCATGAAAATAATCAAGGCATATATTTGTAGCTTGGAGATATTCCTCACGTGTCCCGTTCATTAGATAATGCTTAATTCTGGTCTTTATCAAAATTGCCGAACCGCCGCAAGATCTTCCACGGGGATCTTTTGTGTCATATAATGTGTAGCCATTAATTTTAAAATAACTGTTGGTTGTCAAATGGGTTTCAGCAATCATCATTATATCGATCTGCTTTTCCATAAGGAAGTGCTCAAGTTCATTTTTATGTTGGCGGATGCCGTTTGCGTTCCAGAAACATATTTTTAACCAATTCATTTTGTTAAAATTGCCTGCAAAATGGTGGATTGCATTTTCAGCATTTCCTGCATCATGTACCTCCACAGTTACTGCATTTTTTAACACTTGCGTCGGCCTTTGGCTTATTGCACTGAGTTGTGCCGTGAAGTTCGCCACATACAACACAAACAGCGGGCAACTTACAGTAAGCCTTTGTGTGGCCAAATTCTTGGCAGTTTAGGCACTGAACGGGTCCTGAACGCTTATGTGGCTCCTCAACGGTAACCTTACGATGCAAAAGAAATTTAAGGTTATAAATTGGATGAATTTCACCCTTTTTCAGGATAACATCCCTGGGTTCTAGTTCAACCCTAAACATGGGTTGAGGGATCTTTTCACGGTTCCTGATATTTACTACGGTTTTTATTTTAAAACCTTTATCTTTCAATCCGGTTTTGACGTCATCAATATCTACGCAACGGTCAATACCTTTAATAACAACCTGAAGGCCTTTAGCACTTTTAAGTTGATAAGTATAGAAAGATCTTTTCTCTTTTTCCAGAGCGGCAGAAAGTTTTCGGTAATCATTTTCGCAGTTGACTTGGATTTTTGTTTCACTTATTTGTCCGTGCTTCACTGATGTTACGTTGAAGGTGTCTTTACCAATTGCCGAAATAAGTGCTTTTACCAGCTCATTAGATGTAGGTTCTCTCAAGTATATTGGTGGCGGTTTAAATGTTTTTTTTTGATGTAGTTGGCTCTTCAGTCTGAAGGATAGCAAACCTATTACTATCCGTTGTCGCACAGGTAATATCGCCCTTAGACATTTTTGGTTGCGATGATATTTGCGCGGATTTAGGGCTTCGCTGACGTTTAACCACTGTTACATACCTGTCCATGCCTACTTGTGTTTTTGGCTTATCTGCGATTACTGAACTGGTGGATGGTTGGTCTTCTGTTGTAACAACAATGTTTGGCGAGCACGATCGCGTGCGTTTTTTATCTTTTAGAGACAGAAGATTATCCAATGATTTTTTAAGTGATTCTTCCTCAGAGATCCAGAGGTTTTTTCTAGTGGAGCTAAGCTCCTTCACAGAATTGCATCTAATAGGTACACTCATGCAATTTTTGTTTTTTTATTTATATTTTTTTAATTTAAAAGTATATAAAAATAATTGTCACAAAGTTTTTCTTTTGTATAAATTCGCTCTTCCACTTATTGCGGTTTTGCAAGGAAACAAAACTTTAGTGTATAGTTTTTTTCCCACTGGGTAAGTAATCTTCACGCACAATAACAACAATAACAATGCACTGCCACCGCACTTGTTTTATTGAAATTGATTTTATTGTTTAGTTATTGAAATGTGAGGAATTTATTTTCCCGTTGTTTTTAAAATAATTTGTTATTGTTTTTACAATTTAATACAATGTATTATTGTTTTTATATGTAAGTTTAAAAATATGTTAGTACAATGATTTTTTGGTTTGTTTTTTTTTTTTTTTTGTTCACTTTTTAAAAAACACGACCGTGCGGTTGAAGAATCACAAATCCATAATGAATGTCCTAACTTGTTTCTTGTTATTGTTTTTTGTTTTTTTTAATAATAATACATATTAATTGTAAAAAAAAACTTTCATATTTAAATTTCCTAACGAATATCGTAGTATTTCCGCTTATTATTTTTATTATTTTATTCATTTTCCGTTTTCTAAACTAAACTAAGTATAATGGAGATGTCTATAACCAAAATTGCAAAAAATGAATAGTTTCATAACCTAAAAAAGTTTCAGTAAAATAAATATTTTTAAAACTGTTAAATTTAAAAATATATATATATATTTTTTCAATAAACTATTTTATTTCATTATCTAGAAGTATTATTGTTTCATTAGTTTGTAAACCCTATTTTTAATCAATCTATTGGCTCGATTGATAATAATAAATAAAAAAATAAATATAAAAAAAAACAATGAATAAAAAGTTATTATTAAAATCATATTAAAATTTATTTAGACGCTTCCTTTTATTTGAAGTTATGGAACATAGGTACCTATTTATGTTTGAAAATATTTTTCAGTTTCCAAATAATAATCAATAAACTCAAACAAGTACATTTATTTCCTTTTCATTTTGTTTATTATGCTGAATAGATATAATTTATTTTGATAAAAATGGAAAAGTTTTTTGATTGAGAGTCCACAAAATAAAGTCAGCTAAAGTACTCTTTCCATGATCGACATGGGCAATAATACTAAAATTTCTTATATGCTCTACGGGTATCTTGCTTAATATCTCATCAGGCTTCTCCTTACTAGAATTTTCATTTATCCTGGAACTAAAGTGATAGAAGAATGTTACGAATATTCATTTGCATGTGTTGATGTTTCGAACTTACTTTAATTTGTTATATTTATTGCATTAACACTGTGACAAATTTGTGGTGGTGTGGTGGAAAGCATAACAATGTTAAGAAATTCGTTGTGATTTCTTTTAGGATAATCCAAAAACTCAACATCAAATCCTAAAAATTTGGCCAGATACAGCAGTTGATCTTTCATATGCAGATTTACACTTTTGGCTGATTTTGTAGTTGTAGTAGATTCTTTAATGGTTGCTGGAGCCAGGATACACTTAATTATTAATAAATATACTTTGGCTGGAGCTAAAGAATTACAGAATGAAATGTTTATAGCTGGTTCATTTTTCACATTTTCACCCACCATAGATGCACTAACAAATGTATCACTTTAAAGTCTACAGGCATATTTCTTTTAATCTAAATTTCAAACACTATTGATATAGGAGATTTATTATCATTTTCTAACAATTAAGTTCTTTTAATTTAACTTTTAATTCATAAAATTCAACTAACTTTAAAGTACGTGATGTACTTTTGTTTTCCTTTTTTCCACTTTTTCTTCTTTTTTCTGTCGCTTACTTTTGACATTCGGGCTTAACTGCAAAAACAAAATACATGCAAAATTTTTCGATGTTGTTGTTATCGTAGCGAAGCGGCTACTTTGTTAAATATACTTTGGGTGGGTGCATCGGTTCTGTTACTAGGTGAACTTAACAGCACAGGTGATTATTTTTTGCTTCTCGCGTTTTTTCCAATGAGACTGTCAAATTTTTTTTTTTTTTTTTTTTGTTTACAAATTTTTTCGCGCCATTTTAATTTGAAGATTTTTTTGCATGATATAGAGTAATTTCAAGAAATGTGTGTAAATTTAAAAGTGAAGAACTAATATAATCTGTGATTTTAATTACAATCAATTATAAAAGTTTATATTTAACGTTTATATAAAATTTTTTCATACTGAACAATCTTAGGCGAATTTAGATTTTCAGTTCTTCTGTGATTCTCCATCCGCACGGTCGTATTAAAAAAAAAAGCGAACAAAAAAAAATAAAATAAAATCATTGTGCTTAAATTCTTTTAAAATCAATAATATATTGTATTAAATTGCAAAAACAATAACAAATTATTTTAAAAAACAACGGGAAAATAAATTCCTCACATTTCATTAACTAAACAATAAAATCAATTTCAATAAAACAAGTGCGGTGGCAGTGCATTGTTATTGTGCGTGAAGATTACCTATCCAGTTGGAAAAAAACTATACATTAAAGTTTTGATTTCTTGGAAAACCGCAATAAGTGGAAGAGCGAATTTATACAAAAGAAAAACTTTGTGACAATTATTTTTATATACTTTTAAACTAAAAAAATATAAATAAAAAAAAATTGCATGAGTGTACCTAGTAGATGCAATTCTGAGAGGGAGCTTAGCTCCACTAGAAAAAATCTCTGGATTTCTGAAGAGGAATCATTGAAAAAATCATTGGACAATCTCCTGTCTCTAAGAGATAAAAACGCACGCGTTCGAGCTCGCCAAACATTGTTGTTACAACAGACGACAAACCATCTTCCAGTCTAGCTATTGTTGATAAACCGAAAACGCAAGTGGGTATGGATAGGTATATAACCGTGGTTAAACGTCAGCGAAGCCCTAAATCCGCGCAAATATCGTCGCAATCAAAAATGTCTAAGGACGATATTACCTCTGCGACCATTCTTTCGCGGATGACAGCAGCATTTGTCACTCGTACTCTTTTAGTTATAGGCCCAGCCTATCAGAGATCTCTGCCAAGAGGCTAAATATGAATGATTCACTGAATCTCCGAATGGGGTCGTAAAAACAGGGTCACCTTTAACGCTCGTAAGACCCAATGTTGCCTATTAACACACAAACCAACGACCGCAAATGCTGCTTCATCTGTACTCATGGATGGCATAAATATTGAGGAATCGGATGCTCTTGATGTTCTTGGAATGAAGATACAGTGTGATGTTCGCTGGACTGAACACATTTTTCATGTCTCCAAAGAAGCATTCAAGTGCCTTGGTTTTTTGAAACGGTGTAAGATGTACTTCACTTCATCCGACCTCCTTACTATTTATACCACCTACATCCGACCGAAAATGGAATACAACTCTCATGTTTGGGCCGGTGCCTCTAGTTTGGGGTTACTCGACCGTGTGCAGGAGAGGGCGAAGAAGCTTATCGGGGAGAGTAGGGTATCCAACTCTATTGACTCACTGGAGCATCGTCGCAGTGTGGGGTGCGTTACTCTGTTCTATCGTTACTACAATGGATTTTGCTCTGACGAGATTAGGGATCTTGTTCCCGAAACCCGCACATTTTTACGTAGCACGCGCTCATCGTCTAGAGCTCATCCATTTGTGGTCGATTGCCCGGGGAATCGCACTACGCATTACAGAGAGAATTCGTTTTTCAGCCGTACGCTTCGTCTGTGGAATAAGTTGCCTGCAGACGTGTTTCCTGTCTGTTATAACGTTGGAAAGTTCAAGTCAAATGTTCACAAACACTACTCCCTCTTTCCCCCTCCTCACAACCTATTTTCCTAGTTCTGGTACAATGCACTGCATATGTAGGGGTTATCTCCTGAGTACTGGTCCAATATAAAAAAAAACGGGTAATAATAGGTTTGCTATCCTTCAGACTGATGAGCCAACTACATCAAAAAAACATTTAAACCACCACCAATATGCTTGAGAGAACCTACATCTAATCAGCTGGTAAAAGCACTTATTACAGCGATTGGTAAAGACACCTTCAACGTAACATCAGTGAAGCACGGACAAATAAGTGAAACAAAAATCCAAGTCAACTGGGAAAATGATTACCGAAAACTTTCTGCCGCTCTGGAAAAAGAGAAAAGATCTTTTTATACTTATCAACTTAAAAGTGCTAAAGGCCTTCAGGTTGTTACATGTAGACACGGATGAGGTTAAGACTGCACTGCTAGATAAAGGCTTTAAAATAAAAATGTGGTAAATATGCGGAACCGTGAAAATATTCCTCAACCCATGTTTAGGGTTGAACTGGTACCAGGGGATGTTATTCTCAAAAAGAATGAAACTCACCCAATTTATAACCTTAAATTTCTTCTTAACCGCAGAGTTACCGTTGAGGAGCCGCACAAGCGTCTAGGGCCCGTTCAATGCCTAAAAATTTTTGGCATACTAAGGCCTATTGTAAACTGCCCACAGTTTTTGTTGTGTGTGGAGAACTGCACGGCACATCACAGTGCAAAAAGTCAAAAACTGACTCAAGTGTTAAAAAATGCAGTAACTGTGGAGGCAACCATACTGCAAATTACAGGGGCTGCCCTGTATATACCCAGTTTAAGCAGTCAATGACAAATAAGTCATCAATTACCTTTAAGCAACCCCAGCAGTCAAACATCATTTCTGCAAACAATTTTCCCCAGGTAGGCCAGTCAATCAGCCACATAATCATGCAAAACCCCAAACAAGTTTCATATGCTAGTGTGGTCAAAACCGATACACAAAACTTGAATCAGGAGCCCAAGCCCCAAAATTCCGATCAAAATTTTACCAACCTTGAGGCAACTCTGCAGACTCTTGTTCAATCCATAAACACATTTACGGTTTCTATGACAAACATGATGCAGGAAATGCTGAAAATGCAATCCACTATTTTGCAGGCAATTTAAAAAAAATGAATTGGAACGCAAACGGCATCCGCCAACACAAAAATGAACTTGAGCACTTCCTTATGGAAAAGCAAATCGATATAATGATGATTGCTGAAACTCATTTGACAAGCAATAGTTATTTCAAAATTAATGGCTACACACTGTATGACACTAAAGATCCTCGTGGAAGGTCTTGTGGAGGCTCATCAATTCTAATAAAAAATAGAATTTTTATTTTCTGCATGAGACACGTGAGGAGTATCTCCAAGCAACTACTATATGTATTGAATATTTTCATGAAAAAATCGTTATTTCTTCGATCTACTCACCGCCACGATTTTCAATAACAGAAAATCAGTATTCACATTTTTTCAAATCACTTGGTTCTCGAGTTTTAGCGGCTGGTGACTATAACGCTAAGCACACTTTTTGGGGATCACGTTTAATTTCCCCAAAAGGCCGTGTGCTTTTTGACACCGTTTCCAAACTGGGCTTAGATGTGATTTCAAGCGGATATCCCACTTATTGGACCTCAGACCGGCGAAAGATTCCAGATGTTATAGATTTTTGACTTGCAAAAAATTTGCCTTTAGAATGGATGCAAGTAGAGTCTTCATTAGATTTGTCATCGGACCACTCACTCACTAGAATATCCGTTTCGTTCCCCCAGGAGATTGGCTCCCCGTATAGTGAGTTGGCGTTCGCCATCACTAGAGTTAATTGGCTAAAGTATAAGAAATATTTGAGTACTCATTGTACAGAAAATATTGCCTTGAGAACCCCTGAGGATGTTGATATATCAATTAAAGATTTTTCTGAAGACCTTAAACTGGCCGTGCAACATGCTACCACTACCCATACGAGTTTCAGAAATGAGAACAGTAGAACTTATTCGTCTGAAATTGAGCAACTTTTGTCAGAAAAAAGAAGAGTTAGAAGGGAATGGCAACCTCACAGGTCTCCCCAGCTTAAAACTAGGCTACGAGAGTGCATAACTCAATTAAGAAATGTGCTTGAAATCCAAAGAATGGCTTCCCTTAAAAATTATCTAGAAGGTCTTGATGGTAGCCCGCAAACCGACTATTCTGAAAAAGGGATGGTGTATGTTAACCATTTGTAAAATGTTTTTACTGCAAATGATACAGTGGATGATGTTGCTGAATTTCCGCCGTATGCTGTTAGACCGCCTTTGCCTTTGAGACTTAGTTTTCAAGATGTCGAAAACGTTATAAATAAAGTAAACTCAAAAAAAGCTCCAGGTTTTGACAAAATTACTGGCAAAATGCTTGTACAGTTACCTCGTGTTGCTAGAAGAATTCTTCTTTTCATTTTTAACGATATTTTGCGCCTAGAATACTATCCTGCAGAGTGGAAGGTGTCTATGGTTACTATGATACCCAAGCCAGGGAAGGATCCCACTAAAGTAGAGTCATTTAGACCAATAAATCTACTGCCAACAATTTCAAAACTTTTCGAAAAATTGTTAATGGCAAAGTTGACTCCAATATTGAATGATGTAGGATGCATCCCGGATCATCAATGTGGTTTTCGGGCTAAACACAGCAACATAGAACAAACGCATAGACTAGTTAATGTTATAAGAAAGACTTTTGAGGACAAATAGTATTGCTCAGCTCTATTCATTGATGTTTCCCAAGCTTTTGATAAAGTGTGGCACGAGGGATTAATTTACAAAGTAAAGTTGAACTTGCCTGCAAACATTCATAAGCTTCTGTAGTGCGATTCACTATGCTTTTTAAGCCCCAATTATTTCGGTTAAAATTATTAACCACAAAATTAACCTTTTTCCTATTCACAAGTACTTTAAAATTAGCTGTTTCAGGCAGCTGTTATATATAACCACATAATTAGGTGTTAATTAACACCCGTATTTTTTGTAGGTTTAACTAAAAAAAAGTGTTGATTTATGTTGTTTACATATTTATTTCATTAAATTTATCTAATATTATTTTCCAATTTAAAATTTTTTTCCATTTTATAATTAATCGACAAATACATTCCTTAAGAAGTTTTCTAAAGAAATTTTTAAAGAATAAAAAGCTTTTAATTTGTGTTTTCCATAGAAAGAACATCGAGCTCATATATTATTTTTAAGATTTTTATATATATGTATGTATATAAAATGGTCAAAGTTACAAAAGATGAAGAACACATATAAACAAAAAGAAACTCGGTACAATAGCTAATAAAAATGAAATGGAGAGTTGACACGTTAAACAATCTGAACGTGAAGAAAAACAAAACCCTCTACGGTGGCTAATTATAGTTAGTGAATAACGTAGGGGTTAGTGCAAACAACAAAATGTGTGGCTAAAGTTAACACTTCTAATTGGGATGAAAAGTTAGCGAATTGCACTACTGGAAAGCTATTTATGCGGCCGGAAGTTTGTTATCAGAGAAGTCGACTTAATAAGCCCAACTCAGCCATTCGAGGCAGGAGTTCCCCAAGGTAGCATTCTGGGACCCATTTTATATATAATTTACACTTCTGACATGCCAACCAGATATGGTATTCACACTTCAACTTTTGCAGATGACACAGCATTCTGCAGCGTACATGAAAACCATCAGGTAGCTTCGCGAAATTTGCAGGAGTGTATATCAATATTAGAGATATGGTTAAAACGTTGGAAAATTAAAGTTAATGAACAAAAGTGTACTCACGTTACATTCACACTGCGTAGACAAAAATGTTCAGCTATTCAAATTAACAATTCACCTATTCCACAGCAAAATGAAGTGAAGTACCTTGGTATTCATTTCGACCGTAGGTTAACGTGGAAGCCTCACATTGACGCGAAAGTCACTCAGCCAAAATTAAAAGCAGCGCAATTAAATTGGCTTATTGGAAGAAATTCTACATTGAAATTAGATTGCAAACTTTTGTTATACAACGCATTACTAAAGCCTATATGGCGCTACGGAATTCAATTATGGGGCACCGCCTCAGCGTCAAACATTGAAAAAATTCAAAGGCGACAAAACAAAATTCTTCAAATAATTACTGCAGCTTCATGGTACGTAAAAAATTCCCAAACTCACAAGGATCTGTGTGTTCCACTGGTAAAAGATGAGTTTTCAAAGCATGCGACAAGGTATATTAGCAAATTGGAACATCACCCAAACCCTCTTGCACGAAACATACTTAATTTTAGTGGTCACACTCGGTTGAGAAGAAGGGATACCGTTGCCACCATCAGAGCGTTAAGTAGGAGATTTTTACATTCACGATATGTTTTACAATAACAAAATACATAGTACTGAATTCGCCTTTCCGCTTGCATTCACCCATGATACAAAAAACAAGGTAGCCGCTTCGCTACAACAATAAAAAAAAACAACAGGTATTTTGTTTGTGTAAAAAGCCGAATTCGCCTTGCCTAGTAATGAACTCGCCTTGCTTATGCACAAAATCAATAATAGGTGAACTTGACAGCACAGGTGATTTTTTTTTGCTTGCCACGTTTTTTTCAACGAGACTGTCAAATTTTTTTATTGTTTTGAATTCCGCCATCTTTTATTTTCAAAATAAAATTTTTCTTTCTTGTTTTAACCAACTGTTTTAAATACAAATATACTTTGAAGTGATAATTACGTATTTTAAATACATTAATACATATACATTTATCATTATATATGTATAAATGAAGGGTATAAAAATTTAAATCAAGAAAAATAAAAACCGAAATGCGTTATTTTGTGCATTATGTAAAAACAAAGTTTCAACTGGAGGTGGTACCATGTTTAAGGTTCCAAACGATAACGAAAGAAGGGATAAATGAAGCCAGATTTGTGGTGTGGGACTAAAGGCATCTTCCTTTATGTGTTCCGGCCACTTCGAGAAAAGACATATAGCGACTATGGGTAAAAGGTTGGTGCTTTTGCCAAATGCAGAGCCCATTGCCAATGTTAGTTCAATTTGGCATTCTTCTGCTGCTATATAAATTTATGTAAACATTTCCCTGACAAATCAACGCGTTTTAAATTCACTCGAAATTCAGAGTAAGTGGGATTGCGAATAAAAAATGCGAATGTGTTAAAAAATATAAATCAGTTCATATAAACAGAATATTAATGCATACATTCTGAAAGCAACACATTTATAAATTAAAATATGGTTTGATATAAAGAGAGTAACTTAAATATGTTTTCATTTTTCAATAAAAAAAATTTTTATCAGTTTTAATAAAACTTGATGGTCTTGGAATTCCACTACGTTTTATGTTCGAAGGTGGCCTAAGGCAAGACGGTTTTGGAATACCTGTAGAACTGATATTTATATTTTGTAGCGCTGCTGTGGAACTAGTAATACTCTTATTTGAGGAGCCATTTCATTTTCTTAATACCGGATTGGTAAGACTTTGATCGCTTCCTTTAGAGGAAACTGATGACATCCTATGAATATAAAACAATATAAAACTTCCTTATAAAGTACCACAAACATTACCTGGTACAACATGCGTCTGTCGGAGAATGTCTTCCTGCTTCGTAATTAGCTTCTGATGAGGCGGGAGTTAGTACTTTGACGGTGGCTGAAAGACTATACTACCCGGAAGATGGCCGCATTAATCCAGCTTATTTGGTAGATGTTGCTTTTTCATGAGCTCGTATACCAGATACAGACTTTGAAATCTGTTTCATCATGCTTCTAAAACAGATAATTTAGTATCGTAAACAATGTCAAATTGCATGTATATTTACCTGTTGAGTCATTTGCTGCAGATTGCTTGTAGATTTAAACAAAACTTATAGTACTTAATATTTGTTTTTGCCTATAAATAAAAAAATATCAAATAAAATGTACAATGTATGTAAAAATTTTCTAAAGTTTACCTATTTTTCTGTATATATTCCAATAGCACTTGGTTTGTATAATGGCTGTATTCTTTTGTTTAGATTGTCGCCATTTTTTCCCAGCTGAACAATCTTAGGCGAATTTAGATTTCGACATTCACGATATGTTTTACAATAACAAAATACATGGTTCTGAATTCGCCTTCCCGCCTTCATTCACCTTATAAATTCGCCTTAGCACAAAATTGTGTAAAATTAAAAACAAGGCAAGGCGACTTTATACAGGTGAATGCACAAACAATTATAAAAGTTGATATTTAACGTTTATATAAAATTTTTTCCCAGTTGAACAATCTCAGGCGAATTTAGATTTTGACATTCACGATATGTTTTACAATAACAAAATACATAGTACCAAGGCGACTTTATACAGGTGAATGCAAGCGGAAAGGCGAATTCAGTGCTATGTATTTTGTTATTGTAAAACACATCGTGAATGTCATAATCTAAATTCACCTAAGATTGCTCAGCAGAGCAAAAATTTTATATAAACGTTAAATATAAGCTTTTATAATTGTTTGTGATTAAAATCACAGATTATATTAGTTTTTCACTTTTAAATTCACACAAATTTCTTGAAATTGCACTAAATCATGAAAAAAAACCTTCAGATTAAAATGGCGCGAAAAAGTTTGTAAACAAAAGAAACAAAATTTGACAGTCTCATTGGAAAAAACGCGAGAAGCAAAAAATAATCACCTGTGCTGTTAAGTTCACCTGGTAATGAATTCGCCTTGCATAGTACTGAATTCGCCTTTCCGCTTGCATTAACCTGTATAAATTCGCCTTGATTAAAAAACAATTACAATTTTTTTTCAGTCGTAAAGCAGCTCTGGGCTGAAGAACAGCTTCTTCTCTGTGGAACAGCTCTCGCGGTTAATGGTTTGCCTCAACTAACAGTATTGGTTTACAGTTTTTTTTTAACTTAACACGTGTTAACTTCCTATGTGAAGACATAGGTCGTTATAGTTAGTCACAACGACGCTACAAAAGTACTGTTAATATTATCTTGGGCATTATGGTCTTTGTCATTCCGCCCATACTGTGCATCCTATACTTTGCAACTGTACAGTTACTAAATAAATAAACATAATTGCAATATGTGAATTCTGAAAAAAAAAAAAACATTATAAAAGTATTACTTTGTTGGGTCGGAAATTAAAATTTTAGAAATTTCAAATTTATATAGGTATTCTCTTAAAACTTGCTGTGTGAAGGGTATAAAACTTAATTAAAAAGTTAAAATAAAAAAACAGCAAAATACTTATTTTTTCAGCATTATTATTCATTTAATGATGATTATTGTTATTTGAAATACTATCTCACAGCCTTTTTATTTGCGAGAAATAATGACAGTTGAATGCAAAAGTTTTACAGACACAAATTTTAAAATGCTGATAGCAGCATTTTGTTTATCTCTTTTATACATTCTCATTAGTGTTACACCACCCTTAAACAATGGACTTCAACGAAATTTTCACAAATATTGCGGATAGTTCTGCTGTAACAAAAAGTGGTAAGTTCATTTAATGTATCTTATATTTTCAAAAGCGTTTTATTTCACTTATTTATTTATTTTCCTAGAACACTAAACTTTCTACCTATTTTTTATTTTTTGCAGACTTAGAAGCTTTTGACAACAAAATTACTCAATAAATTAATAATGTAGAAGAAAAAGTCTGCAAGACCACCAAAACAACTTCGATGAAATGATTATATGAAATAATTTTACCAATAAAAAATTATAAATAACTTGTTTTCTATGTTTCCCAGCTATCTATATGTCGACATTTCATAGGAGCTACCCTAATCATCAGTAGACTTTGGAATGATTAGAGTAGCTCCTATGAAATATCGACATATAGATTGCTGGGAAACATAGAAAACAAGCTATTTATAATTTTTTATTGGTATCAATGTTAGAAGCTAATATAGCGACTAAAAAACTCAATTGTTTGAAATAATTTTATTTACACATATTTATGGTTAATGAAAAACATAAAATTTTTATTAATATAACTTATAGGTAGAAGAATGGACTTTAATAATAGCACATTCCCCAGAAGCATTTCTTAAATTAGCTTGGCGTAAAATTTTTAGTGATGAAGTAGCTCAAAACCTGTGCTGGAAAGGAGCAACAACAAAAATGGCGGTTAGGCCTCTGAGCACTACAGCTGCTATAAAATGTATTTCAATTTATAGGTATTTAGTGCAGTAGTGTTTTGTCTTTCGTTCTGTACACACGTGTTTTTCATTGTTGTCCGTATTTTCTATACCTACATATACTTATGTTTATTATTAATTTGTAAAAAACGAAATATTACCGGAATAGGTACAGTTTTGTATCATGTGTGTACGTGTTTTTTTATTATTGTCGTTTGTTGTTTTTTTATTTGTTATTATTAATTTCTTTTTTATATTCCTCCTATGTATTTTATTATCTTACGGTGTGCGCGGTGTTGATCTAAGTTTTGTTAGTCTGAGCAGTGTCGAAGGTATATACACTGGGCACTGATCAGTTTTAACTAATTTAATTTCAACATTCTAAATGCTGTGATATTGTTTGTTTTGGTTGTTCCGTGTGTTAAGTTCACAAACATTACTCCCCCTTTCCTCCTTCTCACAATCTATTTTCCTAGTTCCAGTACAATGCACGGCATATGTAGGGGTTATCTCCTAAGTACTGGTCCAAGATAAAAAATAATAATATTTATGTATATAGAAAAAAAATTAATCTTAGGTTCATTTTCATCTAAATTCTCCTAAATCACTCTCAATTTGAAATCAAACCTTAATGTTTGTTGGGTGTATGCATGATAAATATGCATTCTTGAAAAACAGGGCTGCCAGAAAAAATATGGAAGAAATCGTCAATATCCCGATAATTTGTAAAAATATCGGCATTTTAGTTTTGAAATATCGTCAAAAAAATCGGACTTGTAAAAATGTCAACCGTTTAGGGTATTTTAAATTTTGTGTTTTATTTATTTTTAGGCTCTAGAGCCTATAAAAGATTTTTAATGCAAGTTTTTGGTCTCAAACTTGTACGTTTGCAAAAAATATATAAATTTTTAAAGAATTCAGTACTTCGTTTTTGTATTTCTCACATCGAGAAATTTTTCACATAAAACAAGGGAATTGAAAGAAAACCGATGTGAATTGAAACAAAAACACATTTCTCACAAACAAGTGTTTCTGCAAATCTTTTTTGTGAAAACTAACTGTCAATTGAGCTTTTTGATGTAAATTATTGGAAAGATGGGAGTAAAAGTGTTTCTATAATTAAATTTTGTGAGAAGTAGCTGCCAAAATATTTCCGAAATAAAAACGGTGCGGAATTATAAAACAAAAAAACAATATATTGAAGTGGATCTAAAAAGAGCAGAAAAGAGGTAAAGTATTATTTTTTTTTAATTGCATTATGCTTAAAATAATATTTATTATTTATTTAAGAAAAATTGAAGGAAAAAACGGCAAGAGTAGAGCATTGGAAAATGAACGCAAGAAACTGTAGATGAACCTGTCGCAATATGATGAAACTATTGTCAAGTTATTTTAAACTCTAACCAAAAATGTGTATAAATTTATACTGTTTTTGATTGCATTTAACTAAATTTGAGTTCTGTAACTAAAGTTGCAGTAAAACTCTTGTAATAAAGTTTAGCAAGATTGAAAGCATATATGTATGTACATTACTCGTTAACAAATAATGAAAATAACCAAAAACAGAAAAATATTTAGAAAAGTTAAGAAAAATGTAAAAGATATAATCATTTATTTCCTTTAAAAATTAATTTGCAAACTAATTAAAAGACAATAAAATAATTATAATAATGAAAATCAAAAATGTATTTTGTTTATTGATAAGTAAAACTTAAGATAATATTAAATTAAGTGAATATATTTTGATAAGATACAGCCATAATATATTGCTAAATGAGTTGTTATTGGTGTTTTAAGGTTTGCCCAAAGAGGTGGATGTTGTATTGGTTTCTTTGATTGATTTTGAACTTTAAACATGAGTTGCTGCTTGAGAACTTTTTTCTTGACTTTGCTTGCTTACGCAGTAATTTTTCTAATTACAGTATATCCGGGCCAGGTGATAGGCTTGCTGCAATTGCTCCATTATAGTTTTTAATTTTTTTCTCTGATCCTGTTGTTACTTAATATTTCTGGTGGTATTTTGCCTTGCTTGTCTATGGCGCTTGTTGGTAGCACCCATTTTAATTATTTTATTGTTTAGAAGCTTAATATGTATTTCAGTCCTTTTAAGTAACATATTGGCAGCATTTTGATGCATTATAAAAGATTTCTTTTCTAATTACCAACTGATTATCTATGAGAATTTTGGCGATAATCTTTTGCTGTTGAATTAAATAATTTATTTATTAAGCTTGGAGTTCAAGAAGCCGAATACTTTTGTTGTAATCCGCTGAGATTTAAGATTTCAGGACAAAGATTTTTTAGTTTCTTGAATTGTGAATGTGTATTTTCGGTCCAATGCATCTTTCTCAGTTGTAGATTTTTTTTGGTTTAAATGAACCGGGTGTTGTGTTCATAGTAGGTAAGGCTGATCTGACTCTAGGTGCTGGTAGTATTATAAAAAAATGAATCAACGACAATTTATTTTATTTTTTATTTTTATATATTTTTTATTTAGGTTGCTGATCAGCCGCTTGTGCGACTGATCAGCTTGAGTGTTTGCTTTATTCGCTCTTAAAATATTTTAGTATTTTCTTCTGCTTAATATAAGCGTGAGAAAATGCTTGGTCGACATAAATACATGCCGACCAGTTGCATGGAATGTGTGGGTAATTAGCAGCAACAATGTGTGCATATCAAGTGTCATGCTAACGGCATGACGACTTACAGTCAAACACATATAATGTGGACTTATTGCATTTACAGTCAAACACATATGATGTGGACAACTGCAATTAAACTAATTACTCACACTACAGTAGGAGTGGGGTGACATTGTAGGTGGGAGTGTATCCAAATCCAAAAGTTTGTCTAGAAAAATCATAACATTGACATTTCCAAATAGACTTGGCATTATTCCCTCTATAGCTGGTGATATACATACATATATATGTAACCCCGTCATGACAATATTACTAACCTCTCTTGTGGGCATTCCGCCAATCTCTTTGTTAGTTCAAGGCTTAAACAACGACTTCAAAGTTGTTTTAAAACATTATGGATTTATTCAATTTATTTTTTGCCGTTTTTCTTTTCTTTGTTGTTTATTTCTAATATTTTGAAAGCTGCTTAATGAACACTGAACAATATCTAACATCTACCATCAGTTTTTGAAGATGATAACATCTTCCCATAAGAAATACATTGTACTAAAAGTCAACATTTTTCAACATCTTTATAAAATGTTCCTATCTCATTTTATTCCATTCAACATCTTTCGATTATTTCAGAGTCATCACTAGAAAAGTGGCAATAATGTCGATTATTCTTGTGGCATGACTGAAAAAACGTCATTTATTTTGAAAAAATTTAAAAAAAAAATCATAATTTATTTATCATGTGTCAATTGTTTGCATGTGTGGTTTATTTCTTAGTTGTTTCTGTAATCATTTTTTCCGTGTTTTTGTTAAATTTTGTTTATAAGGCCTACATTTTAATTATACACATATATATGTACATAAATTTTATAATCCGTTTTTTGTTTTTAAAATTAATTTTTTTCCAAAAAATTTTACGTGCTTTTGTTAACTGTCTGAAAATTGAAAAAATAATATTTTTGATTGATAGTAGATGTTAGATGTGAGCAATGTAAACAGTGTTTCACATTTTCAACATTTTTCATGCGTTTCATGAAGATGTTGATCAGTGTAAAAAGCCTATAATGAAAATATTCCATTAAAAATAGAATTAGTGTTGCCTGTTTTCACTTTGAAATACAGAAACACTGTTTTTTCACTAATCGAGAAACTATGTTTTCGATGTGAAAACTTCTCACTAAAGTTATAGAAACGAGGTACAGTTTTCAATTAATTACAGTTACATGCAAGGCGAATTCATCACAGGTAAGAGCAATAAATACAACACTACAAAAAAATCTTTTTTAAATGTCAAGGGAAAAATATAAACACAAAAAGGAATTTAAAAAAATATAATAAAAAAATTTACAAGAAAAGACAAACTTTTAATTATTTCGTCTCAGATCATAAAGCTTGGAAAAGTAAAAACGGATTGAGGAGGATTCTGCATGATAGCTGGCGCTCAAGATACAAAACACAAATTAAAAAATTGTTTAACATTTTTTTTTTCAAATTTCTGTTAAACAAATTTACAATTAAAGAAAAACTTAATTATTTCGTGAAACCTTTAATTATTTTGTGAAACTTAAAGTCTCAGATCGTAGGGGTGCCTCGATGGCTGATTTGGTAGAGTACTCGACCAACAGTCTCGAGGTCGTAGGTTCGATTCCTGCCACAGACCCTGGGTGTTACTGCAGACAAGCAAAAAAGCTTCGCAGTTTTTGTGTTTGTTTTCTATAAAAAAATAGATATATCTGAATATTGGAGTTATTGGATTTAATTTTTATAAGTCTTTATAATAGAGAATGCCGTCAACTGTTTCATTTTCTAAAGATTTTCATATGTTTGTCTATTTTTTTTTAACTCACTTTGCTAAATATTATCTCCAAATTGCAGATGAATAGGGCAATGTCACTATATTTTTGAATAATTTTGAATATATTGGAAATGCTCGCATTTCAATTCATATATATATATATATATATATATATATATATATATATATATATATATATATATATATATATATATATATATATATATATATATATATATATATATATATATATATATATATATATATATATATATATATATATATATATATATATATATATATATATATATATATATATATATATTTTTTTTTTTTTTTGCAAAAACCGTATAAATTGTTTCTTAAGGCCATGATTCGCTATCCTAGACAATAGTACCAAAAGTCGAGCGACTTAAACGTTTTATGAAAATTTTCATATTATGATGGTTTCTATGCGATCACAATGGTATTTATCTTGAAAAATATGAGATTATTGTTGGCGCCTCGTGATATAAATTGAAATCATATAATATTATTATGGTAATAATAGTTTTTAATTATTTTACTATACCTATGTATATAAATATTACATTTTGATATAATTTGAGGCGATTTTGTAAAGTCGACCAGACTTTTAGAACATTTTTCTGTGAACGAATCGTACGATCGTGTAGGATATTAAATGAGGGCTGTTGGAAATAATTTGTGTGTCATCTATAAAAAATTTAATATTGCCATGCTTTTCGTATAACAAAAATCTTCATTTTTAGGACAAAAATTGTCATTTTGCAAATTTAGGCATGAAAATCGTCAAAATGAGGATTTATCGTCAAATCTGGCAGCTATGATGATAAATAATTTAACACCCAATTTTCACGACGACTTTTAAAGACATGTTTGTCATATAGTCTGTGATTCTCCAACCGCACGGTCGTGTTATAAATAAGTGAACAAAAAAGCAAAAAAAAAAAACAAAAAAAAAAACCTAGTGCTCAAATACTTTTAAACTTAAATACATATAAAATCAATAATATATTGTATTAAATTGTAAAAACAACAACAATTTATTTTAAAAAACAACGGGAAAATAAATTCCTCACATTTCGGTGACTAAACAATAAAATCAATTTCAATAAAACAAGTGCGGTGGCAGTGCATTGTTATTGTTGTTATTGTGAGTGAAGATTAAATACCCAGTTGGAAAAAAGCTATACATTAAAGTTTTGTTTTCTGTATGAGTGATCCCACCAGAAATAATTCTGAAGAGCTTAGCTCCACCAACAAAAGCATATGGATTTCTGAAGAAGAATCTATAAAGCAATCATTGGACAATTTTCTTTCTACAAGAGATAAAACCGCTCCCGTTCCGGCTTGCCTAACATAGATGTTACAACAGAAGATAAAAGATCTTCTACTCTAACTAATGCCAATAAACCAAAAACGCAAGTAGGCATGGATAGGTATATCACCATCACTAAACGTCAGCGAAGCCCTAAATCTGCTAAAATTGCATCCAAATCTAAAATCTCTAAAGATGTCGACACCGCTAGACCAACCGATCAAAACAGATTTTCTATTCTTCAAACGAATGAGCCAACAGCATCGTCAAAACAATCGTTTAAACCCCCACCAATTTATTTAAGAGAGTCTGCCTCCAATGAACTGGTAAGAAAAATTGTTTCAGCAATTGGAGAAAATACATTTAACGTTACCTCCATCAAGCACGGTAACATTAACGAAACTAAAATTCAGGTTAACCATGAAAATGACTACCGAAAACTGTCTGACGAATTTGAAAAAGAAAAAAAAGCTTTTTATACTTATCGGCTTAAAAGCGCAAAAGGTCTTCAAGTCGTAATAAAAGGAATTGACCCTTGCGTAGAGATTGATGAAGTTAAGACCGGTTTGACAGACAAGGGATTCAAAGTAAAAAATGTGTTAAACATCAGAAATCGTGAAAAGATCCCTCAACCCATGTTTAGGGTCGAATTAGAGCCAGGAGATGTGACTTTAAAGAAGAATGAAGTTCATCCAATATATAGTATAAAATACCTTTTACATCGAAAAATAACCGTAGAGGAACCGCATAAGCGCTTAGGACCCGTACAGTGCCAAGAATTTGGCCACACTAAAGCGTATTGCAAGTTGCCTACAGTTTGTGTTGTTTGTGGAGAACTCCATGGTACAGCACAATGCAATAAGCCAAAATTCGACCCAAAAATAAAAAAATGCAGTAATTGCGGTGAAAACCACACAGCTAACTATAGAGGTTGCTCCGTCTACACCCACCTCAAGCGCTCAATGAACAACAAACCAATAATTGCTTCTAAGCCACCACAGCAGACTCAAATTTTTTCTAATAATTCTTTTCCTCCGACAGGACAGTCAACCACCGACATAACCGTTCAAAATCAAAAACAAATTTCTTATGCTAATGTAGTTAAGTCTACATTCGCAAACCCGAATCAACAATCTATATCTCAACCGCCCGATCAAAATTTCAGTAACCTTGAGGCAACAATACAGACCCTAATTCAAACTATAAAACTATAAACACTTTTACGTCGTCAATGACGACGATGATGCAGGAAATGGTGAAAATGCAATCCACCATTTTGCAGGTTATTTCGAAAAAATGATTTGGTTAAAAATATGTTTCTGGAACGCGAACGGCATCCGCCAACACAAAAATGAACTCGAATACTTCCTGATGGATAAGCAGATTGATATAATGATGATTGCAGAAACTCACTTGACGTCAACAAGCTTCTTCAAAATTAACGGCTACGTATTATACGATACTAAAGACCCCCGTGGAAGAGCTTGTGGGGGTTCCGCAATCTTGATAAAATCTAGGATAAAGCATTATTTGCTGAACGACTATCTTCAAGCAACTAATATCTGTGTGGAAAATTTTCATTACAAATTATATATATATATATATATATATATATATATATATATATATATATATATATATATATATATATATATATATATATATATATATATATATATATATATATATATATATATATATATATATATATATATATATATATATATATATATATATATATATATATATATATATATATATATATATATATATATATTTTTTTTTTTTTTTTTGCAAAAACCGTATAAATTGTTTCTTAAGGCCATGATTCGCTATCCTAGACAATAGTACCAAAAGTCGAGCGACTTAAACGTTTTATGAAAATTTTCATATTATGATGGTTTCTATGCGATCACAATGGTATTTATCTTGAAAAATATGAGATTATTGTTGGCGCCTCGTGATATAAATTGAAATCATATAATATTATTATGGTAATAATAGTTTTTAATTATTTTACTATACCTATGTATATAAATATTACATTTTGATATAATTTGAGGCGATTTTGTAAAGTCGACCAGACTTTTAGAACATTTTTCTGTGAACGAATCGTACGATCGTGTAGGATATTAAATGAGGGCTGTTGGAAATAATTTGTGTGTCATCTATAAAAAATTTAATATTGCCATGCTTTTCGTATAACAAAAATCTTCATTTTTAGGACAAAAATTGTCATTTTGCAAATTTAGGCATGAAAATCGTCAAAATGAGGATTTATCGTCAAATCTGGCAGCTATGATGATAAATAATTTAACACCCAATTTTCACGACGACTTTTAAAGACATGTTTGTCATATAGTCTGTGATTCTCCAACCGCACGGTCGTGTTATAAATAAGTGAACAAAAAAGCAAAAAAAAAAACAAAAAAAAAAACCTAGTGCTCAAATACTTTTAAACTTAAATACATATAAAATCAATAATATATTGTATTAAATTGTAAAAACAACAACAATTTATTTTAAAAAACAACGGGAAAATAAATTCCTCACATTTCGGTGACTAAACAATAAAATCAATTTCAATAAAACAAGTGCGGTGGCAGTGCATTGTTATTGTTGTTATTGTGAGTGAAGATTAAATACCCAGTTGGAAAAAAGCTATACATTAAAGTTTTGTTTTCTGTATGAGTGATCCCACCAGAAATAATTCTGAAGAGCTTAGCTCCACCAACAAAAGCATATGGATTTCTGAAGAAGAATCTATAAAGCAATCATTGGACAATTTTCTTTCTACAAGAGATAAAACCGCTCCCGTTCCGGCTTGCCTAACATAGATGTTACAACAGAAGATAAAAGATCTTCTACTCTAACTAATGCCAATAAACCAAAAACGCAAGTAGGCATGGATAGGTATATCACCATCACTAAACGTCAGCGAAGCCCTAAATCTGCTAAAATTGCATCCAAATCTAAAATCTCTAAAGATGTCGACACCGCTAGACCAACCGATCAAAACAGATTTTCTATTCTTCAAACGAATGAGCCAACAGCATCGTCAAAACAATCGTTTAAACCCCCACCAATTTATTTAAGAGAGTCTGCCTCCAATGAACTGGTAAGAAAAATTGTTTCAGCAATTGGAGAAAATACATTTAACGTTACCTCCATCAAGCACGGTAACATTAACGAAACTAAAATTCAGGTTAACCATGAAAATGACTACCGAAAACTGTCTGACGAATTTGAAAAAGAAAAAAAAGCTTTTTATACTTATCGGCTTAAAAGCGCAAAAGGTCTTCAAGTCGTAATAAAAGGAATTGACCCTTGCGTAGAGATTGATGAAGTTAAGACCGGTTTGACAGACAAGGGATTCAAAGTAAAAAATGTGTTAAACATCAGAAATCGTGAAAAGATCCCTCAACCCATGTTTAGGGTCGAATTAGAGCCAGGAGATGTGACTTTAAAGAAGAATGAAGTTCATCCAATATATAGTATAAAATACCTTTTACATCGAAAAATAACCGTAGAGGAACCGCATAAGCGCTTAGGACCCGTACAGTGCCAAGAATTTGGCCACACTAAAGCGTATTGCAAGTTGCCTACAGTTTGTGTTGTTTGTGGAGAACTCCATGGTACAGCACAATGCAATAAGCCAAAATTCGACCCAAAAATAAAAAAATGCAGTAATTGCGGTGAAAACCACACAGCTAACTATAGAGGTTGCTCCGTCTACACCCACCTCAAGCGCTCAATGAACAACAAACCAATAATTGCTTCTAAGCCACCACAGCAGACTCAAATTTTTTCTAATAATTCTTTTCCTCCGACAGGACAGTCAACCACCGACATAACCGTTCAAAATCAAAAACAAATTTCTTATGCTAATGTAGTTAAGTCTACATTCGCAAACCCGAATCAACAATCTATATCTCAACCGCCCGATCAAAATTTCAGTAACCTTGAGGCAACAATACAGACCCTAATTCAAACTATAAAACTATAAACACTTTTACGTCGTCAATGACGACGATGATGCAGGAAATGGTGAAAATGCAATCCACCATTTTGCAGGTTATTTCGAAAAAATGATTTGGTTAAAAATATGTTTCTGGAACGCGAACGGCATCCGCCAACACAAAAATGAACTCGAATACTTCCTGATGGATAAGCAGATTGATATAATGATGATTGCAGAAACTCACTTGACGTCAACAAGCTTCTTCAAAATTAACGGCTACGTATTATACGATACTAAAGACCCCCGTGGAAGAGCTTGTGGGGGTTCCGCAATCTTGATAAAATCTAGGATAAAGCATTATTTGCTGAACGACTATCTTCAAGCAACTAATATCTGTGTGGAAAATTTTCATTACAAATTGGTTATCTCATCGAGTTATTCGCCGCCTCGATTCTCAGTGACAGAATCACAATATTCAAGTTTTTTCACCTCATTAGGACCTCGTTTTATAGGAGCTGGAGATTACAACGCAAAACACACTTTTTGGGGCTCACGTTTAATCACCCCGAAGGGTCGGATGCTTTTTGATACAATTTCTAAAATGGGCTTAGACGTAATATCAAGCGGACATCCCACTTACTGGCCGACTGACCGACGAAAGATTCCTGATGTGATTGATTTTGGAGTGGTAAAGGGGTTCCCTGTGGAATGGATGCAAGCTGAGCCTTCGTTAGACTTGTCATCGGATCAATCACCTACTATTATTTCAGTAAGCTTTCCCCAGGAGACTTGGTCCCCGATTAACAATTTGCATAGGACTGTTAACCGAGTGAATTGGCTAAAATATAAAAAATTTTTGAGTACTCATTGCACTGAGAATATTGTTTTAAGAACACCTGAAGATATATTTTGTGTCACTAAGCAACTTTAGCGAAAACCTTAAACAAGCCGCTGAACTTGCTTCTAGCGTTTATTTAGCACGCAGAAACCTTCAAAATAGAACATATTCTTCAGAAATCGAGCAACTTGTGTTAGAAAAAAGAACAGTTCGACGAGAGTGGCAACTTCGCAGGTCTCCGCAACTAAAAACAAGGCTACGTGAGTGCACAAATCAACTAAGAAATTTGCATGGAACCCAAAAAACGGCTTCTCTACAAACGTATTTAGAAAGTCTGGATGGTACTCCTCAGTCCGACTATTCTTTATGACGGGCAACTAAGGGTTTAAAAAGGCCTGTTAAAAGGTAAGCCGCCCTTGCGAGAACCGTCTGGTGACTGGGCTAGAGATGACTCGGAAAAGGGTAATTTATTTGTTAACCATTTGAAAATCGTTTTTACCACAAATAGGTCTGATAATGCAAATGAGTTGCCGCCTATTGCTAGTACACCTCCTGTGCCTTTAAGATTCAATTTTGAAGAAGTTAAAAATGCTATTGGTTTTCTAAACCTTAAAAAAGCTCCAGGTATGGATAAAATCAGCAACAAAATGCTCGTAGAGCTACCTCGTGTAGCTAAAAGAATTCTTTTTATTTTTAATGCTATTTTACGACTTGAGTATTACCCTGCAGAGTGGAAGGTGTCCATGATAACAATGGTTCCTAAGCCAGGGAAGGATCACACGAAAGTAGAATCATACCGTCCAATAAGCAGGGCTGGGCAGTATTTGAAATACTTGTACTTGAAATACGTATTTGAAATACAAATACGTATTTTGTATCTGTATTTCAAATACACGACCTGAAAGTATTTAGTATTTTGTATTTCAAATACATAACTTAATAGTATTTTGTATTTCAAATACATGAGGCGCAAAAATACATTTTTACAAAATACATTTATTTATTATAATAAATTGAAAACAGTTATTTCACAAAAGCTAAAACCGCTAGAAACTACAACCATTAAAATGTTTATCATTTTGCAATACTGCAATTTGGCTTTCATTTATACAGAGCTAATACATTTTACACTAATCGGGTGATATCAGTAAGAATTTCTATATATTTGCCACCAGCTTTTGATATACAGGGAAATAATTTTTATTATGGAAAACTTTAGGCTGCGAGAACCAGATTAGATCCAATGCAATATAATATTTTGAGGCATATAAGTTGCATTTTAACAAAATTAATGGAGAGCTTCGAAATAAGATTTAATGAGTTTCTCATGCTGACACCTGGAGCAAATAGAGACATATCGGTGTCATGTTTCCATCCTAGTTTCAAAATTAGCTGATTGCCAGAAAGCATCTCATAAAAAGAAAGGCAAAAAATTCAAAATCTTGCAATAGATACCTTGGAGAAAAATTACAAAAAACGTGAAACCATGACTGGATGCAGAAGAAGTAGTAGTTGAGATAAAGATAATGAAGATTTTATTGTTATTTTGGACAATACAGTGATCACCCTCGTAAATCAAATTTGGAATTTGAGCTTATCAGTTTTCAAAATGATAAAAGCAAGGAGCTTGCTATTCTGGAAAACTATCCAAGTATCAAAAATAAATGCATTTATAGAATTTGACAGCAGCTTGTGTTCCTCAGGACCTGTAGAAAGATTATTGTTTGGCAGATGACTGATTGAAATATCTAGTTTTTATTAAAGGAAATTCTTGTTTTGCCGAATAAATTTTTTGTTTACTATCTATCAAATGCTAAATATTAGGTTTGTTCCTTTAATTTCTTAGCAATTTTAGAACAATCATATGAATATACAACTTAGTTTAAGTGCATATGTAAAATAAAATATGTATCTAAAGCCAGACGGGTACATTTTTCTGAGACCAAATTACAAAAATGTATCTGTATTTTGTATTTGAAATACACAACTTGAAAGTATTTTGTATCTTGTATTTAAAATACACTACTGTAAAGTATTTTGTATCTTGTATTTGAAATACACTCCTGGAAAGTATTTTGTATCTTGTATTTGAAATACATAATCTGTGTATTTTGCCCAGCCCTGCCAATAAGTCTACTGACAACAACTTCAAAACTTTTCGAAAAATTGCTAAAGGCGAAGTTGGATCCAATGCTTAATAAGGTGGAATGTATTCCTAATCACCAATTTGGTTTCAGAGCTAAACATGGCACCATTGAGCAAACACACAGGTTAGTTAACGTCATAAGAAATGCATTTGAAGATAAAAAATATTGCTCTGCCTTATTCATCGACGTCTCACAAGCTTTTGATAAAGTGTGGTACGATGGCTTAATGCATAAAATAAAGTTTAACTTACCTGCAAACGTACATAACCTTTTGGAAAGCTATTTATATTGTCGCCAATTTATAACAAAAGAAGGCGATTTCATAAGCCCCGCCCAGCCTATTGAAGCTGGAGTTCCCTAAGGCAGCATATTAGGGCCTATCTTATATTTGATCTACGCATCTGACATGCCGACAAGCACCAACATTCACACTTCAACATTTGCAGATGATACAGCATTCCTTAGCATACATAGTAACCACCAGCAAGCATCAATAAACTTACAGGAACATATCGACAAACTAGAGAAATGGCTCAAGCTTTGGAAAATTTAAGGTTAATGAACAAAAGTGTGCCCATGTTACATTTGCACTGCGTCTAGGAACATGCTCACCCATTACTATTAACAATAAAGTAATACCTCAACACAGTGAAGTCCTCGGAATTCATCTTGACCGTGGACTAACATGGAAGTCGCACATCGAGGCAAAAGTAACGCAGATGAAATTGAAAGCTGTGCAAATTAACTGGCTACTAGGCAGAAATTCGACCTTAAAGCTTGATTGTAAACTTTTGCTGTACAACTCGATTCTAAAGCCAATATGGTGCTATGGGATTCAATTATGGGGCACAGCCTCGGCATCCAACATTGAAAAAATTCAAAGAAGTCAAAATAGAACTCTCCGTAGAATTACAGATGCTCCATGGTACGTTAAAAACTCACGAATCCACGCAGATCTGAACGTACCTTTTGTGAAATAATAGCAGTTTGGCTCATCTAGGCTTTGACTTTGGCACATCTAGAAAAATTGCCATGCGGCAAATATACGATACCGACTAACAACTTTTCATTATCATGGAGATTTTTACAAAAAGAGTTTCTGCAGTCCCTTCATCAAAAAAGTCATCTACAATACGAACCTTGTATCTGTCGGACACATATAAACAAACCCCACCACCTCTTGACTAGCAACGATCATTTCTATATACCTGGTAACCATTCATTTGAACTGAGCCACTGGACACAAAGTTCTTTAACCACGTTTCTGTAACTCCTATCATACATGCTGTCTTCAAAAATATTCCTTCTTGGAAGAACTATTTTTTGGAACTAAGCTTTGCACGTTAAAGCAACAGGCATTAAAATCATTTCTATCTTAACGAGCATTTATCATTGCGCTGCCACATACCAAGGGCCCTAAATTATCTAACAAAATAATCTTCTGATGTGTCCATTATTTTGGAAGCTCTCCTTTAGTAAATTTTAAATCCTACCGTCAAATGGGTAATATTAAAATCTTTATTATTTGATTTAAATAAAAAATTTTATTTTAGAAAACTTCCACAGAATTGAAAAATTTATACCTATATGTATAAAAAAACTTCAATAACACGCAGCAAGGTGCATTAACGTATACACGGTGGCAGCACTAGAGCGAAATTACAACAATACAACAAAAACAGGCACGTGGTAAGCTATGTTTATCAAAAATATTTGTAACTATTTTCACAATTATAAACTATGAATGTACCTTTTCATAATTACAAATTATACTTATTTGAATTATTTTTATGTTCACAAAATAATTTATATATGTTTAATTCAGAATACAACACTAAATTCACTTTCAAAAATGTAAACAATACATTTGACGTAAATAGCTTCCTATATTGCCAGTAGCAAAAAATTGTCACATGCCGTAGTGCTGCCACCGTGTATACGTTAATGCACCTTGACGCGCAGTAGCATGATATAAAAAATACAAGGTAGTTGCATTCTCTTTTTATTATTTGTAATAAGGATTTTTGAAGTTTATTTTTAGAGAGAAATATAAAAAGGCGTTGCCACACAGTTGAATAAAGGATTTTACTCCTAGAATAGATTTTTTCTGAAATGTGTAGTGCATTGTTTATATTAGAAAAAGCTAGAAATAATAAGCTGATGTAAGTAGGTATCTGTGGTCGTTTTGAAACCTATGTTAGGTTAGGTTTAACAGGTTGCCAGCTATAGTAAAGCTTTGTTGCTTTAATTTTTTGGAGGTGTTCTAAAGTGAACATTTTTACACATTTAGCTTCATTTTCGCCGTAAAAAAAAAACAAGCATGAAAAACAAAGAAATCAAGCAAACAGCACAAAGAAAATATCAATAAACGATCATTCACCAAAAGAAGAACAGACACAACACCACCAGTAAACAAAGTAAACGCCGGTGAAACAGAAAAACAAAACCTGATTACTTGGAGATCTCTGAATCCAACTATATAAGTCGGAAGGATTTCTGGCTAGGCTGCTGGTACCACCTGGCAACCACAGTAAACAAGATTTCCATCAGGGAACCCAACTACTGATTATGTATTTAAGTATCTTTAAGGAAATTTTCATTTAGTATGCCTATTTTTTCTTTAGAAATAGTTTATTAACACGTTATTTCTTTTAATAACTAATAAGAATATCATCTATGGGTAAAGTTGCAGGGAAATCAACATTTCTTTCCAACAGATCAACAAAAAAAAAAAAAAACCACAGAAAACATCAGCAAAATCTTCAAAAGATAAAACACCAGCTATTGAAGAGGTCTCCTCAACACGCTGCTTATTTATCATCATTTTTTTTCAAAACAATTTCTAAGGGTGAGTTACAAAAACAAAAATTAAAAAAAAAATATATCTATATATAAAATAAAATCAATATCGATCGTGTCTTAAGACAATCATCCATATGTACATACATCTGTAGAAATACAAACCTTACGCTAGTTTTATCATAAGCAACATCTTGTTATAAAATGTTGCTGATCATGTTGATAACACGAATTTTATGCTGATGTTGCATTGATATTTTATGAATGAATATCAATAAGTTCCCTTCAAGAAATAATATTTACCTCAACCGGGGATGGTTACATCCACACCATTTAATGAGTCTAGTTTCGGAAAGTTATTAATCAAAACAAACATAACATATGTATATACATATAATATACGTATAGATAGCGATACATATGTAAATATATGCACCGATCCCGATAACTAAAGCCAAAGCAAAACAAGAGAACCATTTGAATAATCTTTCGAACTTGTAGTACATACATTGTTTTTCTTTTGCTTCAGCTATTGCGGTGTACATTAAAACTCTTAATTATTAAAACCTTGTTTTTTTCTTTCTCTTATCATGTACTTGTACATAGGTTTAATTTTATTAAATGAACAGCCAGGCTGGTAATTTGAGTACTATTTGCTTTTCCTATTGAATTAAGATTTAAGGAAATAAAAAAAAACAGCAAAAATATATATATAATAATAATAAAATTAGATTAATATGGAGTAAAAATATTTTCTAAGTTTTCTTACAATATGTGAAGGGGTACGGTAAGATGTAGCGAGTCGTGTTTTTTTGGGATGTTAGGTAGATAATTTTGCACCCCTAAAATCATAGGTAGGGAGGGTATAGAGGTGCGTTTCTATTCACTTTCATCTAGAATAGAAAAGATGCGGATTTCTTTCGTCGTTGAGTTTGTTTTTTTTTCATTTGCAGCTTACCTTTGGGATCTAGAAAAGGGTTCAGTTAACATCTTATGCATATATATAGTATATAGATCCAATTTTAGTCCATTTTCCATTTTTTTCTATTAGGGAGTCTATAATAATATTTATGTAATTTCTCCTACTAGTAAGAGAAAATATAAGAATAAGAACCCCCCCAACCGGCTGATTGCTAGCCTTTTCAATGGCTCCCATATGTTCTTATATTTTTTATACCATCGATCTCCCCAGACGCTAGTAGCATCGTGATGGTTTATCTGGTTGCAAACATTAGATATCACCAGGGAAAGCCAACCGAAAAATAAAGAGAAAAGGTTGTTCATTACATAAATTGGACTTGGGTCCAATTTGGTCCCAAAAACTAAAAGCTTGGACTTTTGCTTATCAATAAACTTTACGATAGCATTCAAACGAATGCCTATTTTAAAGAAAATATTATATTTAAAAGAAAACACTCTTTAGATATTAAAAACAAAGGGACAATTTTGATGCTTGTGGTTTCAAAATATATAAATAATTATTTCTATTAGAATGACCCAGGATGCAGCGACAAAACTAATGCACGTAACCTTGAATATTCTTCATACTTACAATAAGAAAAAACTACTTCCAAAAGATGCCATTATTTGTTAAAATATCAAAGTAAGAATGTATAGCGAAAGTTTGCATATAGTTTTCCGTCGTTACCGTGCCTTCAAACTTGTTCTGGACGTGACTTGTAACTTCTCTAACAAATGCCGCGATATAATTATTCAGTGCATTTAAAAGAAAAACATAATTGCTGATTTTAATAACGGCCAATCAGTGGCCACAATAGCAAACAAATTTGATATTCACCAAGAATTATAAGCCGTTTTCGTTGTTCGGGTACTTTGGTTACAGAACATAAAGGTGGACGTTCCCGAAAAACTAGTAAACGAGATGGCCAGGCAATAATACGTTTGATAAAAATAAAAAAACAAATTCGTGTCGTCAAGAACCATCGCCACACAATTGTCATTAAATGTTACTCCCAGAAGGATTCAAAGGCAGGCTGCAGAAGGCGGACTAAAAGCATACCAAACAAAAGTTTAAAAAATATCTTTATATCACGGAATAATAGACTGGCCAGGTTGGAATTTACAAGGGAACACATTAATTTGACTACCAAACAAAGATTCCGATATATTAAGACTGGTTAGAAGACCGAAAAGCCAACGTCTTCATCCACGTTATACTGAAGGCACATTGAAACATGGTGTCGGTAGCATTTTAGTCTGGGGATGTTTTTCAGGCCATTTTTATATATTTTAGATTTATGTATGTATGTATGTATTTTATTTTAAAATTTTCATTTATTTTTGTTAGAAGTCACAATTTTATTATTATTTTTAGACACAAATTCAAACAAAACTGAAAACAAGCGAATGTATAAACTAATACGGTAGCACAATTTTATGAAAAATGTCACAATCCTTATACTTGTCAGATGGTGATTGTTAAGGAAAATTGAGAGAATAAAACTACCTTGTATTTTTTATATCATGGGTACATATATAAATACATATACATATGTATTCACACATACATACATATATATGTACATACACACATATAGGGTGTTTTTTTAAGCCCGATAGAACTTGAAATTGTAAAAAATAACACAAAAAATTAAATTGTAATCAAAATTTTTTTTTATTCGAAAGATCAATACGTGACATTAACATTTGAAAATGATTTCGGGCATATGGGCACCGTGGCTGTTCTTGACGAAGCGCATTCTGGACGTCCAATTTTGGGCCACTTTTTCGAGCACTGCTGGCCGTATGTCACGAACAACACGAACAATGCTGGCCTCCAAGGCGTCAATTGTTGCTGGTTTATCAGCATAAACCAGTGACTTCACGTAGCCCCACAGGAAATAATCGAGAGGTGTCAAATCGCACGACCTTGGAGGCCAATTGACAGGTCCATTTCTCGAAATCAACTTATCGCCAAATTTTGATTTCAGTAAGTCGATGGTTGCGTTCGCCGTATGGCACGTAGCGCCATCCTGTTGAAACAACATCTCCTCCGGATCAATGTCATCCATATTTTCAAACAAAAAATCATTGATCATGGTGCGGTAACGATCTCCATTGACCGTAACGCGAGCTCCGGCCTCATTTTTGAAGAAATAAGGTCCGATGATGCCACCAGCATGAAAACCGCACCAAACAGTGCATTTTTCTGGATGTAATGGAGTCTGTAGGGTCTCTTGTGGATTGGTCTCACTCCATATGCGGCAATTTTGCTTATTAACAAACCCGTTAAGCCAAAAATGCGCCTCATCGCTGAACACAATTTTGCGATAAAACAACGGGTCTGATTTTCAAAGTAAATTTGGATAATTTCGTAGCGTTGTTCAAGCGTGAGTCTATTCATGATGATTTGTCAGAGTATACTGAAACAAATAAAAAAAATGTTTCATCAAAATTTAATTTTTTGTGTTACTTTTTACAATTTAAAGTTCTATCTAGCTTAAAAAAACACCCTATACATATATAAACCCAACAAACACGTGATCAACCATTTGATATAAAATGACTATAATCTGATATCAAAAGCAATTCTCAAACCCTCTTCAATGGTTCGATTTAAATATTTGTATTGAAATCAAGAATCCCTTGGATATAAACATTTGATACGTAACTACCAATCTTAAAACAAATGTGTCAGCAATTACTGAAAAAAAAAATTTCAACATTTCGAAATCATTCACAAAAAAAAATTTAAAATTCTGTAAAAAATTAATAAATGTGATTTATTCGTGCGCAATTTACAATTTAATGTCAACAAAAACTAGCTTTAATAAGTAAAAAAAAAGTATGAAAAAACAAAAAAGAAAAAAAAAAGAATAAGAGTGAAAGAAATAATGACATTGTCAGATTTGAGCACGATTTAAAATCAAGAGGAACCAATTACTTCATTCCTTCGAGAATTTGAAGGCTGAGAAAAATTACAATAATAAAATCAATTATAGTAATAATAAAAACTTCAAATATAAAATTGCAAATAAATCGAAATATATATATATATATATATATATATATATATATATATATATATATATATATATATATATATATATATATATATATATATATATATATATATATATATATATATATATATATATATATATATATATATATATATATATATATATATATATATATATATATATATATATATATATGTATATATACATATATATATATATATATATATATATATATATATATATATATATATATATATATATATATATATATATATATATATATAAATTTGTGAGGCAAAAATTAGCTTTTATTCGTATTCCACATCACAATGAAAAAGCTTTTGGGAATTACAATCGAAACCAAGTTGAGAATAAATAAATTTCTCAATTTGAAAAATAATTTCTTTTTGCTGATAATACTGTTTTCCAATTTGAAAACGTTCGGTTTCAGATCCTTCTCAATCCAAAATCAAACTTTAGTGTTTGTTGGGTGTATAGATATCCATACCCATGCACATACATATCGTTAGTCTCACGTAAAAAGGCCCTAACTCGTATTTTCCCTGAATTGAGCTATTTTAGGGATTCTACTACGTTTGACACAAGTACACAGTGTCACAACGATTTAATTATATAATTTCATACACATCGCTCTTACAAGCAATTGAGCAAAAAAAAGTTGATTTTAGAGTTACCTATTTATACAGTTTCCATTACGATTTTTCCTTCTCCTGTTAAATTGCAATTATTTTTGTTAGGGCCTTTCTACATGAGACGAACGATATGCACATAGATTTATGTTTACCAACGTTGTCAACTTTGAAATTTCAAAACGCTCCAAAATGGGGAAAAAAGCGCGTTATTTCAACAAAAACGCACCGAATTTTGAATATTTTCCTTTAATTTGTAAAAAAAAAATTTTTGTGTTAGAAAATTACATTTTTATATTAAAATACGATAATGAAACTGCCTTTTAAACGACTAACTGATATCACTGTGTGATGGCATGCCATCAAATTCGTTCAACAGCCAGAATTCCTGTTTGTCAAACTTGGCATCTAGTACGACTCTGTTAGCTTAATGAAAATAATGTTACCTTTAAAATAATTATAACGATATTTTATCAAATTTATTATTAAGCAATCTCATTTAATTATATTTGCTGTCGACCGAAATCAGCTGTTACTTTTACTGCCTATTATCAGGGGCACGAAAATACAGCTACTTACCGTCGTCAAACTTATATTGCAGGAGCATAAAACCATTACTGTCGAAAAAATTTACGATAATCGGATCATTAAAAATTACAGAATCGCACTACAAGCCTTCAAATTTAATCAATCGCAATTCTACCAAACACAGTGTACATTTCATTTGTGTTTTCGTAAGCAGTGTCTTTAAAAGAATTTATTGATATCAACGAAAATTTTCCAGAATTATATAAAAGATGAAATTTACCACAAGCGATTGCCTTTATTGTGTTTGGCGTAGTCGTAAAACGACAGCTCTCGTATTAGCTGCTGTATTTACACTATTATGGTACCGTCTAAAATTTTCGCCAAGCAAAATTTTGTAAGTGAATCATAATGTAAAAGATTATGTTAAACTAAATGATTATGCAGCATCCTGTTAAAGAATTGCAAAACAAATGTTTGTAAATAACAAAAAGAACATAAAAATCAAGGCAGCTTTAATATGGTAGTGGTATAAGCACAGCTGTTTTTCGTTTCCTTTGCGTAAATTTGTCAAAAACACATAAACTTCCTTGCTTTTTCAAACAAAATTTTTACAACTATTCATAAATTCTACCAACAAAATACATGTTGATGTTTGTTGGTGTTGTATTTATTGTAATTCTGCCACTACCTATATAAAGCTGCCTTAATAAAAATAGTAAAAATTTTTTGATAATGTTCATTTAGTGTATGCAAATAAATTTTGTGAAAATGCGTTGCATTTTAGACATCCTCTGAACATAGAGAAAATTCAAACTTTAAATGAATTCGATAAGAAAGCAACTCAGACTTAAAATGAAAATATTTGTGTTTTCTAACAAATAATATGTTACAAAATAACATAATAATAACATTTTTAACATATATTCATATAAACGATTTTTTTAATCAGTCCACGCCTTCATACAACTCTACTCGGAACCAAAATGTGCGGGGCACACGGGGGTTAGGGGGTAACAAAGAAATAAAAGTGGACTTACCAAAAGATCTGCTGTCAAACTCCAAACTCAACTCCAAACCCTCAGTGGGTTAATGGGGCGCGACGTACTACGCGCGGTTGGTTGAGCGAAGTTGCAAGAATATCCAAAGGAGAGCTTTACTCTAAATCCTTCGGAGATTCTCTTCTCACGAAAGCCGGTTCGCGCCAAGATACTCAAAGGAGAGATCAACTCTGAATCCTTGGAGATGTCAGCGTTTCCCGCCTTTCGCGCACCAAACCGTGGGAAGCTGAGCGCGGAGAATGCATACGGGCATGGAGAATACCCTGAGGAGGATCTATATCTCGAACCCTCGCTGTATTCTCCATCCACGAAAGCTAGCGGTTACTGAAGAGAGTCCCTCCCCTCCAGAACAGCCCCGACAGCCAGTTCGGTGCGGGGAATACCCGTTTGCATGGGAGTTCAGCCGATCTGGAGACCACGAATGATCTCCAGGTCAGCCGGTATCCCATGCCACCTCACCAGGTTGCCCTGGCAGCCACTTCGGTGCAGACAATACCCTGAGGACGATCTATATCCCGAACCCTCAGCGCATTCTCCTTTTCATGGGAGTTCAGCCGATCTGGAGACCACGAATGATTTCTAGGTCTGCCGGTATCCTATGCCACTTCACCGGGAAAACAGTGTTCAGCAGCTCGCCTGACGACTGACTGCCTAGTTCTGATTGATGCGCTGCCTTTTATACGGCCGCTCACCAACTGTTTAATATACATCGTGTACATTGTGGTGAGAAAAATATATGCTGAGTAGATACTTTGTTGTTGGCACAACGATTTAACAAAGAGAATGAAGTACTTAAGAAAACAAAAAAAAATAAACAGATATTCTAGGTTTACATGTATGAATATATAAATATAAAAATAAAAGATCAAAGGAGTGAAAAATGTAAGTAAAGGGAATATAGCATGGTGCAATTATTAGGTGGCAGCATAAGAGTTGTTGTACTACATACATAATATTTTGTTTGTGTAAAAATTCCGGACGCTGTCAAAAACACGTTTACAAAACAGAAGAAAATGAAGGAAGAAACGTTTATATAAAAAAAATGAACAAAGAAAATTTATACAATTGTTTTTATAAATTGTTTTCAACGCATTTTAAGCAATTAAAATATTTTTGAAAACTTTTTTATTGTGTTTCTTGCCCTTTTTCCAACTGTTTAAAATATTTTTATTTTTTCGCTTCAGTTTGTGTAAACATAAACAATTTTTGGCACCCACAATTTTATGAAACAAAAAATTATCACCTGCGCTAGTGATGCCACCTGTAGTGCAATTCACTAACTTTACACCCTAATTAGAAGTGTTAACTGTAACCACACATTTTGTTGTTTGCACTAACCCCAACGTTATTCACTAACTATATTTAGCCACCGTAGAGGGGTTTATTTTTCTTCACGTTCAGATTGTTATAACGTGGCAACTCTCCATTTCATTTTTATTAGCTATTGTACTGAATCTCTTTTTGTTTATATGTTTTCTTCATCTTTTGTAACTTTGACCTTTTTATATACATACATATGTATAAAAATCTTGAAAATAATATGTAAGCTCGAGATCCTTTCTATATAAAACAATAATTAAAAGTTTTTTATTGAGTATTTCGTTTTGCTTTAGAAAACTTCTTAAGGAATGTATTTGTTGATTAATTATAAAATCAAAAACATTTTTGTGATAGGAAATAAAATAACATGAAGAGCTTTATACATACTTAATTACATTTAACATAAAAAGAATGTTATTTTATTGCCTATCAAAACATTTTAGATTTTATAATCGATCAACAAATACTTGCCTTAAGAAGTTTTCTAAAGGAAAACGAAATACATAATGAATAAAAAATTTTTTAATTATTGTTTTATACAAAAATATTATTTCCAAGATTTATTTTTGTTGTTTGCTAACTTTTATTTTGTTTTTTTTAATAAACAAATAGTTTATTACATAAATTAAATTAAATGAATATGTAAACAATACTTTTTTTAAACCCACAAAAAATTGGGGTGTTAATTAACACCTATTTATGTGGTTAAATATAACAGCTGCCTCAAACAGCTGACTTTGAACCCCAGTATATGGTGTTTAAAGTACTTGTGAATAGGAAAAAGTTTAATTTTGTGGTTAATAATTTTAACCGAAATAATTGGGGAAATAGTGAATCGCACTACTGGTTAATTGCACCATGGAATATAGTTTACATATGTACATATATGCGCACATAAATACAAACGAAATATTCCGCTAGCAACAACAACTTACGAAAATATGTAGGTCTATGCATCACTGTATGCAAAGCGTGAACCGCAAACTTGAAGAATCTTTAAAAATTAAATAAAACCAAAAGTATTATTAAGGGTTCCCGTTAATAACTGCGAATTTGGTATACATACATTGATATGTACATCCGTAGGTATATATTGATATGCGTTTTCTGTAGACATACATACATTTTAATGTAATTTGTTGTTACTTTGTTTTGTACATCCATACATATCGCTCCTTTATTGCAACATAGTCATACCTCAAAAAATTAGCTTTTCGAGTTAACAATGCAGAATTATTAACAGTACTATCATTTATATTGTGGCAAAAATTTATTCAAATTGCTTTTAAACTGTTTCCTTTAGCAGATATTTTTTAAAAAATTTTGCTAAGACTTGTATGGAAACTAAAAATTTTAAATGCGTTTTTCTCGAAACGAGCTATGTTGCAATAAAGGAGCGATATGTATTCTTAAAAATGATTTATGAAGAGATATATGTATGTACATATGTAACAGCTCAAAGGGAGAATTACAAAGCGGCTAAAAGTCAAAATAATATGACGTGGGGTCATACTCAACGATTTTTTTTTATAAGTATGTGACCCAAGAACGAGGTCACGACTTTTGGTCGTCACAATACATATGTATATATATGGATGTACATATGTAAGTATCAGTTTTAAAATTCTACGCTTATAAAGTGGTTATTATGCACATATATGTACATATATGTGCATAATAACATATGTAAAGGGGGTTAATATAAAGTTGTAGTTATTTATAGGTATGTATGTACACAGATCTTCCTTAAACTTATTTTTCAACACCAAAAGGCGGTAATGGATGAAAAGTATACGCCCATACATATGTATATGGATGTACATATGTATAGATCGGTTAAAAATGTGGGTTTTTCGCGGCTTTATGTACACATGTATATCGTCACATTAAAGACCAAACAACCTTTCAGCAAATTTTTCAAAATTGAGTTTTTTATTTAATATTATTCCCTATATCATAAAGCATATGTATGCAAAATTTTAAACTTCTAATATTAGAAATAACCAAGCTATTACCAAATTACCAAATACCCTATCAGTAAGTGTACAATTTTCTGAAACCAAATAACCTATCAGCACTCACGCTAAAGAAATCAGAGTAATCATTTATTTGAATTTTTTTTTTTTTGAAACACAGTTACTTTTGATTTGTTGTTCTTTGTGTTTTATTACGTTTTATTTATTATTAGAAGTGAAAAGAACATAAAAAGTGTTAAAACGCAATAAAATGTATTCCATAAATGAAAATAATCTTGAGGCAGATATGCAAGTTCCCAAAAAAGTCAACAAAAAAGAAGAAAGAAAGAAAAATCGTATGAACGGTAAAGAATATGAAGGTTTTTCAAAAGGCAAAATCGTTTGCAGGAAGCCAAGAGAAATGAAACCCGGGTGCACATCAAAATGTTGTGAAAAGGCTTCAAATCGACATTGTTCTATTTTTTCTGAAAAATTACGTGAAGAAATATTTCAACGTTTTTGGCAGATGTCATGGGACCAGAAAAAACTTTACGTAACCAGTACTGTTGACGTTTTCGCCAAAAAGAGGACTTATGTAGAAAATTCTCGACGCTCAAATTCAAAAGCGTTCTTTTTATACAACAAAACAAAGCGCTATCAAGTGTGCCGTAAAATGTTTTTGTCAACCCTCGGAATTTCGGAAACTATGGTAAGAGGTTGGATTAATTCCTGGGAATTTCATAATGCTCAACTGGGACCTGATAATAAGAAAATCTTGCAAGCTGAAAAACAAAGAAATACAAAAAAGGGCCAGGAGTATGAGGTTCGTTTAAATTATTTAAATAAATGGTTGGAAGGCATCCCAAAATTAGAATCGCATTACCGACGTCAGTACACGAAAAAAATATATTTCCAAACAGATTTTAAATCTTATGCATCTGTGTATGAAGTTTACTCCCAAGATTGTGATTCGCAAAAAGAAAATGGTATTTCACCTGTATCGTTTCCTAATTTCATGGATGTCTTGAAGAAAAAAAATTACTCAATTTTTAAGCCTAGAAACGATATGTGTGACACCTGTGTATCGTTTGAGTCAAAAAATATATTGCAAAAAGAATACGACTTTCACAGAATGCAAATAGAGGACATGAGAGAGGAAAAAAAACATGATATTGAAAATGCTAAGGAGGGTTTACTATCGCTATTATGCATGGATATGCAAGCCGTAAAACTAATACCGCAGTTAAAGGCAAATGCATCGTACTACAAAATGAAACTCCAGGTCCAAAACTTTACAATTTATAATGTTATAACTCATGAGTCTGAAAACTACGTATGGGATGAAACAGAAGGAAATCTAATTGCCTCTACCTTCGCCACAATTATAGTAAATCATTTAAAAAAAGAAATGCTCAATACGCCAAATGTACATCATTTTGTAATATATTCTGATGGGTGCTTCTATCAAAACAGAAATGTTGTATTGTCCAATGCCTTACTTTCGTTTTGTGTAGAAAATAATGTTACCATTGAGCATAAATACTTAGTCGTGGGACATACCCAAATGGAATGCGATTCCACCCACTCATTAATACAAAGAAAAATCAATAATAAAAATATTAATTTGCCCTCTGAATTAATTGAGCTAATGAAAGATGCACGAAAAAATCCATATCCACTTACTGTTCATCACTTATACCATGATTATTTCCAGGATTATGAAAATCTTCCAATGCGATACACTTCTATCCGTCCTGGTAATTTATTTTATTGCCATTTAGCTTCATTCTACCTAAATAAAATTATTTTTTAGGAAAAAGGATTGGGGACCCTAAAGTCAACATGATTCGTGTTTTGGCGTACGACCCAGCAGGATCTATACATTACAAAATCAATATTAAAGACAATTATCAGCTTTTACCACAAAGATCTGCTACACGTTTTGAAATTCGTCGTCCTAAGTTATTACATTCTGAAAGGTTAAAAATCTCCAAAAAGAAATGGCAACATTTACAAGATTTAAAAACTTTGCTTCCGGCAGACTGCCATTACTTTTATGATAACATACCTTTTGAATAATTTTTTTGCGGTAGCTTTATTTAATGAAATGTTTTCTTTTTATTTAATTTAATTAATTTAACTTTTTATTTAGTTATTAACATTGCAATAAATAAAAAAGTAGATTTTTTTGTACAACCACCTATAATTTTATTTAAAAATCAAAAACTTTAGGAAAATTTAAAAAATTCTATTTTAAAAGGCCGTGACGTACTAAATAAAGAGGAAAATAAATCATCAAAAATCATGATAAAAGTTTAATTTTGTTGCATAGTGTAATTTAAGCAAACATTAAGCACTTTTTGTTTAAACAAGTAAGAGAAACTATAAGTATTATTATTTAATGTAAATAATAATCATGTGTTCAAAGGAATGCCTAATTATTCATACTAATTAGTATTGCTGATAGGTTGTTTGGTTTCAGGTTTTTACAATTCCAAATAACCTAAGCGCCATATCATAAGCTGTGTTTAGAAAAACAAAGCTTTCTCAACCGATATATACTTCTGGTTTCATTTTAATCATAATATATAATTTTCGGTTCAATATTGCAAATAGTTCCAATTTTATAACGTTTTTTCTCTCTCCTGTAAACTTTTGAAAACTGCTGATAGGTTGTTTGGTCTTTAAGGTGACGATATGTACATATGTATGCATCAGTTGGTGTACTTATACAAATGGGTTGGTATACTTATATGTATGTACACACCTGTGTACGTATGGATACGTTTTGGGGGTTGTTTTAGAATAGTGGTGTACACATATGTATATGGATGTACGTACATATGTACACTATCGGACAAAATAAAGTGTAGAAGTACTTACGATCTTTTAATTTTGATTTGTAGCCACTTTAGTAAAAAATAATGTTAAATTTTTTTAAATTTATTTATTTCCTTTGAAATACTTTACAAAAATAACAAAATAAAAATATTAAACTTCATGTTCTACAATATACTACCACCTTAATATATCTCCACGACGAAATGAAGTGTAAAATTCAAACATTTCCATTCATTGTCCCATGTCAATGTCATGACATGGTACTATGCACGGTTGCGGCGAAATCAAAGACAACTCTGCATAATTAAGTGCATACGTGAAAGTACAACGTTGTAACGGTTGTATTTTTCTTGTCACCAGTACACATAAGTGACAATCAAGTTATTTCCGGTCTTTCACATTTATTCAGTCGAGCAGGAAGGACGTCGTTGGGATACAAAAAAAAAAGCAGAAACCGGTAAAGCGCGAAAAACGCTCTCCATTAGGCAGAGCAGCCAGCACGTTGTCTGACTGCTTCCCATCCAGCCGCACATCAACCCATCCACCAGAGTTAGCGTCCGAACAAGCGCCTGCCGAACAAAATTTTAGATTCAGCACTGGTCGACTGGACGACAGCCGAATAAAGGGCACAGGCGCCCGTTAAAACTTGTGGATCGGTCAATGCCATAACCGCCACTGTGTAGCCAGTCAGGGACGAACGTAGCACACCAGTGGGGCCCATCAAGCGGAGAAGTAGGGCAGGCAAACGGGAACCTTTCGCCAGCTAGTCATCAGGCAGGAAAACATCCAGCCAATTGGCAGAGTAAATTGCCGGTAAGGTGTGCCACCGGCTAGCCAAGACAACTTTGTTTCTAGTTAGCCGTTGAATAAACGCTCGTTGTGTCTGTTCGACCAACGCCCAATCGTTTTTTCAAGTGAACCATAGCAGTTTCGATCAACAGAATTTTTTCATCATCGTGATCAATGATATTTTCATCATCGTAGAAACGCCAGCATTGTCAGCGACAAGGTTGTTCATCAGCAGTTTAAATTAACATTTTTATCACCGAGGCGAATCAAGTTTTTCATCCTCACATGACTATCAGCATCCGTCCTCGTCAAGCAAAACCACCATTTTCATCAACCGACCAGCCGATAGATAACCACCCTTTTTGCCCAACTAGATAGCCGACAGCGAAGCAAACTGTAATCAAGGTCAACAAGGCTTGCTGAACTCCCAGCTAAGTATCCACGTAGTTAGAATTTATATGCCTATTTAGTACTAAGAAAAAAAAAAAAAACAAAAGAAGAAAGAGGAGGAAAGTGAAATTTTTAAATTAAGAAAGGCAATTGCCTATTTAATAAGATTGTGTTTTTTTGTTGTGGCTTTAAATTGCATTCTAGTTACACTTTTCAGTACATCGACTACGTTACGACTTATCTTATTTTAAAAATAAGAGTAACGGGCGATGTGTACATATTTTAGAGCTAAAAATCAAATTATCTTTCGCTATAATTTTACTATCAGTGCAGTGTCTTTAAAAGAATTTATTGATATCAACGAAAATTTTCCAGAATTATATAAAAGATGAAATTTACCACAAGCGATTGCCTTTATTGTGTTTGGCGTAGTCGTAAAACGACAGCTCTCGTATTAGCTGCTGTATTTACACTATTATGGTACCGTCTAAAATTTTCGCCAAGCAAAATTTTGTAAGTGAATCATAATGTAAAAGATTATGTTAAACTAAATGATTATGCAGCATCCTGTTAAAGAATTGCAAAACAAATGTTTGTAAATAACAAAAAGAACATAAAAATCAAGGCAGCTTTAATATGGTAGTGGTATAAGCACAGCTGTTTTTCGTTTCCTTTGCGTAAATTTGTCAAAAACACATAAACTTCCTTGCTTTTTCAAACAAAATTTTTACAACTATTCATAAATTCTACCAACAAAATACATGTTGATGTTTGTTGGTGTTGTATTTATTGTAATTCTGCCACTACCTATATAAAGCTGCCTTAATAAAAATAGTAAAAATTTTTTGATAATGTTCATTTAGTGTATGCAAATAAATTTTGTGAAAATGCGTTGCATTTTAGACATCCTCTGAACATAGAGAAAATTCAAACTTTAAATGAATTCGATAAGAAAGCAACTCAGACTTAAAATGAAAATATTTGTGTTTTCTAACAAATAATATGTTACAAAATAACATAATAATAACATTTTTAACATATATTCATATAAACGATTTTTTTAATCAGTCCACGCCTTCATACAACTCTACTCGGAACCAAAATGTGCGGGGCACACGGGGGTTAGGGGGTAACAAAGAAATAAAAGTGGACTTACCAAAAGATCTGCTGTCAAACTCCAAACTCAACTCCAAACCCTCAGTGGGTTAATGGGGCGCGACGTACTACGCGCGGTTGGTTGAGCGAAGTTGCAAGAATATCCAAAGGAGAGCTTTACTCTAAATCCTTCGGAGATTCTCTTCTCACGAAAGCCGGTTCGCGCCAAGATACTCAAAGGAGAGATCAACTCTGAATCCTTGGAGATGTCAGCGTTTCCCGCCTTTCGCGCACCAAACCGTGGGAAGCTGAGCGCGGAGAATGCATACGGGCATGGAGAATACCCTGAGGAGGATCTATATCTCGAACCCTCGCTGTATTCTCCATCCACGAAAGCTAGCGGTTACTGAAGAGAGTCCCTCCCCTCCAGAACAGCCCCGACAGCCAGTTCGGTGCGGGGAATACCCGTTTGCATGGGAGTTCAGCCGATCTGGAGACCACGAATGATCTCCAGGTCAGCCGGTATCCCATGCCACCTCACCAGGTTGCCCTGGCAGCCACTTCGGTGCAGACAATACCCTGAGGACGATCTATATCCCGAACCCTCAGCGCATTCTCCTTTTCATGGGAGTTCAGCCGATCTGGAGACCACGAATGATTTCTAGGTCTGCCGGTATCCTATGCCACTTCACCGGGAAAACAGTGTTCAGCAGCTCGCCTGACGACTGACTGCCTAGTTCTGATTGATGCGCTGCCTTTTATACGGCCGCTCACCAACTGTTTAATATACATCGTGTACATTGTGGTGAGAAAAATATATGCTGAGTAGATACTTTGTTGTTGGCACAACGATTTAACAAAGAGAATGAAGTACTTAAGAAAACAAAAAAAATAAACAGATATTCTAGGTTTACATGTATGAATATATAAATATAAAAATAAAAGATCAAAGGAGTGAAAAATGTAAGTAAAGGGAATATAGCATGGTGCAATTATTAGGTGGCAGCATAAGAGTTGTTGTACTACATACATAATATTTTGTTTGTGTAAAAATTCCGGACGCTGTCAAAAACACGTTTACAAAACAGAAGAAAATGAAGGAAGAAACGTTTATATAAAAAAAATGAACAAAGAAAATTTATACAATTGTTTTTATAAATTGTTTTCAACGCATTTTAAGCAATTAAAATATTTTTGAAAACTTTTTTATTGTGTTTCTTGCCCTTTTTCCAACTGTTTAAAATATTTTTATTTTTTCGCTTCAGTTTGTGTAAACATAAACAATTTTTGGCACCCACAATTTTATGAAACAAAAAATTATCACCTGCGCTAGTGATGCCACCTGTAGTGCAATTCACTAACTTTACACCCTAATTAGAAGTGTTAACTGTAACCACACATTTTGTTGTTTGCACTAACCCCAACGTTATTCACTAACTATATTTAGCCACCGTAGAGGGGTTTATTTTTCTTCACGTTCAGATTGTTATAACGTGGCAACTCTCCATTTCATTTTTATTAGCTATTGTACTGAATCTCTTTTTGTTTATATGTTTTCTTCATCTTTTGTAACTTTGACCTTTTTATATACATACATATGTATAAAAATCTTGAAAATAATATGTAAGCTCGAGATCCTTTCTATATAAAACAATAATTAAAAGTTTTTTATTGAGTATTTCGTTTTGCTTTAGAAAACTTCTTAAGGAATGTATTTGTTGATTAATTATAAAATCAAAAACATTTTTGTGATAGGAAATAAAATAACATGAAGAGCTTTATACATACTTAATTACATTTAACATAAAAAGAATGTTATTTTATTGCCTATCAAAACATTTTAGATTTTATAATCGATCAACAAATACTTGCCTTAAGAAGTTTTCTAAAGGAAAACGAAATACATAATGAATAAAAAATTTTTTAATTATTGTTTTATACAAAAATATTATTTCCAAGATTTATTTTTGTTGTTTGCTAACTTTTATTTTGTTTTTTTTAATAAACAAATAGTTTATTACATAAATTAAATTAAATGAATATGTAAACAATACTTTTTTTAAACCCACAAAAAATTGGGGTGTTAATTAACACCTATTTATGTGGTTAAATATAACAGCTGCCTCAAACAGCTGACTTTGAACCCCAGTATATGGTGTTTAAAGTACTTGTGAATAGGAAAAAGTTTAATTTTGTGGTTAATAATTTTAACCGAAATAATTGGGGAAATAGTGAATCGCACTACTGGTTAATTGCACCATGGAATATAGTTTACATATGTACATATATGCGCACATAAATACAAACGAAATATTCCGCTAGCAACAACAACTTACGAAAATATGTAGGTCTATGCATCACTGTATGCAAAGCGTGAACCGCAAACTTGAAGAATCTTTAAAAATTAAATAAAACCAAAAGTATTATTAAGGGTTCCCGTTAATAACTGCGAATTTGGTATACATACATTGATATGTACATCCGTAGGTATATATTGATATGCGTTTTCTGTAGACATACATACATTTTAATGTAATTTGTTGTTACTTTGTTTTGTACATCCATACATATCGCTCCTTTATTGCAACATAGTCATACCTCAAAAAATTAGCTTTTCGAGTTAACAATGCAGAATTATTAACAGTACTATCATTTATATTGTGGCAAAAATTTATTCAAATTGCTTTTAAACTGTTTCCTTTAGCAGATATTTTTTAAAAAATTTTGCTAAGACTTGTATGGAAACTAAAAATTTTAAATGCGTTTTTCTCGAAACGAGCTATGTTGCAATAAAGGAGCGATATGTATTCTTAAAAATGATTTATGAAGAGATATATGTATGTACATATGTAACAGCTCAAAGGGAGAATTACAAAGCGGCTAAAAGTCAAAATAATATGACGTGGGGTCATACTCAACGATTTTTTTTTATAAGTATGTGACCCAAAAACGAGGTCACGACTTTTGGTCGTCACAATACATATGTATATATATGGATGTACATATGTAAGTATCAGTTTTAAAATTCTACGCTTATAAAGTGGTTATTATGCACATATATGTACATATATGTGCATAATAACATATGTAAAGGGGGTTAATATAAAGTTGTAGTTATTTATAGGTATGTATGTACACAGATCTTCCTTAAACTTATTTTTCAACACCAAAAGGCGGTAATGGATGAAAAGTATACGCCCATACATATGTATATGGATGTACATATGTATAGATCGGTTAAAAATGTGGGTTTTTCGCGGCTTTATGTACACATGTATATCGTCACATTAAAGACCAAACAACCTTTCAGCAAATTTTTCAAAATTGAGTTTTTTATTTAATATTATTCCCTATATCATAAAGCATATGTATGCAAAATTTTAAACTTCTAATATTAGAAATAACCAAGCTATTACCAAATTACCAAATACCCTATCAGTAAGTGTACAATTTTCTGAAACCAAATAACCTATCAGCACTCACGCTAAAGAAATCAGAGTAATCATTTATTTGAATTTTTTTTTTTTTGAAACACAGTTACTTTTGATTTGTTGTTCTTTGTGTTTTATTACGTTTTATTTATTATTAGAAGTGAAAAGAACATAAAAAGTGTTAAAACGCAATAAAATGTATTCCATAAATGAAAATAATCTTGAGGCAGATATGCAAGTTCCCAAAAAAGTCAACAAAAAAGAAGAAAGAAAGAAAAATCGTATGAACGGTAAAGAATATGAAGGTTTTTCAAAAGGCAAAATCGTTTGCAGGAAGCCAAGAGAAATGAAACCCGGGTGCACATCAAAATGTTGTGAAAAGGCTTCAAATCGACATTGTTCTATTTTTTCTGAAAAATTACGTGAAGAAATATTTCAACGTTTTTGGCAGATGTCATGGGACCAGAAAAAACTTTACGTAACCAGTACTGTTGACGTTTTCGCCAAAAAGAGGACTTATGTAGAAAATTCTCGACGCTCAAATTCAAAAGCGTTCTTTTTATACAACAAAACAAAGCGCTATCAAGTGTGCCGTAAAATGTTTTTGTCAACCCTCGGAATTTCGGAAACTATGGTAAGAGGTTGGATTAATTCCTGGGAATTTCATAATGCTCAACTGGGACCTGATAATAAGAAAATCTTGCAAGCTGAAAAACAAAGAAATACAAAAAAGGGCCAGGAGTATGAGGTTCGTTTAAATTATTTAAATAAATGGTTGGAAGGCATCCCAAAATTAGAATCGCATTACCGACGTCAGTACACGAAAAAAATATATTTCCAAACAGATTTATGCATCTGTGTATGAAGTTTACTCCCAAGATTGTGATTCGCAAAAAGAAACTGGTATTTCACCTGTATCGTTTCCTAATTTCATGGATGTCTTGAAGAAAAAAAATTACTCAATTTTTAAGCCTAGAAACGATATGTGTGACACCTGTGTATCGTTTGAGTCAAAAAATATATTGCAAAAAGAATACGACTTTCACAGAATGCAAATAGAGGACATGAGAGAGGAAAAAAAACATGATATTGAAAATGCTAAGGAGGGTTTACTATCGCTATTATGCATGGATATGCAAGCCGTAAAACTAATACCGCAGTTAAAGGCAAATGCATCGTACTACAAAATGAAACTCCAGGTCCAAAACTTTACAATTTATAATGTTATAACTCATGAGTCTGAAAACTACGTATGGGATGAAACAGAAGGAAATCTAATTGCCTCTACCTTCGCCACAATTATAGTAAATCATTTAAAAAAAGAAATGCTCAATACGCCAAATGTACATCATTTTGTAATATATTCTGATGGGTGCTTCTATCAAAACAGAAATGTTGTATTGTCCAATGCCTTACTTTCGTTTTGTGTAGAAAATAATGTTACCATTGAGCATAAATACTTAGTCGTGGGACATACCCAAATGGAATGCGATTCCACCCACTCATTAATACAAAGAAAAATCAATAATAAAAATATTAATTTGCCCTCTGAATTAATTGAGCTAATGAAAGATGCACGAAAAAATCCATATCCACTTACTGTTCATCACTTATACCATGATTATTTCCAGGATTATGAAAATCTTCCAATGCGATACACTTCTATCCGTCCTGGTAATTTATTTTATTGCCATTTAGCTTCATTCTACCTAAATAAAATTATTTTTTAGGAAAAAGGATTGGGGACCCTAAAGTCAACATGATTCGTGTTTTGGCGTACGACCCAGCAGGATCTATACATTACAAAATCAATATTAAAGACAATTATCAGCTTTTACCACAAAGATCTGCTACACGTTTTGAAATTCGTCGTCCTAAGTTATTACATTCTGAAAGGTTAAAAATCTCCAAAAAGAAATGGCAACATTTACAAGATTTAAAAACTTTGCTTCCGGCAGACTGCCATTACTTTTATGATAACATACCTTTTGAATAATTTTTTTGCGGTAGCTTTATTTAATGAAATGTTTTCTTTTTATTTAATTTAATTAATTTAACTTTTTATTTAGTTATTAACATTGCAATAAATAAAAAAGTAGATTTTTTTGTACAACCACCTATAATTTTATTTAAAAATCAAAAACTTTAGGAAAATTTAAAAAATTCTATTTTAAAAGGCCGTGACGTACTAAATAAAGAGGAAAATAAATCATCAAAAATCATGATAAAAGTTTAATTTTGTTGCATAGTGTAATTTAAGCAAACATTAAGCACTTTTTGTTTAAACAAGTAAGAGAAACTATAAGTATTATTATTTAATGTAAATAATAATCATGTGTTCAAAGGAATGCCTAATTATTCATACTAATTAGTATTGCTGATAGGTTGTTTGGTTTCAGGTTTTTACAATTCCAAATAACCTAAGCGCCATATCATAAGCTGTGTTTAGAAAAACAAAGCTTTCTCAACCGATATATACTTCTGGTTTCATTTTAATCATAATATATAATTTTCGGTTCAATATTGCAAATAGTTCCAATTTTATAACGTTTTTTCTCTCTCCTGTAAACTTTTGAAAACTGCTGATAGGTTGTTTGGTCTTTAAGGTGACGATATGTACATATGTATGCATCAGTTGGTGTACTTATACAAATGGGTTGGTATACTTATATGTATGTACACACCTGTGTACGTATGGATACGTTTTGGGGGTTGTTTTAGAATAGTGGTGTACACATATGTATATGGATGTACGTACATATGTACACTATCGGACAAAATAAAGTGTAGAAGTACTTACGATCTTTTAATTTTGATTTGTAGCCACTTTAGTAAAAAATAATGTTAAATTTTTTTAAATTTATTTATTTCCTTTGAAATACTTTACAAAAATAACAAAATAAAAATATTAAACTTCATGTTCTACAATATACTACCACCTTAATATATCTCCACGACGAAATGAAGTGTAAAATTCAAACATTTCCATTCATTGTCCCATGTCAATGTCATGACATGGTACTATGCACGGTTGCGGCGAAATCAAAGACAACTCTGCATAATTAAGTGCATACGTGAAAGTACAACGTTGTAACGGTTGTATTTTTCTTGTCACCAGTACACATAAGTGACAATCAAGTTATTTCCGGTCTTTCACATTTATTCAGTCGAGCAGGAAGGACGTCGTTGGGATACAAAAAAAAAAGCAGAAACCGGTAAAGCGCGAAAAACGCTCTCCATTAGGCAGAGCAGCCAGCACGTTGTCTGACTGCTTCCCATCCAGCCGCACATCAACCCATCCACCAGAGTTAGCGTCCGAACAAGCGCCTGCCGAACAAAATTTTAGATTCAGCACTGGTCGACTGGACGACAGCCGAATAAAGGGCACAGGCGCCCGTTAAAACTTGTGGATCGGTCAATGCCATAACCGCCACTGTGTAGCCAGTCAGGGACGAACGTAGCACACCAGTGGGGCCCATCAAGCGGAGAAGTAGGGCAGGCAAACGGGAACCTTTCGCCAGCTAGTCATCAGGCAGGAAAACATCCAGCCAATTGGCAGAGTAAATTGCCGGTAAGGTGTGCCACCGGCTAGCCAAGACAACTTTGTTTCTAGTTAGCCGTTGAATAAACGCTCGTTGTGTCTGTTCGACCAACGCCCAATCGTTTTTTCAAGTGAACCATAGCAGTTTCGATCAACAGAATTTTTTCATCATCGTGATCAATGATATTTTCATCATCGTAGAAACGCCAGCATTGTCAGCGACAAGGTTGTTCATCAGCAGTTTAAATTAACATTTTTATCACCGAGGCGAATCAAGTTTTTCATCCTCACATGACTATCAGCATCCGTCCTCGTCAAGCAAAACCACCATTTTCATCAACCGACCAGCCGATAGATAACCACCCTTTTTGCCCAACTAGACAGCGAAGCAAACTGTAATCAAGGTCAACAAGGCTTGCTGAACTCCCAGCTAAGTATCCACGTAGTTAGAATTTATATGCCTATTTAGTACTAAGAAAAAAAAAAAAAACAAAAGAAGAAAGAGGAGGAAAGTGAAATTTTTAAATTAAGAAAGGCAATTGCCTATTTAATAAGATTGTGTTTTTTTGTTGTGGCTTTAAATTGCATTCTAGTTACACTTTTCAGTACATCGACTACGTTACGACTTATCTTATTTTAAAAATAAGAGTAACGGGCGATGTGTACATATTTTAGAGCTAAAAATCAAATTATCTTTCGCTATAATTTTACTATCAGAGCTACTTTCAATAAATATTTTAAATTTATATCCTTCTAAATAAATTTATGGTAACACCTTTAACCTTAAATATAAGCGACCCCTTGATCTAAGTGTAAGCAAAGGTCCTCCGCGTGGGACATCAATCGGGAGGAAAATAATGAATGAAAGCTTCTTGTGTCGCGCAGAATAACTTACATGTTGAATTTGTATGAGACGTTTTATAGTAGATCGCTCATAAACCTAACATTTAACGTCAGGCTCTATCGGGCAATCAACGCTTGGGTCAACACTCTGAAAAGTTCTTCTGCGCAACTCAAGCTAAGTTATAGATGCATTTAAGTTTCGGTTAAATATAAATAAGTCAAAAAAAAAAAAAAAAAAAAAAAGGGGAAAGAAATTATTGAAAAGCAATGTTAAGAAAAATATATATATTTATTAGAAATACAATTAATCTAGTAGACAAGCATTAGCCAGTACGATCGTTTAGTCGATACCTTTGCTCTAGGGGGATAACACTCCGCCGAAATTTTAGCGCTAATCAGTAGGTGTTTGAAAATTTTTCTCCGACTAAGTCATCGACCTGTCGATGTGAGATCTGCTAGTTCTAGCTTTTAAATTATATATTTCATTTAACTCATTAATAAATAAGAAAATTTGTAGTCGCGTAGATCGCGCCTAGTCATAACAGTTTTTATGTTGTATAAAAATATAGAATAAGAATATCTGGAATTAAAATAAACGTATGTGAATTTTCGGAAATTCTTTTGGTTGAGACTAAGCTGCTGAAACCATGCAGTCTTGAATTTGGTAAAGGTAGGTACTTGCTTCTGTGAAAAGTCGTAAACGATTTTTAGGGGATAGCTAATGATTTCGATAAGGGGCCGATGCTATCCAGGAAGGGCACCACTTTTGGTTGCTGAGGGAGGGACTGCCCCGGGGTTAACAACACCACAACCCCACACACACACATGCACAAACGGGAGAGATTGTCTTCCACACCTGTTTTGCTCTTTTGGTGCTTCATTTGCTTTTGGCGCCCCTTTAATTTTTTTGCAGCTTGACCTCAACACTGGTACACAAAATTCTTCTGTGTCCGACACGTCTGTCTGCAACGAACACCCGCCCAAGCCCGACGAGCCATAGCCGCGCGTAATAATAGTTAGTTACCAGTGTGACGGACAGACAGTGGATACCTTGAAACATATTTTCTCGTCCCAGCCGTATGAGCTTGTGGAAGCATGACGGTTAATAACATTTTTTGACGCTCAACCAGGCGCGATACTTGTAAGCAGGTGTTTGCCAAGGTGTGAGGCCGGAAATCTGTTTCAAGGCTCACGGATCTCTTTTGAAACGTGACATTATAAGAAATTTTTGGCGCCCAACGTGGGGCCCGATAAGAAATGGAAGGACCACCAACCAGAGGCAATATGCACTGGTATAGTTCATGAGTTTTCGTCAAACGTAGTTAGTTAGTCTATTCGTGAGTTAAGTGTGGAAGAGTAGGACACCTGTAAGAGCTGGTCTAGCGTTACTTGTGAAGCTCTCGTAAGTCATGACACCTTCGAGGTCATTCGCGACGATAGCTTTCATAAGCCTGTTTTCGAAACATGGTAAGTCTTAGAGGGTGGGTTTACTCCATGCCCTAACAGCGACCTGTTTCCAGAGCAAATGCTATAGTTAATAGCAGCGTAAGTCCCGGACATGTAGTATCATGCCGCGTAGCGACGCTAGTTATAATTCAAGAAAGCCTGGGCCACACTGAGCAAGCGTAGACGATGGCGTGTGGAGCAATTTTTCTTTATTTGTGTTTAGTGTTTTTTTTTGTTTACGACTTTCAGCTAAGCCAGTACCAGCCAATATTAAAACAATAATTGTGAGTTTATACAGAGTTATTGCAGCATAGAATATTTATATATATATTTTTTGAGCTTTACTTTTCTAGTCGAGTCTATACTTTTAATTTTGAGCATTTAGTATTTATATGGGAGGGTAGTCAGTTGCTTATAATAAAGTTAGTTTTATTAATTAGCAACGACACAGCTCAAGCATTACTGGGCTAAAATAACGATTTTTTTTTTTGATTTATTAGTATCGAATTATATAACCTTTCTCTTGTTTGGACTGGAAGCCACAAGCAACCGATTTTTTTTTTTGCATAACTACCACACAACTTATTGAACTTAGAACTGAAATTAACGATTATCCATTTTTCTTACATAATTTTTTTGGCGATTTATTTGGAGAACTATATTTTTATTGATTAACCTACATACAGCTAACGCTTGTTAAACCTTTTTGTCTGCGATTACATTTTGTCGAGTTTTGTCGGTGGTTTGAGAGAGAACAGCATCATACCCCTCACTTGTTAAAATGTTTTATAAGCTAATTACGGGTCATAGCTGGAAACAAATTACTGGTCATTAGGATCAGAATTATTGGGTTTTCTTTAGCCTTTTTGAAGGAGTATTAAGACGTTTTGAGGCGGAACATCCTATGGTAAGAACCAGGAGCGGTCTAAACACGAGCCAGAGAATGAATCTAAACACAGAACCAGGCGCTAAGGCAACAGGAGGTCGCCCGGTCACCAATACCCCAGGAGCAGCCGCAGCAAGTGCGTCCAGAACAACAAATTTACCTGAAGGGAATACTCAAACAACGTATGCCGGACCAGTATCGAGGGCAGAGCAGGAACCCGAACGCGAGGCTCATATAGGCGAGCGACGAGGGATTGAAGAGGGCAGTTCAGCCAACACTTCAAACGACACTTCTATACCATCTCCCGAGTATGAAAGCTTAACAGCGAGAGGGATCAGAGCAGAATACAGAAGCAGACAAGAGGAACAACAGGTTACAGAGGAAGATCGAGTGGCGCAAGCGGCGAGAGCCGGCTTAATTCAGTTGGAGATACGCAGATCCGTAGACGCTCGAGTGGAGGAGTTAGTGCCCGAAATAGTGCAAGCAACTCTCAGGGCAAGATCACAACACAGGGAGAGCCTTGATAGGCAAGGTCGTTTTCAGGAGCAACGCACTAGTCAAAACCGCTCTCAGCATTCCATGCACTTGCGGGAGCCGCCACCACAAAATCTCAGGAGGCCTGTGAATGTGGACATGCCACAGCCGAGCCGTTATAATTTTCCACCACCTCCAATTAACCAGGAATTTCAGCGCAACAGCGCTAGTCAATCATATATGCCGCGTTACGATGAAGCACAACCGATGGGTCATCAATACCAACATCATTATCCACCACTTTGGAACCATCCAGGAAATGGAAGCCGAAGCTATGGGGAATCAGCACACCGAATCGACAAGTGGGGATTACGATTTGATGGTACTACGAAAACACCCAGCGTAGAAGATTTTGTTTTCAGAGTAGAAACACTTCAGGCGGATTATGGATGTCCTTGGCCAGAAGTCATTCGCAGTTTCCATCACCTTCTCAGTGGACCAGCTTTGGAGTGGTTATGGGACTACAGAAGGTTGAATAATAACCTAAGCGACTGGCCAACTATCAAAAATGACTTGATTAAATATTTCCATCGTTTTGAGAGTGATTTTGATATCCAGCGTAAGATTTTAGACAGAAGGCAACAGCCTCAGGAGACATTCGATGATTTCTGCAATGCCGTAATTCATTTGAGGAACCAGCAAACCCACCCAATTCAAGAACAAGACCTAGTAGGAATCCTAAAGAGCAATCTGAGACCAACAATGTCACAACTTTTGTTTGCAGTCAGACCATTTGGGCTGAGTCAATTCAGGACAGAGGGCAGACGGGCCGAGAACCTGTTGAATAATCAGCGCATAAGGCACCCACACTACCAGGCAAGGCAGGTAAGCGAACTACAGTCTGATTGGGAAAGTTTTGAGGAAGAACTATCAGTGAATGCAGTGACCACAACCACCAGGAAGTTGGTCTGCTGGAACTGCAAAACGGAAGGGCATACCTATATAGATTGTCCGGTGGAGAGAGCAAGGATTTTCTGTTTCAAGTGCGGTTACGAAAACACTGTCACACCAAAATGTCCTGTGTGTCAGGGAAACCGGATGCCGAACAAACCTCGTGTAGGGTTGGAAGTTCGTTCGAGGAATGCAGCAACCCAATACTCTCAACCAACACCACAACAGTAACACCAGCAGCGATAAATACACCCCGATTGGTCAACGCTGAGGTGCAAACCGACATCGCACCAGAGCCGACATTTGCTGAAGACAGCTCAGCCATAGAAACCTGTAAAATTTTGAAAAACCACCACAGGCTAGAAGCCGAAAATGATGTTAGTAAGGAGTTACCAGTAAGGAAACCATATCACCTTAGGGTGCAGGAATATAATGCCATTAGGAGGAGAATCTTTGGAACACCAACAAAGCGAATTTTGCAGACCAGGAAAAGATATCAACAACGGAAACAGCAAAGAAAAACTATAGCATCCGCGAGATTATTCGAAGGAACAGATAACCGTATATACACCACAATTTCAATCAATGGGATAGAAACACAAGGCTTACTCGATAGCGGCGCAACCGTATCCTGTCTAGGCGCAAACTGTCTGGAGTTAGCGGAACAAGCTAAGCTTTTGATTCACCCCTATAAGTCAAATGTTATTACAGCCGATGGTAGAGCTAACGAAATTATAGGAAGAGCCAGGGTGTTAATAACGTTTAACAACCTCACGGATTATGTTGATTTTTATTTAGTGCCAACGTTGAAAAACACTTTGTTTTTAGGAGTCGATTTTTTGAAGAAGTTTAAAGTTCTACGATTTGAGGTAAGCAGCTTAACGACAGATAGTAACAATACAGAGAAAGAACCAGTTACAGAGTTTCCGCGTAAACATCAATTGCCACCAAACTCCCAACAACTTTTAGAAGAAACCATTTATGAATTTCCATCTTTTGCCATCAAGGGACTGGGAAAGACAGCGGTCGAAACACATGTCATCGACACCGGCTCTGCCGCACCCATTAAAGAAAGACATTATCCAGTTTCACCTGCTGTTCAGAAACTTATGTATAACGAATTGGATCGCGTGATTTCATTAGGAGTAATTGAACCAAGTGAAAGCCCTTGGAACAATAGGGTCACGTTTGTTCAGAAAGGAGAAAAAGTTCGTATTTGTCTAGACGCACGTCGTTTAAATGCAGTCACCACCAAAGATGCGTACCCACTTCCACACATAGAGGGTTTATTAAGCAGATTGGGGGATACACATTATATATCCAGTATAGATCTAAAAGACGCTTTCTGGCAGATACCGCTAGCAGTCGCCAGTAGAGAAAAGACAGCGTTCACGGTACCTGGAAGGCCTTTGTACCATTTTACGGTAATGCCGTTCGGGTTGTGCAATGCCGCCCAGCGACTATGCCGGTTAATGGACAAAGTCATTCCTGCGCGCCTTCGCGACCGTGTTTTCGTCTACTTGGATGATTTTCTAGTGGTATCGGCTACGTTTGCCGAGCATGTCGAATTGCTTAGAGAAGTGGCGCATTGTTTAAATAAAGCTGAATTGACAATTAACGTCGAGAAGTCGAAATTCTGCTGCATGGAATTGAAATACCTTGGATACATAGTGGGAGGAGGTAAACTTAAGCCAGATCCCGATAAAATATCCGCTATTCGTAACTTCAAGTACCCGACCACACCGAAACAAGTCAGGAGTTTGCTAGGAACCACCGGATGGTACCGATGCTTTATCAACGAATATGCGACCATAACAGCACCCATATGTGAAACCTTAAAAAAGAGCAAGAAATTTGAATTCACGCCCGAAGCAAAACAAGCTTTCGACAAATTAATAGAATGTCTGTGTACCAGCCCCATATTAACTCATCCAGATTTTTCAAAAACTTTCTTTATCCAGTGTGATGCCTCCGATGTCGGAATAGGGGCAGTGATTTTTCAGGAGGACCCCGTAGAAGGTGAACACCCAATAGCCTATTATTCGCGCAAGCTTACAGCAGCTCAAAGAAATTATTCTGTAACTGAGCGCGAATGCTTAGCCGTAGTTTACGCGATCCAGAGATTTCGGCCTTACATCGAGTTAACGCCGTTCGTAGTAATTACCGATCATTCTAGCCTCAAATGACGCAGAAAGATCTTAGCGGAAGGTTAGCCCGTTGGAGTCTGCAGCTGCAAGCGTTCACATTTGAGATAAAACACCGCAAAGGTTCACAAAATGTCGTTCCCGACGCACTATCGCGCCACACCATCGATTCTTTAATAGAGCTTAGTACCCCGTTAATTGATTTGACGTCACCAGAATTTTGCTCGGAGGACTATAGGGAATTAATACGCATAGTCTTAGAGGAAAAGGCCAGTTTGCCCGATGTTCAAGTAATTGACAATCGGGTATATAAAAGAACTAACGTTGGTAATGGAGAAATATTGTTAGAAGACCACTCATGGAAGTTGTGGGTACCTGCCACACTAACTAGAGACATCATCCAGAAAGCACATTGCCCACCGAATATGGCTCACGGAGGGATAGCAAAAACGATCAGTAGAATTCGTAAATATTTTTATTGGCCTCATCTGAATATACAAGTGAGAGAGTTCATCAATCACTGTGATACTTGCAAGGAGTGCAAACCTGCAAATATGATACTCAAACCACCAATGGGTAAAGAAGCAGATGTCTCCAGACCTTTCCAGCGAATTTACATTGATTTTTTAGGACCATATGTGAGATCGAAACGAGGCAATAGTTATATATTCATTGTACTGGATCACGTTACCAAGTTCGTCTTACTAAAGGCGATGAGTATAGCCACAGTAAGAAATGTCGTCGACTTCCTACTGAGAGAAGTATTTTATAAGTTTGGTTGTCCAGAGACCGTTATTTCCGACAATGGACCCCAGTTCGTGAGTAAAGATTTTTCAGATTTAATGACGACATTTGGGATTGAGCATCGTAGGACAGGCGTATATGCACCACAAGCGAATGCGTCCGAGCGTGTTAACCAATCCATTTTATCAGCTATTCGCTCGTACCTAGGCGAAAACCACAATGAATGGGATCTACATATTTGCGAAATCGAATGCGCTCTCCGATCAGCCGTACATGCAGCTACTGGTATGACCCCATACTTTGCTTTATTTGGAACGAACATGATAACTCATGCCTCCGCTTACAAATTGGCGAGGAAACTAGACATGATCGAGGAACCGGACTTGAGATTCGAAAATCGAGCTGAGTTTTTGGAAGTAGTAAGAGACAAGCTGAAGCAAAACCTACATAAGAGCTATGAAACAAATGCCCATAGATACAACCAGCGTACAAGAACCGTTAAGTTTAGAGTCGGACAGGAAGTATTTCGTCGGAATTTCCAATTATCGGATTTTGCTAAGCAAGTATCCGCCAAATTGTGCCGCAAATTTGTCAAGTGCAGAATAGCCCGAGTGGTCGGAAATTGCCTCTATGAAATAGAAACACTGCAAGGGAAACCACTAGGTGTGTATCACGCTAAAGACCTTAAGGCATAGTTCAAAACAAAGCTTTTATCATATTCGCAACTGAGTCGCGAATATGATAAAATTCATCCATCCCGGGGAGAGGTGGTGGTGTCCCATGTCAATGTCATGACATGGTACTATGCACGGTTGCGGCGAAATCAAAGACAACTCTGCATAATTAAGTGCATACGTGAAAGTACAACGTTGTAACGGTTGTATTTTTCTTGTCACCAGTACACATAAGTGACAATCAAGTTATTTCTGGTCTTTCACATTTATTCAGTCGAGCAGGAAGGACGTCGTTGGGATACAAAAAAAAAAAAAGCAGAAACCGGTAAAGCGCGAAAAACGCTCTCCATTAGGCAGAGCAGCCAGCACGTTGTCTGACTGCTTCCCATCCAGCCGCACATCAACCCATCCACCAGAGTTAGCGTCCGAACAAGCGCCTGCCGAACAAAATTTTAGATTCAGCACTGGTCGACTGGACGACAGCCGAATAAAGGGCACAGGCGCCCGTTAAAACTTGTGGATCGGTCAATGCCATAACCGCCACTGTGTAGCCAGTCAGGGACGAACGTAGCACACCAGTGGGGCCCATCAAGCGGAGAAGTAGGGCAGGCAAACGGGAACCTTTCGCCAGCTAGTCATCAGGCAGGAAAACATCCAGCCAATTGGCAGAGTAAATTGCCGGTAAGGTGTGCCACCGGCTAGCCAAGACAACTTTGTTTCTAGTTAGCCGTTGAATAAACGCTCGTTGTGTCTGTTCGACCAACGCCCAATCGTTTTTTCAAGTGAACCATAGCAGTTTCGATCAACAGAATTTTTTCATCATCGTGATCAATGATATTTTCATCATCGTAGAAACGCCAGCATTGTCAGCGACAAGGTTGTTCATCAGCAGTTTAAATTAACATTTTTATCACCGAGGCGAATCAAGTTTTTCATCCTCACATGACTATCAGCATCCGTCCTCGTCAAGCAAAACCACCATTTTCATCAACCGACCAGCCGATAGATAACCACCCTTTTTGCCCAACTAGATAGCCGACAGCGAAGCAAACTGTAATCAAGGTCAACAAGGCTTGCTGAACTCCCAGCTAAGTATCCACGTAGTTAGAATTTATATGCCTATTTAGTACTAAGAAAAAAAAAAAAACAAAAGAAGAAAGAGGAGGAAAGTGAAATTTTTAAATTAAGAAAGGCAATTGCCTATTTAATAAGATTGTGTTTTTTTGTTGTGGCTTTAAATTGCATTCTAGTTACACTTTTCAGTACATCGACTACGTTACGACTTATCTTATTTTAAAAATAAGAGTAACGGGCGATGTGTACATATTTTAGAGCTAAAAATCAAATTATCTTTCGCTATAATTTTACTATCAGAGCTACTTTCAATAAATATTTTAAATTTATATCCTTCTAAATAAATTTATGGTAACACCTTTAACCTTAAATATAAGCGACCCCTGATCTAAGTGTAAGCAAAGGTCCTCCGCGTGGGACATCAATCGGGAGGAAAATAATGAATGAAAGCTTCTTGTGTCGCGCAGAATAACTTACATGTTGAATTTGTATGAGACGTTTTATAGTAGATCGCTCATAAACCTAACATTTAACGTCAGGCTCTATCGGGCAATCAACGCTTGGGTCAACACTCTGAAAAGTTCTTCTGCGCAACTCAAGCTAAGTTATAGATGCATTTAAGTTTCGGTTAAATATAAATAAGTCAAAAAAAAAAAAAAAAAAAAAAAAGGGGAAAGAAATTATTGAAAAGCAATGTTAAGAAAAATATATATATTTATTAGAAATACAATTAATCTAGTAGACAAGCATTAGCCAGTACGATCGTTTAGTCGATACCTTTGCTCTAGGGGGATAACACTCCGCCGAAATTTTAGCGCTAATCAGTAGGTGTTTGAAAATTTTTCTCCGACTAAGTCATCGACCTGTCGATGTGAGATCTGCTAGTTCTAGCTTTTAAATTATATATTTCATTTAACTCATTAATAATTAAGAAAATTTGTAGTCGCGTAGATCGCGCCTAGTCATAACAGTTTTTATGTTGTATAAAAATATAGAATAAGAATATCTGGAATTAAAATAAACGTATGTGAATTTTCGGAAATTCTTTTGGTTGAGACTAAGCTGCTGAAACCATGCAATCTTGAATTTGGTAAAGGTAGGTACTTGCTTCTGTGAAAAGTCGTAAACGATTTTTAGGGGATAGCTAATGATTTCGATAAGGGGCCGATGCTATCCAGGAAGGGCACCACTTTTGGTTGCTGAGGGAGGGACTGCCCCGGGGTTAACAACACCACAACCCCACACACACACATGCACAAACGGGAGAGATTGTCTTCCACACCTGTTTTGCTCTTTTGGTGCTTCATTTGCTTTTGGCGCCCCTTTAATTTTTTTGCAGCTTGACCTCAACACTGGTACACAAAATTCTTCTGTGTCCGACACGTCTGTCTGCAACGAACACCCGCCCAAGCCCGACGAGCCATAGCCGCGCGTAATAATAGTTAGTTACCAGTGTGACGGACAGACAGTGGATACCTTGAAACATATTTTCTCGTCCCAGCCGTATGAGCTTGTGGAAGCATGACGGTTAATAACATTTTTTGACGCTCAACCAGGCGCGATACTTGTAAGCAGGTGTTTGCCAAGGTGTGAGGCCGGAAATCTGTTTCAAGGCTCACGGATCTCTTTTGAAACGTGACATTATAAGAAATTTTTGGCGCCCAACGTGGGGCCCGATAAGAAATGGAAGGACCACCAACCAGAGGCAATATGCACTGGTATAGTTCATGAGTTTTCGTCAAACGTAGTTAGTTAGTCTATTCGTGAGTTAAGTGTGGAAGAGTAGGACACCTGTAAGAGCTGGTCTAGCGTTACTTGTGAAGCTCTCGTAAGTCATGACACCTTCGAGGTCATTCGCGACGATAGCTTTCATAAGCCTGTTTTCGAAACATGGTAAGTCTTAGAGGGTGGGTTTACTCCATGCCCTAACAGCGACCTGTTTCCAGAGCAAATGCTATAGTTAATAGCAGCGTAAGTCCCGGACATGTAGTATCATGCCGCGTAGCGACGCTAGTTATTAATTCAAGAAAGCCTGGGCCACACTGAGCAAGCGTAGACGATGGCGTGTGGAGCAATTTTTCTTTATTTGTGTTTAGTGTTTTTTTTTGTTTACGACTTTCAGCTAAGCCAGTACCAGCCAATATTAAAACAATAATTGTGAGTTTATACAGAGTTATTGCAGCATAGAATATTTATATATATATTTTTTGAGCTTTACTTTTCTAGTCGAGTCTATACTTTTAATTTTGAGCATTTAGTATTTATATGGGAGGGTAGTCAGTTGCTTATAATAAAGTTAGTTTTATTAATTAGCAACGACACAGCTCAAGCATTACTGGGCTAAAATAACGATTTTTTTTTTTGATTTATTAGTATCGAATTATATAACCTTTCTCTTGTTTGGACTGGAAGCCACAAGCAACCGATTTTTTTTTTTTTGCATAACTACCACACAACTTATTGAACTTAGAACTGAAATTAACGATTATCCATTTTTCTTACATAATTTTTTTGGCGATTTATTTGGAGAACTATATTTTTATTGATTAACCTACATACAGCTAACGCTTGTTAAACCTTTTTGTCTGCGATTACATTTTGTCGAGTTTTGTCGGTGGTTTGAGAGAGAACAGCATCATACCCCTCACTTGTTAAAATGTTTTATAAGCTAATTACGGGTCATAGCTGGAAACAAATTACTGGTCATTAGGATCAGAATTATTGGGTTTTCTTTAGCCTTTTTGAAGGAGTATTAAGACGTTTTGAGGCGGAACATCCTATGGTAAGAACCAGGAGCGGTCTAAACACGAGCCAGAGAATGAATCTAAACACAGAACCAGGCGCTAAGGCAACAGGAGGTCGCCCGGTCACCAATACCCCAGGAGCAGCCGCAGCAAGTGCGTCCAGAACAACAAATTTACCTGAAGGGAATACTCAAACAACGTATGCCGGACCAGTATCGAGGGCAGAGCAGGAACCCGAACGCGAGGCTCATATAGGCGAGCGACGAGGGATTGAAGAGGGCAGTTCAGCCAACACTTCAAACGACACTTCTATACCATCTCCCGAGTATGAAAGCTTAACAGCGAGAGGGATCAGAGCAGAATACAGAAGCAGACAAGAGGAACAACAGGTTACAGAGGAAGATCGAGTGGCGCAAGCGGCGAGAGCCGGCTTAATTCAGTTGGAGATACGCAGATCCGTAGACGCTCGAGTGGAGGAGTTAGTGCCCGAAATAGTGCAAGCAACTCTCAGGGCAAGATCACAACACAGGGAGAGCCTTGATAGGCAAGGTCGTTTTCAGGAGCAACGCACTAGTCAAAACCGCTCTCAGCATTCCATGCACTTGCGGGAGCCGCCACCACAAAATCTCAGGAGGCCTGTGAATGTGGACATGCCACAGCCGAGCCGTTATAATTTTCCACCACCTCCAATTAACCATGAATTTCAGCGCAACAGCGCTAGTCAATCATATATGCCGCGTTACGATGAAGCACAACCGATGGGTCATCAATACCAACATCATTATCCACCACTTTGGAACCATCCAGGAAATGGAAGCCGAAGCTATGGGGAATCAGCACACCGAATCGACAAGTGGGGATTACGATTTGATGGTACTACGAAAACACCCAGCGTAGAAGATTTTGTTTTCAGAGTAGAAACACTTCAGGCGGATTATGGATGTCCTTGGCCAGAAGTCATTCGCAGTTTCCATCACCTTCTCAGTGGACCAGCTTTGGAGTGGTTATGGGACTACAGAAGGTTGAATAGTAACCTAAGCGACTGGCCAACTATCAAAAATGACTTGATTAAATATTTCCATCGTTTTGAGAGTGATTTTGATATCCAGCGTAAGATTTTAGACAGAAGGCAACAGCCTCAGGAGACATTCGATGATTTCTGCAATGCCGTAATTCATTTGAGGAACCAGCAAACCCACCCAATTCAAGAACAAGACCTAGTAGGAATCCTAAAGAGCAATCTGAGACCAACAATGTCACAACTTTTGTTTGCAGTCAGACCATTTGGGCTGAGTCAATTCAGGACAGAGGGCAGACGGGCCGAGAACCTGTTGAATAATCAGCGCATAAGGCACCCACACTACCAGGCAAGGCAGGTAAGCGAACTACAGTCTGATTGGGAAAGTTTTGAGGAAGAACTATCAGTGAATGCAGTGACCACAACCACCAGGAAGTTGGTCTGCTGGAACTGCAAAACGGAAGGGCATACCTATATAGATTGTCCGGTGGAGAGAGCAAGGATTTTCTGTTTCAAGTGCGGTTACGAAAACACTGTCACACCAAAATGTCCTGTGTGTCAGGGAAACCGGATGCCGAACAAACCTCGTGTAGGGTTGGAAGTTCGTTCGAGGAATGCAGCAACCCAATACTCTCAACCAACACCACAACAGTAACACCAGCAGCGATAAATACACCCCGATTGGTCAACGCTGAGGTGCAAACCGACATCGCACCAGAGCCGACATTTGCTGAAGACAGCTCAGCCATAGTAACCTGTAAAATTTTGAAAAACCACCACAGGCTAGAAGCCGAAAATGATGTTAGTAAGGAGTTACCAGTAAGGAAACCATATCACCTTAGGGTGCAGGAATATAATGCCATTAGGAGGAAAATCTTTGGAACACCAACAAAGCGAATTTTGCAGACCAGGAAAAGATATCAACAACGGAAACAGCAAAGAAAAACTATAGCATCCGCGAGATTATTCGAAGGAACAGATAACCGTATATACACCACAATTTCAATCAATGGGATAGAAACACAAGGCTTACTCGATAGCGGCGCAACCGTATCCTGTCTAGGCGCAAACTGTCTGGAGTTAGCGGAACAAGCTAAGCTTTTGATTCACCCCTATAAGTCAAATGTTATTACAGCCGATGGTAGAGCTAACGAAATTATAGGAAGAGCCAGGGTGTTAATAACGTTTAACAACCTCACGGATTATGTTGATTTTTATTTAGTGCCAACGTTGAAAAACACTTTGTTTTTAGGAGTCGATTTTTTGAAGAAGTTTAAAGTTCTACGATTTGAGGTAAGCAGCTTAACGACAGATAGTAACAATACAGAGAAAGAACCAGTTACAGAGTTTCCGCGTAAACATCAATTGCCACCAAACTCCCAACAACTTTTAGAAGAAACCATTTATGAATTTCCATCTTTTGCCATCAAGGGACTGGGAAAGACAGCGGTCGAAACACATGTCATCGACACCGGCTCTGCCGCACCCATTAAAGAAAGACATTATCCAGTTTCACCTGCTGTTCAGAAACTTATGTATAACGAATTGGATCGCGTGATTTCATTAGGAGTAATTGAACCAAGTGAAAGCCCTTGGAACAATAGGGTCACGTTTGTTCAGAAAGGAGAAAAAGTTCGTATTTGTCTAGACGCACGTCGTTTAAATGCAGTCACCACCAAAGATGCGTACCCACTTCCACACATAGAGGGTTTATTAAGCAGATTGGGGGATACACATTATATATCCAGTATAGATCTAAAAGACGCTTTCTGGCAGATACCGCTAGCAGTCGCCAGTAGAGAAAAGACAGCGTTCACGGTACCTGGAAGGCCTTTGTACCATTTTACGGTAATGCCGTTCGGGTTGTGCAATGCCGCCCAGCGACTATGCCGGTTAATGGACAAAGTCATTCCTGCGCGCCTTCGCGACCGTGTTTTCGTCTACTTGGATGATTTGCTAGTGGTATCGGCTACGTTTGCCGAGCATGTCGAATTGCTTAGAGAAGTGGCGCATTGTTTAAATAAAGCTGAATTGACAATTAACGTCGAGAAGTCGAAATTCTGCTGCATGGAATTGAAATACCTTGGATACATAGTGGGAGGAGGTAAACTTAAGCCAGATCCCGATAAAATATCCGCTATTCGTAACTTCAAGTACCCGACCACACCGAAACAAGTCAGGAGTTTGCTAGGAACCACCGGATGGTACCGATGCTTTATCAACGAATATGCGACCATAACAGCACCCATATGTGAAACCTTAAAAAAGAGCAAGAAATTTGAATTCACGCCCGAAGCAAAACAAGCTTTCGACAAATTAATAGAATGTCTGTGTACCAGCCCCATATTAACTCATCCAGATTTTTCAAAAACTTTCTTTATCCAGTGTGATGCCTCCGATGTCGGAATAGGGGCAGTGATTTTTCAGGAGGACCCCGTAGAAGGTGAACACCCAATAGCCTATTATTCGCGCAAGCTTACAGCAGCTCAAAGAAATTATTCTGTAACTGAGCGCGAATGCTTAGCCGTAGTTTACGCGATCCAGAGATTTCGGCCTTACATCGAGTTAACGCCGTTCGTAGTAATTACCGATCATTCTAGCCTCAAATGACGCAGAAAGATCTTAGCGGAAGGTTAGCCCGTTGGAGTCTGCAGCTGCAAGCGTTCACATTTGAGATAAAACACCGCAAAGGTTCACAAAATGTCGTTCCCGACGCACTATCGCGCCACACCATCGATTCTTTAATAGAGCTTAGTACCCCGTTAATTGATTTGACGTCACCAGAATTTTGCTCGGAGGACTATAGGGAATTAATACGCATAGTCTTAGAGGAAAAGGCCAGTTTGCCCGATGTTCAAGTAATTGACAATCGGGTATATAAAAGAACTAACGTTGGTAATGGAGAAATATTGTTAGAAGACCACTCATGGAAGTTGTGGGTACCTGCCACACTAACTAGAGACATCATCCAGAAAGCACATTGCCCACCGAATATGGCTCACGGAGGGATAGCAAAAACGATCAGTAGAATTCGTAAATATTTTTATTGGCCTCATCTGAATATACAAGTGAGAGAGTTCATCAATCACTGTGATACTTGCAAGGAGTGCAAACCTGCAAATATGATACTCAAACCACCAATGGGTAAAGAAGCAGATGTCTCCAGACCTTTCCAGCGAATTTACATTGATTTTTTAGGACCATATGTGAGATCGAAACGAGGCAATAGTTATATATTCATTGTACTGGATCACGTTACCAAGTTCGTCTTACTAAAGGCGATGAGTATAGCCACAGTAAGAAATGTCGTCGACTTCCTACTGAGAGAAGTATTTTATAAGTTTGGTTGTCCAGAGACCGTTATTTCCGACAATGGACCCCAGTTCGTGAGTAAAGATTTTTCAGATTTAATGACGACATTTGGGATTGAGCATCGTAGGACAGGCGTATATGCACCACAAGCGAATGCGTCCGAGCGTGTTAACCAATCCATTTTATCAGCTATTCGCTCGTACCTAGGCGAAAACCACAATGAATGGGATCTACATATTTGCGAAATCGAATGCGCTCTCCGATCAGCCGTACATGCAGCTACTGGTATGACCCCATACTTTGCTTTATTTGGAACGAACATGATAACTCATGCCTCCGCTTACAAATTGGCGAGGAAACTAGACATGATCGAGGAACCGGACTTGAGATTCGAAAATCGAGCTGAGTTTTTGGAAGTAGTAAGAGACAAGCTGAAGCAAAACCTACATAAGAGCTATGAAACAAATGCCCATAGATACAACCAGCGTACAAGAACCGTTAAGTTTAGAGTCGGACAGGAAGTATTTCGTCGGAATTTCCAATTATCGGATTTTGCTAAGCAAGTATCCGCCAAATTGTGCCGCAAATTTGTCAAGTGCAGAATAGCCCGAGTGGTCGGAAATTGCCTCTATGAAATAGAAACACTGCAAGGGAAACCACTAGGTGTGTATCACGCTAAAGACCTTAAGGCATAGTTCAAAACAAAGCTTTTATCATATTCGCAACTGAGTCGCGAATATGATAAAATTCATCCATCCCGGGGAGAGGTGGTGGTGTCCCATGTCAATGTCATGACATGGTACTATGCACGGTTGCGGCGAAATCAAAGACAACTCTGCATAATTAAGTGCATACGTGAAAGTACAACGTTGTAACGGTTGTATTTTTCTTGTCACCAGTACACATAAGTGACAATCAAGTTATTTCTGGTCTTTCACATTTATTCAGTCGAGCAGGAAGGACGTCGTTGGGATACAAAAAAAAAAAAAGCAGAAACCGGTAAAGCGCGAAAAACGCTCTCCATTAGGCAGAGCAGCCAGCACGTTGTCTGACTGCTTCCCATCCAGCCGCACATCAACCCATCCACCAGAGTTAGCGTCCGAACAAGCGCCTGCCGAACAAAATTTTAGATTCAGCACTGGTCGACTGGACGACAGCCGAATAAAGGGCACAGGCGCCCGTTAAAACTTGTGGATCGGTCAATGCCATAACCGCCACTGTGTAGCCAGTCAGGGACGAACGTAGCACACCAGTGGGGCCCATCAAGCGGAGAAGTAGGGCAGGCAAACGGGAACCTTTCGCCAGCTAGTCATCAGGCAGGAAAACATCCAGCCAATTGGCAGAGTAAATTGCCGGTAAGGTGTGCCACCGGCTAGCCAAGACAACTTTGTTTCTAGTTAGCCGTTGAATAAACGCTCGTTGTGTCTGTTCGACCAACGCCCAATCGTTTTTTCAAGTGAACCATAGCAGTTTCGATCAACAGAATTTTTTCATCATCGTGATCAATGATATTTTCATCATCGTAGAAACGCCAGCATTGTCAGCGACAAGGTTGTTCATCAGCAGTTTAAATTAACATTTTTATCACCGAGGCGAATCAAGTTTTCATCCTCACATGACTATCAGCATCCGTCCTCGTCAAGCAAAACCACCATTTTCATCAACCGACCAGCCGATAGATAACCACCCTTTTTGCCCAACTAGATAGCCGACAGCGAAGCAAACTGTAATCAAGGTCAACAAGGCTTGCTGAACTCCCAGCTAAGTATCCACGTAGTTAGAATTTATATGCCTATTTAGTACTAAGAAAAAAAAAAAAAAAACAAAAGAAGAAAGAGGAGGAAAGTGAAATTTTTAAATTAAGAAAGGCAATTGCCTATTTAATAAGATTGTGTTTTTTTGTTGTGGCTTTAAATTGCATTCTAGTTACACTTTTCAGTACATCGACTACGTTACGACTTATCTTATTTTAAAAATAAGAGTAACGGGCGATGTGTACATATTTTAGAGCTAAAAATCAAATTATCTTTCGCTATAATTTTACTATCAGAGCTACTTTCAATAAATATTTTAAATTTATATCCTTCTAAATAAATTTATGGTAACACCTTTAACCTTAAATATAAGCGACCCCTTGATCTAAGTGTAAGCAAAGGTCCTCCGCGTGGGACATCAATCGGGAGGAAAATAATGAATGAAAGCTTCTTGTGTCGCGCAGAATAACTTACATGTTGAATTTGTATGAGACGTTTTATAGTAGATCGCTCATAAACCTAACATTTAACGTCAGGCTCTATCGGGCAATCAACGCTTGGGTCAACACTCTGAAAAGTTCTTCTGCGCAACTCAAGCTAAGTTATAGATGCATTTAAGTTTCGGTTAAATATAAATAAGTCAAAAAAAAAAAAAAAAAAAAAAAGGGGAAAGAAATTATTGAAAAGCAATGTTAAGAAAAATATATATATTTATTAGAAATACAATTAATCTAGTAGACAAGCATTAGCCAGTACGATCGTTTAGTCGATACCTTTGCTCTAGGGGGATAACACTCCGCCGAAATTTTAGCGCTAATCAGTAGGTGTTTGAAAATTTTTCTCCGACTAAGTCATCGACCTGTCGATGTGAGATCTGCTAGTTCTAGCTTTTAAATTATATATTTCATTTAACTCATTAATAAATAAGAAAATTTGTAGTCGCGTAGATCGCGCCTAGTCATAACAGTTTTTATGTTGTATAAAAATATAGAATAAGAATATCTGGAATTAAAATAAACGTATGTGAATTTTCGGAAATTCTTTTGGTTGAGACTAAGCTGCTGAAACCATGCAATCTTGAATTTGGTAAAGGTAGGTACTTGCTTCTGTGAAAAGTCGTAAACGATTTTTAGGGGATAGCTAATGATTTCGATAAGGGGCCGATGCTATCCAGGAAGGGCACCACTTTTGGTTGCTGAGGGAGGGACTGCCCCGGGGCTAACAACACCACAACCGCACACACACACATGCACAAACGGGAGAGATTGTCTTCCACACCTGTTTTGCTCTTTTGGTGCTTCATTTGCTTTTGGCGCCCCTTTAATTTTTTTGCAGCTTGACCTCAACACTGGTACACAAAATTCTTCTGTGTCCGACACGTCTGTCTGCAACGAACACCCGCCCAAGCCCGACGAGCCATAGCCGCGCGTAATAATAGTTAGTTACCAGTGTGACGGACAGACAGTGGATACCTTGAAACATATTTTCTCGTCCCAGCCGTATGAGCTTGTGGAAGCATGACGGTTAATAACATTTTTTGACGCTCAACCAGGCGCGATACTTGTAAGCAGGTGTTTGCCAAGGTGTGAGGCCGGAAATCTGTTTCAAGGCTCACGGATCTCTTTTGAAACGTGACATCATAAGTATGAACTATAAAGAAAATTTGTATTTTGTTGCGCCACTTTTATTTAGAATAACCTCGTTAAGACGGTTGGGCATACTTTGAGCCAAACTTTTCAAAATATTTTGAGGAGGAGCCTTTGTGATTGTTCGCACTAGACTCGCTTGCGGTGTTTCGCATGTTTTTAACTCATGTTTAGACTCGTCGAACGAAATAATACGATTCCAAAACGTTTCTGGCATGTTTAAATATTTTTTTGCAAAGTTCAATCGTTTTTTAATATTTGCTGTACGAAGCAAGGGTTTCTTCTTTGCAAACGAACTTTTTAAGCCGCTTTGATATAATCTTCTTTGGATCGTGGGAGTTGAAATTTATAATTTTAGTTCCTCTTTTATCTTTCTAGCTGAAGTAAATGGGTGTCTTTTGGCTAGAATGGCGATATGATGATCACTTTTGATGAAGTCTTCGATTTTCTTCTACAAAGTCTTTATAAACTTTCGTTTGAATTTCTCTTTTTAAAAAGTTCAAATATTTTTCTGGCTCTGTTTATTGAAATATTATATTTAGTCGCCAAATCTTTATATTTTATACCGTTTTCACGGTCTTTCACCAATAAATCTTTCACGTCTTTTGACAATGGCTTCATTTTGGCTTTCTGTAGAAAGGAACTGGTATTAGCTTATAAAACTCCGCAGTTTAAGTGATAAAAAAGCCATTGTTAGTATGATTAACTTACCATTAACTTTTTGTAAACAATGTAAATGCAAATATTTATAAAACTCTCACAATAAAAAGTATACTTTATTTTGACGCACAGAAAACTTTACTCATTAATATTCCGACAAACGAAAATTTTAGTTACATTTTTGCAGATTTTATTTTTTTACACTTTATTTTGTCCGATAGCGTATATCCATATAAAAATGTATATTTCTTTTGACCAATCCCCTAAGCTGGTCCTTCGAGCCGGATTTGTTACCCCCTAACCCCAAAGAAAGAAATAAGTGGACGTACCGAAAGATCTGCTACTGGAGGGTGAAGAGACGCTTGTCTGACTACTATATGCTTCCTTCTGGTGCTGGTTCCGGCAAGTTGCAGGGCAGCAACGGTAGGCGGTACTTCTGATGAAGGCGTCTTCAGAGATGGGCCTATGATGGTGAGATGATGCGGGTCACTTCTTGGCTATGACCAGTGCCACAAAAGGAGAAAGAAAAGACTGCTCTTGTCTTTAGGGGGAAATTAATACTTTTTATTTCTCTACTCGTAGTGGTAAATATTATTTACAATAAGTGTGTATTTTAGGTTACAAATTCGGAGATTACATTGTTCGGAGATACAATTGTCGTTTAAGCTTCACAAACCCGATTTCAGAAAAACTTACACTCCCCCCTATTCTGCGTTTCGATTAAGTCTCCGCATTCAGTTCCGTTGCGATCGAAAATTGGTAAACGGAATCGAAAGAAAAAGAAGAAGACAACAATGTTTATAAAATTAATAGCATTACTGTGGAATGTGGAAATGAAATTGCAAAATAAGCAAGTTTGTTATCGTTTTCATAAACAAATGTTAAATTTAATACAAAAAGTTGTTTGTATACATAATTAAAAATAAGTTCTTAATAAAGTTTAATAAGAAAACAGAAGTATATACAAAAACAAACTAAAATTAGTTGTTCATAAATATATTATAGTGCAAAGAATCTTGTGAAGATAAAGGTACATAATAAAAAAAAATTAATAGTGTTGTGATTAAATATGGAAAGACCAAAATAAAACTTTAATAAAAATTGTTGTTGTGTTGCAATTATTATTATTATTATTTTTTTTTAATATCAATAATTTAATTTTTTAATTTCTATAACAGCTGCATTATTGTTGGTCAGAGAGGAGAACAATATGAGATATAATGAGGCTGGCATTTTTTGTTGGAGTGCATTGATGATTCCTGCAACTTCCTCCCAGAACACTGCTACTTCTTTCGTTGATCGATGGTGATATCCACATCCAATGTTTGCATTAGATGACATTAAATTTGGCAATTTTTCATACTGCTCTGGTGTTGTTGTTTTTGACCCAAAATACATAAAAAACACATCAGATTCGGGTACAAAAATTAATAATTAAAAACAAAAAATAAATAAATTTAATTAAATAAAATAATTTTAAATGTTTTTTTAATCGTTACTGAACTTTTTATATCATTTTCTACTTACATTTTATTTAATTTTTAAACTAAAAAACAGATAACGAAAACTTCTCCGTCAACAAAAAAACAACTGAAAAAAACGGAGTTCCGATCGTAATGAAGAATACATACAATCGAAAGAAACTGAGCGGAATCGAAACGCAGAATACTCAAGTTGCCAGACGGAGAAAATTTCGATCTGAATCGAAACGCAGAATAGCCTCCACTATGTACAAACACAGGTTATCTTTTGCTTTTTGTACTGTCCACCCACAAAGAAAAAGACTTTATTATTTATTAAATTTAGGTATAGAAATGGCTTTTTAATAAATCAGCATTTTCCTTTACACTTGAACGCTTTTTTTATATTTAAAACTTCACCGAATTGAAAAAAGTTGTTGTTAATTGGACTACTGCTACCAACGGAATAAATGAAAGCTTTCAACCAGCCTGACGTCGAACCGTTGCAGCCAGAGCTCATTGAAAATAAGTTCGTTAAGTTATGGTTGCAAGGGAGTTGCCAGACGGGTGTTAAATAAAACTGGTTGCCAACGTGAACATCCCGCCCCCTCTTGTTACACCTAAGGATAACAAAGGGGGTCGGTGGGTGCCAACGTGGCGTTGGTAATTGAAATGTAAGGCTCTGTGGGAGGGCGTACAATACTTCTAATTGAGCCTGGATGAGAAAAACAACTTTATAAATTCGAGCAATAGGACTACAAATAAGAAATATTGGTTAGATTTAATAAGTAAATAACTTCAAGAAGAATTTAAATTTAGGTAAACAAAAACAATGTATAATATACGTGTCAAATTCAGGTTTAATTTGATGTCCTAACATCAAATAATTGATCGTGTGCTGACGTCTTTACCTGTCTCTCCGCTGCGTTATTAGCATTTTCTGTTGCAAGCTTTATGAGTATCTGAGTAATCAATGAAAACTTTAAGTTTCACGAGAAAATTAAAAGTTTCACATTAAAATTAAGTTTTTCTTTTATTGTAAATTCTTTTTATGGAAATTTGGAAAAAAAATTTTCAAAACAATTTTTTAATTTATGTATTGCATCTTGAGCGCCAGCTATCACCCAGAATCCTCCGCAATATTGCTGGCCATTTTCACCTTTCCAAGTTCTATGATCTGTGACTTTAATTTTCACGAAATAACTAAAAGATTCACCAAATAATTAAATGTTTGTCTTTTATTGTAAATCTTTTTAATATATTTTTTTTTAATTCCTTTTTGAGTTTATATTTTTCTCTTGACATTTCAAAAAGATTTATTTTTTGTACTGTTGTATTTATTGCTCTTGCATTTACCTGGTATGAATTCGCCTTGCCCTATTCGAAGAGAAATAATCGAAATAAAAACTTACATATCTGGATTCCTATGTGTTTACTTTTATATAAAAAAAAAATATTTAAATCGGTGACACAAAAAAAAATTTTTTTTGAAGAGTTTTGGCCGCCTTCTCTTTGAATGTGCCACTGTGCGCCGGCATAATAAAAATAACAAATATACATAAAAATCTTTTACCGGGTCAGAAAGTTGTCTCCGGAACAGAGCCCAGATGTGGATACAGAGGTGTTTGAGCGATGTATGAGTTTGTACGTAATCGAACCAAAAATTGTCAGCGAGAAGATGAAAGCAAGGTATGACGAAGTTGCAATTTTTGATGGGTTTCAGGAAGGGAAATTGGTTCTACTTTTTAACCCACAGCGGAAGTAAGGACTTTCTCTCAAACTGTAAACCCATTGGGAAGGGCCGTATAAGGTGATTAGAAGAATAAACGGTGTGGTATACAGGATACAAAAGGACAAGAGTCCTCGAGCCAAAATGAAGGTGGTCCACTTAGAACGACTAGCCAAATATGGGAGAGGTGGTTACATATATGCCTGTTTGGGGCGAACAAGGTTAAGCGGGCGGCAGTGTACGAATTTGTATCATATCTAAAACAGTGTGCAGCCGTTGATCTGCTTCTTAAGCCCTTAATGCACAAACAAATAAACATACATGATTTACAGCTTGTTTCCAAGACACGACTCGTCGATAAAAAGCGCCAACTTTGCAAGTTTTTTGTTTTTGGTTTAGAAACCGCGACTATTGACATCTGTCAATTTATTTTGGTTTGTAAGACGCGAGTCGTCTCACCATAAGTGTCAAAATGCGGCGAATGAAGAAACATACTCGTCAGAAGGAAATGTGGAGCTTTAGTAATAAAAAATTTGCAACTCTTTTTAAAAAATCATCAGAAAAAGTGTGCAAAACAAAAGCAACATATTATAAAATCATTAGGAAACATTTCTTTTTTTAAAAGAACGCAACATTTTCAGTGTCAATTAGTTCTAAGTGGTTTAAGTATTTTATAGATCATTTTTTAAACTAGTTTCCCACGTGTACGTGTTTTTTTACTTGCTTATTGTTCGCAAGTATGTGTGTGAGTGTGTATAAGCGTAAGAATTATATTTGTACATTTGAGTCTAGAAACTTCATGATTATTGTAGGTGGTAAAGAAGTATAAATGCAGTCAGGTTTGCGGCAACGATTCACTTAAGCAAGTCCAGTGTTTTAATGCACAGTGTAAATAAAGGTATGAAGTATTCCAGAACTGTGCAACGAACAAGTGTGTGTGTCATTATTTCATTTGCAAAACGTAACAATAGCATAGACGAGGACTTATCATACAATTTTGAATAAGCAACAAAACAATATGATTCCCAACAATTTCTAAGTTTAAGGCTTATGTAGGCAGGCTACTCGTAGTCACAATTAATTTGTAAACTGTTTTCGTTTATTGCTGACTGGAGGTTGAGAAAGTATCAAAGACCCTGATAGTTTATTTTATTTCATGTTTTGCAATGACATTGACTACACCATAAAAAATAAAATATTTGATCAAAACCCCATATCTTAAAATTTACATTTGTTTATTTATGACATTTTAGGATCGATTGTTCTTATGAATCTAAAGTTCTAATTGTAATTTAATTTGATGATGATACAAGGAAATAAAAAATAATGGTAACCATGTATACACATAAATATTATATTTAAACAATATTATAAAACAGTTTCTTCATTGATTTATTCATTTTCTTATTTTATAGCCTTTTTTAATTATAAACTAACAACTTGTAAAAAAAAATATACGTAGCTATGTGTAAAGAAAAAAATATACAATAGTTTCAATTCTTGAAGACAAGAAAAATAATTGTTTGAAGGCATTGAAAATATTAGATTTCAGGGGGAAATGAGAGGTTATATAAAATGTATAAATTATGTATGTATGTATATGTAAGTAGATGGGGATTTTATTTTCATGAAATTTCAGATGGAATCGAACAGTAAAACCGAATTCCCCATCTTTTAATGCCCAGAATTAAGAATAACTAAGCTTGGTTTCAACAGTTTTTTTAATTAAATTAAAAATATTAAATATATTTTAACCGGTAAATATAATGAATAAGTTTATTTATGTATTTCTGAGGCTTGTTACGCTAGTATCATATAGTAAATAAAAATTATGATAATGGGTTTCTGTTTTCTTACATATTATTTATAAATGTATGCATGTTTGTGTACTATAATCTACGTAGCACAAGTCAAGTATGATGACTATATGTTTAATAATTCTTTTTATTATTTTTTAATTTTTTCATCAAATCTTATAAACGAAAATTACAATGGATTTCATATATTATATGATTTATGAATTAAATATTTATAATCCTTAATTATAAAAAATATATTAAAAATCTTCCATTTTAATCTTTTGTTGTTGTAATGAAGTAAACAAAAAACTCGTTAAGTGTCACAGCACCATAATTTAAATTTGTTAATCTGCAAATAAAAGAACAATTATTAAAATAAAAAAACATAAAAAAACACAACCCTTTTTATTAAATATATAAATCAAACAAAATTGATATGATTACATGTGTATGTGCAAGGCAGCGTAAGTCATCACCCTATGAGAAGATGCTATAATCTATACAAGGTGGCTGAAAAGTCGCACATGAAGCTTCAAAATTTGTTAACTTTTTCGAATAAATATTTTTTTAGTCCTTATTTTTTTTTTTTTTTTGCTTACGTTTTCTATTTTCTTTGGAATTACTTGAACTTTTTCGAATAAATATTTTTTTAGTCCTTATTTTTTTTTTTTTTTGCTTACGTTTTCTATTTTCTTTGGAATTACTTGAAGGAGCGAGTATGTATGAAGAAGCTCCAGCCAATCCAACAACATTGTTGCAGAAATATATATCAGAAATGAATAAAATAAATGAATTTGAAATATCCTTATTAATATTATAAATGTGAAAGTAATACAATCTGCCTGTCTGTTTTCATTTTCATGCTTAAACCGCTAAACCAATTTATATAAAATTCGATGTGTAAAGAGTTCTCCAATTGGCAATTGACAATTTTGAATTTAATTTCACTGATCATCTAACTTTCCGTTTTTTCAGTAAACTCAACATTTTCATCACAGTACGAGGGCGGTTCGATCTGGTAACTCCTTCATATAGAAACAGAGAGTAGTGTTTTGTCTCTCATCAGGTGCACACGTCTTTTGTTACTGCTGTCCGTATTTCCAATATGTGTATGTTCATTAATTAAATTCGTATAAAGCCGGATGGCACCGTAATAGGTGGCAAGTTGTGTACACGTATTTATTTTTGTTTTTTTTTTCTCTTCTTTTTACCGTTGTCCGTATTTTCTATATATGTATGTTTATTACTAATTTCGTATGAAATAAAAGTGCACCGGAATAGGTAGCAGTATGTGTCACATGTTTCTTCTTTTTTTGTTTTGTATTTTTTTCACCGTTGTCCGTGTTTTCTTTATATGTTCAATATTAATTATTATTTTCGATGAATTTAATTACCTTGTAGTGTGGAAGGTGTTGGACTGAATTTTGCTAATCTGAGCAGTGTCGAAGGTATACACACTGGGCACTGATCAGTTTTAACTAATTTAATTCCAAATTTTAAATGCTGCAATAGAGTTTGTTTCAGTCTTTCGTTTTGTTATCGTTAACATTTCGCGAACACTTTCTTCTCTTAACTCCTCATCATACCCTATTTTCCTATTTCCAGTACAATGCGCTGCATATGTAGGGGTCATCCCCTGAGTACTGGTCCCAGATAAAAAAAAAACAGGTGTTCACAAAAGACACATCCGCAATTTTTTTTACAATGGAAAAATTAGAAATGCGTGGTGTCATTAAATATTAACATAAAAAAGGTTTATCAGGACCAGAAATTCATAATGATATGGTGAATGTGTTAGGTGAAAGTGCAGAAGGCAAAAACAATTCAATCGGCTGGTAAGGTTATGGCAACGGTTTTTTGAGACTTCAAAGGTATTTTATTGATTGACTTTCTGCAAAAGGGTAAAACAATAAAATCGGAGTACTATTGCAACCTTTTGGATCAATTAAATGTACAAATTCGGGAAAAACGTCTTGGCATACAACACAAAAAAATTATTTTTCAAAAATGAAAAATAATTTTTTTGAAATGAAAAACAATATTTTTTCATTTCAAGAGTTAAAGTATGAATTGCTTGACCACGCACCGTATTCTCCTGATTTAGCTCCCAGTGACTTTTACCTGTTCCCCAAATTTAAAAAAAAATTCTTGCTGGCAAGCGTTTTACCTCAAATGAAGATGCAATTACAGTGGTAAACCACTATTTTGAAGACCTTGAGGAAAACTATTTTAATCAAGGGATAGAATTGCTAGAAAAGCGTTGGATTAAGTGTATTGAAGTTTCAGGATATTATATTGAAAAATAAAAATATTTTTGAAAAACTAACTATTCTCTTTCATTGATAGGCTAACAAGTTTCCGAACCGCCCTCGTAATGTACTCGAACAAACAACGCAAATTATAAAAATGTACTACCCAAAGTCGGTGACCGCAACTTTACGAGAGTTAACTCCCAATTTCCGGTGATTATTCTCGCCCTAGTAGACAAGCAGTAATATTCATTGTGTGATGCGCCAGTGAGACAACAGGTTGGTCGAAGTGATGAAAAAACACTGCCGATGAGCGTCCGTTGCAAACGATCCAAATCAGTCGATTCCGCGGCATTCTCATGAACTGGATATCGCCAAGGCCACTTTATGTGAAATTTTGGGTGTAAAACCCATACAAGATCAAACTGACTCAAGTATTGAAGACCATTTCAGGCGACGTAGTAGGTAAGCCACCTTTGCGGACTTCAACTGGCGACTGGGCAAGAAGCGATTCTGAAAAGGGTGTATGTTAATCATTTGGTAAATTTTTTTACCACAAACAATTCACCACAGATGATTCAGCAGAATTTCCCTCATATGCTATTAGACCGCCTGTGTCTTTGAGACTTAACTTTCAAGATGTCGAAAACGTTATCAATAACACAATCATATAACGATCGCTATTCACGGTAACGTAAAGATCGTTATTGTCGATGAAAAAATATGGTCCACTGACGCAAAAGTTTTTTTTTTTTTTTTGTTTCATGAAGCATATGCGAATTTTCACCAGATCAATAACGCATATTTTGCTTATTGAGGAACACATTGAGTCAAAAATAAGCTTCGTTACTGAAGATGATTTTGCGATGAAATTCATCATATTGGCGCATCTTCTCCAAAGCCCAATCAGAGAACGTACGTCGCCTGAATTTTTTTTTTTTTTTCATTCATATCTTTATTGAATCTTCAAAATATGAACAAACAATAAGTATTCAAATCTTAATACTAAATATAAAAGTTATTAGGTCCAGCCAATGCTAGACAAAAAAGTTTTTTTACGCGAATAATATAGGTATTATCACCTATTTAACGTTCTGATGGTGGCAAGGGTATCCCTTCTTCTCAACCTAGAGTGGTCGCCAAAATTAAGTATGTTGCGTGCAAGAGGATTTGGGTGAAGTGCCAATTTACTGATATACCTTGTGGCATACTTAGAGAACTCGTCAGTTACCAGCGGAACACACAGATTCTTGTGAATTCGTTAGTTTCTTACGTACCATCGAGCTGCAGTAATCGTACGAAGAATTTGGTTTTGTCGTCTTTGAATTTTTTCAATGTTAGATGTTGAGGCGGTTCCCCATAATTGAACTCCGTAGCACCATTTAGGCTTTAAAATTGCGTTATATAACAAAAGTTTGCAATCCAACTTCAATGTCGAATTTCTGCCCATAAGCCAATTTAGTTGCGCTGCTTTTAATTTCAACTAATTGACTTTCGCATCAATGTGAGACTTCCACGTCAGCCTACGGTCGAGGTAAATACCAAGGTACTTAACTTCATTATGCTGCGGAATAGGTGTATTGTTAATTTGGATAGCCGAACATGTTTGCTTATGCAGTGTGAATGTAACGTGAGTGCATTTTTGATCATTACCTTTTATTTTCCAAAGTTTCAACCATTTCTCTAATAATGAAATATACTGCTGCAAATTTCGTGAAGCTTCTTGATGGTTTTCATGAACGCTGCAAAAAGCTGTGTCATATGCAAAAGTTGAAGTATGGATTCCGGATCTCGTTGGCATGTCAGATGCGTAAATCAAATATAGAGTGGGTCCTAGAATGCTACCTTGGGGAACTCCTGCTCCGATTGACTGTGAGAGACTTGTAAAGTCACCTTCTTTGATAACAAATTTCCGGTCGTATAAGTAGCTTTCCAGAAGCTTGTGAGTGTTTACAGGCAAGTTCAACTTTATTTTGTGCATCAAGCCGTCGCGCCACACTTTATCAAAAGCTTGAGAAATGTCAATGAATAGAGCTGAACAATACTTCTTCTCCTCAAAGGTCTGTCTTATGACATTGACTAGTCTGTGTGTTTGTTCTATGGTACTATGTTTAGCCCGAAAGCCAAATTGATGATCAGGGATACATCCCACATCATTAAGTATTGGAGACAACTTCGCCATTAACAATTTTTCGAACAGTTTTAACATTGTTGGTAGTAGACTTATTGATCTATATGACTCTACTTTATTGGGATCCTTCCCTGGCTTGGGTATCATAGTAATCATAGAGATCTTCCACTCTGCAGGATAATACTCAAGGCGTAAAATAGCGTTAAAAATAAAAAGTAGAACTCTTCTAGGTACACGAGGTAACTGTTCAAGCATTTTACCAGTAATTTGATCTATACCTGGAGCTTTCCTGGGGTTTATGTTATTGATAACGTTTTCGACATCTTGAAAGTTAAGTCTCAAAGACACAGGCTGTCTAACAGCATACGGCGGAAATTCTGCTGCAGCATCCGCTGAATCATTTGTCGTAAAAACATTTCTCAAATGATCAACGTACACCATCCCCTTTTCGGAATCGCTTCGTGCCCAGTCGCCAGTTGAAGTTCGCAAAGGTGGCTTACCTATTACGGGTCTTTTCAGACCTTTCGTCGCTTTCCACAGAGAATAGTCAGATTGCGGAGTACCATCCAGGCTTTCCAAATATGTTTTAAGGGAAGATATTCTCTGGATTTCAAGCAGATTTCTTAGTCGAGTTACGTATTCCCGTAGCCTAGTTTTAAGCTGGGGAGATCTGCGACTTTGCCACTCTCTTCTAACTCTTCTTTTTTCTGACAGAAGTTGCTCAATTTCAGACGAATAAGTTCTATTGTTCTCATTTCTGGATCTTATATGACTAGTGGTAGCATGCTGTACGGCCAGTTTGAGGTTTTCAGAAAAATCGTTAATTGACGCATCAATATCCTCAGGCGTTCTCAAGGCGATATTTTCAGTACAATGTGTACTCAAAATTTTTTTGTATTTTAGCCAATTAACTCTATTGACGGTCAATAGGGAGCCAATCTCTTAGGGGAACGAAACAGAGATTATAGTGGGTGAGTGATCTGATGACAAATCTAATGAAGGCTCCACTTGCATCCACTCTAAAGGAAAATTTTTCGCAAGTCCAAAATCTATAACATCTGGGATCTTTCGTCGGTTTGACGGCCAATAAGTGGGGTGTCCGCTTGAAACCACATCTAAGCCCATTTTGGAAACGGTGTCAAAAAGCACACGGCCTTTCGGGATAATTAAACGTGATCCCCAAAAAGTGTGTTTAGCGTTATAGTCGCCAGCCGCTAAAGATCGAGGACCAAGAGATTTGAAAAAATTTGAATATTGGCTTTCTGTTATTGAAAATCGTGGTGGTGAGTAAATCGAGGATATAACGATTTTTTCATGAAAATAATCAAGGCATATATTTGTAGCTTGGATATATTCCTCGTGTCCCGTTCATTAGATAGTGCTTAATTCTGGTCTTTATCAAAATTGCCGAACCGCCGCAAGATCTTCCACGGGGATCTTTTGTGTCATATAATGTGTAGCCATTAATTTTGAAATAACTGTTGGTTGTCAAATGGGTTTCAGCAATCATCATTATATCGATCTGCTTTTCCACAAGGAAGTGCTCAAGTTCATTTTTATGTTGGCGAATGCCGTTTGCGTTCCAGAAACATATTTTTAACCAATTCATTTTTTTAAAAACGCCTGGAAAATAGTGGATTGCATTTTTAGCATTTCCTGCATCATGTTTGTCATATAAACGGTAAAAGTGTTGATGGACTGAACAAGAGTCTGCAGAGTTGCCTCTAAATTACTAACATTTGGATCGCACGTTTGAGGTTTGGGCTCCTGGTTCAAGATTTGGTCGGCTTTAACGACATTAGCATATGAAAATTGTTTGGAATTCTGCGTGTTTGTGTAGTTGGCCTACCTGGGGAAAATTGTTTTTACCAATGACATTTGGCTGCTGGGTTGCTGGAGAAACCGGTGACTTATTTGTCATTGACCGCTTAAAGTGAGTATAGACAGGGCAACCTCTATAATTTGCAGTGTGGTTACCTCCACAGTTACTGAATTTCTTAACACTTGCGTCGGCCTTTGGCTTGTTGCACTGAGTTGTGCCGTGAAGTTCGCCACATACAACACAAACAGCGGGCAAATTACAGTAAGCCTTTGTGTGGCCAAATTCTTGGCAGTTTTGGCACTGAACGGGTTCTGAACGCTTATGTGGCTCCTCAACGGTAACCTTACGATGCAAAAGAAATTTAAGGTTATAAATTGGATGAATTTCACCTTTTTTCAGGACAACATCCCTGTGTTCTAGTTCAACCCTAAACATGGGTTGAGGGATCTTTTCACGGTTCCTGATGTTTACTACGGTTTTTATTTTAAAAGCTTTATCTTCCAATCCGGTTTTGACGTCATCAATATCTACGCATGGGTCAATCCCTTTAATAACGACCTGAAGACCTTTAGCACTTTTGAGCTGGTAAGTGTAAAATGATCTTTTCTCTTTTTCTAAAATATCAGTCAATTTTCGATAATCGTTTTCATGATATACTTGTATTTTAGTTTCACTGATGCTGCCGTTCTTCACTGATGTGACGTTGAAAGTATCTTTACCGATTGCCTAATAAGTTGTTACACCAGTTCACTAGAAGTCGGCTCTCAAATATATTGGTGCAGGGTTATATGTTTTTTTGGATGTTGTGGCTCATCTGTCTGAAGGATAGCAAACCTATTACTATCCTTTATCGCAGTGGGTTTATCCTCTTTAGACATTTTTGATTTTGAAGATATTTGAGCGGATTTAGAGCTTCGCTGACGTTTAACCACGGTTATATACCTATCCATTCCTACTTGCGTTTTTGGTTTATCAATAATAGCTAAACTGGAAGATGGGGTGTCTTCTGTTGTAACAACAATGTTTGGCGAACACGAACGCGTGCGTTTTTCATCTCTTAGAGACAGAAGATTATCCAATGATTTTCTAAGTGATTCTTCCTCAGAGATCCAGAGGTTTTTTCTAGTGGAGCAAAGCTCCCTCACAAAATTGCATCTACTAGGTACACTCATGCAGTTTTTGTTTTTTATTTATATTTTATTACTTTAAAAGTATATGAAAATAATTGTCACAAAGTTTTTCTTTTGTGTAAAATCACTCTCCACTTATTGTGGTTTTGTACTTATATCGTTTCTTTTTTCATTTTTATTTTTTTTATAGCACTCCGATTAAAAACAAATACGTCCCTTCACTATCAAAGCTAGACTCTGACTCAAAAAGTACTTGTAATAAGACTTTTTAAACGGAATTTGCCGTAACTAAATCGTAGACATCTCAGCTGACTCAAATTTAAAATAATTTATGACAGAATGTTCACAGTATTCATATTTTTTCATACTAATATTTTAAGACTTATGACAATCCTTTGAATATCATATATATCTATATATACATGGTTTTCTGGTCCAAAATAAATAGCTCTTATTTTAGAAGGGTTAAAGTGCAGCTTGTTGTTTTTCGCCCTGATCGATACAACGGATAGAGTATAATTAATTGTAACCTCATGGCAGTCGAGAAATTGGGTTTCACCACTGAACCATAAATGAATGTCGTTAGCAAAGAGAAACATTTTGCAGTGAGAAGGACGAATGAAGCTTACAAAATCATTCAAATAGATAAAAAAAAGTAAAGGTTCTAATATTAATCCTTGTGGAACACCACTTGAGCATTCAGGTGCTACCACGAGGTCGAAAACCGAAATGGCAATTACTCAGTAAATTATTCGATTTTATATGATCCATGATCTGTAGTGCAATTCACTAACTTTACACCCCAATTAGAAGTGTTAACTTTAACCACACATTTTGTTGTTTGCACTAATCCCTATGTTATTCACTAACTATATTTAGCCACCGTAAAGGGTTTTATTTTTCTTCACGTTCAGATTGTTATAACGTGGCAACTCTCCATTTCATTTTTATTAGCTATTGTACTGAATCTCTTTTTGTTTATATGTTTTCTTCATCTTTTGTAACTTTGACCTTTTTATATACATACATATGTATAAAAATCTTAAAAATAATATATGAGCTCGAGATCCTTTCTATATAAAACAATAATTAAAAGTTTTTTATTGAGTATTTCGTTTTGCTTTAGAAAACTTCTTAAGGAATGTATTTGTTGATGAATTATAAAATCAAAAACATTTTTGTGATAGGAAATAAAATAACATGAAGAGCTTTATACATACATAATTACATTTAACATAAAAAGAATGTTATTTTATTGTCTATCAAAACATTTTTGATTTTATAATCGATCAACAAATACTTTCCTTAAGAAGTTTTCTAAAGGAAAACGAAATACCTATTGAATAAAAAATTTTTAATTATTGTTTTATACAAAAATATTATTTTCAAGATTTAATTTTGTTGTTTACTAACTTTTATTGTTTTTTTTATTAGACAAATAGTTTATTACATAAATTAAATGAATATGTAAACAATATAAATCAACATTTTTTTTTAAGCCCACAAAAAATTGGGGTATTAATTAACACCTATTTATGTGGTTAAATACAACAGCTGCCTCGAACAGCTGACTTTAAACCCCAGCATATGGTGTTTAAAGTACTTGTGAATAGGAAAAAGGTTAATTTTGTGGTTAATAATTTTAACCGAAATAATTGGGGCTTAAAAAGCATAGTGAATCGCACTACTGATCTTTTAAGACTATTATCATATATCATATAATCATTATGATTGTATAAACACATGTAGCAGAAGCTTGTGGATCAGCGGAAAAATGATTTTTTTTTATTTAAAAGGAGTATTGTCATAGCTTAATGCGTTTGATTTTAATTTATTACAAGCCAGTATGAGATCATTCTCATTGATGCATCTAAAAGTAAAACCATCTCTGGAAAAATCGCCGATTTCAAATGAGATTACGAAGATTTAAAACAATTATTAAACTCCTCAGGATTTAAGGATCTAGAAAACTCTGTACTATTCTTAAACTCATTGTTAATAATTTTCGACATATCTCCAATGGAACTTTTTTCAAACTTGGCTTACCAAAATTGAGCGTTGTATTTTCTAAAAATACTTTTAATTTTGTTTTTATGCGTACAGTAGATTTTCCAGTTATCCCTATTCATATATGACCCTAATTTAGGGGGATTCTTCCCTGGCTTGAGTATCATAATAACCATAGACACTTTGCACTCTGCAGGATAATACTCTAGGCGTAAAATAGCGTTAAAAATGAAAAGAAGAATTCTTAGAGCTACACGAGGCAACTGTACGAGGGCGGTTCGGAAACTTCTTAGCCTATCAATGAACGAGAGAAGTTAGTTTTTCAAAAATATCTTTATTTTTCAATATAATCTCCAGAAACTTCAATACACTTAGTCCAAGGCTTTTCTAGCAATTCTATCCCTTGATTAAAATAGTTTTCCTCAAGGTATTCAAAATAGTGGTTTACAACTGTAATTGCATCTTCATTTGAGGTAAAACGCTTGCCAGCAAGGAATTTTTTTTAAATTTGGGAACAGGTAAAAGTCACTGGGAGCTAAATCAGGAGAATACGGTGCGTGGTCAAGCAATTCATACTTTAACTCTTGTGCGCTAGTGCGTTGTCTTGATGAAAAATTATTTTTTTGTGTTGTAAGCCAAGACGTTTTTCTCGAATTTGTACATTTAATTGATCCAAAAGATTGCAATAGTACTCCGATTTTATTGTTTTACCCTTTTGCAGATAGTCAATCAATAAAATACCTTTGAAGTCCCAACAACCCGTTGCCATAACCTTACCAGCCGATTGAATTGGTTTTGCCTTCTTTGGGGCACTTCCTGCAGCTTCAGTCCATTGTTTGGATTGTTCTTTTGTCTCTGGAGTATAGTGGTGGATCCATGTGTCATCAACAGTTATGAAACGACGCTTAAAATCCATTTTATTTCGCTCAAATGGATCCAAACAAGCTTGAGAAATGTTCATTCTTATGCGTTTTTGGTCGACTGTTAACAAATGCGGCACCCATCTTGCAGAAAGCTTTTTCATCTGTAGTTCTTCATGCAAAATGAAATAGCCTCGATCATTTGAGATACCCATGATATTAGCTATTTCATGCACTTTTATTCGTCGATCATTTAATACCATATCATGGACTTTGGCTACAATTTCTGTTGTTGTTGCTGTTTTTGGACGTCCACTATGTGGTTCATCTTCAATGCTTGTACGACCACGTTTAAATTCAGCAACCCAATGTTTTACTGTTACATATGAAGGAGCACTTTCACCTAACACATTCACCATATCATTATGAATTTCTTGTCCCGATAAACCTTTTTTATGTAAATATTTAATGACACCACGCATTTCTAATTTTTCTATTGTAAAAAAATTGCGGATGCGTCTTTTGTGAACACCTGTTTCTATATGAAGGACTTACCAGATCGAAACAAAATTTAACATGTGTTCATAGCATCGGGAAGGTTCCAAAACACTTAATTTTTTTCTATTTATACCGCGCTTTTTGTGCTAGGCTAAGAAATTTCCGAAGCGCCCTCGTACAAGCATTTTGCCAGTAATATTATCAAAACCTGAGCTTTTCCGGAGTTTACTTTATTTATAATTTTTTTGGCATCTTGAAAACTAAGTCTCAAAGGCACAGGCGGTCTAACAGCATATGGCGGAAATTCAGCTACATCATCCACTGTATCATTTGTAATAAAAACGTTTTTCAAATGCCCAGTCGCCAGTTGAAGTTCGCAAAGGTGACTTACCTATTACGGGTCTTTTCAGACTTTTTGTCGCTTTCCATAGAGAATAGTCGGATTGAGGGGCACCATCAAGACCTTCCAGATAATTTTTAATGGAAGCCATTCTTTGGATTTCAAGCCGATTTCTTAATTGAGTTATGCACTCCCGTAGCCTGCTTTTAAGCTGGGGAGACCAGCGAAGTTGTCACTCTCTTGTAACTCTTGTTCTTTCTGTTAGAAATTGTTCAATTTCTGACGAATAAGTTCTATTGCTCACATATGTGGATCTTATATGGCTAGTGGTAGCATGTTGTACGGCTAGATTAAGGTCTTCAGAAAATTCGTTGACACATCAATATCCTCGGGCGTTCTCAAGGCAATATTTTCCGTATAATGTGTACTCAAATATTTTTTATATTTTAACCAATTAACTCGAGTAACGGACAACGCCACAAAACGGGGAACCAACCACCTGGGAGAAAGAAACAGAGACTATAGTGGGAGACAAATCTAATGAAGGTCCCACTTGCATCCAATCTGAAGGAACATTTTTTGTAACTCCAAAATATATCAATACCTTTAATATGGATCAATACCTTTAATAACGACCTGAAGACCTTTAGCACTTTTGAGCTGGTAAGTGTAAAATGATCTTTTTTCTTTTTCTAACACATCAGACAATTTTCGGTAATCGTTTTCATGGTTTACCTGAATTTTAGTTTTACTGATGCTGCCGTGCTTCACTGATGTGACGTTGAAAGTATCTTTGCCCATTGCCGTAATAAGTTGTTTCACCAGTTCACTAGAAGTCGGCTGTTTCAAATAAATTGGTGGTGGTTTATATGGTTTTTGGATGTTGCTGGTTCATCTTTCTGAAGGATAGCAAACCTTTTACTATCCGTTGTCACAGAGGTAATATTGTCCTTAGACATTTTTGGTTGCGATATTTGCGCGGATTTAGGGCTTCGCTGACGTTTAACCACGGTTATATACCTATCCATACCCACTTGCGTTTTCGGTTTCAACAATAGCTAGACTGGAAGATGGTTTGTCGTCTGTTGTAACAACAATGTTTGGCGAGCACGAACGCGTGCGTTTTTTATCTCTTGGAGACAGGAGATTGTCCAATGATTTTTTCAATGATTCCTCTTCAGAAATCCAGAGGTTTTTTCTAGTGGCGCTAAGCTCTCTCTCAGACTCCAATATTGAACGATGTAGGATGTATCACTAATCATCAATTCGGCTAAACACAGCACAATAGAACAAACGCATAGACTAGTTAATGTCATAAGAAATACTTTTGAGAAACAAAAATATTATTCAGCTCTATTCATTGATGTTTCCCAAGCTTTTTATAATGTGTGGCACAAGGGATTAATTTACAAAATAAAGTTGAACTTACATGCAAAAACTCACAAGCTTCTGAAAAGCTATTTATGTGGCCGTAAATTTGTTATCAGAGAAGGCGATTTTTTAAGCCCAGCTCAGCCAATCGCGGCAGGATTTCCCCAACGTAGCATTCTGGGACCTACAGCATAATGAAGTCAAGTACCTTGGTATTTACCTCGACCGTAGGCTGACGTGGAAGTCTCACATTGATGCGAAAGTCACTCAGTTGAAATTAAAAGCAGCACAATTAAATTGGCTTATGGGCAGAAATTCGACATTGAAGTTGGACTGCAAACTTTTGTTATATAATGCAATTCTAAAGCCTACATGGTTCTACGGAATTCAATTATGGGGCACTGCCTCAACATCTAATTTTGAAAAAATTAAAAAACAAAAAAAACAAAACAAAATTTTTCGAACAATTGCTACAGCTCCGTGGTACGTAAAAATTTCCCGAATTCACAAGGATCTGTGTTTTTCACTGGTAAAAGATGAATTTTCAAACTATTCGACAAGGTATATCAGCAAATTGGAGCTTCACCCAAACCCTCTTTTTTTATCTTGAACCAGCTCTCACGGGATAACCCCTACATATGCAGTGCATTGTACCAGAACTAGGAAAATAGGTTGTGAGGAGGAGGTAAGAGGGAGTAGTATTTGTGAACATTTGCCTTGAACCTTCCAACGTTATAACAGACAGGAAACACGTCTGCAGAAAACTTATTCCTCATGCGAAGCGTGCGGCTAAAAACGAATTCTCTCTGTAATGCGTAGTACGATTCCCCAGGCAATTGATCACAAATGGATGAGCTTGGGATGATAATGGCGTGCTACGTAATAATGTGCGAGTTTCAGGAACATGATCCCTAATCTCAGCAGAGCAAAACCCATTGTAGTAACGATAGAACAGAGTAACACACCCTACACTGCGTCGATGCTCCAGTGAGTCAATAGAGTTGGATCCCCTACTGTCATCGATAAGCTTCTTCGCCCTCTCCTGCACACGGTCGAGTAACACCAAAACAGACTTTGGGTACAGTACATCTCAAGTACATCTTACACCGTTTCAAAAACCCGACCCACTTGAATGCTTCTTTAGAGACATGAAAAATGTGTTCAGTCCAGCGAACGTCAGACTCTATCTTCATTCCAAGAACACCAAGAACATCCGATTCCTCAATATTTATACCATCCATCAGTACAGCAACATTTGTGGTCTTTTGTTTGTGTGTTAATAAGCAACATTGGGTCTTACGAGCGTTAAAGGCGACTCTGTTTTTACGACCCGATTCGGAGATTAATAGCAGATCACTATTCACGAAACATACTTAATTTTACTCGGTTGAGAAGAAGGGATACCATTGCCACCATCAGAGTTTTAAATAGGTGATTTCACCGATATAATTGGCGCAAAATAAAACTTTTTGTCTAGCATTAGCTGGACTTAGTTAATTTTTTGTATTAAGTATTAGAATTTGAATACTTATTGTTAGTTCACATTGTGAAGATTTAATAAATAAAAAATAAAAGATTGCAAATATTCTTATTATTTAATCTTGTTTATATTGTTTTTCTTTAGCTGGAAAATATAGAAGAAAACAATAAAAATTTCTGTATTCTACAAAGTTGTTAGAAGCCATGCAATATCTTATAAATATTAAGCAATGTGATGAAAAAAACTGTGCTATAAATTGACCTGAACGCTTTACAGAAGTGGTTATTGTGTTTACATTAGTTTACGTATACGGCTTACGTATGACTATTCACTAACTCACAATGACTTTACTAGTCTAAGTCTTTAACTTAAGTTAATAAAGATGTTCAATAAAGCACTTCTAAAAGAGATATCAGCCATAGAACATGGTGTCAGAAGTGGTTTTTGATATATAATAAACATTTTTGCTCATATTAAAAAAAAAGATAAGAATAATTGTAAAAATGTCTAAAGAAGAAGCAAAGCTGAGTGAAGACCAGAAGCCTAGTGGAAACCAACTTTTCGCAACTGCATTACAGCCAATTAATTTGAAAGCGCCAAATTTGGCCAAAGAATGGAAAACATGGCACACACAGTTTCGCATTTTTTTAAGAGCCTCAGATTTAGAATCTTAATCTAACGAAAGAGAGGTAGAGTTGATGTTACATTATCTGGGCAGTAAATCATTGGAAATTTTCAACTCATTTGATCTTGATATTGATACCGTTATATACGAAAATAGCGGCATTTTTTATACCATAATAATAATAAATGTTGTTATGGAGCGACATAAATTTTTTACGTACAAGCAGCAGGATATGAATTTGTAACAACTCTTAAAAATCTCAGCTTGAACTGTGAGTTTAAGGAGCTACGAGATGCTTTAATTCGTGATATTTTTATATGTGGATTGGCGCCAAAATTTTCGTACATTCGAGAAAGGCTTCTAACGGAAGATAACGTTTCATTGCATATGGCTGTGGCCATTGCTAATACCATGGTGACTGCAAAACAAAACTCTTCGATATTGCAAGAAGATGTTGAAGCTGATGAAGTTGTTAATGTTATTAATAAGAAGAATTTTAAACAGCGATATGAATACACCAGAAGTGATTGCCGAAGCAACAAGGTTAGTAATAACAGAAACAACAGCTACAAAAACACAAATATAAATTGCATGAAGTGCGGTAGTTTTCATAACACCAAATGTCCAGCTGAAGGAGTAAAATGTTTTGAATGTGGAACGATGAAACACTTTGCTAAGATGTGTTTGTCAAAGAAGTTTGTAAAACAAATGGTTACGGATTGTGGTGGGGAAGAAGAAGAGGATTTATTTGTTGGAGCGATTCGCAACGATAAGAAGAACAAAGAATGGTGTGTGGAGGTAATAATAAACAAACAAAACATTGTATGTCAAATTGATACAGGAGCGCAAGCCAATATAATGACTAAAAGTTATGCCGATATGTTAAATATTACAAAAACAATGAAAAAGTCTAATGTAAGAATTTGTACATTAAACGGAGAAAAATTCCAGTTTTAGGAGCAGTAGATGTAGAAGATTTTTTTTTATAAAAATACTTATTTTATTGTAAATTTTTTATCGTAAGCATGAATTGTAAAAACATTATAGGTCTCGAAACGGCTATACATATGGATTTAATCAAGCAGGTTAATAGTTTCAGTAAATGAACTAATTGAAGAGTACGCAGATTTGTTTAGTGGTCTTGGTCGTTTCAAAAATTAATGTAATTTCATGATGAGGAAAGATATTGTCCCTGTTGTTGAGCCTCCTCGTAAAATACCATTTAAACTGCATGATAGGTTAAAAAAGGATAGAATAGATAGAATGGATGGTTTGGGTGTGATTGTGTCTGAACCTGAACCAACAGAATGGGTTAATTCCATGGTACTTATTACTAAGCCAAATGGTGACTTAAGAATTTGTCTGGATCCCAGAAACTAAAATAAAGCAATACTGAGACCAGATTATCCATTTCCTAATATTGAAGAATGCAAGGCAAAATTGAACGTCCTTGGATGCTAGCAGCGGTTTTTGGATGATCCCATTGGGTGAAAGTTCCTCAAAGCTTTGCACATTTAATACACCTTTTGGTCGTCTCCGATTTTTAAGATTGCCTTTCGGCATTAATGCGGCTCCAGAAATTTTCCATGCAGAAATGGTTAAACTTTTCGGTGATATACCAGGGGTTATAATTTATATTGACGATTTTTTAATTTTTTCATCCACTTTTGAAGAACACGTTAAAATATTAGAAACGGTTCTTAAGAGCAAAAGATGTTGGTTTGGAATTTAATAAATCTAAATGTAATTTTTTCAGAGATGAAATAAAATTTTTAGGCCATATATTCGATAAGTCGGGTATAAAAGCTGATAAAGCCAAGGTGAAGGCTATTCTTCACGTGCCTAAACCCGAGAATGTTAAAGATTTACAGCGTTTTCTAGGAATGATTAACTACCTAGGTTCTTTCGTTGAAAACTTATCTATGAAAAAAAAATAAGAACTTAAGGGAACTGTTGAGAAATGATGTACACTGGCATTGGACGGCAGTGCATAACTCAGAATTTTATAATTTGAAAAAGAATATTACTGCAGTACCAGTCCTAACTTATTTTAATCCTGAAAGAGAATTAATATTGTCAGTTGATACATCACAATTTGCACTTGGACCAGCAATATTGCATGGAAAAAATCCGATTGCTTATGCATCTGCTTCTCTGACAGATACACAAAAGAATTATGCTCAAATTGAAAAGGAACTATTAGCAATTATTTTTGGTTGTACGAAGTTTTACCAATATCTGTATGTTTCGAAAGTTGTGGTGGAAACAGATCACAAGCCTTTAGTTACTCTTTTTGATCGACCTCTTTATAAAATACCACCAAGACTTCAACGATTTATACTGCGTTTGCAGTACACTTTCCAGGGCACCCTTAAAGCAAACAGCATTATCTGATATAACGAGAGATTTTTTTGCTATTATCTTTTTGGCAACACTAGTTTTGACAGCTCACGCACGTTTTGTATCTTGTGTCACTGTCAAACATCTTCAGTTTGGTCTATAATTTAATCATGAATCGTCTTACAAACGAACAACGCTTGCAAATTATTGAATTTTATTACCAAAATGCGTGCTCTGTTAAGAAAGTTCATCGCGCGCTTCTTCCATTTTATGGTCAGTTTAATCGACCTACTGAGGCTTCTATTCGGGCTATTGTAAAAAAAATTCGCACCAAATTTACATTGTTGGACATTAAACCACCAACACGCATACGTAGAGTGCGAACTGAAGAAAATATCGCTGCCGTATCGGCCAGTGTTGGTGATGACCGTGAATTATCGATTCGGCGCCGTTCGCAGCAATTGGGCCTCTGTTACTCCACTACGTGGAAAATTTTGCGGAAGGATTTGGGTGTGGAGCCTTATAAGATACAGCTGGTGCAAGAATTGAAGCCAAACGACCTACCACAACGCCAAATTTTTGGTGAATGGGTTCTTGAAAAGTTAGATGAAAATCCACTTTTTTATCGAAGAATTGTGTTCAGCGACGAGGCTCATTTCTGGTTGAATGGATACGTGAACAAGCAAAACTGCCGTATTTGGAGTGAAGAGCAGCCAGAAGCATTGCAAGAGCTACCAATGCATCCACAGAAAACAACCGTTTGGTGCGGATTATGGGCTGGCGGCATCATTGGGCCGTATTTCTTCAAAGATGATGCGAATCACAACGTGGTGAGCGCTACCGTGCGATGATAACAACCTTTTTTTGCCCAAAATGGAAGAGCTTGACTTGCATGACATGTGGTTTCAACAAGACGGTGTCACATGACACACAGCACGCGAAACAATGGACCAATTGAGAGGCGAGTTCGATGAACAGTTTATTTCTCGCTTGGGACCAGTCAATTGGCCGCCCAGATCGTGCGATTTAACGCCTCTAGACTATTTTTTGTGGGGCTATGTTAAGGCTAATGTCTATAGCGACAAGCTCGCTTCGATTGACGCATTGACTATTCGTGAGATACCGGCCGAAATGTTGGAAAGAGTATGCCAAAATTGGACTAAGCGGATGGACCATTTGAGGCGCAGCCGCGGCCAACATTTGCATGAAATAATCTTCAAACATTAAATTATATCGACCCAACTATCGATCCAAATAAATATTTCATGCATTTTTCTGAATTTTATGTGTTTTTTTTTGTAAATTTCCGATAGTTCTTATAAAATCACCCATTAGATAGAGAGGTAACTTTATATTGCAACTTTATTGCTTCAAATATGGAATTACCTTTTGCAGATATTGATGTTATTAGAGAACATAGCAAGAAAGACGAAACGTTCTCAAGAATTGTAGCTTATGTGAAAAATGGGTGGCCTGCTAATCGAAAAAGAATTGAAGAAGATGTTGCACCTTATTATAAAATTAAGGACGAAATATGTATTTTAGGAAATATTTTGCTTAAAAATCACCAAATAATTATCCCAAAAAGTTTCAGAAGGATGGTTTTAGATAGAATCCATGAAAGCCATATGGGTGTGGTGAGGTGTCAAAATTTGGCTCGACAGTGCGTCTATTGGCCAAATATTTACAATGATATTGATAATATTGTATCTAATTGCGAAATTTGTTTAAAGTATCAGAGCTCTCTTACGAGGCCTGAATTAATGCCACACGAAATTGTAGATGTTCCTTGGTATAAGGTTGGTTGTGATCTTTTTGAATTGAGGGGGAAAACGTATATTCTCGTAGTGAATTATTTTTCGAAATTTGTTGAGGTTGAACTCCTGAATGAAGGCTACAGCGCTTTTCTCGTAGTAAGAAAGTTAAAGTCGATTTTTGCGAGACATGGAATTCCATGTATTTTTATATCTGACAATGGCCCACCTTTTAATTCGAAGGAATTTAAAACCTTCTGTACAAATTGGGGTATAGATCATAAGACTTCTAGCCCATATTTGTCAAGGTCAAATGGCTTAGCTGAGCGGACAGTTCAAACTGTTAAAAAGTTACTGCTCAAGTCCTTAGAGTCCTTAGCACTATAGAGCAACAAAAAAGTTACTGCTCAAGTCCTTAGAGTCCTTAGCACTATAGAGCAACACCAAGGGGATATCTGCCCAGTCCTTCTGAATTATTGATGTCGCGTTCACTACGTACAAGAGTTCCGAAAAAGTTATGTTTAGAAGACACCATCTGGATCCTGGTTTCATGGTGAGGTAGTTGAGGCACGCAGAGAACCAATATCTTATGTGGTGGTAGATGGTCAAGGGTCGCTCTATAGAAGATCTTTAGAACATATTCGTAAATCGCCTAGAAGTAATTCAAATGAAGAAAATATTAATACAGAGGTAAATAATGAGGAAGGATAATCAGAAAATGGAGGAGGAAGTTTCTACACAACAGGGCCAAGGCATCGATAGTCAGAGTCAGAAATATATAACGAAAAGGGGAAGAACTATAAAACAACCCAAAAGGCTTGATTTGTAGCTTTCTGAATATGCAAAAAAAATAAATAAAAAAAATATATTAATTTTTAAATATTGTAACATAATAATAATATCCATTGCAAAAAGTTTTGAATTGTTATTAAATAATTTTTAGTTTAGTATTTTGTTATTTATGAAGGGAGATGTTGTATGGTTATTGTGTTTACATTAGTTTATGTATACGGCATACGTGTGACTATTCACTAACTCACAAAGAGTTTACTAGTCACCCTGTTATATCTAAGTCTTTAAATTAGGTTAATAAAGATGTTCAATAAAGCACTTCTAAAAGAGATATCAACCATAGAACAAAATAAAGACGAGGAACAAAGGTAAGAACGGAGGTGAGTTGGCAAGCTATTGTGAATATAACTTACTTTGCTAATGTGACACAAATCACGTATTAATTTAGATTTAGATTAAAAAAAAAGGTTAATATTAAAATCTCTTAGCACATAAGAATAATCATATTGACAGCATAGATCGCTTAAGACTTCACTTAAATCCGAAACATTACCATGAGGTGCGTAAATAACCCCAACTAAGAGCAAATTTTCACGATGATTTAAAGCCTAAAAGGCATGTCTTTTTTTGTACTGAAAATTTTTTAAAATTAAAAAAAAGCCATGTGTTCTGTTTTTCAAGTTATTTTCTCTAATTTCTTTTTGACTCGTTTGTTATTTTTTAAATTGTTTTGTTTTCATTCGACTGGCAAGGTAACCACATCAATACTACCAAAAGGGTAAAAAGGGACAAACGATTATTTTTAACGACAACAATTATAAAAACGTCATGACTTAAAAATCATCGTAAAAATGTATGAGTTTGGTAAAAGGTTTCAAAGAGTATTATGAAAAAAGGCATGGCTTTAAATCACCGTATAAATCAGCCTTAAAACTCTACTTTGCATTTTGTAAGTTTTACAAATAAACATTTATAACTAGAAGGATCAGATCTTTTGAAAACAGTCTCAACTGAGCTACTCCACCCCCTCTCATAGCTATACAATCGTTCCTTAAAACACAGTATTCTGGAACCGACAGGGAATCTCACACAGATGTCTGCTAAATTTCATATCTGATATGTTTAAATTCATCGAATTTTGTTGCCTTTGATGAAGGTTTCAAACTTTGGATATTGATATGAGCAAGATTTAAGAATTTGTTATACAAAAATATTTTTTCAGAAGACTATTGCCATTCAAAATACTGGGTGGCCCAGAAAGACCGAAGTGGTGTGAATTCCTTATAACTTTTTTATTATAATTTTTTTTTTCTTTTCTTTTCAGTATTTTGTAAAGAAGACTTGGATAATTTATAATGGAGCAATACACAATTGAACAACGTGCCCAAATTGTTGAAATTTACTTTTCAAATCAACGGTCCATTGTGTTGACTCAGCGTGCATACCGTCGTCAATTTAATGTGCGGGTTGCACCCTCTCAGTCAACAATAAACCGTCTGGTTGCAAATTTTCGAGAACAAGGAGCAGTAAGGAACCTTCCTGGTCCCGGCAGACACCGAAATGTCCACACGGCTGACAATATTCAAGTGGTACAGGAGAGTATTCGGGAGGATCCAGAAACATCAACCAGGAGACGTTCGTCACAACTGGGCCTCTCAAGGACGTCGCTGCAGCGAATTTTGCACACCATAGGATTGTTTCCATACAAAATTCAACTTGTCCAAGAATTGAAACCAACAGATTACCAGCAACGACTTGACTATGCAATTTATTTCCAGCAAAAAGCACAAGAGAATCCAAATTTTATTCATAACTTAATAATGAGTGACGAAGCCCATTTTCAATTAAATGGGTTCGTTAACAAGCAAAACTGTAGGATATGGGCTACGGAAAACCCGAGAGTACTTCATCAACGACAATTGCACCCAGTTAAGTGTACCGTTTGGTGCGGTGTTTCTTCAGAAAGGATCATTGGCCCATTTTTTTTTGAAAATGAACAAGGTGTCGCCATTTCCGTCAATGGTGATCGATATCGGGCCATGTTGCAAAATTTTGTAAGGCCAGCCGTGGAAAACCATCCGCAAATATGGTTCCAACAGGATGGAGCCACAGCGCACACTGCGAGGGCCACAATGACTCTTTTACGCGACATCTTTGGTGAAAGAATAATTTCTCGTAACAGCAATTTTAATTGGCCTCCGCGTTCCCCGGATTTAACCGCTCCAGACTGTTTTCTTTGGGGCTATTTAAAAGGAAAAGTTTATGTTAATAAGCCTAGGACTATTGAGGAGTTAAAAACCAATATTCGAGAAGAAATTAACAACATACCACCGGAAGTTTTGCGAAAGGTCATGGAAAATGTGTTGGAAAGAGCACATTTGTGCGAAGCAGAATATGGCCACCACTTGCGGGATATCATTTTTAATAACTAATCAAAAAATATTCCCCATAAATTTAATGTATTTAAAAAAAAAAAATTAAAAAAATATCTCTTAAATAAAAAGTTATAAGCAATTCACACCACTTCGGTCTTTCTGGGCCACCCTGTAGAACCGAAATACGCCAGCATAGGGTGATTGACATTCATTATCGAAAAATAAACTTAATATATTATTGTGCACATGCATAAAAAATTAAAATGTATTTGAAATGAATTTTAATAAATTTTTGTATGGAATTTGTTAATTAAAACATATTTCAAATTCATTCTAATTTTTATGAATATGCCCATATATGTATATGAACTTAATTATATGAAAAATAAGTAAATTTAATTTACAGAGGAAAATTCAGCGGAAGCCAAGTCCAATGAATACGGTGGTTGAGGCATGATAACGGTTTTGCTTTTGGCCGAAAACTTACGCACAATCATCGATGTGTGAGCTGGTGCTTTATCATGGTGCATAATCCATGATTGTTTTTTTTTCACAATTCTGTTCGTTTCTGACGAATTGCTTCGCACAAACGGCGCATAACTTGAAGGTATTATTCCTTATTAACCGTACGACCTTGTGGCAAGAATTCATGATGCACTACGCATTTGACCGAATTCTAACTGCTTTTTTCGGTCTTGGCTCTTCTGGACACTTCTATTGGGATGATTGGGCTTTGGTTTCAATGCCATAATCATACACCTCGTCGTTGAAGATGTTCAACGGCTCGTAAGCGATGTGCATGCGACGTTGTTTCTGCTCAAAATTTAGTAAAAAAAAATCGAAGAGCACATCAAAACACTACTAACTTTTTTATCTGTCAAAAACAAACTGGCAATCCGAAGTGGCTGATAATGCCAAAATACTTATATAACAGACATGGGTACCAACCATGAATCAAAAATAATAGATTACGCTTTGCGCAGGTTCGTTATGTTGTTTACATCACTCAGCTGTTGAGTGTGACGTAGAGTGTGAAAACACACAAATATTATTGTGAAGTGAGTGAAAAAGCAACAAAATTATTAAAAATTAAATAAATTTAAAAATTAAAATTAGGTGCGATATAAAAAAGTGCAAGAATAATAAAAAAAACAAACGTTAAATAAGTAACTTTACTTTTCCATCTGATCCTACGCCACTAAAGCAGTGGATAAGGTGAAAAATGATGATACTCCAGATTTAGAAATATATATATTTTTTTTAGCATTTTTTTATTTATTGAATCTTCAAAATGAACTAACAATAAGTATTCAAATCTTAATACTAAATTTAAAATTAAAAAATGTGATTCTTAAGTCCGGCCAATGGTAGACAAAAAGTTTTATTATGCGGGAGCTATTTCGGTAAAATCACCGATTGAGCAATCTGATGGTGGCAGCGGTATCCCTTCTTTTAAGCCGAGTGTGGCCGCCAAAATTAAGTATATTGCGCGCAAGAGGGTTTGGATGAAGTTCCAGTTTACTGACATACCTTGTCGCGTACTTAGAAAATTCCTCTTTTACCAGCGGAACACTCAGATCGTTATGAATTCGTGAATTTTTTACGTACCATGGAGCTGCAGTAATCGTTCGAAGAATTTGGTTTTGTTTTTGAATTCCGTAGCACCATATGGGCTTTAGAATTGCATTGTATAACAGAAGTTTGCAATCCAACTTCAATGTCGAGTTTCTGCCCATAAGCCAATTTAGTTGCGCAGCTTTAAGTTTCAACTGAGTGACTTTTGCTTCAATGTGAGACTTCCACGTTAGCCTACGGTCGAGGTGTATACCAAGGTACTTGACTTCACTGTGCTGCGGAATAGGTGAGTTGTTTATTTGGATAGGCGCACATGTTTGCTTACACAGAGTGAATGTGACATGAGTACATTTCTGTTCATTAACTTTGACATTCCAAAGTTTTAGCCATTTCTCTAATATTGAAATATATTCCTGTAAATTTCGTGAAGCTAATTGGTGGTTTTCATGAACACTCAAAAACGCTGTGTCATCTGCAAAGGTAGAAGTGTGGATTCCGGATGTCGTTGGCATGTCAGAGGCGTAAATCAAATATAAAGTAGGCCCCAGTATGCTGCCTTGAGGAACTGCTGCTTTGATTGGCTGAGTTGGGCTTATAAAGTCGCCTTCTCTGATAACAAACTTTCGCCCATATAAGTAGCTTTCCAGAAGCTTGTGTGTATTTGCAGGCAAGTTTAACTTTATTTTGTGCATCAAGCCGTCGTGCCACACTCTATCGAAAGCTTGAGAAATGTCAATGAATAGAGCTCAGCAATACTTCTTCTCCTCAAAGGTCTGTCTTATGACATTGACTAGTCTGTGCGTTTGTTCTATGGTGCTATGTTTAGCCCGAAAGCCAAATTTATGATCAGGGATACATCCCACATTGTTCAATATTGAACTCAACTTCGCCATTAACAAATTTTCGAATAGTTTTGAAATTGTTGGTAAAAGACTTATTGGTCTATATGATTCTACCTTTGTCAGATCCTTCCCTGGCTTGGGAATCATGGTAATCATTGAGACCTTCCACTCTGCAGGATAATACTCAAGGCGTAAAATAGCGTTAAAAATAAAAAGTAGAACTTTTCTTGCTGCACGAGGTAACTGCTCAAGCATTTTACCAGTAATTTGATTAATGCCTGGAGCTTTCCTATGGTTTGTATTACCGATAACATTTTCGACATCTTGAAAATTAAGTCTCAAAAGCGGTCTAGTAGCATATGACGGTAATTCCGCTGTATTATTCGTTGAATCATTTCTAATAAAAACGTTTCTCAAATGATCGACATACAACATCCCCTTTTCAGAATCGCTTCTTGCCCAGTCGCCAGTTGAAGTTCGCAAAGGTGGCTTACCTATTACGGGTCTTTTTAAACCTTTTGTCGCTTTCCACAAGGAATAGTCAGATTGAGGAGTACCATCAAGGCTTTCCAGATATGTTTTAAGGGAAACCATTCTGTGGATTTTGAGCAGATTTCTAAGCTGAGTTATGCATTCCCGTAGCCTAGTCTTAAGCTGGGGAGACCTGCGAAAAATTTTTCACAACTCCAAAATCTATAACGTCTGGGATCTTTCGTCGGTCTGACGGCCAATAAGTGGGGTGTCCGCTTGAAACCACATCTAAGCCCATTTTGGAAACGGGGTAAAAAGGCGCACGGCCTTTCGAGGTAATTAAACGTAATCCCCAAAAAGTGTGTTTAGTGTTATAGTTGCCAGCCGCTAAAAATCGAGGACCAAGTGATTTGAAAAAATGTGAATACTGATTTTGTGTTACTGAAAATCGTGGTGGTGAGTAAATCGAGGATATAACGATTTTATCATGAAAATATTCAATACATATGTTTGTTGCATGGAGATACTCCTCACATGTCTCGTTTGGCAAATAGTGCTTACTTCTACTTTTTATCAAAATTGCCGATCCTCCGCAAGATCTTCCACGGAGATCTTTAGTATCATATATTGTGTAGCCATTAATTTTGAAATAGCTGTTAGTTGTCAAATGGGTTTCAGCAATCAACATTAGTTGTGTTCGACGTCGTTACCGCGGGAACCCGCGGGCTCCCAATTTGCACGAAAAGTGTTTCTTGTGTTGAAAAATGTGCAAATTGGGTAAATGAGAAAGCTTCTGAGAGAGTAATTTGAGTTTCTCATTTTACCAGACTTTACCCGTACTTTTTTTCCGTACAAAATGGTAAAATTGTTAAATCATTTAATCAGCTGTTTGCTATTTATGAAAATGAAATACCAGAGTGCAAATTATAAAAAAAAAGTATTTAAAAATATAACAATACCTTATATTTAAATAAGTTATATTAAAATCAGTTAGTTTCCGTTTTTATATGGCTCAAAATGTTTTAAGTAAATTGGCAAAAATATTTGTTTGAATTACAACTGCGCTGTCAACTCAGCGCTTTTCACACCGATTTTAGTGGTTTTTAAATATCGCACAAACATTTTTAAATCAATGCACGATGCGTTTATTTAATTTTTAGTGTATTTTTTTTTAATATTTGCTTCCTTTCGTTTTGGCTTATTCAATAAATTGTCGCTGGCACTGATTTCGATTTCTTATATCAAAATTTTACATAATTTTATTTGATATCAATATATTGCTAATTTGTTACCATCGATAAAAAAATTTATGTTATATGAAATTTGTTAAAATCAGAAACTATATATACCACAATTTATCGAATAAAAGAAGAACATTGTTTATACATTCACTTTCGACGTCAAGTTTTCGACAACAGGTGTATTTCATAAACTACACAAACTGTTGCCAAGCATGTTAATATTTTGGGTTTGCACAAACGTTTGTGTTTATAGGACTGTATGCTGGTTTTTACAAATATATGAAACATGTTTCCACAAATATAAAAAATTTTTGATTTTCGTGCAAACGTTGTGAATGTAAGTTTAAATTTTTTCATTTCAATGAAATTTTTGCAGTGGTGTAAGAAGAAGCATACAAGTGGATCAAGAAATTTTTTTGAATTGTATAAAAGTTTACCTTCGTTTTAGAAATTAAAAAAATAAACTGCCTGGCCCGCTATGTCACTCAATATCGATCGCTCGCATAAATACATGCATACCAAAAACAACATTTTAGAATTTGTTTTTGTTTCAAATGTATTTATGCGAACGAGCGATGTCGAGTGGCATAGTAAACGCTAAAAATTATGTGCAGAAATAAATACTAACAATTTTTAATTGCTTTAATTGAATTACAAAAAACATTTAACTATTTTAAATTTATGTTATTATTTTAGTAATCAAAATGCTCCCCAATAGTTACATTTTGAACATTACACATACTAAAAAAATAAAGGGTGTTTTTTTAAGCTAGATAGAACTTTAAATTGTAAAAAGTAACACAAAAAATTAAATTTTGATGAAACATTTTCTTTATTTGTTTCAGTATACTCTGACAAATCATCATGAATAGACTCACGCTTGAACAACGCTACGAAATTATCCAAATTTACTTTGAAAATCAGTCGTCGATTCGCGCAACTTATAGACGACTTCGTCATTTGTATGGCGTACATAATCGTCCATCTGAACAAGCCATTCGTCGAATTGTGGATAGATTTCGTACCACATACTCTCTAGAGGATGCAATAACACCAGCACGTCGAAGGAATGTGCGTACTGAAGAGAATATCGCCCTTGTAAACGAAAGTGTGGAAGAAGATCCAAATTTATCGATTCGTCGTCGGTCGCATGAATTGGGGCTCTGTCCGTCCACTACGTGGAAAATTTTGCGCAAAGATCTCGGCCTACACCCGTATAAGATCCAGCTGGTGCAGGAATTGAAGCCACGAGACCATTGTATGCGTCGTTCTTTCGCCGATTGGGCTCTAGAGCAGTTGGCAACTGACCCGTTGTTTTATCGCAAAATTGTGTTCAGCGATAAGGCGCATTTTTGGCTTAACGGGTTTGTTAATAAACAAAATTGCCGCATATGGAGTGAGACCAATCCACAAGAGACCCTACAGACTCCATTACATCCAGAAAAATGCACTGTTTGGTGCGGTTTTCATGCTGGTGGCATCATCGGACCTTATTTCTTCAAAAATGAGGCCGGAGCTCGCGTTACGGTCAATGGAGATCGTTACCGCACCATGATCAATGATTTTTTGTTTGAAAATATGGATGACATTGATCCGGAGGAGATGTGGTTTCAACAGGATGGCGCTACGTGCCATACGGCGAACGCAACCATCGACTTCAAAATTTGGCGATAAGTTGATTTCGAGAAATGGACCTGTCAATTGGCCTCCAAGGTCGTGCGATTTGACACCTCTCGATTATTTCCTGTGGGGCTACGTGAAGTCACTGGTTTATGCTGATAAACCAGCAACAATTGACGCCTTGGAGGCCAGCATTGTTCGTGTTGTTCGTGACATACGGCCAGCAGTGCTCGAAAAAGTGGCCCAAAATTGGACGTCCAGAATGCGCTTCGTCAAGAACAGCCGCGGTGCCCATATGCCCGAAATCATTTTCAAATGTTAATGTCACGTATTGATCTTTCGAATAAAAAAAATTTTGATTACAATTTAATTTTTTGTGTTATTTTTTACAATTTCAAGTTCTATCGGGCTTAAAAAAACACCCTATAAAACATTTCCATATACAAATTGATGCATAAATAGCCAGTTAATTATTTGCAAATAGTTTTTATTTACAAGTTGGCTGTGCATAAACGTAATAATTGAAAACTAATTTACTTTTAAATCGAAGAAAATTCTAAAAATAACTCAGCGATACATAGTTATTTTGCCCATAAATGTAAAAAGTTAAATTTTTTTTTATTAAAATGGATATTATAAAATAAATTTGTTTGTTAATTTTATATAATAAAAATTTTCAACTTTTTGTCAAAGTATGTGTTTTTGATTGGATTTCAGTGTATTATAAAATTTAAAAGTTGAGAACACTGAATTTTAAAATTGTATAAATAAACAACAGCTGTTTTTGTTTTCATATTTAATTTCGGGCTTGAAATGTGGTTTTTTGTGTTCCAGCAATTTTGGGCAAATTTGTTGTTTTCTGAGAGTATTTTTTGTTTACTCTCATTTTACGAACAAAGCTATTAAGTCGATTTGCTTTTCCATAAGGAAGTACTCAAGTTCATCTTTGTGTTGGCGGATACCGTTTGCGTTACAGAAAAATATTTTTAACCAACAAATTTTTTTAAAATTGCCTGCAAAATAGTGGATTGCATTTTCAGCTTTTCGTGCATCATGTTCGTCATGGAAACCGTAAATGTATTTATAGATTGAACAAGAGTCTGCAGAGTTGCCTCAAGAATGCTAAAATTTTGGTCGGAGTTTTAAGGCTTGGGCTCCTGATTCAAATTTGGTTTATCGGATTTTACCACATTTGCATAAGAAATTTGTTGGGGGTTTGGCACGTTTATATGGCTGGTTGGCTGGCGTACCTAGGAAAAATTGGTTGTAGAAATGGTGTTTGACTGCTGGGGTGGTATATTTAAAATCAATGGCTTATTTATCATTGACCTCTTGAAGTGAGTGTAGACAGGGCAACCCCTGTAGTTTGCAGTATGGTTACCTCCACAGTTACTGCATTTTTTAACGCTCGCGTAAGTTTTAGGTTTTTTGTACTGTGATTTACCGTGAAGTTCACCACACACAACGCAAACTGCGGGCAACCTACAATAGGCCTTAGTATGGCCAAATTCTTGGCAGTTTAGGCATTGAACGGGCCCTAAACGCTTATGAGGCTCCTCAACGGTAACCCTACGATGCAAAAGATATTTAAGGTTGTAAATTGGATGCACTTCATTCTTTTTTAACACAACATCTCTTGGTTCCAATTCAACCCTAAACATGGGTTGAGGAATTTTTTCACGGTTTCTGATGTTTACTACATTTTTAATTTTAAAGCCATTGTCTTCTAATCCGGTTTTGACATCATTCGTATCTACGAAAGGGTCAATCCCTTTTATAACGACCTGAATACCTTTGGCACTTTGAAGCTGATATGTGTAAAACGATCGTTTCTACTTCTCCAGAACGTCAGACAATTTGCGGTATTCATTCTCGTGGTAGATCTGGATTTTGGTTTCATTGATGCTGCCGTGCTTAACCGATGTTACATTAAAAATGTCTTTGCCGATTGCCGCAGTAAGTTGTTTTACCAGCTCACTAGAGGTAGGCTCTCGCAAATATATTGGTGACGGCTTAAAGGTTTTTTTAGGTATTGCTGGTTCATCGATCTGAAGGATAGCAAACCTATTACTATCCACTGTCGTGGGGGTCTTATCATCTTTGGGTATTTTGGACTGAGCTGACATTTGAGCGGATTTGGGGCTTCGCTGCCGTTTAACCACGGTTACATACCTGTCCATGCCTACTTGTGTTTTCGGCTTATCTGCAATAACTGAACTGGTAGATGGTTTGTCGTCTGTTGTAACAACTATATGTGGCGAGCACGAGCGTGTGCGGTTTCTTTCTCTTAGCGACAACAGATTTTCCAATGATTTTTTCAAAGACTCCTTCTCAGAAATCCAAGGACTTTTTCTAGTGGAGCTGAGCTCTTTCTCAGAATTACATCTGATAGGTACACTCATGCAGTTTTTATTTAATTTTTTTATTTTATTTTCACTTTAAAATATATAACGGTAAATGTCACAAAGTTTTTTTTAGTATAAAATCACTCTTTTTCAATTATTCCCGTTATTACTTATTCCGGTTTAACTTTAAACACTCCGATTAAAAACAACACGTCCGTTCACTATCGAAGCTAGACTCCGACTTCGAAATATATGAAAAATCTATAATAGGTAATATTTTTAAATAATTTCTTCCAATTCGTGCTTCAACATTTTTTTATAGGTAAAATGTTTGGAAGTTTTAAAATTGATGTTTGTTCGGAAGAACCAGACGAAGAACATAAAGACATGCAATATGATGGCTTGGTAAATTTGGAGGGATACATTTGCCACAGATTAAAGGACGATATTCCTGGCATTTCCGTGCGAAAAAACGATGACACATATTCATGGATTGATCATTTGTCAGAAGGCGGACTATCAAGGCCGACAGAAGAAACTATGGTCGCTATGAGAAAACTAAAAATAATATTTGATAAGTTCAAATTCCCTCTCACAAAGGCCGAGGATGTTGAATGCAGCGAAAAGATAGAAATTATTTTTTTAGATCTCTAAAGTATTTTCAAATAATATAAAAGAAAATGCGAGATCACACAAAAAAAAAGTTAAATAAAATTATAAATTGATAAAAAATTAACAGAAAATGCATGAAAATTTATTTTATTACGAAATAATATCACACACATACATATGTATCTATACGGTAAGTCTCTTATACATAACACTTTTTTACTCTTAATAGAAATAAAAATTGTATATTTATGTGTAACTACTGCCAACACAATAAGTATTAAGAATTAATAAAGCAAAAGAAAGTAAATTTATTAATTTGCCTCCTAGTTATTTGAAAATAATATTAGTTATTTCAGTATTTTAACACAAATCGCAAGCAATTGGCTGATGTAAACAAATAACTATAGACCCTCGTGACGACATGCGCAGTAGAAAATTATTTTGTCAAGTTTTCGGCGTCATCTTAGTTATTTGCTTCATGGGTACCAACGTAGCAGAAAAAAACGAAAATCGAACATACGTAACTCACGAAATTTGAAAATATCGGTTATTTTGATCAGACGATGTACATTTATGTATGTATATATACATATATACACACATGCATATATGTATCTATACCAGTGGTGGACAAATTTGTTTTGCACTTGTGTTAGTGAGATAATTTGAGAGTAATATAAAGTACTGTGGCAAGCAAAACTAACACAAACATTTTGGTATGAATAATTAAATCGCGTACGTTAATGCTGTTATGATAGTTTCGTAAGAGCTACATACAAATGCTTCAAAGACGTACGAGTAGAACCAATTTTATTACGTTGTTTAATACAAATGAATTTTAAGTCCGAAAAACTTTTTTCACATAAGTATGTTATTAGATTTATTCATATGAGAATGGGAAAAATCATAATACCTTCTAATAACATTTTCTCTACACATTTTAAATGTTCGATCTCATAAAAGACACATAAAAACGCATTTTTTATACCCTTCACAAAAATGTAAAGGGTATATATAAGTTTGTGATTCCGTTTGTAATTTCTGCAGTTTTTTTGCAACCCTATAAAGTATATATATTCTGATTCAGAATTAATGGAAAAGTCGATTAAGCGATGTCCGTCTGTCCGTCTGTCGGTCGTTGAAATACCGTTTCTGAGAAAACCATTAGACATAGAAACTTTTTCTTTCACCATTCTATTACTCCATATTGCCATGTGTTTGCTATTGAAATTCAGTAATATCGGTCCACGTATAGCTGAGATATATTCAAAATTCCGAAAAAAGCCATGAATTTTTGAAATTTTGTATGAACATTTTTGACAAAAAAAGTTGTTTGTTTTGCTTCAAACTTCACACACTCATTAAGCAAGGTGACTAAAAGGCAAAAAACTTTTTTTCAGATATCGGTCTCTATATACCCGAGATATAGCCCAAATCGGGTTTTTCATAAAAATGTTGCGTAAGCGAACTGAAAAAACTTTTTTTGCTTAAAAGCGGTTTTGGTAATAAAATAAGGTTATATAAATATCGAAAATGAAAATTTCTGATATCGGTCCCTATATACCCGAGATATAGCCCAAATCGGGTTTTTCATGAAAATGTCGCGTAAGCGAACTTAAACAACTTTTTTGTGCTCAAAAGCAGTTCTGGTAATGAAATAGGGTCATATAAATATAAAAAATGAAAATTTTCGATATCGGTCCATATATACCCGAGATATAGCCTAGAACGGGGTTTTCATGAAAATGCCGCGTAAGCGAACTTAAATAACTTTTTTGTGCTCAAAAGCAGTTCTGGTAATGAAATTAGGTTACATAAATAAGGAAAATGAAAATTTCCGATATCGGTCCATATATACCCGAGATATAGCCAAAATCGGGTTTTTCATGAAAAAGTCGCGTAAGCGAACTTAAACAACTTTTTTGTGTTCAAAAGCAGTTCTGGTAATGAAATAAGATTACATAAATATGGAAAATGAAAATTTCCGATATCGGTCCATATATACCCGAGATATAGCCTAAGCTGCGGTTTTAATGAAAATGTCGCGTAAGTGAACTTAAACATCTTTTTTTGCTTAAAAACAGTTCTGGTAATGAAATAGGGTCATATAAATATGAAAAATGAAAATTTTCGGTGTCGGTCCATATATACCCGAGATATAGCCTAGACCGGGTTTTACATAAAAGTGTCGCGTAAGCAAAATAAAACAACATTTTTGTGCTCAAAAGCAGTTCTGGTAATGAAATAAAGTTATATAAATATGAAAATTTCCGATATCGGTCCATATATACCCGAGATATAGCCTAGAACGGGTTTTTCATGAAAATGCCGCGTCAGCGAAATTAAACAACCTTTTTTGCTTAAAAGCGGTTCTGGTAATAAAATAAGGTTATATAAATATGGAAAATGAAAATTTCCGATATCGGTCCATATATACCCGAGATATAGGCTAAACCGGGGTTTTCATGAAAATGCCGCGTAAGCGAACTTAAACAACTTTTTTTGCTTAAAAGCAGTTCTGGTAATCAAATAAGGTTATATAAGTATGGAAAATGAAAATTTTCGATACCGGTCTATATACACCCGAGATGTAGCGCAAACCGGGTTTTTCATGAAAATGTCGCGTAAGCGAACTTTAACAACTTTTTTTTGATTAAAAACAGTTCTGGTAATAAGATGAGGTTATATAAATATGGAAAATGAAAATTTCCGATATCGGTCCATATATACCCGAGATATAGCCTAAACCGGGGTTTTCATGAAAATGCCGCGTAAGCGAACTTAAACAATTTTTTCGCCTTAAAGCAGTTCTGGTAATAAAATAAGGTGATATAAATATGGTGAATGAAAGTTTTCGATATCGGTCCATATATACCCGAGATATAGCCTAAACCAGGTTTTTCATGAATACGCGGCGTAAGCGAACTTAAACAACTTTTTTTGCTTAAAAGCAGTTCTAATAGTAAAATAAGGTTATATAGGTATGGAAAACGAAAATTTCCGATATCGGTCGATATATACCCGAGATATAGCCCAAACCGGGTTTTTCATGAAAATGTCGCGTAAGCGAACTTAAACAACTTTTTTTTTTGCTTAAAAACAGTTCTGGTAATAAGATGAGGTTATATAAATATGGAAAATGAAAATTTCCGATATCGGTCCAAATATACCAGAGATATAGCCTAAACCGTGGTTTTCATGAAAATGCCGCGTAAGCGAACTTAAACAACTTTTTTCGCGTTAAAGCGGTTCTGGTAATGAAATAAGGTTATATAAATATGGAAAATGAAAATTTTCGATATCGGTCCATATATACCCGAGATATAGCCCAAACCGGGTTTTTCATGAAAATGTCGCGTAAGCGAACTTAAACAACTTTTTTCACCTTAAAGCAGTTCTGGTAATAAAATAAGGTTATATAAATATGGAAAATTAAAATTTCCGATATCGGCCCATATATACCCGATATATAGCCTAACCGGTTTTTTGATGAAAATGCCGAGTAAGCGAATTTAAACAACTTTTTTGTGCTCAAAAGCAGTTCTGGTAATGAAATAAGGTTATATAAATATGGAAAATTAAAATATCTGATATCGGTCCATTTATACTCGAGATATAGCCTGAACCGATTTTTCCAATAACATTTTTTTTTTTTTGCTGAAAAGCAGTTCTTGTTATAAAAGAAGGTTACGAAAATAGAGAAAATTAAAATTTCTGATATCGGTCCATATATACCCGAGATATAGCCTAAACCAGGGTTTTCATGAAAATATCGCGTAAGCGAATTTAAACAACTTTTTTGTGCTCAAAAGCAGTTTTGGTAATGAAATAAAGTTATATAAATATGGAAGATAAAAATTTCCGATATCGGTCCGTATATTCCCGAGATATAGCCTAAGCCGGGTTTTTCATGAAAATGTCGCGTAAGCGAACTTAAACAATTTGTTGTGCTCAAAAGCAATTCTGGTAATGAAATAAAGTTATATAAATATGGAAAATTAAAATTTTCGATATCGGTCCATATATACCTGAGATATAGCCTGAACCGATTTTTTCATTAAATTTGTTTTTTTTTCTGCTCAAAAGCAATTCTCGTTATAAAAGAAGGTTACTAAAATACAGAAAATAGAAAATTCCGATATGGGTTCATATATAACCGAGCATATTCAGGCCACATTTTTAATATACTATACATATTCGTGACTATCGTGAAGGGTATTTTAAATTCGGCCCAGCCGAATATACTACACTCTTACTTGTTTATATTGCCATTTATGTTATCTAATGTAATTGGAAAAAAATCTCTAAGCACCTACATAGCTAACATGTGCATTCATCAACGTCTGTTAAACGACTAAACTAAAGAGCATAAGCAAAAGAAGGCGTTGCTTATAAACAATTGTTTGACTAAATGCCCATCGCCAGCGTTATCAACTTTGAAATTTCAAACATACCAAAATGGGGGAAAAACGCGTTATTTCAATAAAAACACACCGAATTTTGAAAACCCATTTTGTATTATAAAAAGTTCACCAAAAAATGGTGAAGGTAACTCAAATTAACCTTCACCATTCGAAGGCAGCTTCGGCTGCATTGCTTCTCCGGATGGCGGAGAAAGTGGATGATGTTATCTTGGTTCAAGAACCCTGGCTGTGTAAGGGCAGGGTTTGTGGACTAAGAAGGGAAGGCTACAAGCTACTACACGTGGGCCAAGGTAGGATTAGGTCCTGTATAGTAGCGAGGAGCAATTTGAATATCTTTATCCTGTCTGATTTCAGTGATGAAGATACAGTGACGGCAGCCTGGGAGACAAGTGTAGGCACCTGCCTGCTTGTCTCAAGTTATATGACGTATGAGAGCGAACCACCACCAACTAAAGTTCGCGAAGTTGTTCGGATGGCTGGTGAGAGAAACCTGCCAGTAATAATAGAAGCCGATGCAAACGCACATCACATGGTGTGGGGTAGCTCCGATACAAATGCAAGAGGTGAGTCGATTTTTGATTTCATACTATGCGCAAATTTAGACGTTGTGAACGTTGGGTCGGAACCTACTTTTGTTGTGGTAAATAGAAGAGAGGTTCTGGATATTACGCTAGTTAGTACTAGGCATGCTGATATGATCAAAGGATGGAAGGTGTCGAATGACTGTTGGATCCAAGTCGGACATGGGAGTTGGTGGTGGTATATTTATGCCCCAGTATCAGAGGAGGATCAGTTTTAAGCTATATGATGAGTGTAGCGTAATGCAGGCTGGAATTACAGCTATTTTGAGAGCAGCTAACTGGTTAAGGTACTATAGGGTATACGGGGTGAATATCCGAATCTGTACTGATAGTAAGGCTGCGTTAAATCCGCTTGTGGGTGTCTATACGACGTCCAGGTTTTTTCAGGAATGCCGGATATCTCTTAATGAGATAGCGAGACATTCAAGCCTGGAGCTTTTCTGGGTACCGGGGCACAGTGGAGTGCCCGGAAATATTGTGGCGGATGAGCTGGCGAAAGCCGCAGCTCGTCTACAGAGTAGGGACATTGATACGATGGTAGGAGTCCCGCTTAACAGCTGTAAAAACCAAGTACAGCGTCAACTTGTAGGGACTGCGCAGGACAGATGGTCTGGTGAGGTCACCTGCCGAGTAGCAAGGCTGACATGGCCTGCGTATGATCGTAGTAGAACTGCGGTCCTAAAGGGTTTTCCCCGTCAAAGGTTGCGTACCTTGGTGGCAGTTCTGACAGGACATTGTCTCATAGGGACGCATGCTAGGAGGTTAAATCTTCCATTTAATGATTTCTGCAGATGTTGCGGGGATGAGGATGAGGAGGAAAGTTCTGAGCATTTCCTCTGTCGATGCCCGGCTCTCAGTTCTATGAGAGCGCTGTATCTAGGGGGACCGATGCTGCACGGGTTAGCAGATATATCGGAATGCCGAGTGAACGGACTGGATTCCTTTATCCGGCTTTCGGGTTGGTTGAGCATATAGTAAATTTTGCATGTATCGAAAAAGGAAGTTTACGTTGTAGCTGGTGCCATTGCAGCCCTTGTTGTGCTTTAACTTCCGTAAAATAAACGTGCTGTCTGACCATTTTCGATGTTTTTTTAAGTATTTATTTATTTATTGAATCTTCAAAAAATTGTTCAAATCTTAATACTAAACAAAAAATATATATTTTCGAGGTGAACATTTATTCCATACTATGATCTTACAGCAGTTGGATGACACTCAAGGATTTGGTAATTCTAAAATTCGCCAAACAGCTTCATTGCTGCTACTGTATCGGGCCATTTGATATTGTGTAATTTCATCGTTTGGTTACGTATTTGCAGATATACGTAATTGAGTTGACGAAATTATAATACTCGACATTAATATGTGTTTTGTACGTTTTTGAAAGCACTGGGCAATATATCACAGTTAATGTAATTGATTGTCCACCACCGTTGATTTATGACGATAAAGCGGGTAGCCATCAACACCAGAGATTAGTTTTTGAAGCAATTCTCTAGGATACCTTTGTCAACCAACCATATCCGAATGTGGAAATAAGGCATTGCACGTTTCTGCCATTCAATAAAATATATCCAGCATCACGTTCTCTGAAAACACGTAACTTAACAATAAAATCCATTAGCGATTCTATCCTCATTCTGACCCGCCCTTTCAATAAACCATTTTTTTGGACCTTTTCCATATGCAAGAATAATTTTCAAAATTGGTCCACATTTGACGAAGTTGCTTGATAATCAATTACAAAAAAAAAAAAAAAAAATTAAACATTGGGCCACAAATGCCGAAGTTCTTTAATAATGAATTTTTGAGGCGGGCGTATTGCGATGACCTCCGTCACCTTGAGTTTTAAAGAACACAGTTTTGTCGATATTTTTTATATGAAAAAAGAATTTTGAAAATTGATCCACAAATGACGAAGTTACTTGATAATTAATTATGGGAAGAGCAATCAGGCTACCAATTTTCCAAAACAGAAAAAAATATTGACCTTTTCCATATACAAAAGGAATCATAAACGATGAAGTTACTTAACAATGAATTATTGGGGTGGCCAGTTTGCAATAACTTCATTCCGCAAAAGTAATCTTAGTCGTTTTGTATATGCAAGATAAATTGTGAAAATTGGTTCAAAAATTAAGTTGCTTCATAATAAATTATTGGAGCTGGCAATTTTCTTCCCCTCCCTCTTTTTGCAAAAAAAAAGAAAAGAAAAATTAGTAGATGCTATCTGTATCCAAAAAGAGTTTTAAAGAGTTGGTCCACAAATTGCGAATTTACTTGAAAATTAATTGAGTTTTTTATTCGCTATATTAGCTTCTAACATTGATACCAATAAAAAATTATAAACAGCTTATTTTCTATGTTTCCCTGCTATCTATATGTCGATATTTCATAGGAGCTACCCTACTCATCAGTAGACTTTGGAAATTTTTGAAAGATATTTTCAAACATTTAACTTTATATCCCAACAATCTAAATAATTTGTTGAGATATAACAACAACTATTTATATGTCGAAATGTCGACATATAGATAGCTGGGAAACATAGAAAACAAGCTGTTTATAATTTTTATTAAAAAAGAATTTTGAAAATTGGCCTACAAATAATGAAGTTATTTGATAATCAATTATGGGGAGGACAATTTGGTACACGCCCCCAATTTTCAAAAAAATAAATGTAAATAAACAAATTATTGAGCTCTTCCATACACAAAAGGAATTTTGAAAATTGCTCCATAAATACAAGTTATTTGACAATATGTATGTATTAAGTATTAAACACATAAACCACAGCAGACTACACGACTTCACAACAGCAAATGCTGCAACCGGCAATTGTAGTCATGTAGCGCACTACTGAATTCTTTTAAACACGGCAGCAACATAAATACATTTTCAACAAATTATATTTCAGTGTGGCCACCTAAGAGATTTTAGCTTCACAAAATTTTTTGATTTACAGAACAAGATCTGCTTACATCTAACTTTCATGAATAAGTTCTTCTGTCTAAAAAGTAACGCCTTAAAAAGAATAAATTAACTTAAAAAAGTTTTCGTTTACTATGATTAACTCAGATTAGGTGGGCCTTCAAAGTTTAAAATATAATCGGATATAAGTTCTGATCTATAATGAGAACAGCGTTAAATAAATGAACTACTTGTACGTGATGTAAAGTCAACTGGTGTATGCATTTGTATTTAATCACATTCTACTTATTTAATAAAATTAAGTTTTCTTGTTTTGAGTCTAATGGCCTTATTCATGAAAAATATTGTATGTTTACTAAAAAACAGTTGTTTGACAAATTTCTCGAGAAAATTTGTCAAATAAGTGTTTAATAAACATATAATATATTTTATGAATACGGACGTAGGTATGTATGCATATATTTAACAATAGTATCACTAAATTTATTAATTTATTTAAAACAGCGTTTAAATTTTATTGTTATTTTATGTTATATTAGAAAATAAAATTGAAAATATAATCTTTTGATCTATAATGGGAACAATATTAAAGAATTGAACATTTATATCGAATTCTTCAAATTTCAGACAAAAATAATTCGACTCGAGAAAGAAAAATGTATGTAAATAAATTATAAAATTGTTCGTCGAAGATGTGCAATTAAAACTACTCATAAATGAAGTAACTAGTATATATCTAAAGAGACAAAGAAACTATGCAAACTTCTCGGCAAACACGCGCTTTCCGTTTGCTCATAACAATACAAATACAAACACAAATTAATCAATTTTTTTCAATGAGAGTACACGGCGATTATGCTGCGGCAGTTTTCTCGCCATATGAAGTTTACAACACATAAATCATTTTATAATTTGTTTTAGCGTCTATTTCTTGATGTTTTGTTTCTATAATCTTTGTTTGTTTTTTCAATTTCTACAAAGGAGGTAAACTTTAATACTATACTAAAAATTCTAACAAGAAAACTTTTCAATGATTCATTTTGTGTGTTTCTTTTTCCATCACTTCATTGTGCAAAATTTTCTTTGAAATCACAAAATTTTGTGTTAGACAACACAAACATTCAAGATATTTGCGCAAAAATCGTGCAAACATGCTTCAAATATATGTACAAACAAGTAAACACGCCCTTGAATAACGCTAAATGTTTGGGTTTAAAAAATTTACTCTCTCATTTTCTCTCAAAATTGCGCAAAAATTGTTACGTGGAACGCTTTTCGACTAGTTCGGACTGTTTCGTTACTCACGTGGAACACACATATTATTTCTATTAATGTTTTACATTCACACTGTCACGTATTATTTTTGGTCAGTCTTAATACAAAAACATTGTCAGACCATGCTTGAGGAGCTGTTCAATAAATTGTTCGGAAGCCGAAGAACGGAAATATCTTCCCACAATATTGAACTTCTTCACGTGTGCAGTAAAAGGTATATTAAGTATTCGAAACGTTCAACTTACTGATCAAATGAGAATTTTAAGTTTAATTTTTACCAAGAATTTACTGTGGAATGCACATGTTAAACCTGTTACTGCTAAATGTAGCAAAATCAATAACCTGCTGAAACTCGTCTGTGCTAGGAACAAGGGACGCAACATTGAATTAGCTTTGAACATTTGTCGCATTCTAACGACTGGAGCAAACTTACATTGCCTAAACAAAAATATATCAAATAATCAATATCGCTTTAAACGACTATTTTAGAACAGCATCGGGCTTACTTCGCTCAACACCAATTCACAATCTTAGATCGGAAGCTAGATATTCTGACTTTGCTACAGTTTTAAAAATATCTGTAATACTTGCTGCCAAAACACAACATCAGCAGATGGTTTACACAAGTTTTCTGGAATCGCTTCATGGACCAATCAAATAATATACTAACTTCTATTAGCAAAATTATTTCTATGCTGCAAAGAAATACTATCTCGATTCCTCAGAAACCCACTTCATCCAAAATGACATCTCAAAAAACTCAATAAAAACGTAATAAACCCTGAATGCTTCAAAATTATGATGACTGAGAAAATTAATTATCTTTTCACCGACGGGTTTCTTCAGAACTTTACTACTTCTTTACCCGTAGTCAAACCCGTAGACAAATCTATTTTGTCAGTTATTAAATAATGAAAAATCCCGTTTGCCTGGTAATAGAGGAATTGCATAGCAGAAATAACCGCAATCAGAAATGCTATAGGATTTGCTGACGCAAAAATAAAACGAACCTACCTTAATATGCACCGATAGTTTAAGTGCCGCCATGGCTTAAAAAAATTAAACAAGGAATTTACATTCTCACATTGGTATCGCGGGAAAAGATAAGGCGGATGCCATTGCTAAACAAGCTCAGCAATTATCAGAAGCAAATCAAGTTGACTGAATCTCTAAAGTCATCACAAATCTATTTAAAAGTATACAGTCGCAACAGAAACCTGTAATAAAAATACCATTGTATGGCATTGCTTTAACATCTCAACAGTGAATTACGAGGCATAATTAAGAGTGGGTAAAATATATTTAAAAACAAACATTATTATGAGAAAACTGACTCGCTAAGAGGTTCATTTTGCGATGTTTCTCTAAGAATGTTACCGAATGTCTCACATCTAAGCTGATGATCAACATGGAAAAATTCTAGGATGATCTGATGTACATTTTTGCCTCTCATACAGGAAGCACAATACCAACAAAATTTGAGAGCAGGGTATTTTACTTTTATATATTCCCTTTTGTTATTTTTTTGTAAATAATGTTTGTTTTTTGTAAAAAATTGTTTTTTATTAATAAAATTACTTCTTGTTAATCCCAAGGCAGCTGTAATACGGTAGCGGTATATGTAAAGCTGTCTTTCGTTTCCTTTGCTTAAATTTGTCAAAAACACATAGACTCCCTGATTTTTCAAACAAAATTTTGACTACTCTATCAACAAAATGTTTTTTGGTGTTGTATCTATTGTAATTCTGCCACTACCTATTAAAGCTGCCTTGGTTAATCCTTTTCAAGCACAAATGCTCTAATTACCTGGCACTTTTAGTATGTATATTTTATAAATTAGTTTATAAAATATGATTGAAAAAAATAAAGTCCCAGTTTACACATATCAGTTTTTCTTGATCAATTCTGCTTCAATTTAATTTTAACCTTGCATTTACGTTCACACAAAAGCTTTTTGTTGTCTATTTTAAGTTTTTTTTTTTTTTTTTTGCCTTCAAGTTTTCATCTTTTTGACGTTTCATTTTGTACTTAACGGTACCGTCAGGTCTGCAGCCTTTTCATTCTCTTCTCCCCGTTGTTCTCCATCAAACTCAAGACTTGACGAGTCAAACATGATGTGTATTAACTGGCAGAAATTGTGAAAATTTGTTCCAGCTTAAAATTGAACATTTCTTTTTTATTGCTTTTTACTTTTATTTCTTTTTCCCTAAAACTATTCACATCATGATATAAAATAATTACAAGGTAATTGTATTCTTTCAATTTTCATTAACGTTCGCTATCTTATGTATATAATTGAAATAAATAAATAAATTATGAAAATTTGTGCCAGCTTAACTCGCAATATTTATTTTTCCCTACAACTATTCATGATGGCTTGAACTTTTAGTGTGGCAGCAAGTACGCCAGAAAGTCAAAAATTTGTTATTTTCCATCAAGCATCATCAGTGTAGTGGTATCAGCACAGCTGTCACACCTGGTAAAGCTGCCTTGGTCAGTGTTACATATACTAACAAATCGTGTTTATCCCCAAGGCAACCTTGTCTATCCTTCTTATAATTTTTGTTTTTTTTAATCCACTTTGGGAAAAATCTAGTTTTCGCAAAGAGCAGAGCTGCACACAAAAAGGAAAAGAATGAATGATAGAGAATGAAAAACCAAATATTTAATAATGAAAATATTAGAAATATAAAAAACTAAGTTGCAAACGCATCGTTTGCGAGATATTGGTCTCCGAAGTTTTCATACTCGTGCAATTTTCCACTATGCCAATATAAGCACACAATATTGGAACCATTTTATCAGTTCCAACAAAATAGTTAGTCTGAATATTTTGTACGTTTTAAATGCATACTATTGTTATTGCATAATTAATAAGGAATTCTTAAGCGTTCTCTTGTTTGAACACAATTGCTCATTCCACATTAAATATTTTAACGACCAACTTCCGCATGCGAAGATGTAGTCTTTTTTTTAATATTACGAATCTGATTTACCAAGTTATGGAAAAAGCTATGCGCATTTTCTTCAAATGTTTGGCTAACAATTGGTTGGTTAAAAAAGAAGAAAAATGTTGATGTACGTCAGAATTTTTTCTCACAAACTTATGGTTCCGACCAAACACACAGGAAAAATTATCATACCTACTACCATAAACCATGTAAATGTAAATTTCTTGATAAAACGGACCGCACGTCATTCGTAAACCGTAAAGCATCCAACATGGGTAATAATGATAGTAAAGAAACATCCATTGGATCTGAAAACCAACTTTTAATTGGTATAGCGTTATTGGGAAAACAACGATATGCAGCGGGAGAATTGTCAATAATGAATATCTAAAAAAAAGACAAAAAGTTTAATTTAAAACAGAAGGAAAAAGATACAAAATAGTTGCATACTCTGTTTAGATCATTACAAATAGCTGATAAATCTTTGGTATATGAACCATAATCCGGCGTACAATGTTGACGATAATAACGGCGACGTAGTATATTACGGCCATTGTCTAGTTTGTCAGCAACCGCAGCACCATAAATTTCCATGCTTGCAGTAAACACTACCAGGTCATACCACTGAGAAACCTAATATAAAATAAGAATTATAGTAAATTTAAAAGCGTAAAAACAAATTTAACGTACAGCCAGTTTACAAATCTCGCAAGAAAATGCATATGAAAAAGACCACATTCACATTCGAATAGGTTTACATATCTCGTTTTTTCATCTATACGAACTTAAATATATTAATTGAGATTCGGCACGCACTCTTTTGAGATTGATAAACTGGCTGTTAAAACATTATTCATGACCTACCACATCTAAAAAGAAATCGACGTGTGGTCTTTTATGCACAAAAAATCGTACAGGGTGACGATCTATTGTCACTTTCACTGTAAAGTCATGAGGTGTCCCTGGTTTGACAGTATTCCTGGGCATTGCATTGTGATGTGAATGTATCAATGTTTCGTCCAAATCCAATACTAATGTCTTACGTTGCACAATGCTTAAGCGATGCCGAGATACCGGTGACAAGGGAAAGAGTTCATATTTGACGGGTTGGTACTGGACAAACTAAAGTGGTTCATATCAGTATTTCTTTATTTTAATATTTTTATAACTGCTTTAATATACAAATATACATACATATATGTATGTATATAACTGGGCAGTACCTATTAAAAATGCAAATATATTTCAGTTGCCTACTAACAGCAGTGTTTAAAATGCAGTGAAAATAGCAAAAGTCGTCCTTATTCTTCGACTTTTGAGTTTTTCGTCGGTCAAAGACAAAAAAATGTTGACTCCGCTTCTGATTTTTTAGAACTCAGAAATCAAAATCAAGCCATAAACAGAAACTAAAAAGTTACACACTAACAAGAACTTCTGGAGTCGACATATGAGACCAAATTTTGGTTTGAACGACTGAAGCTTTTAACTTATTTGAATTTAAAATTTAAAAATCTTATATAAGCATATTTTTTACTACGATATTTGAAGGGATGCTGCCATTGTGGTTTCATTGGACCAGAATTAGTAGGTTTTTAGTATGTAAAATTTTAATTATTTTGTTGCTTCGATATTTATAACAAATTTTAGTCGGTTAAACCAAAATCTTGTCGGCTTTGTTTTAAGAATAAGAAATCGAATTAAATCGCAATCACACATATCAGAAGATAAAACGATAATAGTACCTATTTTTTATTTGGTACTAATAAACTTAAAGTCATCTGCAAAGGATGAAAATGTAATGAAATACATATGTGTGATACCAATTAACTCAAAATTATTATAAAAACTTCAAGAAATCCAAGCAAGTTCTTTCTTATTATGCTTTATAATACAAGTTGTTATTTTTTAAGTAAATAAGTACATGAGTACAGAGATTGTTTGTACAACTTATCATTACTTAATATCTAACGAAAATTCCAGGAATTTTCATTTTACAATTGTAAAGCTCGAAAAATCTATCATTAATTTTATTAATTAATATCTGTGTACTATATTATTTCTTCTTTAAACACATACATTATAATTTACTTAGTTACCTGTGGATATACATACATCAAAGCATTTTTTTATTTATTGGATCAGTTTAGTAATACAAAGCCAAAAATGGCCAAAATAACAATATTACTTAGTAATTTGTATTGCCCAGCACTTACTATAATATATATGTATTTATAGAGCTAAGCAATTATAAATGTTCGTATGTACGAATAGTCAACTTTAAACATATGAATGTATATACATATCGCACCTTTATTGCAACATAGTCATATCTCAAAAAATGAGCTTTTCGAGTTAACAATGCAGAATTGTTAACAGTACTACCTTTTATAATGAGCCAAAATTTTGTTTAAATTACCTTTAAACTGTTTCCTTTAGGAGATATTTTCTAAAAAAAATTTCTAAGACTTGTAAGGAAACTAAAAATTTGAAATGTGTTTTTCTCGAAACAAACTTTTTTGCGTTATGACTATGTTGCAATAAAGGAGCGATGTGTACATATTTTAATGTATATATACATATGTAAAAAACAAGATTTACACATAAAGATATAAGTACATACATATATATTCGAATATAGACATGAAATTGCCCTCAACCTTTAATAAATTTAAATAAAATTTAAGATACCTATGTATATCAATTCTGTTTTTGTAATTTTTCATTTTTGAGGGGCTTAAATTATAATAGAAAGTACATCGCCAATAGATTTTATCGGCACCTCTATTAGTCATGTTACATTTCAGAGCACGTTCTCTAGAGAAGATTTGATATGTCAAACTTTGGGATTTGATATATCAAACTTTGGGATTTGTCTTTCATACTCTGACAAGCCAAAAGGCACTATGAACAAAGTCCACAATAAGCTATACAAGTCCCAAACTACTTGAAAACCCAGATTTTCTTTCAATAAATATCACATTGACCAAATAATTGATCAAAATTACTGGCCACTACTTTTGTCTTTATAAAACGGCGTCTAAAATAACGTAAAGAAGAAAATAGTATTCGCGACAAAAACAGATGTAAACCGTTACCAAATAAGCAGGAGTACTACTTTCTTTTTTTTTTTTTATATAATTTTATACAAAAACAAAAATAGTGCTTACACTTATTTGACCAAATATTTGCTCAATGTAAATGTACCTTAATAAACGGACAGTCCACTACTAAATAGCATACATATGTATGTATGTACTTATAAAATATTTTACAAACTATAATTGAAGAAGCTAGAGTTTTATAACATTACACTCCATTTGCTGGAGGATTTGTCACATAAAAAACTCTCAGTATTCGCTACAAAGTGACCAAAGCTATTCATAAAAAATAAATTATAAAATTCTTAAATAAAAAATCATGAATACTTACAGCTCTGACTTGACGATTAAACATAAAACATATGCAGGTCCAGATTTTTGATAATAGTACCAGTAATGCACGGAATTTCATTTGAACGAGGGAAAACATTGGTAAGCTTTAAACTTACCAATATTGAAAGTAAATTTAATAACTTCTAAATTTACAAATGAAATTTAGTTTTTTTTGTCTTTCATTAAAACAATTATTTTAAAACACCAAAACAATATTATTTTGTTAGAAATTTCTTTATCTAAGAAAAATAACAGGGTAAATAACAATTTTTAAAAATGATGGTAAAAGTAATCAAAAGAGAAATTTGGCTAATAGAGAGAGAAAGAGAGAGAGACGATAAGAAAAACTTAATAGAAGCGAGCGCCTAAAATATTAATTAACGTGAAGTATTTTAATCTTACGAATATGCCAAGAAAATAAAAATCAAAAGGAACATTTTCGCTAAGTTGGAATTTGTGAATCCATTTTTACTATCAATTATTTTTTCGTTAACTTTTTTGTATGTGTAGTTTATTTAGTTACAATTTATTTAAAAAAAGATGCACTTATTATCCGAAATTCTAAATAACAAAACGCACTTTGAAAGGATGTATAAACATTTTGCCAGTTTGAAGAGAAATTCCGCTTTTTTTCTTGTAAGAAAACAGTGTTGCCGAATCGAAAAAAGTACTCCGAGGTTTAACCTCAAGTATCCCACTGACGACGTTTTTACATCTGACGTTTCCACAGGTGATTTCAAACCTTTTCTCACAAACGTTTATGCAAAATAATGCATGACATTGATAAATGTTTATTTACAATAGCTGACTTTGGTTTTCACTATATATTCCAGTTATTTAATATTATAACAGCTGCATCAGATATAAAAGATATTTATGAGTTTCTGCATTTAATATTTACTGAGAATATCTTTTATCATTTGCTTCTACTATCACCTTCTCTAATCCATCTGATTTTAACTTTAATTTTTACGGTCTAAGGTATATCATTAAAATTTCAAATTATACTTGTTAAAATTTTAAAGTTAGGTACAAATGTATACATCAGTTTGTGTTATTTTGGTATCGGACAAGTTTCCCATAAATATGAAACAATTTGACTCCCATTCTTTACTTATTAAAAATCATTCTTTAAGACAAACCTAAAACCTTACTACGCAGCCTTGAAAATAAATTAATAAAGCAATAAACAAACCATAGTTTATAATTTTCAGTGGGATTGTTTTTAATATTACACTTTTGTAAAGAATTTTAGCAGAAAACTGAAGAAAAACAACTATTAAGGTTTAACATTGAATGGCAAATATGGGTAATAATACCGAAAGTGAAAAGCTTTTCTTTTTAAGAAATTACTGTTAGCAGAAAGACACGATTATCTATTTGAGCATTTAAGTCAGCACGTGATAGTTTATTGAAATTATGATACAGATCAGCCTAAAATTTTCGACAAACAAATTTGTGCAACTTCGCTTACAAAAGTAAATTTTACATAATCATACCTGTCAGCGATATACAGTCTTTTTCACAACTACAGATCTTACGGGTTAATTTTTGCTAATATTTTTCTTGATTGAAATGTTTCTTAAATTGTTAAAAAAAAAAAAGCAATAGGTAATAAGTATTATCACAGCACCGAACAATAAAATAATCCAACAAAACACCTGATCACTAAATCAAATTAATACTACAACTTCAATCAAAATCCACAATTTCCAGATAATTTTTTATTATCTGACAACATTGGTTAAGAGCGAAGGGTTAACAAGCACATATACTTCTTTATGTTTTCATCTCATATCGAACACACATACTCACAGAAAAACAAAAAGCGGCTAAGCAATATTATGATAGCTATTGCTGAATTATCAATTACATAAATATAAAAAAATATTTTGTTTGAAATATTGGCGAAAATCCAAAAAATAATGAAGAATCTGCAACCCGTGAGTTAAGAAATGTTTTAATTTTGTATATCCTCTTGGCGTATTTACTTTCATCTCTCGTTTAGTTTTCTTTTTTTACAATTTTGTTACGGATTTTTCTTTCATGTCGACATTCGTTTTTAAATACCTTTACGAAATTTTCACTTTTTAAAGTTTTTAATATATTTGATTTAGCATATTTGATACGATTAAGTTTTTTTTACATTTAAATTAGTTATTAGTTTATATTTTGTTAAAGAAATTCACTTATACTCTTGAATTGCTTTTTCCTGCCATGTTGCATGCTATTTACTTAGTGATGTTAATTATCTGATTATTCCATACTCAATAGGGTACCCAAGGTGAATTAATATTGCTAGGTGTTGTTACGGAGACAGATGATTATCATTAGATATGTATATAATTTGAGTTTAATATCCTAACTTGAGATCAGCACGTAACATGAAATTACTAACTTCAACTTAATGTGCCTCGATGGCTGATTTGGTAGAGTACTCGACCAACAGTCTCGGGGTCGCAGGTTCGATTCCTGCCTCAGACCCTGGGTGTTACTGCAGACAAGCAAAGAAGCTTCGCAGTTTTTGTGTTTCTAAAAAAAAAAATATAGCTGAGATATATGCAAAATTCAGAAAAAAAACATTTTTTTACAAAATCTTAAAAAAAAAAAAAAAAAAAAAAAAGTGGACGGCTCATATTGAAGTTGTCAAGACATTTCTTTTAAAAGCTTTTTTCTAATATAAATTGAATTTAAAGTTTATCAGGCCGTTTTTTGTACTTGCTTTTCAACATTTCTTTTTCAGTTTGCTCTTAATTAATTGTTAATTGTGGACTGCTCATGTTGAAGTTGTCAAAACATTTCTTTAAACGTTTTTTTTTTTTTCTAATATAAATTGAATTTAAAGTTTATCAGACCGCTTTTTTGTACTTGCTTTTCAACATTTCTTTTTCAGTTTGCTCTTACTGTGTTATAAAAAGTCGCAAGTCTTTAAATTTTTAAAAATAAATTTTTCTGCTGCTGGAATTCTTCTCTGCACTCAACATGAAGGGCCAAATAAACTACGGAAACCGTTTGACGTACTTTCCGTTGGCACATAAACCATACTAATAAAAATACAAATTAATCAAGTTTTTTGTCTTCAATGAGAGTATACAGCTATTGTTTTTTTTTATCTTGCGTATGCGTAGTACGATACCTTTGGCAATCGACCACAAATGGATGAGCTCTTGACGACGCGCGCGTGTTACGTAAAAATGTGCGAGTTTCGGGAACAAGATCCCTAATCGCATCACAGCAAAATCCATTGTATCAACGATAGAACAGAGTAACGCACCCTAAACTGTGTCGATATTCCAGTGGGTTAATAGAGTTGGATACCTTCTGTCACCGATAAGCTTCTTCGCCCTCTCCTGCACACGGTCGAGTAACCCGAAAACAGGTTTTGAGGCACCGGCCCAAACATGAGAGTTGTATTAAATTTTCGGTCGGATATAGAAGGTATAAATAGTAAGAAGATCAGATGGAGTGAAGTACATCTTACTGCGTTTCAAAAACCCGAGGCACTTAACTTCTTCTTTAGAGACATGAAAATGGTGTTCGTTCCAGTGAACATCACACTGTATTTTCATTCTCAAAACATCAAGAGCATCCGATTCCTCAATATTTATACCATCCATGAGTACAGATGAGCACTTGTGGTCGTTTGTTTGCGATCCTGTTTTTACGACCCCATATGGAGATTAATAGAAAATCACTGTTCAGTGAATCATTCATATCTAGCCTCCTGTCAGCGATCTCTGATAGGCGAGGCCTATAACTAAATGAGTACGAGTGGCAAATGCTGCTGTCATCTGCAAAAGAGTGGATAGGGTTGGAAGTTTGATAGAGAAGGTCGTTGAGGAAAATAAGGAAAGAGAGTAGGAGAAAGAACGGAGCCTTGAGGTAACCCTAAATTAATCTTTAACTCGTTTGATGAGACCCTATCTATAATAACTCATATGGTGCGGTCTCTGAGAAGCTCGATATAAACCGAGAAAAGTCATCACCGACACCAAAAGCAGTAAGTTTTGCCAGATATCTAAAGCCACCATTTTACTTTCGCCGAAACGATGGATTGAGTGGCACCATTTCTTGGAGATCGCCAGTAGAACGACCCTTACGAAATCCATATTGACGATCACAAAGTAATTTATGCGACTCTAGGTGCCTCATAAGGTGACAGTTAACCATACTTTCCATTACTTTGGAAAGTGCAGACCAAATTGCAATTGGGCGGTAATTTTCAGGGTTATTTGCCTCGCCCTTCTTGGAAATTGGCGTTACATTAGCAACTTTCCAGCATGATGGAAACTCACCAACATGATAAAGTATGCTGAAGAGGCGTGCTAACGGATGCGCAAGCCTAGAAGAATACTGCTTCAAGACCAGTGCTGAAATGCCATCCGGTCCAGGAGTCTTATTTATGTTGATGTCGGCTAAAACCCTTTTGACTGCTCGAGCTCGAAAAAGTATCTTTGGTATTGCTACAGATACTGTTTCGAGCTCGGGGAGTGGTTGACTGCTTTGCGGCAAGTAGAAATTGCGTACAAAAATCTCAGCTAACAGGTTAGCCTTGTCAATCGGGTCGGTGAATGCTTGGTCATTCTTTAAGAGAGTTGGAATTGATGAACTAGCATTGTTCTTTACTCTCTTAACGAAAGACCAAGAAGTCTTACTTCCCCGGGGAGCTGTAAGAACTTTGGCAAGAAGACGCTGTTCATGAAGAAACTTTTCACGCCTAAGTACCCTGGCACACGAAGATCTTACCTTTTTGTGGAGCAAATCAGTGTCTGGGTTTTTATTTAAACGCCAATTAGTGAATGCTTCTCTGGATCTGACTGCGGCTTTGCGCGTCTGATTAAATCAAGATTTCACTCTTGGTTTAATCGAAATCTGATTGATTTTCAACCATTTTTGCTGAAGCATTTATGTCTTTATCTAGAAAGCAAAGTTTCCAATTGCAATGCTCATAAAATTGGTTGAGCTGAGCCCAACGAGTCTTTTCGTGCATGAATTTTGACCGTTTCGTGGCTGATTTCGAAACGTTACGAAGTTCGGAGACCGAAAAGGACACAGAAATGGTACAATGATCCGAATTGCCGAGAGGTCCACTAACTCTGACTTCATACTTTTCAGGGTGTGAAGTCAGGAATAAGTCAAGTGAGTTTGAATGGTGTCCTCCAACAAATGGAATATGATTTGGCTCATTCACTAATTGCGCTAGGTCGTTGTGCGCAGCGAATAACTCAACATATTGGCCTTCTGGAGTTGTATGACTCGAATGGCGAAGCCAGCATGAGTTGTGAACATTGAAATTACCAGCAGCAACGATTTCACTGCTCGGACAACTTTCCAAGATCTTCGTCATGGAGTCGGAGAGGACACCGAAAACAGCAAATGAACTTCTGTATAGAAACCCGAAATGCAAAAAGTGTGACCTGATTTTGAATTTAACCCAAAGACAGGTACATTCGGCATCATGCATGGCTAATAGTTGCTAGCACTGGAACACAACTTCATTGCGAACATAAATTACAAGGCCCCGATGGAAATTAAAGAGGGACAGAAGTTGCTACCCAGGTATGTGAAAATCCTGTGTATCAGCATTCTCAGATACCTGGGTCTCACATAAGGCGAAAATATCCAGCCGATGGAGACAGGTGTGGGCATAAACCGAGAAGAAATTCGTTTTCAGCCCACGTATGTTGCAATAGTCTATGTTAAAACTGCCTGTCATCACAGTGGAAGACCAAAAAACAAATGTCTTTGCTGTGCAAGTGAAACCGAAAATTAATTGTTGCTGGGTTGATCATATAGTATCCAGTGTACATACCTTCGATACTATAATGGCCAACAACGATTAAACCGGCATCACCAACATTGCCAAGTACTTTCTATTTGCGGCAATTTTCTCGCCATATGAAGTTCACAAGATATAAATTGTTATAGCCAATATTTTTTGAAATTCCGTTGTAATAATCTTGGTTTTTTTATTACCTACAAAGAAGACAAACTTTCATACAATTATAAAAATTCTAATAAGAAAACTTTTTCATGATTCATTTTGTGTGATTCTTTTTCCACCACTTCAGTCTGCAAAGTTTTCACTGATGTCCAAACTTGGTTTGGACTCAAAATTGTTTTGTTAACCAATTATATTTAAAATCTTAAATATTGAATTAAAAAAAAAAAAGAGTTTGAATTACATATTTATTTCTATATGACTAAACGGTCACCCTGAAGTGTAACAACTTGTTATAATTACAACTTCCAGTCGGCAAGTAGTAAAGCCGACTGTAGCTTTAATATAAAACCGTAAATTTTTCAAGGCATAGACTTTGCCGGCCCTTTTGACATCAAAACTTCTTCCCTACGAAGATCCGTAACCGTGAAGGTCTACGTGAGTGTATTCGTTTGTTTCAGCACCAAGGCAGTTCACATAGAGTTACGCTCCAATCTCTTGTCAGCAGCGTTCCAAGCTGCATTCTCACGATTCGTCGGGAGGCGGGGGCTCTCCCAAAAGATAATGTCCGACAATGGGCGGAACTTTTTGGGAGCAAGTAGAGCGTTAACACTTGAGTTTCAAACGTTTGTAAAAAATGTAGCCCACGACATTTCCCATAAATATATAACACATAGGTTTGAATGGAAATTTATCCCGCCACACGCCCCACACATGGGAGGGTTATGGGAAGCGGCAGTAAAAAGTTTCAACTTTCACCTTAAGCGAGTAGCAGGTGCCCAGCGTTTTACTTTTTTTATTTATTTATTTATTTATTAGTTATCTAGCACAACAAGATGAAGACATCTTATAAATGACAGTGCTAGTGATCTATTATTAACATGTCATTAAATAAATAATCTCAGTATAAAGGAAGACAAATAGTTAACAATTAATAGTGACATGATATTTAGAATGCAAAACTTTTGAACAATATTTTTATGTCTACTAAAAATAAAAATTCAACTAAGGAATTTAGAAAGCTCCTTCTTAAACGAGTTTGCGCTGCCAAGTTTTTGAATTGAGTTTGGCAAAGAGTTCCAAAGACTGGTTGCATAAATGAAAAATTGTCGTTTAGATATCAAACACTTGTATTTTCGCTGGATTATATTTCTATCACGTAGAGATCTTCCAAAAACTATTCTTTCGTACAAATATGGTGGTTGTTGCGAAATTATGATCTTTTGAAGAAAAATGAGGCACCTATATTTCAGGAGATCTTCGAATGTCATTCCAAAAATCGATTTAGCATAAGATGAAATGTGATCGCGGCGGTGCTTCTGAAATACATAGCGAGCAATATTGTTGTATATTACCTTCAATTTGCGTTGGTCCGTACTGTCACAATTAGCATAAATTTCACAACCATAAAGAAGTGTAGGTATCAGATAGGCCTTTGCCAGAAGCATGCGTATAGCAAACGGAGTTGAATCCTTTACCGCCCATAGGCTACGAAGCTTACTATAAACTCTGCCTACAATAGTGTTGATGTGATCTGTCCAGGTTAACTTATCATTAAAAATTAAGCCTAAATTGGACGCTGTGTTCACAAAGACGATCACGTTGCCATTAATTCGCACTTGAATATTATCAAAATGTCTCCTAGATTTCGAGAGGAGAATACACTTCGACTTTGAAGCATTAATGTACAAACCGTTAGACATTGCCCAACAGTTTATCATATTCAAATCCTCGTTTATTCTACTCACGCAGATTGAAACATCATTGGTGTTACTATAATTATAAACCTGTATGTCGTCAGCATACATGTGCATTTTGCTGCGGATGGCAACATCTGGCAAATCATTTATGTAAAGACAGAAAAGGAGTGGACCCAGAATAGAGCCCTGTGGTACTCCTCTGTTAACTTTTTGTGGCTCAGATTTCCTATCATCTACACTCACTATCTGCGACCGGTCAGCGAGGTATGAGGTTATTAGGTTACATGCCGAACTAGAAAAATGAAATAATTTCCGTAACTTCTTCAACAGGATCGCGTGATCTACCGCGTCGAAAGCCTTGTTGTGGTCCAGAAGGATCAAGAAAGCTACCATATTGCAGTCGAGTCCAGATCTGAGACTCTCGACTACGTCAACTAGAGCTGTTGTACAGCTTCTGCCCCTAATAAAGCCTGATTGGGCCCGAGATAAAAAATCATAACGCGATAGGTAATCTTTTATTTGTTTGCTGATGATATTTTCGAATACTTTAGATAAGAACGGTAGCATAGCTATCGGTCGAAATTCACCATTGGACTTGGGTATGGGGATGATCTTTGAAGATCTCCATTTGCGAGGAAAAATAGATTTCGTGAGAATAGAGTTAAACAGGTAAGTAAGAATTGGTAAAAGCTTCGGTATCAATAACCTTAAGAATCTAGGGTCCATATTGTCCATGCCAATTGCGTTGGATCTTACGGCGGAAAAACTTTCAAGAACTTCAAGCTGATTAACAAAGCGGAAGCTAAACGGGTTGCCTACTGGGACATCATACAAGCTGCTTGTCGTCGTGGGAACATTAATATTAACAAATTTATCATTAATGAGGTTTACATCGACCTCACTGTCAATTTTGGGCATTTTTTTCGGTCCTACTCCAATTCTTCGAATTTCCCTCCATTTAGCTCTACTATCTATGGCAGATGAAAATCTGCCTTGGTAAAAAGCACGTTTAGCAGACTGAATCCGTTTTGTTACTTCCCTACGCGCAACTGCAAACGTTGCCTTAAGATCTTCTGTCCTGAATCTCTTCCAGCGTGAATATGCCTGATCACGTGTTCTTATTAGGCGTTTAATTTCCGAGCTAAACCATGGCGGTTGGCTACGGACGATGCATTTTGTCTTGAGTGGAACGCATTGATCGAATAAGAATTCTACATTTTCCCGAATAAATGACAGCTGGTCATCAATATTATCAAGGGAATAGATATCTTCCCAACAGAAATTGTCAGTATAATTGATCAATGTGTTGTAGTTAATATTATGAAAATCTCGATATGTGAAATGGGTTTCACCCCTTATTACAGACCAGTCGTAAGTAAGAAAGAGGATGTCGTGTTTTGAAAAAACTGAAGCTGAAAGTTGATCATATAGGAGAGCTCTAGATAAATGGTTAACAAACATTAAATCGATCAGACTGGAAGATGTATCACAGAAGTGTGTAGGTGTGCAAGTGTTAACTGGGTGAAGATCCAGAGCTAGCATAGGAGCAATTAGAGGGTTATCAGCCAACAGATTGTTATTAAAATCACCAGCAATGATGATATCATCATAACTAACAGAAATATCCTCAAGAACCGTTATAAGAGGAGTAAAATCCTTACTGTTATTGGCTCTGTACACACTAACTATCAGTAATTTCCTACCATCTACTCCCGATATTTCAAGGATCAGATACTCGATTTCACTATCAATACCGTTCCTCAGTATCACCCTACTTGGTATACCATCACGGACATACATTGCGACGCCCCCACCCCTGGCTGCAGTCTCAAAGCCATTAGCAAATTTCTTTCTATCAGAGCGAAAGAGAGTGAAGCCTGAAATGTCAAATACAGAGTCTGCGATATCACACGAAAACCAAGTTTCAGATAAACAAATAATATCTAAACCAGACGAGACAAAAAGGTATTTGAACTCATCCATTTTTTTTGCTAAGCTTTGGGTATTCAGATGAACGATTTTAAGACCAGTCTTAAGTCTGGATAGAACTCGAAGCATGCGATATGCACAGTCTTCAGAACTATGACTATTAGAAACTAACATGAGATACTATGACAACGCAAACAAATAAGGAAAAATTAATAGTAAGTAGTAACATTTGGTAATAAAAAGTTGTAACATTTGGTAGTAAAAAGGAGCTGTACATGTATATATCAATAGTGTATAATTTAAAAGATAAAATAAGATTAAAAGTTATTTGTTTAGTTAAAAAGTGTTGTCTGTACTTTATTTCTATAAAGCAAGGTGTGGTGAATTGAGTGATTATACGAGTACTAGTAGTTTTAATTTTAGTTAAAAGAAAGATAAATATACAATTATTATTGAAATCATTACAAGCACGAGTTAAATTATTACAACTATAAGAAAAACAATATGGTATGAAAATTTTAAGCAAGTAAATTGTAAATTTAATAACCAGATAGAGGAGGAGTTAACCACAATTTTGACCAGGATTGAAGGAGTTTTAAATTCCCGCCAGATCTCTGCCTTATCAGATGACCCAGGCGATTTAACCGCGCTAACGCCGGGGCATTTCTTAAGAGGTGCACCGATAATGGCTCTCCCCGAACAAACTATTGACAACATGTCACTAGTGAACCGCTGGGAGACGCTTAAAGCCCTTCACCATCAATTTGCAATAAGGTGGAAACAGGACTATCTTAAATCGCTGCACAAGCGCTATAAATGAAGAACCTCAGCTCCCAATCTTCGAATCGGAGACTTAGTAGTAGTTGTTGACGACTTACTTCCACCAAACGAATGGCGTTTAGGGCGTATCGAAAAGACTCGCCCAGGTCAAGACACTCACATACGCATTGTAAGCGTGCGTACCTCCTCCGGAATAATAACGCGGCCAATTGTCAAACTTTGCTATTTGCCATTAGTCAATGAAGAGAATTCATACGTTGGAATTGTATTTGAATTATAAATCTTTTTTTTCTCAAACCTTTTTAAACGTACGGTGTAAGTCATAGCTTTTACTTACCTGTACGCAAAGAAACAACTACGGTTATTATTCTATCGCTTGGAAAACCGTTCCCAAAGGTGAGTAAATGTACCCGGCCTTAGATAAAGATAATTCCTAACCTCTTTATCTATTCCACTCCAACTGAACAACTTGAAGTCCATTGGAGAGTCAAAGTTGTCTTCCCGTTTTTATTGTGCAGCCCAAAGAGGGGAAGTAGGAATTAATTGTAATCTCTGCAATTATTTTCAATTGAAATTACAAAATTTAGCGCTAGACAACACAAACACTTAAGATATTTCTGTTAACCATTAAACACCTTCATAAACAAATAAAAATGTTTGTACAAACCTATAACAGTACATGTTTGGCAAGCAGTTTGTGTAGTTTATTTGACCGCTTTCACACACAGGAAGTTTATTTTGCAAAGTTGTTAGTTTGGTGGTGGCAAGGGGAAGAAGAATGACAATCTTACACTCTTTACCTTACTTTTTCACCACCTTACTCAAGACTTTTAAAACTAAGCTTTCTGTGTATATTTTTCACTTTTCTTATATTATTTTTTCTCTTCAAAACTAAAACAAAACTGCGAGTGTTATAAAATGTTCAGTGTCAGTTCTTTGACTGAGCCCCCAGCGGTAAAAGTTTCGATTAGACAAGCGATGCACTCATGTAAAGGTCAAATAAACTACGCAAACCATTTGGCAAACACACGGTTTTCGTTTGCACACGTGCGATACAAGTATAATTCATACAAACATATATTAATCACTTTGTTTGTTTTCAATCAGAGTATAAGGTGATTTTATTGCGGCAAGTTTGCTCACCATATGAAGTTCACAAGATACAAATTGTTTTATAAATTGTTATACCCTCAATTTCCTGATATTCTGTTTTTTTTAATCTTTATTATTATTTTTTTTTTTAATTTCTACAATGAACGTAAACTTTTATACAATTCTAAGTATTATTACAAGAAAACATTTTCTTGATTCACTTCACTCATTCTTCTTCCACCCAAATGACAAAATTTATTCACAATCTTTGCACAAAAACCAAAAATTTTCGATTTTCGCGCAAACATGCTTCAATTATTTGTACAAACTAGTAAACATCCTCATAAAGGAACAAAAATGTTTGTACGAACCTCAAATTTTGATATGTTTGGCAAGCAGTTTGTGTAGTTTATTTGGCTCTTTAGTAATAAAAACGTTTCTCAAATGGTTAACATACACCATCCCCTTTTCAGAATCAGTTCTTGCCAGTCCCCAGTTGAAGTTCGCAAAGGTGGCTTGCTTCCAATGAGTATTTTTAAAACTTACGTTTTTATAATGAAATTTAAAATTTTAAATACCTTAATGATGTTTTTTCAATTGCACAAATTGCAATTCATGCATTTATGTAAATAAGCTAACAGTAATAAAGTTGTTTCTTGTACATTTTCGTATTTTAAGTAAGTTTAGTTTTAAGAGTTAATCAGTCTTGAAGAAGTTGTTGACAGATAAAGAATAAGCTTAAACAAAAAACATTTTTTCGTTCATCGATTCTTTTATGTTAGAACAGTACCATCAAGACTTTCCAGACAATTTTTAAGGGAAACCATTCTACAGATTTCAAAAAGGTTTCTTAGAGTTGATTTATACGGTGATTTTAAGCCATGTCTATTTTTATAATACTCTTTTAAAGCTGTAACTAAAATCATGAAAAAATCGTTCCTCCATTTATTCACCGCCCCGATTTTCAGTAAAAGAAAACCAATATTATATATTAATGATAGATGAAGATAGGTTATATAAAAATGTCGGGAATTTTTCGAGCTTGAGGTCCAATTTTTTTTATTTTAAAATTTCATCATCAGGACTAATATCAAATAAAAAACAACAATAAATAAGTATAACAGTTTTTTTATGATCATAATAATAAAATAAAAATTGCTAGTACACACAAGAAACATTAAAATAAGATTACTCATAATGAATAATAACACTAACAAAGCAAACTTACATTTAGATATTGCTTTTTTTCGAAAGAACTCTATAAACTCAAAATAGGTATCCTTTTAACTTGCATGTTATTACTGTACTAATTTTAATGATAAAATTTGTTCAATTCTCTAATTAACTAAATATGTATATATTTCAGAGGGGTTCTGTTTTATAATTGATCCTCCTACATACTTTTTTTTACAACTTTCCGTATTATTACGATCACAAAGTAAGTATTTCGTAGACTATATTTGCTATATCAAGTTTATCCAATTTGTCTTTGGTTTTACTAAATGATTTATTTAAAGTATTGCTCTATATGTTATTCTGTTGTGAGTGTGGTCTAGAATTACTGAGTTTATCAATCTATCTGAAACTTTAGTTACATATGTGATAGATTTGTATATCTGGATCAGATGTTTTCCCTATTCTCTTTTTATCTAATGCGAATATTTATTATATATGTGTTGGAAAATTGTTACTATGGAGAATTTCACTAATTCTTATTTTATTCTTCCTATGGAAATCTTTGTCGCTAATTTTTCAAACTCTGTCTATGAAATTTTTGGCAGTGTTAAATTTAACCCTTTTTGAATATTTGGACAAAAAATTTATTATCCTGCCAGAGGCTTTTGATACCAATCCATTTTTAAATTATTGTTCCTTCTTATTATTATAGTGTCCAAATATGGAAGTCTCGAATCCTTCTCTTTTTCTATTGTGAACTTAATACTAAAATGAAAGCCATTTATTATTGCCAAGGTGTTGTTTATCGCACTCTCCGCAATAATACAAAACAAGTCATTAATATATTTCGTCAAAATCTTGGATAAATAAATTTTATCATCATATTTGAAATATCTGTTATCCATAATGCAAAACTTGGTATATCAATTACCGATTTTTCTGAAAACCTCTAACTAGTCGTACAACATGCTATATACGTTTCAGAAATGCGAACGATAGCACTTATTCGTCAGAAATTGAACAATTTCTGTCAGAAAAAAGGAGAGTTAGACGAGATTCGCAACTTCGCTGGTCTACCCAAGTTAAAACAATACGCAACTAAAAAAACTGCGTAAAATCCGTAAAATGACTTTCCTTAAAAATTATCTGGAAAGTCTTGTTGATATTTCTCAATCCGACTATTTTCTATGGAAAGTGAAAAAAGGTTTGAAATACTCATTAGAGAAAAGCCACCGTTACGGACGTCAACTGGGGATTGGCAAGAACCGATTACCAAATGGGGATTTGAGAAACGTCTTCACTGCAAATAATACAGTAAACGATGCAGCTGAATTACTACCATTTTCTGTTAGTCCGCCTGTGCCTTTCAGACTTAGTTTTCAAGATGTCGAAAATGTCATAAATAAAACAAACTCCAGGAAAATGTTTGTACAGTTACCTCGTGCGGCTAAAAGAATTCTTCCTTATATTTTTAACGCTATTTTACGTCTGGAGCATTATCCTGCAGAGTGGAAAGTGTACGTCATTACTATGATACCCAAGCCAGGGAAGGATCCCACTAAAGTAAAGTCATATAGATCAATAAGTCTACTGCCAACAATGTTAAACCTGTTCGAAAAATTGTTGATGGTGAAGTTGACTCCAATATTGAACGATATAGGATATATCCCAAGTAATTAATTCGGCTTTCGGGCTAAACACAGCACCATAGAAAAAACACATAGATTAGTAAATGTCTACAAAGCTGACCAAAAGTATTGTTCAGCTTTGTAAAGCGCTGGTCTAAAAAATTTGCTGATTCCACTGTTGTCAGACCAATACTAGAATATGGCTCTATTATATGGGACTCTTTTTATAATGTACATAGAGATCAAATTGAGTCTATCTAAAAACATTTCCTTCTTTTCATCCTACGTAATATCTTCCCGAACACTGTAGTCAACTGACCATCCTATGAGTTCAGACTGCAACAAATAAAGCTGTCTTCTTTGACAAGTCGCAGAAAAATGTTAAGTGTCATTTTTATCTTCAAATTGATTAACTCTGAGTAATTTGTGTCCAAACTAAATTTTGATGTTCCCCAGCATAGTCTTCGTCAATATCAACCTTTGTCAGTGCTTTATTACCGTCAGAATTATGCGAATGCAGTTCCTTTCCGTAGATTATGCTGTTGTTTTAATGAACTGTACCACTTTATTGACTTTTCGATGAACTTAAATTTTGTTAAGCGTAGTATAATGTTAGGATTAAATTCCAGTAATTAACAATTTTTTCTATTGCTTATAAATTTTTGTAATTCCAGTAATTAGCTATTTTTTATAAATTTTTTTTAACTCATATGCATGTACATATATAGTATCTGCCTGTAAGGAGTTATTCTCCATAGGCATAAATAAATAAATATTCATTGATGTTTCCCAAGCTTTTGATAAAATGTGGCACGAGGGTTTAATACAGAAAATAAAGTTGAACTTGTTTGCAATCAATCACAAGGCTGTGGAAGGCTACTTATGTGGCCGAAAATTTGTTATCAAAGAAGGCTATTTTATAAGCCCAACTGAGCAAAGCGTGGCTGGAGTTCCCCAAGATAGCATACTGGGACCTACTTTATATTTGATTTACACCTCTGATATGCCAATGAGATCTGGAATCTACACTTTAACTTTTGCAGATGACACATTATTCTGCAGCGTTCATGCAAGCCATCAATTAGCTTTCCGAAATTTCAATGTTAGAAAAATGGCTAAAACTTTGACAAGTTGAAGTTAATGAACAAAAATGTACATATGTTACATTCACACTTTGTAAACAACCAAATTTACAACTCACATATTCCGCAGCACAATGAAGTCTAGTACCTTGGTATTCACCTCGACCGTAGATTAACGTGGAAGTCTCTCATTGATGCGAAAGTTACTCAGTGCCAGTTTAGTTTTGACTCGCCAAATCTTGTGTGGAGAACGGGGAGAAGAGAGTGTAAAAGGTTGCAGACGTCTTTAATATAAAATTTCAAAAAATATGAAAACTTAATGGTAAAAAACCTAAACTTGACGACACAAGCATTGTGTGTGAACGTAAATACAAGTTGAAAAGGAAATCGAAGCAGAATTGATCAAGAAAACCAGATGTGTGTAAACTGGAACTCAGTTGAAATTAAAATCAGCGCAAGTAAATTGGCTTAAGCCCCTGATTCACTATCCTACACGATTCGCACAATTCATTCACAGGAAACTGTTTCAAAAGACTGTCCGACTTGAAAAAATCGCTTCAAAATGGCGTTGTAGCCACACTATTATAAAATTTTTCAAATCCCACGATTTAAAAAATATATAAAATTTTTCAAATCCCACGATTTAAAAAATATATAAAATTTTTCAAATCCCACGTTTTGAAAAATTTTATATATGGACCGATATCGAAAATTTTCATTTTCCATATTTATATAACCTTATTTTATTATGCTTTTGAGCAAAAAAAGTTGTTTATGTTCGCTTGCACGACATTTTCATTAAACACCCGGTTTAGGCTATATCTCGGGTATATGTGGACCGATATCGTAAATTTTCATTTTTCTTATTTATCTAACCTTCTTTCATTACCAGAAATGATTTTAAGCAAACAAAGTTGTTTAAGTTCACTTACACGACATTTTCATGAAAAACCCGGTTTACGCTATTTTTTTTTTTTGCCTTTTAGCTGCCATGCTTAATAATTGTGTGAAGTTTGATGCAAAACAAATAATTTTTTTATTTTTAATGTTAATAGCAAATTGCAAAAAAATGGATTTTTTCGGAATTTAGGATATACTTCAGCTATATGTGAACCGATATTACTAAATTTCAATAGCAAACCCATGAATTGATGCGTAAAAGAATGGTGAAAGAAAAAGGTTTCTAACGGTATTTCAACAGCGGACAGACAGACATCGATTAATCGACTTTTCCATTAATTCTGATTCAGAATATATATACTTTATAGAGTCGCAAATAAAAATTGTAGAAATTACAAACGGAATCACAAACTTATATATACCCTTTACATTTTCGTGAAGGCCATGAAAAAGGTTAATAGGTAGAATAATTGGCATATAAAATATTTCATTCGCATAAATACATATAAAATAAATTTTCAAATTTTGTTTTTGTTTAAAATGTTTTTATGTGAATGAAAATATTTATTCGAAATAGAGGAAGTGGCAGGCAGTAAATGTATATATATATGTATGTAATAAATTAGCGATGTTAAAGTTTAACAGCCTTATTCAAAAAAAATTTACTTTTAACCAAACCATCATGTACATTATATTTGTTACCAAATAAGTAAAGCTTAACAAACTGTTATTAAAAATTTGTATTCAGAAAACACTTTATTTATGATAATCATAATTCGGTTGGGATGCTGCAACGCGCTTATAAAAAGATGTTACTACACAAACTTTTATTTTTAGCTTTTTTTTAGTAAAACCCCAGAATTTTTTCTTTTCATAATTTAATTATATTCTTATTGGTTCTCTCTTGTAATCAGATAAAGTTCTTATTGGTTCTCTCTTGTAATCAGATAAAGTTCAATAAACTTTTCACAGCGAAAAAATCAAACTTAAACAAAAAACTTTAAGTAAAAGTTAACAATCCTGTGCTGTGAAATGGCTATGTCAACACGTAAAACTAAGAGAATAGTAGATGAAGTTGAACACAATCAAGTTAATGACACTGAGATGTGTAATAATCCTGCTAGTCTCATTTTTTCAAATATAAATGATTCTTGCTCACGCAGTCGCATGTGGAATTGGTTAGACGCAAAATTTACAAAACATGAAGAATACATAAAAGATCAATCGGAGTTAATAAAAACTATGATCGCGGAAAGTAAGAGAAGCTTATTAGTCGAAATTGAAGAGAAATTTAACATATTGAGAGATGAGATCTTAAGCGATGTAAAAAGGGAGATAAAGGAACTAAATGAAACGGTGGTTAAGCTAGAAGTAGAAAACAAGGATATAAATAAATTGAAAAATGATGTTAAAAATTTAGAACTCAAATGTTTGCAACAGGAAAATTCTGTAGTTTCAGAAGAAATACGTGTCATTGGTATACCCTTCAATAATGATGAGAATTTAACCGAAATCTTTGCAAATATTTGTAACACGTTAAAAATTAATACACCGTCACTCAAATCCACACTACGACTAAAACATTTTAAACAGCGTCGGAACGTAGATGATCCGCCAATCATAGTAAAATTCAACACACCCTATGGTAAAAACCAATTTTTAAAAGTTGTTGCAGCTTATCGCCGTAAAACTAAATCCCCTTTGCTACTGTCACACGCTGGTTTTCAAAGCAATGTTCCGTTTCACATTAATGAAAATCTCACCGGGCACAATTATGGCATTTTTAAAACAGCGCTTGGTCTTAAGAAAGAAGAGCTTTTAAAGACAGTGTACACGTTACGGGGTATTGTTTATATTAAGCAAAATGAAAATGATGAACCCAGTACTGTAATATTTCCAGAGCAACTGCAAAAATTTTTTCGCAATGTTAGTTAGGCTGAATAGCTTTAGTATTTCTATTTACTTGTTAATTTCATTATTAATTTCATTTTGTTATTTAATTTTTAATTTTATTTTAAAAAAAGAACTATCTTTTATCTTCTGCCCGCTTGATCTCCAAATAATTTTTATGCCTATTGTCTCCTATTATAACTTGTTAAAAATGTCCAGTTGTGTTTACATGTGCATTAAAACTTTTGTTTCTATTAGCATCTCGCGGTGTACTATTCAATATGGTGACACTTAATAGCAATGATTGTGGTAGTTCCAAAGATATAACAATGAATATGGTGAGAATTTTTGCAAAACATAAAAAAGGGTTCAAAGTTGTTCATATAAATGCACAAAGCATTAATAATAAAACTGATGAATTTAAAATTGTTTTTGAGAATTCTGATATTGACGTTATTTGTGTATCGGAAACGTGGCTTTCAGAATCTACACCTGATAGCTTAATATGCCCATACGGCTATAAAGTTTTTAGATGCGATAGAGTAAGCCATGGTGGTGGTGTTGCCATATTTGTAAAATATTCTATTTCATGTAGAATATGCCATACGTCATCTAATGTTCCTAGTTCGGCTGAGTTGGGAATGGAATTTATTTTTATTGAAATTTTCTCATTTGGCAAAAAACTTTTAGTGGGCTGTGTATATCGACCAAATAAAAGAATACCATTTTTGGCTTTGTATTCCACGCTGGAAACTTTAGTTTCACAATATGAGAATATAATTGTTACAGGCGACTTTAATGAAAATATATTAATGGAAACGAATCTCACTGATAACTTCCTCTCGTTTGGACTATTTCCTGTTAATGTTGTCACTCCAACACATTACACATCCAAAACAAGTACTCTGCTTGATCTGTTCTTTGTGTCCAACACTGCGAACATAAATTTATATGACCAGATATCTGCGTCATGTTTTTCAAGACATGATCTTATATTTTTGAATTATAATTTCCAAGTTCATGATGCTAAGTTGAGTTTCAGTTATCGCGATTTTAACAGTTTAAACTTTACTCGTTTATGTGAATATTCCTCAAATATTGCCTGGAGTAACATCTTTTTCATGCCTACCGTCGATGAGCAATCTGAATTTTTAGAACACAATATTCATTGTCTTTTTGATTTAACAGTACCAGTCAAACATAAAAGGATAACACATAAGCAAAAGCCATGGTTTTCAAACGTTATAAAACAAAGTATACAGCAAAGAGATTTAGCATACGCTAGGTGGAAGAGGTTTAAAACTTTTGATCTTAAATTACAGTACTCAACTGCCAGGAAAAATGTTAACAGGCAGATAAAACTTGCCAAAATTGAATATTACTCTTCGCGTTTCAGAGCTGCAATTAAATCAGGTCAAACCTGGAGTACTATTCGTGAAATCGGTGTTGGCAAGCAGGACAATAACGTAGCGTTAAATGCAGATGCGAATTTGCTTAACAAAACTTTCACTAATGCTCCTTCAACTAAAACAAAAGAATCTTTTTATAATTTTTCCTCTTTTAAGTTGAATTCGGATAAAGGTGTAATTGGTGATTATTTCCGGTTTTCCTGTGTATCAGAAGCCGATGTTATGGCTACTTGTGCTTTAATAAAATCTAATGCAGTAGGGACTGATGATTTACATCCGAAATTTGTTAGAATACTTATGCCTCTGATTCTTCCATATGTTACTTATCTGCTAAATAATATCATCATGTCTTCAACATTTCCGTCAAACTGGAAGCATGCTAAAATTATTCCTTTACCCAAAGCAAATGGTGAGTTTAGGCCAATAGTCATCTTGTGTTTCCTTTCAAAAGTTCTGGAAAAAATCATGTATAAGCAAATAGTTACGTACATTAATACTAACAACATGCTGTCAAGTAAACAATCTGGCTTTCGTGAAAGCCATAGTTGTGTTACGGCTCTTGTCGAAGTGAGTGAAAACATACGACAGGGACTGGAGGCCGGAAATATAAATATCTTAGTGCTACTTGACCACTCCAAAGCATTCGACACAGTAGACCACGCCATGTTAATCAAGAAATTAAAATACTTTTTCAGGTTTTCGCATACGTCCGCTAAACTCATTTCTTCGTATATTTCAAATCGAACACAGTCGGTTTTTTTAAACAATGTTTGGTCCGATAAATTGTCGCTTTTTAAGGGTGTGCCTCAAGGTTCCATCTTAGGGCCGCTTTTATTTTCAATATATGCAAATGACTTGCCAAAAATTCTTTCAAAATGCAATATTCACCTGTACGCTGACGACATTCAACTTACTTTAAGTATCGCACCTGAAAACTTTGATACCGGTATATCACATTTAAATTATGAATTAAGGAAAATTTATGATTGGGCTAGTGCAAACGGACTCTGTCTGAACCCGAAAAATCAAAATGTATAATAATCACCAAAAAAAGTGTAGCTGTATCTGATAGTGTGGATATTGTGTTAAATGACCAAAAAATTGAAATTGTTAATAGGGCGAAGAATCTTGGTATTATTTTTAACAACCATTTAACCTGGACAGATCATGTGAACTCAATGGTTGGCCAAACGTATTGCAAATTACGAGCTCTCTGGTTCACACAATATTTTACACCTCTCAAAATAAGAATTTTGCTTGCTAAGACTTACCTAGTTCCTTCCCTTTTGTACGGGTGTGAATTATTTTCAAAGTGCGACTCGGTTAGTCAAAGAAAACTAAACGTTTTGTTTAATAATATTATAAGGTATGTGTACGGATTGAGAAGATTTGATCACGTTTCATCTGTCTCTGAAAGCCTATATGGGGTTAGTTTTGATAACTTATTAAAAATCCGTACCCTGGTTTTTTTGCATAAAATAGTTCACACTCGTATCCCTAATTACTTATATGAAAAACTTCGATTTTTTCAATCGCCGCGAAACCGAAACATTATAATACCTCGATACCAATATCTAGTGTCCGAATGGCAATTTTACATACATGCTACCCGACTTTGGAACAATCTACCACTATGTCAACAGTTGAACAGAAATGCTAATAGTTTCAAAATTTTTTTATTAAATTTTCTAATGTAATCATATAAACTGTTTTTATGGGTATTTTTATATTTTTATTTCATTATGTTTATATATATATTTTTTTTTATAATTTTTCTTTTCTTTTAAATTTAAAATTTTGTTGTTTTTTAACTTAATTTAATTCAATAATTGCGATTTCGCATATACCGTTTCTGTACTATAAATATAAGATTAAATCTTGTTGTACAGAAACTAAACAAATAAAAATAAATAAAATAAAATAAAAAAAAAAAAAAAAAAAAAAAAAAAAAAAAAAAAGTTTCCACAACGTTGAAACTAAAATTTCGTGGTGTTACCATAAAACGAAATGAGTGGAGAAAGCGAACGAATAAAAAAAATTTGTATGAAAAGAAAGTAATCGAAAAAAGTCTCCAAAACCGCACGGGATGCTTCGCGGTTTTAGTTTTAGAATTTTTAGTTTTTGTATAAAAATACAATTACGGCAACGCGGGAGCTTTGCTAATGAAAGCGAGGGCACAAACCAGTACGAACGAAGCGCCGATAGCGCGGTTTACCATTCAGCAAATACACTGAACATATATGTTGTCTGAAGTTCATTTTTTATTGTATAGATGACACTATTACAATATTGTATATAATTATATTAAAAAGATATGTAAAGTTGTATTATATTGTTACGAAGAGAAATGTTACGATTTGAACAAGGCAGCTTTACCATTTAGTGTGAAAATTACATTAAATCGAACACCAAAAAACTTCACATGTATTTTGTTGGTAGAAATTACGAAATGTCAAAATTTTGTCTCTGTTTTGGTTGAAAGAAGTTGCAAATTTCTGCAATTACAAAATTGAAATTTTTAGGTATATTTTGTTAGTGTAAAGTTAAAATATACGCCAATATTTTGCAAATGCAATGTTGCAAGGCCATTTGAACAAGATTGTGAATAGAGTTAATGTTTTTTCAAGATATTGAACCTTGTAAGCAAAATTTAGACAAATTTACGGAACAGAAACAAAAGACAACTGTGCTTTGCCACTATCTGATAGTGTTGACCTCCTTGAATTTCAGAGAAATGAAATGGAAGCGACTGGCAATTAAGCAGACTTGGACACAGTATTACCAGCCTGCATAAAATAACTGTACTATTCTAGCAACATTCGACAGGTTTTATAGTTGTCTTGGATAAGTAACGTCTCGACTGGCAGATTTCTTGTCCAGAATGCGTGTTTTGTATAAGTCTCACAATCTATATACATGTTTAAACTACTAGTATTAAAGTAGCTACTAAACACCAGGTCAGGTAAGACAGTGAGTTCCACAGACAACAAGTATAGCAAATTGACCCTATAACTAATGAAATATGACTAACAGCATTTTCCAAACAGCTTACTAAACGTTTACTTACTAAATTACGTTACTAAGCAAAATTCCCTAAAGTACAATTCAAAAACCAATATTTGCTTAATATACTTACATTAATTTAATGCTTCATCATTATTTTGTAATTATTTATTTTATTTATTTATAAGTATGTTGCTAAAGTTATGTCTGTATGCAGTATGTACACATAATAATTACACATGAAACATATAACTATATATATCAAAGTCGGGTAGCTTATGTCAACTTGCCTCTATAATGTCTAAATTATAAGACGCTGAGGCACTATTTTTTTTATTCAATACATTCAAACATATACGAGTATGTTTATTTATTATGAAGTTATATATACTTACATATCGTCTAATAGTAAATAATATGTGAATTAATAAATACACAAAAAAAAAAAACTAAGTGTCACATGCTGATATTTTAATAAACCTTCAGCCTGTTTTTAAACCAACGATAAAACTGACCTGATTTTCTATAACTTCTTTTATTGGTTTTTGACTTCAATTATTTAGGACAAATTTCTATTTGGTCATATAATATAGGCGAACTTGTATGTGTGTGGAAAAATGTTCATTTGTAAATACATATACACATAATATATATCAAAAATGTTTATGATATATAAAGCATTAAACACATTCGAGACACGCGACTACAAGTTTTTGTTTCTCTCATTGCAGATATTATTTCTTCTCTCCTTGCAAACCTTAAAAAGGCTTAGAAAAATGGTTGAGGGTAAATACATAATTTGCACAGATTCAAAATCTGTTATCACAGCAATTTTAAACTTATCCAATGGAAACACCATTATTACTAAAATAAGAGACATTCTTATTACATATCACACAAAATTTAAACGTATGTGGGTTCCGGGCCACACAGGTATCACCGGCAACGACACTGCAGATCAAGCTGCCAAATATGCCACTTTCGCACCCATAATAACATACCCTACTACCAACAAAAACGATATAAAGCGACGTATCCTTAGAAATATACAAGAAGCACAAAGAGAACTTTGGACAAACTACCAACATCACTATAAATACTTCAACCCAGAAAGAGCACCGCCGATTTATCCCAAAGAAGCATCCCAGCAAGGATGCTCAAGTCTACAGTCGGTTAAGGATGGGACACACAGCAATCACCCACCAATATATAATATAGGACACATAGTGTTTAACTGCGTTTTTGTTAAACAAACCAAACATCAACTATTTGGAAAAATTTGTCTACCAGATTTACTTACGGCCGTCAACAACGCCAACATAAAAGACGTATCCTTACTATTGAAGAACTGCAACCTATATACACTCATATAAAACACTGACATATATATACATATCCATATACATACACACACACACACATATATATATATATATATATATATATATATATATATATATATATATATATATATATATATATATATATATATATATATATATATATATATATATATATATATATATATATATATATATATATATATATATATATATATATATATATATATATATATATATATATATATATATATATATATATATATATATATATATATATGTATATATATATATATATATATATATATATATATATATATATATATATATATATATATATATATATATATAGAGGTCGAAAACCTTTGTCGTTAGAACCTAATTTTTCTTTGATAGTGAACGGACGTATTTGTTTTTTGATCGGAGTGTTACAAAAAAAAGAAAAAAAGATAACGGTATAAGTAGAAAACCGCAATAAGTGAAGAGTGAAATAATACAAAATAAAAACTTTGTGACAATTATTTTTATATACTTTTAAAGCAACAAAAATATAAATAAAAAAAAATTGCATGAGTGTACCCAGCAGATGCAATTCTGAAAGAGAGCTTAGCTCCACTAAAAAAACCTTTGGATTTCTGAAGAGGAATCATTGAAAAAATCATTGGACAATCCCCTGTCTCTAAGAGATAAAAAAACGCACGCGTTCGTGCTGGCCAAACATTGTTGTTACAACAGACGACAAACCATCTTCCAGTCTAGCTATTGTTGATAAACCGAAAACGCAAGTGGGTATGGATAGGAATGTAACCGTAGTTAAACGGCAGCAAAGCCCCAAATCCGCTCAAATGTCATCTCAGTCCAAAATACCCAAAGATGATAAGACCACCACGACAATGGATAGTAATAGGTTTGCTATCCTTCAGACCGATGAACCAGCAATACCCAAAAAAACTTTTAAGCCGCCACCAATATATTTGCGAGAGCCTACCTCTAGTGAGCTGGTAAAACAACTTACTGCGGCAATCGGCAAAGACACTTTTAATGTAACATCGGTTAAGCACGGCAACATCAATGAAACCAAAATCCAGGTAAACAGTGAAAATGAATACCGAAAGTTGTCTGATGTCCTGGAGAAGGAGAAAAGATCGTTTTACACATATCAGCTTAAAAGTGCCAAAGGTATTCAGGTCGTTATAAAAGGGATTGACCCTTTTGTAGATACGAATGATGCCAAACCGGCCTAGAGGACAATGGCTTCAAAATTATAAATGTGGTTAATATTAGAAACCGTAAAAAAATTCCTCAACCTATGTTTAGGGTTGAATTGGAACCTAGAGATGTTGCCTTAAAAAAGAATGCAGTGCATCCCATTTATAACCTCAAGTATCTTTTGCATCGTAAGGTTACCGTTGAGGAGCCTCATAAGCGTTTAGGGCCCGTTCAATGCCTAAACTGCCAAGAGTTTGGCCATACTAAGGCCTATTGTAAGTTGTGTGTGGTGAACTTCACGGTACATCACAGTGCAAAAAACCTAAGACTGACGAGAGCGTTAAAAAATGCAGTAACTGTGGAGGTAACCATACTGCAAACTACAGGGGTTGCCCTGTCTACACTCACTTCAAGAGGTCAATGACAAATAGATCACCAATTTCAAATATGCCACCCAAGCAGACAAACAGCATTTCTACAAGCAATTTTCCCCAGGTACACCAGTCAACCAGCCATATAAACGTGCAAAACCCACAAAAAAAGTTTCTTATGCGAATGTGGTAAAATCCGATAATCCAAACTTGAATCAAGAGTCCAAGCCTCAAAACTCCGACCAAAATTTTAGCAATCTTGAGGCAACTCTGCAGACTCTTGTTCAATCTATAAATACATTTACGGTTTCCATGACGAACATGATGCAGGAAATGCAGGCAATTTTAAAAAAATGAGTTGGTTAAAAATATGTTTCTGGAACGCATCCGCCAACACAAAAATGAACTTGATCACTTTCTTATGGAAAAGCAAATCGACATAATGCTGATTGCTGAAACTCACTTAACAAGCAACAGCTATTTCAAAATTAATGGTTACGCATTATATGACACTAAAGATCCCCGTGGAAGATCTTGCGGAGGATCGGCAATTCTAATAAAATCCAGAATTAAGCACTATTTAATGAACGAGATAAGTGAGGAGTATCTCCAAGCAACTAATATACATATAAATAAAAATATACATTGATTATTTTCATGAACAAATTGTTATATCCTCGATTTACTCACCACCACGATTTTCATTAACAGAAAACCAATATTCACATTTTTTCAAATCTTTTGGTCCTCGATTTTTAGCGGCTGGCGACTATAACGCTAAACATACTTTTTGGGGATCACGTTTAATTACCCCGAAAGGCCGCGTGCTTTTTGACCCGTTTCCAAAATGGGCTTAGATGTGGTTTCAAGCGGACACCCCACTTATTGGCCGTCAGACCGACGAAAGATCCCAGACGTTATAGATTTTAGAGTTGTGAAAAATTTTCCTTTAGAGTGGATGCAAGTGGAGCCTTCATTAGATTTGTCATCAGATCACTCACCCACTATAATCTCCGTTTCGTTCCCCCAAGAGATTGGCTCACCGTTGACTGTCATTAGAGTTAATTGGTTAAAATACAAAAAATTTTTGAGCACACATTGTACTGAAAATATCGCCTTGAGAACGCCTGAGGATATTGATGTGTCAATTAACGATTTTTCTGAAAACCTCAAACTGGCCGTACAGCATGCTACCACTAGTCATATAAGATCCAGAAATGAGAACAATAGAACTTATTCGTCTGAAATTGCGCAACTTCTGTCAGAAAAAAGAAGAGTCAGAAGAGAGTGGCAGCTTCGCAGGTCTCCCCAGCTTAAAAGCAGGCTACGAGAGTACATAACTCAGTTAAGAAATCTGCTTGAAATCCACAGAATGGCTTCCCCTAAAACATATTTGGAAAGCCTGGATGGTACTCCGCAATCTGACTATTCTCTGTGGAAAGCGACAAAAGGTCTGAAAAGACCCGTAAAAGGTAAGCCACCTTTGCGAACTTCAACTAAGGTAGAATCATATAGACCAATAAGTCTACTACCAACAATTTCAAAACTATTCGAAAAATTGTTAATGGTTAAGTTGGGTCCAATATTGAACAATGTGGGATGCATCCCTGATCATCAATTTGGTTTTCGGGCTAAACATAGCACCATAGAACAAACGCACAGACTAGTCAATGTCATAAGACAGACCTTTGAGGAGAATAAGTATTGCTCAGCTCTATTCATTGACATTTCTCAAGCTTTCAATAAAGTGTGGCACGACGGCTTGATGCACAAAATAAAGTTAAACTTGCCTGCAAATACATACAAGCTTCTGGAAAGCTACTTATATGGGCGAAAGTTTGTTATCAGAGAAGGCGACTTTATAAGCCCAACTCAGCCAATCAAGGCAGGAGTTCCTCAAGGCAGCATACTGGGGCCTACTTTATATTTGATTTACGCCTCTGACATGCCAACGACATCTGGAATCCACACTTCAACCTTTGCAGACGACACAGCGTTTTTGAGCGTTCATGAAAACCACCAATTAGCTTCACGAAATTTACAGGAATTTATTTCAATATTGGAAAAATGGCTGAAGCTTTGGAAAATCAGGGTTAATGAACAAAAATGTACTCACGTTACATTCACACTGCGTAAGCAAACATGTGCGCATATCCAAATTAACAACTCACCTATTGCGCAGCACAATGAAGTAAAGTACCTTGGTATTCACCTGGACCGTAGGCTAACGTGGAAGTCTCACATTGAAGCAAAGGTCACTCAGTTAAAACTAAAAGCAGCGCAGCTAAATTGGCTTATGAGCAGAAATTCTACTTTGAAATTAGATTGCAAATTTTTGTTATACAACGCAATACTAAAGCCTATATGGTGCTACGGAATTCAGTTATGGCGCACCGCCTCAGCGTCAAACATTGAAAAAATCCAAAGCTCCATGGTATGTAAAAAATTCACGAATTCATAAAGATCTGAGTGCTCCGCTGGTAAAAGAGGAGTTTTCTAAGTACGCGACAATTTATGTCAGTAAACTGGAACTTCATCCAAACCCTCTTGCGCGTAATATACTTAATTTTGGCGGCCACAGTCGGTTGAGAAGAAGGGATACCGTTGCCACCATCAGAACGTTCAATAGGTGATTCTACCGATATTGCTCCCGCATAATAGAACTTTTTGTCTAGCATTGGCTGGACGTAAGTAAAAAGCACATTTTATTTTTTTTATATTTAGTATTAAGATTTGAATACTTATTGTTAGTTCATTTTGAAGATTCAATAAATAAAAACGCTTAACAAAAAAAAAAAAAATTTGCTTTTTATAAATGTACAGCAAATTCATACAAACAAGATGAATGCACTTCTGTTTATGTTAGTTTTAGTTGTGATTGATTGTCAATATAAAATATGTTTTTTGTACTTATTTTTATTTATTTTACCAGTAGTGGTTTTTTTCAAGTATGAGCAGCATGTATCCATGCAGGACGAAAACTTTTAATACATGGATAACTTGGGAGAGGCTTTTTCCAGTACTTCCTTCACGTCATCAGGGAATGAACCCCTGTGTAATTCTTTCAGCTTTGTGATCTCCAGTGTCTGTGAGCTGGATACTCTCCTGGCGGAAACTAGGCTGTCGGCAAGGATCTCAAAATTATTTGTTTAAACTATATTGTGATTTGCTTACATGAGTGCTCATTGATTGAAGCACAACCAAGTGACAAATTTCTCTACTTGACGGGGTGCTCTAATACCATGTTTCCACTACAAAGGAAAACACTTGTTTTCAGGAAAACATGTCGAGGTGTTTCCATTGGTGTTTGAAGTGTATTTAATTTCGAATTTTCGAAGTCAATTTGCCACTAGGTTATTTTTATTTGAAATATTTAAAAGGCCAGTTTGCAATATTATCAATTAATACTAATAACTTGTGTTATATTTTATTTTGAAGAAAAATAAGAAAGGAACAAAAATAGACCAGCCTGTTCGATGCAAGAAATTATAAGCAAAAAAAAAATTATAATGCTATTTACCCATTAATAATAGCTAACAGCCTTCATCTACTGAAGAGCTGACATATGAAGACAGCCGTAAAGTCGTAAAGTAACGAATGCCGGACTGAATTGTATTCTTTAAAATTGTTTTATTACTGAAAGCTAAATTTGTTAATATATGTATATTTGCGAATAGATATTATGAATAGTTTTAAGATTTGATTTATTAAATAAAATGTTGATAAAATGAATTCTTGCATGGAATATTTAAACTAAAAACCTGAAACGTAAAGAAAGCCATGGTGTTGCAAAGAAACATAGGTCAGAACGCCATTAGAACATGAATGGCAGGGCGAAACATTTGGTCCTAAAAGGAAAAAATTGTATGAATGTGAAGAAACTGTTGCGATTCATATCATTGTAGATAAAACCATTTGCTGTGTTTTGTCTGTTTTACTTTTGATTTTATTAATTGTTTTATATTGGATTGCGCTTTTGCCATTAAACGAAGGTTCCAGTGCTCTTGAGTAGATATTCAGCAGTATAATTATCAAAGAAACTGCAAAAAAGTCTATATTAGCCGGTGCCGAGTTCTCTAGTCGTATTTGCTGCAAAAAGATATAAAACTTCTTTTATATTTTTAGTCTCGTCTCAACGCTGCATTCCATAAAAAACTTAAATTTTGTATTGTTCCTTATTTTCTGTATTGTTCTTTCGTATAATCGTCTAGGTTATAAACAAGTACTTATAAAAAATTTTTGAAATTTTTGGCTGAACTAATGAAACCGATTCGTAAACAGTCTTCTAAAAGTTTTTTTTGACATATAAATATGTAACTTTTTCGAGCTTTTCAATCACTTTGGATGAATAGCATTTATATTATTCAAAAAGACCAGTGTTGTGTTATGTTCACAACATTTTGGAAGTGTTTTGCTCCAAAACACGTTGATTGAGGTGTTTTGCTCTTTTCAAAAATGTATGGGAAAACATGTTTATTGCTACATGTTTTGCGCAAAACACCCCTGTGGAAACGCACTATAACTATCTAAGTACGCCAGTCTGGCAGGATCGCCATAAAAACAAGTATTTTTATTATTTATTTAAATATGCCGATTAAGCTTAAAACTAAAATTATATCTGCTTATATACTACATATGACTTATTATCTAATGTTAAAGTTAGTATTTGAGAAACCAAGTTGGTTTCCACGGTTAAGGGTAAGATGGTATCGCACATACTCATATGTGCGATACGGTTCTAGTAAGCCAATATGTACTAAAATCCTACTTCCGTTTTATTATTACTTTTTTCTTAATATAAGTAAAAACCCTCCAAATCCAAAAGTAACTTATCCGTTGAATAAAACTTGATTTTGAGCGATTCCAACTCTAATAGACCTTGTTTTATTTTTTTCTTTCATACACGGCCGAACGAGGTCTTGACTGCTTTAGCGAGACAAAATAAATTGAAGGTTATTTGTTTGGCTTTATCGGCTCAGTAAACGGTCCAACATTTTTTTATATATTTATTTATTATTTTTATTAATTTCAGTACCTTATAGTTATTTAAAATGTATGTATGTAGATTTCTTTTTACATTTTGAAAATTTGTAGCAAACTGAATACATTTTGATAACACACTATTTTATTATAGTGCGGAATACATAATCATAACTTAAAAGAACCTAAACAAAATTAAAGTGTAAAAGGTATATCTTTAAAATCGGGATCGTTTGTTGGTTTTACGTAGACATCACCATACTTAGCCATGTATTTCTTAATAAATTCTCGTGATTTACTTTTAACTGATTCTGTAACAACTAACGTTTGTCCCACCGATTCACAATATTTTAATTCCTTTATCATAACAAAGTGTGTTAACTGCAATTGTTTAATTTCATTAGTTTACATAATTTAAATGAAATACGAGTATATAAGTAGATTTATATGGTCATTACCTTTCGTGCCAAATGATTAAAATCTTCGTTTGATTGTATGCGCCCCACAGAACAAGTTTCTTTAAGATAAGGTTTCAAATGATGGACAATAATACCACCGATTTCACAACGAAACTTCTCTTTGTTTTTGCGATATTTAGCATCTTGTTCTTTGGGTTTTCTAAAAGTAAAGATCACTGTTAAGACCTTGCGATTCATAGCAAAGAAAATTTTCTTTTTACCTTTTTTCTTTCTTTTCAAGCTTTCGTTTTTTGTATTCTTGCTTGTATTCCTGTTTGGCAGCGATCGTTAAAGCTGATATTGAAGACGATGGCAATGGTGAAATCTCACTGAGACTACGATGAGGTGGTAATGGTCTTTTAAGCTGCCGTTTTGTTGTCAGAGCATCTAACTCATCAACAATTTTATCGCCTTCGACTATCTTATCAATTAAGGGGCTATTAACTTCTGCTTTTATATCTATTTCTTCATCAGATGATAGTAGGTAATCTTGTATCGGCAGAGCTCCTAATTCTTCATCACGTTCCGAGTTTAATTTTCTTGCGTTGGGTATTGCATCTGTTATATTGCCTAGAGCACCGGTATTAAGAGAAGTTTGTCGAATTGTTTCGGCACGTTTGCGGCGTTTATCCTCTTTGCGTTTACGAATTTTTTCCTTATTTTCTTTGTATTTACGCATTTCTATTTGATTGTAAATTCTGTCTTCCTCGCGACGTGGCTAAGAGAAAAGAATGATTCAAACAATTGAGTTTTATTCACTATATTAGTTTCTAATATTGATAACAATCAAAAAAAAAAAAGTAGAAAAGTGTGCAAAGGAAAAAGCTTGTTTTTTGTGTTCTGACAGGTATTATTACATTTTCTGACAGGTATTACAACATTATTCTTTTTAAATTCTCAATAATTTATATAGATTGTTTCAATAGATGAGTATATTTGAATGTTTGAGAACATCGTTCAAAAATTTCTAAAGTTTACTGATGATTAGGGTAGCTCTTATGAAATGTCGACATATAGACAGCTGGGAAACATAGAAAACAAGCTGTTTATAATTTTTTTAACAGAATGATTTTTTTTCCTTCAATTTAGTCTGTCACATTTTTTATAAATTGATTCCTTCTGCAACAGTTCCGTACGTTATATTTTATTAAATAAACTTATCTTTTTGTAGTAATATTTGTATTTGTGTAATATTTATTTATTTATTTATGACACATTGCAGTACAAAAGCCATCAAGGCCAAAATAAAGTAGTACTGCACAGCTAGATTAATAAGTGCATATACCAGAGTAACTCAAATAATAATATAATTCAAATCCTTATATAATGCAATTCAATTTGCAATGTAATTTAATATCATTAATGAAACAGACATCATAAAAATTATATTCATTCTTCTTAATTCAGTCTACAATACAATTCAATTATATCAGTCAACTTAAAAAGTAACAACATACTAAAATAAGAGAAAAAACAGCAAATATCAAGAGGATTACATCAATTTCATTTCCTTTCCTTTCGAGACTCCCCAGCCCTAGAACATATACAAATATAAGTATGGCAACCAGTAATAATAGCGCAACTCCACACACAAACAAAAAGATAATCACGGCAGATGAGTCAGGGTCAGATGTTGTCGAAGCTTAAGTCGAAATACATTATTAGAATGTGAAAAGATTCTTAGCTCATGCGGCAACACATTCCACCAGCGAGCAATTCTCACAATGAAGGCTCTGCTAAAGGTAGAACAATTAATTCGAGGGATTAAGATTTGTTTGTTCCGAGTCGATCGAGAAAAATGAAAGCGATTACAAAAATGTACGACATTCGCCTCTCTAAACGTTTTGTAGAAAAAAGCAACATTGCGATACCTAATAAAATCCAAAAACGAAAAATCAAGAAATTTAACCACGAAATGGTTCTCGTCTGCGAACAGAAAAAACATATCTAACAATAGAATTCACGACCCTACACAGCTTTGCCAGATTAGTAGAAATAGTACCCGATACCACTTCTAGTCCGTATAAGACAAAAGGCATCATCAAGGCTCTACATACATGCCACCTAAATAAATACTCAAGGAGTAAATCCTCCGCAGTGCAAAGGACACTTTCTGATGCACCATATTAATGTGAGGCTAAAATTTAAGTTGGTTATAAATAAGAACCCCTAAACATCTATGATGACTTACAAATTCAATATGGCGCCTAGAAATATAAATATTTAAGTCTTGACAAAATAACCATGAAGAAAAAAATAGCATAGCCTTCGTTTTCAGAGGATTTATTGCAAGGCAGTTCGCATTCGCCCAGTCAGAAACACTATTGAGAGAAGAATTTACCAAGTGCTGATTTGTGTTTTAAAAATAAAAAATACGTTATTTTGTGTATCGAAACCTTTAAAGGGCGTTTCAGACTATCATACAAGTCTTAAGATTTTGATTGGATTTTGTGGGACAAAAATCTAAAGATATTTGTTGCGACTGTCAAAAAATCTAACGTACCATTACATTTTGTTTTCACACTATCACACATAAAGTAAAAGAAGGAATATGACTTGAAAATAAACAGCCAATTTACTTAACGTCTGGTTTTAATATTTTTATTATTTGCTTTTGCAAAAAATGCAACCCTGATCCAATGAAAAATCTTATTGTTTAAACAAATTTCTAAAAATGGTGAAGTGTTATGGGATGTCAAATCTTTTACCGTATTATTTCTCATTTTCATAACGCTTTACATTCACACTATCACACTTGCACGTATTATTTGATTTTTTGACAAGTCTTAATACAAAGTGTGATAGTCTGAAGTGCCCTTAAGCGAAACTAAAAAGTACATTTTACACATAATTTTAACAAAAACAATAGTTTAACAATTGTTTTACGAGTAGCATACTACGAGGAGTATTTAAACTAAATAAATTGAATGAGCGCTGATTTCAGGACTGAAGGATTTTGCACTAAGTTCCGCTTTCGTTAACAGTTTTATTAAAGAAACATCTAAGCAACTGAGTTTAGTATGATTTTCTTTAAAATACATATTTAAAAAAATCAAAAAATAGAAATATACCTACATATATAGCTGTTTTTTGTTGTATATTTTCTAGCTGCCTGGCTGCTGTTGACATTTCATGAGTGCTAAACTAACCATCAGTAGAATTATACCTTTCAAAGAGATGTTTAACAGCGTTGTCAATTTTGAAATTTCAAAAGGCACCAAAATGGGGAAAAAGCGCATTATTTCAATAAAATGAATTTTGAATTTTTTTCCTTTCGTTTTTAAAAACCTATAATATTTTTATATTAAATAATATGTTTATATTAATAACACGATAATGAAGCAGCCTTTTAAGCGACTATTATACAATAAAACTGGGTCTAATAGATGGCATGTCATCAAATTCGTTCAATAGCTAAAATTCGTGTTTGTTAAATTTGGCTTCTAGTACGATTCTGTTTTTTTTAAGATAATGTTAAAATAAATTTAACGATATTTTATCAAATTTATTATTAAGCAATATCATTTAATTAAATTTCCTGTCGATGAAACTCAGCTTTAACTGCCTATTATCAGGGACACAAAAATACAGCTGCAGTTGCTTACCGTCGTCAACATTATATTGTAGGCATCATTAAAAGTTTCAGAATCGCACTACAAACCTTCAAATTCGATTAATAGAAATTTTATCACACACAGTGTACATTTCATTTGTATTTTCGTAAGCGGTGTCTTGAAAAGAATTTATTGGAATATACGAAAATTAACAAGAATTATAAAAAATAAAATATGAAATTAACCATAATAAATATTTAATGCAAATGTTTTGAAAAAAATTTATAATTTATTTAATACGAGTAATTTGGAAATTTCTCCATTACCAAAATAGTTACGAATCCACGCGCCATCATAAATATGAGTTTCATTCACTGTTTAGAGATTGCATTTATTGTAATAGTTGACAAACTTGGCTTGATCGTTTAATAGAAAAACCCTCTCTAAAAGCAGCAAATTCTATAAAACGGAATGTTGCGTTTTATTTCAAGATACGTATAATATACAACAGCAAGATTGTATTACTTTGTGCATATAACATGGTATGATTTCCAGGCAAAATGGAACGTAAATATTTTGGAATCTTCAATAAACTTTTTTCTTACAAATATTTGAATTCTTGATTCTATTTGCTTTGACCTTTATTTAATTCAATATTTGCAAATAATTCGTTTAGATCAAGGTCCTTTCTGTTTTTTTTAATGTTTAATATATTTTTCAACATTTCGTCTTCCTTTGGAAGACTTCTTCAGGAAAATTTGTTTTTTTTTGTGTGTAAATTCAACACAAAATTTGAATTGAATGAGAAAATTTTAACATACAAAAATACAATCAACTACAACAATATTTGAAATGAAAACAAATTTTTAATATACATACATATATGTATACAAACAACATACATACAAAAAAACTTAATGAATTAAAAATAAATTTTAATATTCATAAATACAATTAACAAGCATACAAACAACATACATAAACTCAAAAACTGCAATGAAAACCAAATCTTAACATACATAAATACAAATTAACATACATAGTTATAAATAATTTACAAAATCTAAAATTAAAGTTAAGTGAGCATTAGCTGCAGAGGCCATCAGCTCTCGGTGTAAAAAAGATAAAGAAAATGAAAGAATATTTAAACTAACAATATTAAAATAAAAAATTAGTAACTCCTGTAATTTGTTCAAACTAAATAATAAATTCGGTGTTGCTAATAAAGTTGAAAATCTTCTGTATGTTTGTTTCGTTTGGGGACTTTAGCAGACTTATTGGATTGGTAGATCCAAATGTGGCAAATCTGCTCTGTTGGAGTCCAGAACAATCACATAATATGTGCCTAACGGTGAGAACCATTTTACAATGTTGGCAACTCGGAAGCAAATCTTTTTGTAGAATATAACCATGTGTAGCGAATGTGTGTCCCAAGCGCAAACGAGAAAATATTTTTATTTGTTGTTTGTTTATGTTAATGGGGTAAAGAGTAGGAATTAGGTCTCTCTATTCACTTCCTTATAGTGTGGATGAAAGTAACCGGACCACAAATTGTACCGATTTTGTCTAACGTGTTTTTTAATGAAGTTCAGAATATCTGGTTTTTCTGGTCTAAATTCCATAATAACGGGTGCACTACATGCGAAATTGGCAGCCCCATCAGCTACAGTATTACCTCTAATATTACTGTGTCCCGGAAGCCACAATATTTTCAATTTATTTTTATTTGTTATTAAAAGATCTCGTTGTTCCATTTCAGGGACGCTGGGCTACTAATCGATTTAACAACAGAGAGGCTGTCAGTACAAATTATTGTTTTCGTATTGGCTTTTATCGCAATGTAACTTGCGTTCAATATAGCCAATGTTTCAGCTGTGAAGATAGATGTGTACTCCGGAAGAATTTTAGTCTGAATAATATTGTAATTCTGGTCAACAATAGCATAGGAAGTTATACCGCTAACGTTTTTTGAACCGTCTGTAAACACAAAGTTCCATCCTTCATCTTTTAAAGTTTCTTGTTTTTCCAGGAAGTGTGTCAAAAAAATATTATTAGGTGTATTTGTTTTACAAAACCTAGAGAGAGATGTATCGCAGCTCCCATCCTCAATAAACCAGGGGGGATTGTTTGGACAAAATTTTTTTGACAAATAGCCTAAGCTAAGGCTGTTAGCTGATTGGAGTGATAGATTTATAGATGATTTGTACCTGTAAGTTATTTTTGCAGTGAATTGTTTCCTTGTATCATAATCGATAATTGAGTTATTTGGAAACATTAACTTTGCAATGAGCCTTAACTTGCATTCGTAGATACGGTCTTCAATGGATGGTAATCCAGATTCTGCAAATAGATTCTTCAACGGTGTTGTGCGAAATGCAAAAATACTAGACCTAACAGCGCGGTGATACGGAGGCTTTATAATGTTAAGATTTGATTTTGGCGAGTTACCAATTAGAAAAAGTCCGTAGTCAATTTTGCTGAGCATCAATGTTCTCGTCAGATAAGTTAACGTGTTGATATGTATGAAGCTTTTCTTACTAGAAAGATATCCTATTATGTTAGCTTTTTGTGTTAGAGATTTTTTTCAATGCTAAGAGTTGTTCTCTCCAGGAATAATTTTTTGTAAAATATATGCCTAAAATTTTTAATTTTTCAGCATTGGTAATAACTGAATTACTAATGTTCAAATTATGGCAGGCATAATCACATAACCGCTTCCTGCACATGTGTAGTTTCCTTGTTTTGTCTGTGGAGTTTTTAGCACCATATTCCATACACCAAGAGTTGATATTATTTAATACATCCTGCAAAAGACTGTTTGCCTCAAAATTGCAGTTCTTTTTTGAAAATATATACAGATCGTCGGCATAAATGCAATAATCGAGGAGAGCGAACTCCGTAATTATTTTATGAATTTGACTAAATGCAATGGAGAATAGGACTACTGATAGCGGTGAGCCTTGTGGAATTCCGTTATAAAGATGATGAATTGACGAGAATACACCGTTGACTCTAACACGGAACTTACGGTCTTTCAGATATGATTTAATGTAGTTAAAGATCTTTGGGCCAACTTTCCATTCTTCAAGAACATTCAGGACAGTGTGTGCACCGATTCTGTCAAAAGCTTTCTCAAAGTCGACTGATAAGTCGATGTGTAGCAAGGCATCCGAACAGCCACGGCCTTTCCTAAATGCAATCTGGTTTGGAGAAATAAGGCGTTTTTTCTCAATATACCATGACAGGCGGTTTGCGACAACTTTTTCGAGTAATTTGCTAATACATGGTAACAACGAAGTCGGACTGTATTCCTTTATTTTAAGTGAATTATTCTGGCTATTTTTTGGGATTGGGATGATTGAAGCAGTCTTCCAATCAATTGGAATAATTCCACTGCTAAGTATTTTATTATACAGGTTAAGTAGACGACTTTTCGATTGGCAACTGGTGTTTTTGATTATTTTATATGAAATACGATCGAATCCTGGTGTACAGCCTTTCAATTTAGATAAGCAGAAAAGAAGTTCAGTGTAAGTAATGTCTCTTTCATTGTGGGCGGCACTTGCGGTGATTTTAAAATTGCCATAAGTTTTTTTTGGTTTGGTTTTAGAAATGTCAAACGATTTTGTAAAATTTATATTAGCGGAGTATTCAGACCATTGTTTAGCAAAAGCATTGGCGATAGAAGAAGAATCAGTAACTATTTGGTCAGCATTTTCAATACCAAGTAAATTCTTATCAGAAAAATTGTTTGATAGGCGATGGATTTTATTCCAAATTCAACCGATTGAGGAATTTCTATTAATAGTCGAAGAAAAACTTTTGAAACTGTTCCTCTTATGTTCTTTAATTTCCCTTCGATATTTGGTTTTCCTTTTTGTAATTAATTAGGTTTGCAGTTGTTGGTGATTTCTTGAATTGCTTCCAGCGAGACATCTTATTATTTCGCTGTAATGTCAACTGGTTACTCTACCAAATTACCCTTCTCCTTATCAACAACAAGGTCTTTTCTGTAGCTCTATGTCAACAACTTCTGAACACTTCGACCAATCAGCACGATCAATCAAAAATTTCGGAATATAGCTAGAATTTTCTGATCCGGTTAGAGTAAAATTAATCAGGATTGGAAAATTTCGTCTAGGATATTCCATGAACAAGTATTGAGAAGAGATGCTGAACAAAAAGAAATATCAACATGGGTGAGAGTGCAATGTGTTGAAAGATGTGTAGGTCGACCATCATTCAGTATGTATATATCTGATGCGAAAAACGCATTTTCAAGTAGCTGTCCCCTATGGTTGGTAGAAGATGATCCCCATGAAACATTCCAAGAATTGAAGTCTCCTATTACCAGCTTTGCGGTTCTGACACTGTCGAAAATATTTGTAAGTTCTTGTGCAGAAAAGGTCTGAGAAGGTGGAATGTAAACTGATATAATTGTGAATGTGATTTTCAGATGTATTTCGATAATGACTGTTTGTATCGTTGAACTAATTTTAATATGTTTATGTGGAACGTTGTTCCTAATTAGTACACATATACCTTGTTTGGAGATAATGTTGGATGATAGGTTGTGGAAGTAGGCTGTGTAACCTTTTGGGGGAATTGGATGAAAATTATTTTTGCAGTGTGTTTCTTGTAAAGAAATTAAAGCAGGTTTGTGCTCATTAACCAGAAGCTGGAGTTCACTGAAATTGTTGAAATATCCTGAAGTTAGGCATTTTGATTTGATTTTTCGTAACGAATTGTAAACCGAAGTTTACAATTGAAAGAAAAGAGCACGGTGATAAGATTTATATATTCTAGCTGTCTGAATTAGAGTCCATAGTTGACAGTGATATATAGTATTCATTATAAGAGATTAACTTTTGGGTCAAAAGACCAAGAGGAGAGAATCTGGTTGAAGTATCTTGTTGCGAAGAGTCTTCGCAGTCAATGCTTGGATTAGATATTACGCTTTTTTTGGGTTTTTTAAGTTTCTTTAATTTTTTATTTCCTATTATACTTTTTCCTACTGATAGGGTTGGATTTAAATCCTGGCTAGGTTTTGTACATTCTGGTGATGAAAAAACATTTGTTGGTTGTTGCGGGTTATTTTGGTTAATTTCCTTTTCAACTGAAATGGAACTAAGTGATGATTCACGACGAAGTGCTTTTCTGTTTTCACTATTGTTGTTGGGTGATGATGCTGGTCTTTTCTGTGTGAACTTTGCTGGATGTTTTGAGACTCCGAGTTGTCAGCCAGGGCTCTGGAATATGAAAAGTTCTCCTTTTGTTGATTTGAAATTGGGTTAAACTCTTCGTATTTGCGTTTTGCCACTGCATAGGAGCATTTATTAATTGTTTTTATTTTAATGATTTCCTTTTGCTGGATGAATTTTGGACAGTTCTTATCAGAAGCAGGATGTTCTTCATTGCAATTGACACATTCAAGTCTTGAACAATCGGTTGGAGAGTGAGGTGGCAGATTGCAAAATACGCACGTTTCAGGATTATTGCATTTGTTTTTTGTATGGCCGAGCCGTTGACATTTTTGGCAACGCATAGGATTTGGGAAATATGTTTTAACTTTAACTTTGTACCAGGCCACGTCGATAACTTTAGGTGAATTATAGAGGTTAAATGTCAGGACCATAGAACCTGAATAATTCAGGGTTTTGGGACTGTTTTCAATATTGGTAGCATTTTCATTTTCATTGCTATTATCTTTCTTGTTAGAGGTAAATTTGTAAACAGAGACCACATCTTGGGCATGAAGTTCCCTTACTATTTTCTTTTCTGAAACATCGATGAGACACGGTGCGTAAATAGCTCCTTTACCAAAGTTAAGACTCTCATGTAATTTAACATTTATAGGACACAGGTTTAAGAGTGTTTTGGCTTTTAAAAATTTATCGGCTATAGCCTGATTACGGACAAGAAGCAAGATATTGCCATCCCTGAGTTGACTAATCGAATCAATTAAAGTATAAATTGAATATAAGCCTTTGTGTATAACGAAAGGACTTAGTTTTTTTAGCTCGTTGTTTTCTGATGAAACCACTAAATATTTAGGTTCACTTAAGACATTGGATTTTGGTTTAGAAAGAACCGGGAAACTTCCATTCAAATGTTCATCAATAAAGTCCCGAGCACAGCAAACCTATTTGATTGTTTATCAGGCGGCTTAGGAGCCATTTTGCCTTACAATTATTCCGCTATTGAGTTGTTTTTTTTTTTTTCAAAGACCTAATTAAACTTGAAATTTAAACGAAGATGAAGCAAAAGAAAATAAACAAAGATCGTTAAACCGTTATACACGTTTCAGTATACTAGCGCTCTCTAATACACACGTCCGTTCAAAACGAATAATAGTCGATGACTGATGTACATATGTTAAAAATTTGTTTTCATTTCAAATATTTTTTGAACTTATGTAAGTTGTTGTTGTTGATTGTATTTTTGTATGTTAAAATTTTTTCATTCAATTCAAATTTTGTATTGAATTTACACACAAAACAACAAATTTTTCTGAAGAAGTAAAAGGAAGACGAAATATTGAAAAATACATTAAACATTTTTAAAAAACAGAAAGATCGTTGAGCTGAACGAATTATTTGCAAATACTTTTTTCTTATTTTAAAACAAAAAGTTTCAATTTAATTTTGTGCCACCAAAGTTTAAAAAACGCACCGAAAATTAAAAGAAAGCGCACCCCGCACCGCCTAAAGAATTTTTCGTACAAATAATTTTAAAAAGGACCAAAAACAGTGCGAAACGCAGTGCGCTGATGTTTAAATATATAACCTTATATTAAATTATCTTTTAAAACCTAATGAGAGCTGAAAATATTACGTTACGTTTTAGACTTTAAACCACTTTTGCGGATACTTCAATTGAAAATTAAATAATGACTCACAAATTTCTTCATTACGCAGTACTTAAATAATTCACAGCCTTATTTACACCTAACACCGCTGTGTATTTACTAATAGGCTGCAAGAATACATTCATTTGTTTGTATGCACACTGAAAATACAATATTCATTCAAATATCGAATACTTTAAAAGAGATTAACAAAGTAAAACGAGAAAAAACAGAAAAGAGAATGAATTGCGTTTTATAGTTGGGCGTAATAAATAGATTCTGTCGTATACTCTTTCTAATTCAAATATATAGTAAATAAGAGATATTTGTAAGAGCACAAGCGCGAAAATACAATATAACTGTTTGATCGAGTGCAAGAAATGTCGAATGAATGAATGAATAAAACGATTATATCTCGAATGCACATTAAATTCGTTATACTACAAAGAAAAACATTTTATACTACAAAGAAAAACATTTTGTTAAGACGTAATTTGCTTTTAAGAAATGTGCGCAATAAGGTATGAAAATTTTAAATTTAAAACAACTTTGATGGTATGTTATTGTATATATTTACGTACATAAATACATACATGCTTGCATACATACATTCATACGTACATTCATACATACATACACATACATACATACATACACATACATATATACATACACGCATACATACATACATACATACATGGTGGCGTGGGTGCGAGCATTCAAGGTAAAGCGCTGGCTTCCCATCGGGTGTAGCCAGTTAGCGATCCTTGTCCCTGCTCAAACCAAGTTGTCACACGGCCTTCTCGTGGCGCTACTGAATAGTTCTTAAAAGTTGAGAATGAACTGTGTGACAGCGATAATGGATTGGATGACGACCTGACGCAGACGATTATGGGCTGGGAGCTGACGTATTCCGTGACCTGATTAAGCACGAGTGACATCGTGCTGAAATGGCTCACGGGCTAATGCGGAAGCTACCTCCGTCCCGGTAACACCCTGGCAGGGGCTTAAAGTATGATCAAAGTTTGTAGCCAATAGTTTTTGGCTGTGCAGGGTTAGTTGAGATGACTCCTAATCAGCTCCCGACCTGGCTCTGTACACAAGTCTCATAAGGCCTTGTGTCAACCCTCGCGGGGAACTCACTGCTTGCATAGCCACCCTCGGGGTCACTACAAGGGTAACTGCACATTCACTCAACAAAAAGTGAACTAAATTTTAATAAAATTAACTTAACCCGGAAAATGCGGGAATGTTTTGGACAAAGAAAAAACTTTTTATTGAGTGTGCGGCAAACGGAGACTACAGCTTTAAGCGGGGACCCAACTGAAAAAATGAATAAAAATAATAATAATAATAATGAGAGTATAAATGAGTTGAGCATGGGTGAAATTGTAAACCCTTTTGCTAAGAAATCGGTGATAACCAGATCACCTCCTACAGCGGTGAGTAGAACCGTTCCGGTGCCAGGCACCGTTGAAAATAGTGAAAATGGACAAAATAACGTCCAGAGGCTAGGACGTGCATAAGGAAATAGTGACAAGGCTCAATCCTGTGATGGGCGGAACTCCAAAGCGTAGAAGGGAGGACTTAAGCCCAAAAGGTAACAGAGCTAAAAAGAATAGGGGAACAACCCCTAATAAAGTAGTCAGGGTAGGTGGACACACTATACCCAAGGCTATAAACTTAAACTTGACTGGCAAACCGGATCTAAGTGCTAAAGATCCTGGCTGGGTTAAGGTTGGCCCAAGGGCTAAAACAAAGAAAGCGTCCGTTAAACCAGATGCTATAGTGATTAAAACCTGTGGAGATACTTCCTATGCGGATATTCTCAGACAGGTGAAGAGGGACCCTAAGCTAAACAACCTGGGTCAAAATGTGAAGAGCATTAGGAAGACAGGGAAGGGTGAACTGTTGTTTGAGCTGAATAGACCCGCGCACCAGAATACGGGCGAATTTAGGTCGGCTATAGAAGAGGTGCTAGGTGATGCTGCTAAGGTTAGATCACTATCTCATGAGGTCAGGCTTGAGATTAGGGATATAGACGAAGTAACCTCTAAGGAGGATATTTATGAAGCTCTCGTCAAAATATCTGACGAATTTAAAGCTTTGCACCCTACAGCAGTTAAGTCGCTAAGGAGAGCATACGGTGGGACACAGACCGCCACAATTGGCGTGAGTGCACTGATAGCTCGCCGCCTTATAGAGATGGCAAAGATACGTATTGGCTGGGTGGTTTGCCGAATACGCGAAAAGGTAGCACGAAAAAGATGCTTTAAATGTCTGGATTATGGACACGTAGCAGGGAACTGTAAGGGGCAAGACCTTTCAGGGAATTGCCTACGGTGTGGCAAAGCGGGCCACAAAATTGGAACCTGTTCCAATAAACCATCCTGCTTGCTCTGCAAGAAGGGAGCAGACACCGCTAGTGAACATGTCACCGGAGGTGCAGTTTGCCCGTTTTATAAAAGAGCTCTACAGAAACTTAGGGAGTAGAGTAGAACCTAAGTCACCAAAATGCGTATATTACAGTTAAATCTCAACCATTGCCAGGCAGCCCAGGAGCTTCTTAAGCAAAGCGTTCGAGATATAAGTGTAGATGTCGCTATTCTAAGTGAGCCATATCGGACCATGGCATCTGTAAACTGGGTTTCCGATAACACGGGTACATCGGCAATATGGAACACCAGCACGCTAACCATACGCGACAGAATAACAACGCAATGTGGATATGCTCGAGCGGTTATATCTGGCATCACTATTTACAGATGTTATATACCCCCTAGGTATTCTATAGAAGACTTTCGGGTAATAGTTGACAGTATTGTAACGGATGCAGTTGGAAGAGCCCCCGTAATAATAGCAGGTGATTTCAATGCGTGGGCTGTTGAATGGGGCTGTCCCTCAGCAAACGCAAGAGGAAGAATACTCTTGGAAGCCTTTTCTGTACTGGGTGTTGTACTCATCAATAATGGAGTTGAACACACCTTCAGAAGGGGTGATGCTGGCTCAGTAATTGACATTACATTTGTCAGTGCCAGTATCGCAACCCAAGTGAACTGGAGAATATCTGACATCTATACACATAGCGATCATAACGCTATAATAATAGATGTGCAAGACGCACAGCCCCGTGCTATTGTACAAGCACGTGTCTTGACAGGATGGAAGGTAAATACCTTTGATAAGGATAGCTTCGCAGCCTGCATGGAGAACATGGAAATGGCTGGTTCAGCAGAAGACATGGCAGTGTAATTAGTGCGCAATATCACTAGTGCCTGCAATGTAGCTATGATAAGGCGAAAATGATCGCCAAATAAGCCTCCAGTGTATTGGTGGAATGATGAAATTGCTACCTTGCGTTCAGAGTGTATTAGCGCCCGAAGGCGGTATACACGAACGAGTGGTCGGTTAGAGAATAACATGCAGCACCAGTTGTATAGGGATAAAAGAAAGGCATTGAAGATTGCAATTCGTAGGAGCAAGCGTAGGTGTTTCCTGGATGCTTGTGATGAAATAGATAGTAATCCTTGGGGCTTAGCATATAAGCTAGTAACCAGGAAACTTAAATGTGTTGGCCCATCACCGCCAAGAGATATCCTCAACGGAATTGTAGACCATATTTTTCCTCAACAGGAAGTTCCGACATGGCAACACAGCTATCCAGCTGAATTATTCGACATTCCTCCGGTTACGGTCGTCGAGATAGAAGGTACTGTCTCAAAATTCAAAGACAAGAAGGCACCAGGCCTTTTGTGGTTATATATATAATTGCATCCCAAATATGGTACTGAAGGAGGCTGTTAAACTCCATCCTGATTATTTACTGAAAGTAATAAGCGCATGCTTGATTCAGGGAACTTTTCCAACAATTTGGAAGAGGCAGAAATTGGTGTTATTACCTAAGGATAACAAGCCGCTAGACGACCCTTCCTCCTATCGTCCGCTCTGTATTATAGATACAAATGGAAAACTTCTGGAGAGTATAATCTGCAGAAGATTGGAAGATTGTGTACAAGCTAACCTAGGTTTATCAGATAACCAATTTGGCTTCAGGAAAGCAAAGTCAGCGGTGGACGCTATCAAAGTTGTAGTAGAAACCGCTCCTCAAGCTATCCAAGGGAAGAGGTAGAGGAATGGAACAAAAGGGTATTGTGTGGTTATAGCCCTAGATGTAAAAAACTCCTTCAATATGGCAAACTGGGAGCATATAGTTAATGCTTTGGTCCGTATAGACATCCCAGGGTATCTACTAGCAATTGTACGGGACTATTTCCGGGATAGAGAGCTAGTTTATGATACCGATAAAGATACTAAGAGGCGCAAGATCATTGGTGGGGTGCCTCAAGGTTCAATTCTTGGCCCACTATTGTGGAACGTCATGTACGACGGAGTATTAAGATTGGATCTACCGGAAAAGGTGAAAATAGTTGGATTCGCAGACGACATAGCGTTAGTGTGTGAAGGGAAAGAGTTACTAGAGGTGGAAACCATTGCAAACGCCAGTATTCAGATCGTAAGATCTTGGCTAAGATCAATCGGTCTAACTCTAGCTGACCATAAAACGGAAGCGGTTCTTATTAGTAGTAGGAAAATTAGGGAAACTGTCAGGCTAAATATTGGCACGTGTAGCATAAAATCCAAGAAATGTTTAAAATACCTTGGGGTCATGATTGACACTCGTCTGTCTTTTCAAGAGCACTTGAAGTACATAGGCAGTAAAGCATCAAAAACATGCACAGCGCTATGCCGGATCATGCCGAATACAAGAGGTCCAAAATATCTGCAGAGGAGATTACTCTCTAGTGTAGTAAGAAGCATTATCTTATATGCATCGCCTATATGGTCAGGCTCGCTTAGATATCCTACTTATGTGAACCTGATATCTCCTGTGTATAGGCTGATCGCCTTGCGTGTATGTAGCGCATTCCGAACTGTATCGGACCTGGCCGCTTTTGTCATTGCCGGCATGATACCGATCGAGCTAGAGGCCGCTTCGGACAGCTCGGTTGGGTTGAGAGAATCGTGTCTGCGAAAATGGCAAGAAAGATGGGCGACAGCTGACAAGGGAAGATGGACCTACTTACTGATACCAGACATCAGAGCATGGCTATCAAGAAAGCATGGCGATTTGAACTTCTATATTACACACTTTCTAACTGGGCATGGTTGTTTTAGGTCGTACTTGTACCGTTTTGGACATGACAGTACTCCGTTCTGTCCGAGTTGTGATGGTAATGTCTTGGAAGATGCTGAGCATGTGTTCTTCATCTGTCCACGGTTTAATAGTGATAGGGAATATATAGAAACAGTCCTAGGACGTAGCATCAGTCCGAGCAGTATCGTTCCAATCATGTTGGAATCTTTGTGCAACTAGACGTACGTCTGTAGCTTTGTAAAATTGGTTTTGTTGGAACTTCGTAGGTTAGAACAGATTCGCAGCAGAATCAATGTAGTTTAGTTTAGATGTAGGGTGTATCACCTTTCACACCCCGAGACGTAAAGCCTTGCGGCAGTCCCTCGGGGAGCATCTGGGTCAGTGCGAAGGGGTGTTTTTTAGCGTGTTAAAGTCTCGCACTACTGGCAACCACCATCACTGCCAGTGCCTTTCGATGCTTTTTCACCCCACGAATAAAAAAAAAAAAAAAAAAAAAAAAAAAAAAAAAAAAAAAACATACATACATACATACATACGTAAGTATAAATGCATACATATTTATTTATTTTATTATATATATTTTTACATGTCTCATAGAAATATGTATACATATATAGATACATATGTATAAATACAATCGAATACTACTTCGATTCATTCGAATGGTGATATATTTGAAAGTGTTTCTTCTTGTTTTCGTTTTCTTTGAATGTGATTGTATATATTTCTTCGCGAGTCGAGTTATTATCATTATTCGTTCGGCTTGTGTATTCATTTATTTGTTTTTATTAAAATAGAATATGAGTCACTTTGTATTCCGTGGTGTGTGATACGAAGCTTTACTCATTCAAAAAGCAAACGAATATATTCAAATGCCGTTTCAGCGTAATAATGCAGACGTTTAGTATTTACTCACTAAACTTGCCTACTATTCTGACTTATAATAACTGTCTTACATAAAGTTGAAAATTGAACCGACTCGTTGCCGCAGACCTGTCTGCTATTTATACTTCTTTATCGCCTTCTACAATTATCATGAAGTCTGGCTTCGATAGAGAACGCACGTGTTTGTTTTTGGTCGGAGAGTTAAAAAATAAAACCAGAATAAGTAGAAAACTGAAATTAGTGGAAAGCGTGATTTTATACAAAAGAAAAACTTTGTGACATTTTTTTTAAATACATTTAAAGTGCAAATAAACTAAAAAAACGAAAAAAGCTGCATGAGCGTTCCTAGCAGATGTAATTCTGAGATAGAGCTTTGCTTTGCTAGAAAAAATCTTTGGATTTCTGAGGAGGAGTCTTTGAAAAAATCATTGGACAATCTACTGTCGCTAAAAGGAAGAAACCGCTCGCGTTCGTGTTCGCCACATATAGTTGTTACAACAAAACCATCTTCCAGTTTAATTGTTGCAGATAAGCCGAAAACACAAGTAGGTAGATGGACAGGTATGTAACCGTGGTTAAACGTCAGCGAAGCCCCAAATTTGCTCAAATATCATCACATTCGAAAATTTTTAAAGATGATAATAGGACTACGGCAACGGATAGTAATAGATTGGCTATCCTTCAAACTGCTGACCCAACTACATAAAAAAAAAACATTTCCTCTTTCGAGAATATGTATACAACATCAAGTTTGTCTTACTTTGTGCCTATGATATGGTACATTGTCCACCTTATTACTTATTTATTTTCACAGCATTTAAAACGTTTTCGTCTTTCCGTGTTGTTATTGATAAATTCAAGGCTAACATCCACAAAGACTACTTCATCTTACCTCCTATTCATAATATAATTTTCTAATTCCAATACAATGCATTGCATATGTAGGTATTATTTCCTGAGCACTAGTCCAAGATAAAATATAAATAAATAAAACACTTACACTTATGGAACGTTCATCGACCAATCGTTGATAACGCTTTTTACGTCGCATTTCAACTTTTCGATTGATGTATGCCTTAAGTTGAGCAGCATCCATGCCAATTAGAGCATCATCGTCATCATCGCTAGTATCTTCACCGGCCGTTGAAGTGAGTTCACTTTCCGATTCCTCTTCTTTGACTTCCAGCTCGCATTGCTGTAATTGGGCTGGCGACGGCGGTTCCCATTGTGATATCCGATGTTTAATGTGATAAAAGTAAATTTTCCCTTGTGATGTAATAGCATATTTCCACTGCGGCGGTAAAGTGCTACATATTGCTGGCAGTTGGTAGTCATTAGGATCGGTAGATTTTGGTTTTACAGGAACTTGCACATGAGCATAGCTTGGGGGCGTGGTTATAGGTTTGCGTTCTGTGGAAAACCATTGACCTGTAGCTGGATTGACGCAGAAGGGCATATCTTGCGCACGAGTTTTTTTAGGATCCAAACCAAAAAACCTACATTTAGTTTCGAATTCTCGACGTTCTTCAGCTAGACGTTTTTCAGCCTCATCTCTGGCCACTTTAGCGGCAAACAACTCGCGTCTTTGAGCTTTTGAGAGATTCTTCAAATTTTCTGGTGCGGTGCTGGCAGACTTATGAAGGATACCGCTACTGGGCTTAGTAAAGCGGTTTGACGAGTTTCCACTATTGTTGGCTGTATTTAAGCCGCGACCAAATCGATCTCTGCGATAGCGATCGGTAGCTGTTGTATTCTCTTGTGTTTCGGCACTAGCGGCGTATTGTCTATCAGCTTCACGTTCATGCTCTTTCATTTGTTCTATTCTTTCTTTTTTGGGTATACGGAAAATTTCCGGCAAACCCTCCCAAGCAGTATTAAGCTTTAAAGCTAATTTTTGCAGCTCATGTAGTTCTGAACTTTCCTCAAAGGGAGTAGAGCCTTGCACAGGTACATCTTGGGAGTTGCTGTTGCTACTAGATGAATCTTCGTTTGGTGATAAATTGCTGTGCGGACCACTCCAGGTACGCACAACTTGCATTACTTTACTATCGGTTAGTACGGTTTTGTTTGCTATTGGCAAAGTTTGTAAAGTTTGCAAAAGTGATAGACGTATTTGCATATTACCGGCATCTTCACTCATCCATCCGTGTAATAAACGCAAGCCATGATAGTCTAAAAATAAGCGCCTGCAGGGAAAATCGCCATTGCGCAGTATTTCCAGTAAATTCAAACGAGTTTGTACTAACTTGGCCCTTACCATTAAACGTGATAACCGTAAAGTATCAGACTGATTTTTAAGACCACATTCCTTTAAAAATTGAACTTCATCTTCAATGTCTGGATCTTCCAAGAATCTCAATTTTTTAGCAAGTTCTGAAGATGATTCCTTAGATTTGTTTTTACGTTGTAATTTTTGTTCACGTTTACTCTGCTTCTGTTTGGCAGCCACTTTCTCAGCCATTTTTGAAAGAAGTTTTTTGAATTTACTTTTCGAATCTTCTTCATTATCAGATTTATTTAAATCTTGTAATGTTTTGACGTCATCTGTCGCTGGTTGCACTTGTTTACCTTTTTCTTGCAAGAGGTGTAAGGGAGCTAATTCTACTTCAGCTTGAGCAGCAGCCATTTCCAAACGTTTCTGCACTTCTTCTGGGTCTGCAACACTGGCATCACTATCATCTTCATCATCTTGTACAAGAAGATGTGTAGTAACAGCTTCATCTTCTTCATCTTCTTCATCTTCTGTTTCATCCTCTTCGTCATCAACTTGTTCGCCTTCGTCGGAAGTAGGTTCTTGGCCAATCCAGCCGGTACAATTTGAAGACTCACAATAACAACGTTGGGCTTCTCTCCCATATCTTTGATATTGATAATTAAATGTAATTTCTTCTCCTGGCATTATGGATTTTCTACTAAAGAACCCAATTCTTAATTCACCATTAACAGTCCATTTTTGCGTTTCAGCATTAGGATCGCAAGAATGGTTGATAAACCGTGATATATTGCCTTTAATTGTAGCATCAATAATAGCATCACTTCTTAACGCCATAAAATAATAATGACGATTTTTTTCTTGTGAATACATAACACGACGTTTTTCAAACTCTTCGGTGTTAATAACTTCACCAACATATTCCATTATAAACTCACCGGGCAATATTTCTATATCAGCCATTATACCGAAACCTTTTTTCTCAGTGCGAAAGACTCTACAAGGGGAACAAAGTAATTTTTGAAAACGTTTATTAGTACAACGCTCCTTTACATTGCACTCAGAGCCGCATTCAATCATGAGCAGTCGATTGAGACAGTCCTCGCCGCAACCAAGTTCCCCTCGGTCTTCCTCATCATGTGTCAAAAAACAGTCGCAAATCATTTTTCTAGCCTCTCTGCTTATTACACGTTCGCATAAATATTCATTTTCTTTAATCACCTGGAAATTGCTGAGGCGTTCCTCCATTTCTTTAAGAAATTTTGCATTTTTTGCTTCTACTTCTGCCAAATCTGTGAGATGATCATCCAAAGTGTAGTGGCTTTTTGTTTCTACATCATCTTTTATGGAAAACCGTTCCCTATCTTTTACCAATCCTCTACCAACCAAAGCTTTTGGTGTCTTTGTTATAAGCTTAATGCGGTGAGACCTACGCACACCAGAATTTTCATCTGGCGAAGTTGGTTCTAAAGATGACGGACTTTTTGGTGGAGGAGGCGTAACACTGGGCGTATTTATTGGAGTATCAGCAGGTGTATCAAATGTATTAAAGATAATCTTAATATCATTGTCAGCCGTTTTAACAGAATCCTCCACAATTTCAGTTGCGTTAATAAGCGTTGTTTGTATAACATCATCCACAGTGTTTTCATCTAATTTGTAGTCTTTCTTTAAGAGATTTACGCCATCCGCGATAAACTTTTCAATATCTTTTAAGGGATCGGGATCTTCTTCCGCATCCACAGGTGTTATACATGCACGATTAATAGTTTCACTTTGATCTTCCTTAGGAAACAGTTCTCTTCTCTCCGAAGGCGGTGAATTGATTAACATTTTTAAACCTAAATTTAAATTTTTTGCGGGACTTAAGGTGTTATTCATGGAACAATCCACATTTTCTTCTTTGATATCTGTTAAAGCAGCTTCAAAAGCTTCTTTTAATTTTCTTTGCCGTGTCTTTTTTGCTAGTTTTTCTTCTAACAATTTATCTAATGGTGACTCGCACTCACGTTCCAAAAGTTTTACCTTTTCCTCATCTCCCTCATTTGATGTAGTAGAGCTATCTTTCTTGTTCTTCTTTTTAGAACCACTTTGGGGAGTATCTGGAAGTTGGTTTTTAGGTTTTCTACCTCTTTTAGAGAGTAGTGGTGTAGTAGTTGTATTTTTTATCGCAGTTTCTACTTTTGGTAAATTTAAGGAGTCTTCTTCATCGTTTTTAACATTTTTTGTTCCTTTTTTAATCGACGATTTTGTTTCGCTCTTGTTTAAAAATGAATCTCGTTTTTTTATTGGTTGTTTCGGAGTTCCAACTTCATCGCCTTTTTCATGGCATGACGCGGCAATGACAGGTGAACTATCTTCTGCAGTTGCGTCTTTGTGCTCACGTTTGCTGTTAAACTTTTTGGTTGGTTTATTTTCAATCTTATCGTCAACTTGTTTAAATGTGGGGGTTGGCGATTCAGTTTCTTTGGTCGTTATAGACGAAAAAGATTGTTCCTTACAGTCTGAGACATTTTCTTTTAATGAAGTTTCTAATGATTCATTGATAGTTTGTGATTCCTGTTTATTTGTATCATATACTTCCCCTGATTTTACCTCTACATCTTTTTTAATATCTTTATTTTTTGATACATCTCTTAACCCTTCGTCGGATTTTACACCAATTTCTTCTTTTTCTTTTATAAGGGTTGGCAATTCTGAAACTCGATTTTTAGGTTTACGGCCTCTTCTAGTCGGAGTGGTTTTTGTGGTCTCAGCACTAACAACATTTTCTTTCGAATCATCGCACAGTTTATTTGGTTCAATTGGTTGTTTCTCCATATCTGGTACATCGTTTACCAATACTTGATCAGCTTTGTTATCTATATTAGCGTGTAAGTCCATTTCAGCTGGTTCCGAAATTTTCTCAAAATTTTCGAAGTTTTCTTTAACTTTTTCATTTTCATCTATTACTGAAGGATTAGATATACATAATTCTTCTGGAGTTTTTTCCTCAAATTCTTTAGCAGCTAAAACGGCTTTTGAACTTTGTGCAGCAATTTCAGCAAAAGTTTCTTCTAAAGTTTTATGTGCAGAGTCATCACCACGACGACTCCGTCTTTCATAACGCCTTATTTTTTTAAGAGTCAAGGGAGACGCGGAATTCGAACGGGTTGGAGATGGTGTTACCTTTTTAATAGTCAAAGGTGAATTTGAATTAGATCGCTCAGGTGATACATTAGGTTTTTTTGTAGTACATGGAGAAACGTCATCAAAAATTATAGGAAAAGTTATTACGTCCTGCTGGTTTTTAATTGAATCTTGAGGGTTTGAAAACTCCTTCTCCTTACTATTTGTTTCAGAAGTGTTATTTAGTACATCTTCATCGTTTGTTTTATTGATATTAATAGGAGATTTATTAGCTTTTAAGGCAGCCGCAGTGTTTGATTGAACTGTACGCAAAATATCCAACAAAGTGTTTGTTTCAATGCTGACACTTTTAATTTGAGATGTTGATAGGTTGGTTGCAGCATCTTCTTGGACACCAACAGGTTCTTCTGTGTCATTGAAATGGGCATGTTTTTTCATTATTTCTGCTTCGGATGATTTTTGTGAAACTTTTACGTCTACACAACTTTCTTGTAATGTCATTTTGACATCAGCTTGGAGGTTTTGCTGGACTACTTCCTTTATGGGAGTAATTTTTTCATTGCTGTTGTCCGCTTCAGAATCTTCTGCTCCATGAAGGTTTTTAAAACGTTGTTTCCTACCGCGACGTTTAGTTACTGTGGGAAATGAAATGCAAGGTTGTTTTATACTATCTGATACTGTATTCTCTCTGCTTGTAATGGAAGCAGAATTATCTTCAATTAGGTTTTCTGTTTCGCTGGCTGTATTGATTCCTTGCAATCTTTCATCAAAAGTTTCTTCTGTAGATTGTTTAGAAAGTTCCGAATGCTTTAATAACTTTGTTTCAGTAGATATTTCCGAGAACAACTGTAATTTGCTGCTAGCTGAATCTTTTAAAGCTTGATGTAATTCAGCAGTTGAATGTTTGGCAGTCTTAAGATTAATCAAAGACTCATTTGTTACTTCAGCTGTTCTCGAGGTTAAAATACATGACGAACCTTCCGCACTGGACGTAGAGTATGCGGTTTCTTTAGGTGAATTAACTGCTCTTCTACATGTCCTCTCCGGGGACACTTTTTTAGTTTTCTTTCGATATTCTTTGGTTTTCGTTTCCGATGCTTTTGTTGAAGTCTCATTTTCTCCATCTATTGAAGTACCTGTTAGCAATTTCATAGAAGTATCGTCTTTCAGTGTTCTCTTATGTTTTATTGGTTTTTCTGTAATACGAGTTTCGCTATCTTCAGATTTTTCTAACGATGTTTCTTGTTGTTTTTCTGGCTCTCGCCGGTCGGCAAAATGTATTGGACCTTCTTTCTTTTGACATGCCTCTTTACTTGATATCTGTTCTTTAATTTTTTCCTCCCGTTTTGTATTTTCCGTGATTTTTTCTGATAAATCTCCACTTTTAGCTATCTCCTTTTCAGTTTCGGCCTGAGCATTTTTGGAATTTTTCTTCTTCATAATTTCAGATGTAGGATCTAACTCTTCACGTACGATGTTTTTACCAAATGTTTTATATTGGATGGGTTCCTTTTGCATCGTTGTATTAATAGTAAATGTTTCTATGGAACCTTTTTCAATTTTCTTAACTAAGTTTTTGTTTGCTTTATGCTTAGTTTCAGAAGCATTTTTTTTGTTTTTATCACGTACCGTTGTAGGGGAAGGTTTTTCTATTGCTTCAACGCCAGTCTCTTTTTTGATTTCAAATTTTGAGCCCAATAAAAAATCGCCTTTATTGGTTTCAAGTGAATCGTCTTGGTTTATTTTGCAGTTGGTTTCTTTTTTAGCCTTGTTTCCAGTTAAATTTTGAATGGGTGATTTAGTTTCACTATGGACCTTTTTTCCAATTTTAACCTGCAATATTTCAATTGTTTCATTACTTTTTCCCGTTTCTTTTTTAGATGAGGATGGAATTGGTAAACATAATTCTTTTTCGGAATTGAATTGTAAAGATAGTTTCTTATCTGAGTATTGTTTTGTTGACTTTTTTTCCGTAGATTCTGTTTTGTTTGGATTTTCCAACTGGCATTCTATTGCATCTGTTTCTCTTTCAGTGGATTTTATATTACTGCCTGATACAACATCTGCAATTGTGTTATGTGGAATCTTGAATTTAATTTTAGAGTCTAACACAAAACTTTTACAATCCTCATTTCCTTTTTGGTGTTCCGAAGTAGGTTGTAAAGACAACTTTTGCTGCATTTGATCTTTCTTAAACTCAAATTGTACTTCTTGTTTTATATTTAAATCCGCGGTACACGTTTCCGGTTCATTAACTAAACGTTTAGTTTTTTCGGCTTTAGAAGATCTTTTTGCATTAGTTATTTCTGTTATAGTTTGATTTATAACGTTATCTGCTGTATTCATTGTACTTGTATCATCTTTGTTGCACAATTCAATCAAATTTTCGTCTTTACTGTCTGTTGTATTATATATTACATTTTGTTTATGAATTTTTGTTTCACCTTTAATTAGCGTCTCATTTTTTTCTTCTGGACAGATAATTTCCTGATTTACTGGCGATGTTGATTTTCCATTTTCTACCTTGTTCCGTTCTTTTGATGTTGGACTTTTCGTAGCAATTTTTTTATCCTTAACAAAAATTTTCTGAGGATTTTCAATATTGTCTTTTTCAATCTGTTCACCAAGAAGGTGATCATCCTCTGCAGTTCCTCTTGCCAGCGGTTTTTCACCAGATTTCATTTTTTCGACAATTTCGATTTTTTTGTGATAAATGTTATCATCTTTATGATTCCTCAGAGATTTCCTTTTGATATTTTTTTTCGAAGCTGCCAAAATGTCTTCATTTAAAGAGTCATTTTCTCTTATGCACTTTATGTCTGAATCCATATCACTTTTTTCTGGTTTAAGTGCATCTTCTTTGATTTTCGATTCTTCAACAATTTCTAAAATTACGTTCGATGATGCGGTCTTTATGATTTCTTTTGAACAAGTTGCAAACGTTTCTGACTGATGTGTCTCCGGTGAACACTTTGTTCCAGCAACAAAGTCCAATTTTTCACCTCCCGTTGCTACACTGCGTAAACTGTCATCGGCATCCTCAGATGTGTTATCCGCGTTTAATGAATCATTCTGCTTTCTTCTAAGTCTTTTTGAACGTTTGGCATCTGATGGAGTTTTCCTTTCAGCATTTACATTACTTAATTCTTCAGAGGTTGACGTTTGTGAAGATTTATATGACCTCGTTGACGATAAAGACGATGCGTTTTCAGACTCTGAGAAACTGGGATTGTGTGAAAAAGATATGTTCTCATGTGAAGGATTTAAGAATTGTGGTAAAGCCAACTGCTCCATAATTTCACAAAATGGTCTGGCTACCACTTTCGCCTTCACTTTATTATCTTCCGAAGTTCTTGGTGAAAGCCCCAAATTTTCTATTTTTGTAACGTTTTCATTAATTTGAGTAGCTGGTAAAGTTTCTGGGCAAGATGATGTTATACTATACTTACGTTTTGTTGGAATCTCAAATTGGAGTTTTTCGATTTTTTCTTTCTCAATTTTTTGCTCATTATTTAAAATATGTTCCTCTTTACTACCAATATTGGCATTCGATATTACGAGAAATGCTTTACTTTCTTCACTATGGTCATCTGAGACAATTTCATATTTTGCAATATCTTCATTAGTCTCAGAAGCGGTTTGTTGATTATGAGTTATATTGCAATCATATTTATTCTCTTCTGTAATATCTACTTTGCCAAGAAATTCATCAATACATGTTACCAAATTTTTTTTCTGACTGCCTTTTGATTTGATCGTTTTTGTAAGCTTATCTGTTTCAAATATTGAAGGGATTGAAATATCCAAATTTTGATTCATTTGATTTGATTTTTCCACGTATTGTTGGTCTTGACATTCAGAAAGAAACATAGCCTTCTTTTCCTCTTCAATTTCATCACATTTATTTATTCCTGTTTTAAACGTTTCCACGTTTTCAACGGTCTCTATTTTATCTTTTACGTTTATATCTCTATTTGACTCTGTTTTATACAAAACAGATTTTTTTTCTAAGACTGGCGCGTCGCAAATTATATCGTCTTTGCTAGTTTGAAAACCACTAAAGCTTTCATCATTATCCGATCTTGAAATGTCTGATTGACAAGAATCATTAAAATTTTGTTTACTTATTAACGTCTGTGTTGGATTTCTATCTTGTGCTACTGTTAAAATTGATTGTTCCCTTTCCCTGGAAATATTTTTCTCTTCATTGCTGCTACTCGACTGACGAGCTAAACAAGCTTTATATTCTTTCCAGTTTTTAGCTTTTTCTGGTGTTATATTTGGAGTAGATTTTTGTTCGGATGTTTGGACCTTAATTTTAGCTGGTCTGCCTCTTTTCTTTTGTTGCACAATTGGGGAAGATTCAGAATTGGTCATCAAAATACTTTTAATTTCTGAAGTTTTATAAAGACCTTTACGTTTTGATAGATTAACCGGTGTCGGCTTATTACTTTCAATTTGCGCCACTATAAGACTAGTAGGCTGTTTAGGTTTGATCAAAGCGTGACTTAAAAATTCCTGAGAACTCGATGTCCCACAGAAACCGGAATCTTTGTTTTCATTTGATTTGCTAAGTAAAGGCGGAATGGGCAAAGGCGGTGGGGGTTTTTGTTCTTGCGATACGGAATAACGCCTAAATATGGCAGACTTTTCCAAAAACGTTTTACGCTTTGACAGTAAGTCTTCTCTTGAAGTTGATGAGGATTTAATCTCAACAACTTCTCCCGACGCAGCTTTAGATGTAGATGGTGCATTTGAGTCAATTCTTGCCTCGATTTGTATTTTATGAGTCTTACGGTTCTTGTTTAGTAAATCACGTACATCAAATTTAATTATTTTCTTCCGTGAGCTACGTCTGCATTCAGAAACTGGTGCAGAACTTGTAGACTCCAGTTCTTCCAGTGAAGGAGATATAGCAACTGCAGAATTTTCAAGGATTTCATTATGTGAAGGTGATTTTTCGAAGGTATTTGGATTTTTTGCCGTACGACCACCTCGCTTACGTTGACTTACATTCAAGCTCATGTCTTAATATTTAACACACACACACCATCTATTTAACATGCACTTTAGGACAGTAGTGATTTCTTAAATCGTTTTTAAAATAATTTCTGATATTATAAAACTTTTTTTCATAATTCCATTCACAAATTCTATCAATTTTAACTCTGCGATTTAATTATATGCACATCACTTAAGCGTGTATAAATCATTCAACGAAAATAACATCATAACAGCTGTTATATCTTATAAAGATTTTGTATACGTGGTGAGTTTACGAAGGTAAGCTACAAAACCAAGGTGCATTTACATCTACAAGGTGGCAGCGCTATGGCATGTGACAAATTTTTGCTACTGGCAATATAGTAAGTTATTTACGTCAAATGTATTATTTACATTTTTGAAAGTGAACTTAGTGATTTATTCTGAATTACACATATAAAAATTATTAAAGCAGCAGTTCATGATACGTCTTGACCCGAGTTCAAATCTCAGTGGGTGCTGATGAGTAGTGTGGCGACTACGAAACAGCTAGTTGTCCCCCAGCTAAAGATTTGATTATTATTTTTCTTGTATTCTCCAATCAAAAATCATTGAGCACAGCAAATTTGTATTTATTTCTTATTTTTGCAGCTAAAGATCGTTTTTTATTTTTTATAAAAAATTCAACAGTATTTATTTTCAATATTTCGATAACAGTTTCTTATCATCGTCAGAAAAATTAATATGTTATTAAAAAATTTTTCAATTTGAAAAATTATTATCAAAAACCTCCCATATACAAAAAATCTATACACCAAGAAAAAATATTAATTCATACACAAAGAAAAATTCTTATCAATATTATCAAATTGAAAAATTTTAAATTGAAAACTTAAAAAATATCTGTTTAATTTAAATTTTTTGTTATTAAAAAATTCAAAAGATAAAATAATATTAATAACAAACATAAAAAATAATATAAAAACCAAAATACCCTAATTCTGCATTCTTGATAACATAAAAACCAAAATAACCTAATTCTGCAACCAGCACATGTTCTGCAACATGTTGTTTCTCAACTAGCAAAACGAATGTTGTTTAGAGAATAACATGGAAATATTATTAACATAATTAAAAACATTTATCCTAACATTCATTCTTAAACAATTCAAATCTAAAACTTCTTGTTAACTAAATATCTATAACTCTGTGCTAATTTTTCTGTGTCTACCTTGAAGTTAATTCGCTGTTGGTGTGTTTATAATCTCTAACATTTCTAACATGTAACGCTTCTTATAATTATTTTCTTTTCTTAAAGAAACATTTTCAAAATTTTGAAAATGTTTGAATAAAAAAAAATGGTTCTTGACCCGAGTTCAAATCCCAGTGGGTGGTGATGAGTAGTGCAGCGACTACGAAACAGCTAGTTGTCCCCCAGCGAAATTATTGATCACAGCAAATTTGTATTGTAAAAAAATCCTTCTTAAGAAAAAACTTAAGAAAGGAAAAAAACTTGAACTTGTACAAATGTACAAACCAAAAGTTTCGTTTGTAAAACCAAATTACAAAAAGGAAATTGAACTTTAATTTGTGTTCCCAAGAAAATGTTAAATTAATACCAAAATTAATTTCGTTCCGATTTAATGTTAATTTAATACCAAAATTAATTTCTTTGCAGCTCCAATAATTGTTATCAGTTTGCAAAAGGCCATAACTAAAATAGTTCTAGATCAGAAGGTGAAAATATACATACATACATACATACATACATACATACATACATACATACATACATACATATATCTGTGGTTGCGGCTTTGGCGCGAAAATAAAAATTTCCGTATTGCTTCCAGTGAAGTGGGGGGAATTGGAGATTTTGGAAATTAAAAAAAAAACGCGAAACTGCTTCGCTAACCGGTTTGGAACGGGTTTTTCATACTCGACGCGCCTTTTTGCTGTGAAACGTATATCTCAACTATTAACAGTCATTCAATTTAATGCGAAAATTTAAGTTGCAATATTGCTTTTGAAGGGGTGAAAGGATTTTGATGATTACCAAATCCGATTTTGGGAATTCCCAAAAAACTCGGGGACGCTAACCGGTTCGAAAGAGCTTTTTTATATTCGGTGCGCGCTCTTGCCATAAAACGGCAAAAAATCGGAACCGCTTCGATAACCGGTATGATACCAGTCTTTCATATTCTACGCTCGTTTTTGCATTGGAACGAGTATCTGAATTATGAACGGTCATTCGCCTTATAGCGCATTTACACCAACTCAAAATCTAGTAGATTTGACTTGAAATCTACAACGAAATCTATATCGTTTACACCACCCTTTTTTGACATCTAGCAAGATTTCATTTGCTCAAAAATAATTTATGCATGCGGGTTTGACAATACAATATTATCAGAGACTGAATACACCAGCATTAAAGTGTATATTTTTTGTACTCAGAGACTGCATACACCACATTATAGTGCAATTTTTGTTGCAGCGTAGTATTTTTAAGTACTTTTTGCAAGAAATCACAGTTGCATCGCTTAGTACTGAGTAGATTGCAGGAGATTTCGGCGAAATCTACTCATGAAGTAGATTTCATTTTGTATGGGAAATCTTCTCAAAATCTACTAGATTTGGCTTGAAATCTCGAATGAGCAGATTTCGCTTTGGTGTAAATAGGCTATTAGTGCGAAAATTGAAGTTGCCGTATTGTTTTCAGAGAAGTGGAGTGATTTTGGTGATTCCTAATGGCGATTTTGACAATTACAAAAAAAAAAAAGAAAAAAAAAAAATACTGGGAACACCTTTTCTTGCCGGATCGGATCCATTTTTTCATATTCGGTATGCGTTTGCCGTGAAAAATTAGGTGGCATTTGCGGTAAGTAAAATGATTTTTATCTGATAGTTATTAAGATCACCAGGGTATGTATTCCAATCGATTGACTTACATGATCGGAATTCGCCATTAATTAAGTTTAGATTTTTAACTTTATGTCACCAGAGTTCTTATTTTTGCTACTCTTTCGCTCAACTAAACGTTATTACTGTAATTTTGAACAATTTTTGAAAAACTTGTGGTTGATTATCCCATATAAAATATCTTGGCTTTTCTGAGTAGAGCAGTGTTCTTGTAAAGGAATCACTTAGACATATTCCAAAATAGCTTGTTAGAGTTACAGATGGTTGTCGTTCTACTTACTGCACTGCGTTTGCTTCCGAGAAATTAGCACCTTGCCCTTTTTCTAAGTGTATAGCCAAATGGATTACTATAGGGCCATAGGGTAAGATATATTATCAGGCTTATTACTGCAGTAGTGTTTTGTCTTTCGTTCTGTACACACGTGTTTTTCATTGTTGTCCGTATTTTCTATACCTACATATACTTATGTTTATTATTAATTTGTAAAAAACGAAATTTTACCGGATTAGGTACAGTTTTGTATCATGCGTGTACGTGTTTTTTTTTTTTATTATTTTTTTATTGTCGTTTGTTCTTTTTCTATTTGTTATTATTAATTTCTTTTTTATGTTCCTCCTTTGTATTTTACTATCTTACGGTGTACGCGGTGTTGATCTAATTTTTGTTAGTCTGAGTAGTGTCGAAGGTATATACACTGGGCACTGATCAATTTTAACTAATTTAATTTCAACATACTAAATGCTGTGATATTGTTTGTTTTGGTCCTTCCGTGTGTTAAGTTCACAAATACTACTCCCCCTTTCCTCCTTCTGACAATCTATTTTCCTAGTTCCAGTACAATGCACTGCATATGTAGGGGTTATCCCCTGAGTACTGGTCCAAGATAAAAAAAAATATATCTTCCTATCTGATACCAATAACTGGCATGTCGCTTCCGTTCGTAAGATACTGGCAAACGTATTTAATATACATAATGGAGTTGCTGTACTCTACGCTAATTTTGTAATAAAATCATAATTTTTAAAAATATGTAGATGCAATGAACCACAATCTATGAAAACCAAAATTTTCATTAGTTTAACGATACGTACTTTTGGGTTGGTTTTCAACGGCAATGTGTAGATTAGATAGTTTGAAGGCACTTCAAACTTTGTAGTACTCGTAAGACTTGTCAAAAATTCAGATAATACGTGCAATTGGGATAGTACGAATGTAGAGCGTTACGAAAATGAGAAATAATGCGGTAAGAGATTTGACATCCCACAACACTTCATAATTTTTAGAAAAACCAGACGTTAAGAAAATTGGCTGTTTGTTTTCAAATCATATTTCTTATTTTACTTTAGGTGTGATAGTGTGAAAACAAAATGTAATGGTACGTTAGATTTCTTGACAGTCGCAACAAATATCATTAGATTCTGGTCGTGGTGGTCAAAACAATTGCAAGTGGGACCTCGTAGGGAGTTTGTATTATTGTAGTTTTGTTTAATTTCTCATTTCTAAAAACTTTTTGTTCATTTCTTTTTGCTATTCATTGTTCTTGTTAAACATGTAGAAAAAACAAAATTCCCTCCGTTACAAAAAAAAAAATTATTTTGATAAAAGAGTGTAAATTGAAGTGTTCAAAATATTTGCAACTCCCATTTCTCTTATTCTTTACTAAGTAATTAACACTAGCAAATTCTACGATAAACACATTCTTTTTAACAATTCAGTATTATATTTTTCGTTTTCTAGTAAAAAATGCAAGTTAATGATTATTTTAACGCAGTTTAAGTTTGGGTTTAATAAAGACAACATCGCTATATAAATTTTTGATTCAAATGGCTGGAAATAAATTCAGTTCGGATTTACGATCAAAAGTTTTAAATGATTCAAACAAAGGTGTAAAGAAATGTTAGAGACGGTTATAAATAGAAAAGCTTGTTTTTTGTGTTTTGGCGGATATTATTAGAGCATTTTTCTTTTAAATTCTCAACAATTTATTTATGTTGTTGGGATATAAAGTTGAATGTTTGAGAATATCTTTCAAAAATTTCCAAAGTCTACTGATGATTAGGGTAGTTCCTATGAAATGTCGACATATAGATAGCTGGGAATCATAGAAAACAAGCTATTTATAATTTTTTACTGGTATAAGTTTTAAGTGATTTTTAAAATGGTTTGTCCCAAAAAGAAATATCTAGAATATATGACATTCACAAATCAACGATTTGTCGAATAATTAAAAATAGAAACATTGATACAGTACATAAGGGTGGAAGAACTCGTGCAGCAACAACAAGAGAAGATAGGAAAATTAGGAATTTTTTTACTAAATTCCAAAAAGCTGTTCCCAGATAAGCAAAAATAGGAATTTCTGTAAACGTTAGTCTTTCGACTATGAAAAGAAGAGCCTGAGAATACGGTCTTAGAAGCTACAGGTGCACCAAAAAACCATATGTGTCAGAAAAAACCGTAAAGCTCGCCTTCAATTTGCTCCATCTCATTTAAATTGGACACCACAGCAATGGAAGAACGTGTTATGGTCTGATGAATGTAAATTTAATCTCCATGGATCAGATGGAAGGTGTAATATTAGACGACCTCGAGATGAAAAGTATAATCCACGATATACAACCACTACAGTAAAGTATGGAGGGGGCAATATCATGGTGTGGGGATGTTTCTCGGGACATGGGATAGGTCCAATCCACCGTATTACTGAAACAATGACAGCCACAATCTACAGAAACCTCTTAAGCTCAGTTATGCATCCGTATGCTGAATGGGAAATGCCACTTTCGTGGACATTCCAGTACGACAAAGATCCCAAGCATACGGCTAGGATTGTCAATACGGCTAGGATTGTCAAAACATGGTTAGAGAAACATCAAGTCAATGTTACGTCGTGACCACCGCAATCTCCCGATTGAGAACATGTGGATGATTGCAAAACGTAAGATCAGGGCAAAAGTTTTCCGAAATGGAGAAGAACTTTTCGTTGAATTGGAAAAGCAGTGGAATGCAATTCAAAAACAGTATACTGAAAAGCTTATTTCCTCAATGCTTAACAGATGTTCCGAAGTAATAAAAAACAAAGGATATGCTACAAAATATTAAAAATTTAATATTGTACTTTTAAGTTCATTTAAGAGTTGCAAATATTTTGAACACTTGAATTTCCACTTATTTTGTTAAAGCTATTATTTTTATCTTTTAAAGTTGACGAAGAAAATTTGTTGTTATTTTATTACCATAAACAAGAACTGAATTTAATAAAGAATGAAACTAAAATGCCGCTAAAGTAGTTTTGATCTAATAAATTGTAATTTAAATATTTCTTATTTTTGCAGCAAAAGATCATATAAAAGATTATAAAAAATTAAGATTATAAAAAATTTAACAGTATTTATTTTCAATATTTCGATAACAATTTGTTATCATCGTCAGGATAATTAATATGTTAATGCGATGATAACAAATTGTTATCGAAATATTGAAAATAAATACTGTTAAATATTTTATATAACATAAAACGATCTTTTGCTACAAAAATAAGAAATATTTACCAAAACAAGATCAAATAATTAAATATAATTGTAATTTAGTTTAAATACACTTTTAGTTGCAAATATTTTGACTACCATTATATATATATATATATATATATATATATATATATATATATATATATATATATATATATATATATATATATATATATATATATATATATATATATATATATATATATATATATATATATATATATATATATATATATATATATATATATATATATATATATATATATATATATATATATATATATATATATATATATATATATATATATATATATATATATATATATTATTTATATATATATATATATATATATATATATTATTTATATATATATATTTTTTATATATATATATATATTATTTTTTTTTCGTAAATTTGATATTTTTCTTTATGAATTTTTTTATTCTTCCACTAACAAACAGCTGTTCTATGGAACACTTTCCATAATAATTGGAATTTAAGTGAAGCTGTCACACTTTCATCGCATTTAAATAAGAGCAATTATTTAAGACTGATAAACTGAACCTGCATTTAAATACAACTTAAATTTAAATGAAAATTAACTAATTTTGTATTTAAATACGCAGTCAAAAACTGGGCCTTAAAATACGTAAAATTCCAAGTAAATCAACTACAATGATGTTGTTGTTTTTCTTGTATTTTTTTTTTTTTTGTGGTATTCGTTTTATTATATTGGGTGCCTCGATGGCTGATTTGGTAGAGTACTCGACCAACAGTCTCGAGGTCGCAGGTTCGATTCCTGCCTCAGACTCTGGGTGCTACTGCAGACAAGCAAAAAAGCATCGCAGTTTTTGTGTGCTAGTGTTGTAAGTTGCTTATTGTTCGCAACAAGGCGAATTCATTACCAGGTGAACTTAACAGCACAGGTGATTATTTTTTGCTTCTCGCGTTTTTTCCAATGAGACTGTCAAATTTTGTTTACAAACTCTTTCGCGCCATTTTAATCTGTAGATTTTTTTGCATGATTTAGTACAATTTCAAGAAATTTGTGTGAATTTAAAAGTGAAAAACTAATATAATCTGTGATTTTAATTACAAGCAATTATAAAAGCTTATATTTAACGTTTATATAAAATTTTTTCTCTGCTGAGCAATCTTAGGCGAATTTAGATTATGACATTCACGATATGTTTTACACAAGGCGACTTTATACAGGTGAGTGCAAGCGGAAAGGCGAATTCAGTACAATGTATTTTGTTATTGTAAAACTCATCGTGAATGTCATAATCTAAATTCGCCTAAGATTGCTCAGCAGAGAAAATATTTTATATAAACGTTAAATATAAGCTTTTATAATTGTTTGTAATTAAAATCACAGATTATATTAGTTTTTCACTTTTAAATTCTCACAAATTTCTTGAAATTGCACTAAATCATGCAAAAAAACCTTCAGATTAAAATGGCGCGAAAAAGTTTGTAAACAAAAGAAACAAAATTTGACAGTCTCATTGGAAAAAACGCGAGAAGCAAAAAATAATCACCTGTGCTGTTAAGTTCACCTGGTAATGAATTCGCCTTGGTTTTACAATAACAAAATACATAGTACTGAATTCGCCTTTCCGCTTGCATTCACCTGTATAAAGTCGCCTTGGTTCGCAAGCATGTGTATATGCGAAAGAAATATGTGTATTTGTACATTACGAGTATGAACGACTAGAAAATTCACGTCGTTCACGTCGTTTGTAGAAACTTGAAAAGACTTGAAAGTGTAATTAGCAGGCAGGTCGGCAGCAAGCAGTGAGTTTATTTTTAAACTTTCTGCAAGACAGAAAGCAAACAAATCTAGTGTGTTAATACACAGTAGAACTAAGTGTAAATAAAGTTGTGAGTTATTTATATAAGCACTGTATAACGAACAATTGTGAGTGTCATTATTTCATTTACAATTGAAGAATCCGCAAAAGCGTTTTTTTGAGGCAAAAACGTAACAATATAAACAAACTCTGAAACAAATAATTGTATCACAATTCGTTAATTTACCACCTGATATATATAGGTACATACTTGAAATATTTTCATTCATTCTGAAATATGTCTGGCATATAGAAAGATGAAAGAAAAGAATGAATTAATTCGTTTAACCTTTCTGAAAGAGAATGAAAGATTCACACACATGAATGATTTTACCCAACACTAATTTCTATTAGCTGTTTCCAGCTTAAACAAATTATTTCTTTGAAAGTTTTGCCATTGTAAAATTAAATTACTTTTCATGTTATTGTACGTTTTATAAATTTCTTCATAACGTAACTTTATCAAAAAAAAAAAAAAAAAAAAAAAAAAAAAAAAAAAAAAAAAAACATTTTTGAAATCTGTAAGGATATATTTTTTTCAACTAGCTACAAAATAAGTTAATATTTTTAACATTATTCATAAAATTAAATTTTTTTTACAATCGCTCTTTATTGTTGCTGCTGCTTCTTATATTTGTCCACTTTACGTTTCATGTTTATGTCTGTTTTTCTTATTTTTTCTATTTTTGTTGCTCACTACGTATAACGTTCATTATACACACAAAAATTACAGAAATGACTATGATGTAATAATATTAATATTAATTTATTGAATTTTTGTTGAACTTTATAATTTTTTAAATTAGAGTTTTGGTTTTTTTTTGTACGTTTGTACATCGGTTTTTAGTTCCAGTTTTTACTTTCTTAAGTTTTTTATTAAGAAAGGTTTTTTACAATACAAATTTGCTGTGATCAATAATTTTTGGGTGAAGAAGACAAAAAAAAAAATTAATCACACCTTTATCTGGGGGACAACTAATAATATTAATTTTACTTATTAACTGCATATAATGAATGAGGTTTTAGTTATATTAATACAATTATATTAATAAAAAAAAATTGTGCAACGATTATAGTTCTAAACACGGCCTACGATTCAATATTTTGTCTGCAAATTCTGCGACTTCTAAATTATTTTATAATTTTTTTTTTATACCTACGATGCAATATTATGTCTGCGAAATACTTCTACTTTTAAATTATCTGAAAAAATTTTAAATTTGTTCTCTGTAGAGATCTTAATCCATATATATATATATATATATATATATATATATATATATATATATATATATATATATATATATATATATATATATATATATATATATATATATATATATATATATATATATATATATATATATATATATATATATATATATATATATATATATATATGTATATATATATATATATATATATATATATATATATATATATATATATATATATATATATATATATATATATATATAAAATAAATTAAGCACTCATAAAAAATACATTTTAATAAGGACCTATAGCTTCTTATTGAAATTTTTCCTAAAAAGTTTTTTTAGTCTTATATCGACTAAAGATGTTATGATATGTCACAGATATCATTAAAGATATGTAGGATGGTTTATCTGCTCCACTGTGCAAAATGAAGAACAGACGGAACAACACAAACCTAATAGATAGCCAAATCAGACAGTACAATACCAAAGTATATTTAATAAACAATTTTTGGCAATTTGGCCGCGACAGCTGAGTAACGGTTCAACTGACGAGGTTACCTTACTAAGTGTACCCTGGTCATAAGTTAGAATAGTACAGGGTACACTTAATAAGGTAACCTCGTCAGTCGAACCGTTACTCATCTGGTGCGGCCAAATTTTCAAATTTGTTTGTATTCTTGTTTGTTTACATTGTTTGCTCGCGCCAAAATTATTTATTGCGAAAGAAAAGTTTTTTTTTTTTTATTAAAATCTGTGAAAAGTGGGATTAAAATCTGTAAAAAGTTTTTCATAATAATTATTTCACTAAAATTGTAATCTAATATTACTAGTTTTCTATGTTTAAAAGACATTTCTTCTACACTTTTTTCACATAAAATGCAATTAACTTTTAAGCATGTGTTGCAATTTTGTTTTCTTTTTTCCACTTTTTCTTTTATATTTCTATCACATGCTTTTGACATTTTGGGTTCATTGCAGAAACAAAATACATGCAATTTTTCTTGAAGTTGTTCTTATTGTAGCGAAGCGGCTACTTTATTAAATATACTTTGGAATAATAAGTATAGTGTTTTAATGCACAGTGGTATTAAGTGCAAATAAAGTGATGACGTATTTTAGTATATGTACCAAACAAGTGTGATTATCATTATTTCAATTGCAATTGAAGAATCCGCAAAGCGTTTTCAAAGGCAAAAACGTAACAATATTAATATTAAATAAAACGTGTGTGTAAAATACCATAAAAGCACAAAAGTGCAAAAAATCATATTTTTTCGTATAACTAAATGACAATTTTCAAAATACAGCATATGTTTCTTTTAGGCTAGAACTCTAACCTTCTGCGTTCCCGCACCTTTTTTTAAATTTTATCTCTTTTTGAGAGAAACTCATGTTTGATCTTATTTGCACCAAACTTTCCCTGAAAGTATAGAAACACATTTATATTTTTAATTTATATTACATTTGTGTTTTATTATTTATTCATTGCAAAATTTTGCTGGGAAAGTACGGAAACAAAGTAGGCGGAAATCACGGTTATAATGATGGCAGCTAACTGGTTCAGATACTATAGGGTATACAGAGAGAATATCCGTATCATATTTGTACTAATTGTAGGCGTAGGTAACCCTAGATATGTGATAGTGTGCTTAATTTAAGTCTGGGAAGGCCAATAATTATATGGTTAAGTATTTTATGTATAAGTTGTGTCATTGTGAAAAAATCCATTGTAAAGTTAATACGGAAAAAAAGGAAGCGACGAACAAATAAAGAAAATTGTAAAGAATAAGAATTATAATTTATTGTTTTCTTACAACATCAGAAGTGGACACGAATCATTATGCCTTTGGACATAAATAGTTTAAATAAATATACTGTTAAGCAGTTAAAAGATTGGCTGCGATCCATTGGTTATAAAAGTGATGGGAACAAAAACGAATTAATTTTACGTTTACTGAATGTTCCAGCGGAGTTACTTGGTGTGTTCCCTTCAAAAGAAAGTGATGCAGATAGCGACCAGGATGAAGCAGTGGACGAGTCTGAGCAGCTCAGTATTGTTGGTCATGTCACAGACTACGGCAATAAAAATGCATTGATTTACGGTCGCAAGTATGAAGAAAACACAACTACAACAAAAACCCAAATGAAGCCAGTACGGTTACAAAAAACAAGCCAGACAACAAAAAAGAACAAAACGAAAGCAACAACGAAATGATTGAAAGTCAAAATGAGCGAGCAAACGAAAAGCAAATGTACAATTGTCCAGAAAAATATAAAACAAATGAAATAGAGAGTAAAATTGTAAAAAAGAGAGTAAAATTGTAAGAGAAATAGGAAATTTATAAGAGCAAATATATAATGTTAAGTAAGAAATGTAAAGTCCGTTTTTGACCTCGATGAAAATAACATGCGCGCATTAATTTCAAACAGATTAAGAGGAAAAGCTCTCGAATGGTTTTATTCGAAACCAAATCTGATGACAGTGGCAGTTGACGAGTTTTTAAAAGAGATTAAGCAAATTTTTGGAGATCGTTCCAGTCGCCTTTCGTTGAAAAGACAATTTTAGCAACGTAAATGGCAGCGAAATGAACCCTTCCAGGAATATTATTACCATAAAAGTATTCTGGGTAACAAAATAAATATACCCGATGACGAAATGGTGGAGTATTTAATTGAAGGTATTCCAAATTACACGCTGCAGACCCAGGCAAAAAATTCAAGGTTTTAGAAGCAAGGAACAGGTGTTAGAAGCGTTTAATAAGGTATGTTTAGAAAAAACACCAATTATAAACGAGCAAATAAGCAACGCACCAGGACATGGCGGCACACAAGCAAAACAAATTCGTTGTTTCAACTGCAATTCGATGGGGCATATGGCCAATGAATGTCGCAAGCCAAAACGAGAATCAGGGGCGTGCTTTGTATGCGGCGAAATGCACCATCTTGCTGCAGCCTGTCGTAAAAGAAAGGATATGCTACCCGGCAATAAAGCTGATCAATTTCCATCCGTGCATCATATTAGCGATGGCAAGGATGATACTGAATATGTAAGACTTATTAATATAGATTTTATGAATAATTCTGTTAGATTTAATTCTTCGTTAGGAACATTATTAGATACTGGTAGCCCCATCAGCTTAGTGAAGGAACAGTTCGTGCCTAGTGTATTGATGAAAGAGAATAACATGAATTACAAATTTTTTGGTTTAAATAAAAGTCCTCTTATTGTGAAAGGGAAAGTTGATGCTTTAATTTATTTTGAAGGTAGAGCAATTAGTATTGATTTATTAGTGGTACCGAGTGGTGCAATGGGCTATCCAGTGCTTTTAGGTTAAAATTTTTTAAATGAGGCAAAATTTAGATTGAGAACGGAGTATGAAAAGGAATGTGAAAATATAATGAATATTGAGATTGAAAATGATAGTTTAGTTATGAAAGATGGATATGTATCAAATGAGTTTAGTGAAAAATTTCAGAGTATATTTGAAGATGGTTACTTGAACTGCAAACGTCCCGATAAACCTGAAATCGAATGGGAAATTAAGATTAATTTGAAAGATGAGAGGCCATTTAGCTGCTCTCCAAGAAGACTCTCATATGGTGAGAAGCAAAATGTTCAAAAAATTTTAGATGAATTATTAGAGAAGGGAATTATTAGGCCGAGTATGTCCAAATATGCCTCTTCAATCGTTTTGGTTCGGAAAAAGACTGGTGAGCTTAGACTTTGTGTTGATTATAGGGAACTGAATAAAAATACATGTAAGGATAACTTTCCATTACCACTTATTGATGATTTATTGGACAGGCTAGTGAATAAACGCTATTTTTCTTTGCTTGATTTAAAAAGCGCATTTTATCATGTAAATGTGAATGATGAGTCTGTGAAATATACCTCTTTTGTTACGCCAATGGGACAGTACAAGTTTTTGAAAATGCCGTTTGGTTTGAAAATTGCGCCACCGACTTTTCAGCGCTTTGTCAATACAGTTTTTGATGATGAGATAAGAAGAGGTAAATGGGTAATTTTTTTGGATGATATTATGGTAGCAACCGAAACAGTGGAGGAGCATTTGGAGATTCTTACAGGAGTCTTCGATAAGTTGGTGAGGAATTGTTTGGAATTGAGATTGGACAAATGTAATTTCATGAAGTCGGAGATAAGGTACCTGGGCTATATCATTTCTAAGGATGGCATTCGGCCGGATGCGAAAAATATAAAATCGATTGAGAACATAGTTTCCTCGGTTTGTGCTCATACTTTAGGAGATTCATAGAAAATTTTTCGATTGAAGCCCAGCCGCTGTATGCTCTTATTTGGAAGAATACTAAGTTCAGGTTTGGGGAAGACGAAATCAGATGTTTTGAGAGGCTGAAATCTAGACTTATTGAGGCGCCTATATTGGCTATTTATGACCATAGGGACGAGACCGAGTTACATTGTGATGCGAGCTCATTGGGCTTTGGGGCAATATTGCTACAGAGGAAAAGTGATGGTATTTTTCATCCAGTTTTTTATTTTTCGAAGCGGACGGCGGATTGTGAGTCGAAATATCACAGTTTCGAACTCGAGACTCTTGCCATTGTTTACGCCCTTAGGAGTTTAGAATTTACTTGGAGGGAATCAGATTTATGATAGTAACTGATTGCAACTCGTTAACTTTAACTTTGAATAAGAGGGAGACTAACCCTAGAATAGCCAGGTGGGCTTTAGAGCTCCAGAATTATGACTATAGCTTGGAGCGCAGGGCGGGGACGAAGATGCGGCATGTGGATGCATTGAGTGGGCTGTCGAGCATTTTGGTTCTTGAGGAGAACACTTTCGAACAAAATTTGTCAATTTGTCAGCACAAGGATACAGAAATAAGTAGGATCCGTAGCGAACTGGGGGACACTGAAAGTAAATGGTATGAAATGAGGAATGGTTTGGTTTATAGAAAAACTGCGGATAATCTATTATTTTATGTCCCTGCATCCATGCAGAGTAGTGTACTCACTAAGTATCATGACGAGATGGGTCAAATGGGGTGTGATAAGGTTATGAGCGCAATTATGACTGCATATTGGTTTCCAAAGATGAAGGAGAAAACTAGAAATCACATAGAGAATTTTTGAAATGTATTGCTTTTTCGGCGAAGACGGGGAAACATAACGGAATGATGCATAGCATTCTGAAGGGAAATGTCCCTTTTCAGACTGTTCACATAGATCATTTTGGGCCAGTTTCGCTTCGAAAGTGTAAAAAGAGGTACGTATTTTTGGTTATTGACGCGTTTACGAAGTTTGTTAAGCTATACGCGGTTTGCTCAACGGGCACGGGGGAGGTGCTTAGGTGTATGAGACAATATTTTAACTCTTATAGTCGTCCGAGAGTGATAGTTTCTGATCGTGGCAGTGCATTTACTTCGGCAATGTTCAGTGATTTTCTTAATGATAATAACATACAGCATGTGAAGATCGCAACGAGTTCACCCCAGGCGAATGGTCAGGTAGAACGGGTGAATCGAAGTTTGGTTGTAGATTTTCTTAGGGAAAAATTGGAAGAGATTGATTTTTGTCCGGAGCGGGATTTGGTTAAGGCTAGGGATGAGGCTGCGCGGAGGATTGTCAGAAATCAGGCATACAATAGTAGGTTGAAGGATCGGAATAGGGTTCCGTCCGAATATAGGTAGGGGATGGTGAAGAATTACATAAGCACTCCGGGCGTCTGCAGGAAAATGGCGCCGAAATTTAAGGGGCCATATAGAAAACGATAGATATGTAGTAAAGGATGTGGAAGGGTTTCAATTGACACAAACATCATATGAGGGGATATGGGAGGGAGCCAATTTAAAAAGATGGTTTAAGGGGTCACAGGTCCGACATACTTCGGATGAAATCGGGCCGATTTGAAGTCAGGATGGCCGAACTGTAGGCGTAGGTAACCCTAGATATGTGATAGTGTGCTTAATTTAAGTCTGAGAAGGCCAAGAATTATGTGGTTAAGTATTTTATGTATAAGTTGTGTCATTGTGAAAAAATCCATTGTAAAGTTAATACGGAAAAAAAGGAAGCGACGAACAAATAAAGAAAATTGTAAAGAATAAGAATTATAATTTATTGTTTTCTTACATAATAGTAAGCCTGCGTTGAATACACCAGCGAGGGTCTTTACGAAGTCCAGATTGGTTCGTAAATGTTGAATATCTCTGCACGAGATAGCAAGACATTTAAACCTGGAGCGTCTCTGAGTACAGGAGCATATTGAAGTGCCTGGAAATGTTGTAGCAGACGAATTTGTAAATAACCGATTACAATAAGGAGATATAGAATAGGTACTTGACAGCTTTTTTTAAGCATTTATTTATTTATTGGAACTAACAATAGGTTTATGTGTTTATTTTAGAGTAAAACGAGGTAAATGAGTAATTTTCCAGCAAATTGAAAAAATTACTCTCTGAAAACTGTCTCTTTCTCTCTCTCTCTCCAAAAAAGTAATTGAACAAAAAACAGTAAAAATACGTAAACTTTAGCTGACAAAACTGCACCCATATGTAAAAGCGCACACAGGGGTAACTGCAGATTTGACTATCCAAAAGTTAAGTTTGTTAAACACATTTTAGTCACCTCCCCGTAATCAGCCATCCTTTCGTTTATCGTAATTGTGATCGTTAAGTTTGTGATCACATAAAATTTTTCAAAATACCCTCTTGTCTAAAGGTATGGAAAAATAATAAAAACTCGTAGAAACAGATTAATTTTTGAATAGAGGTATTTATGTGATATTTCGACAATGCAAACTAGTATTCGACAATACAGACTAGTCTTTGATATTTGTATAGAATTCACACAAAATTTTAGTGCTTTCCATATCAATTTTCTTGACAAATCATTTGCTTGTGATGTGGAAACATCATAATAAACTTTATTTATAAGTAAAAAAAAGTATTCGATAGTTTTGTTTTTAATTATCACGACTAACAATAAATTGCTTATCTTAATTAAAATCAAAAGAAATTTCAATAACACAAAACTTAAATGAATTTTGGGCAGCTGGATTTGCGATACACCCCTGTGTGCTGCGTCACAATCTTTAAATACTTTTTTAAAGTGATTACTGGGTTCTGACTGATTACTAAATAGTTTTCCAATTAATTTTTAAAAGCAATAATCATTTAATCCTATATTATTCTTAACTTTTGTAAAAAGTTTTCTGTTTTTGATTACTTTCTTTTGTTTACATTTGTTTGTTTAACATATGTTTTTCATCTTACTAAACTTTACTGCAAGAAATTTTAGCAGTAAAAATTTGCAAGTACTCAGTAAAAGAACTGTCACTTTACTCTCTTTTTATGTTCTCATTTACTGCAACTTTTTCATTCATTATGAATAAAGTTGTGATTTTTGGGCTAAAAAGCAAATTTGTGCTAACCAATTCTATTTTATATAAAACAGAATTGAGATTATAAGTAGCTCAAATGAGCCAATTATATTGGGGTTTTTGGGGAAAAGAAATAAAAAGAGGGTTAATATTTCTTTTCTAATAAAATATAAAGTAGGTTATTAATTATTCACCTGAGTGTAAATAATAATCGATGAGTCAAAACTAAGGTTGATCGCACTGGTTTGTCTATCGCTGATATGTAAAACCAATAATTTATCAACCAAATTGACACTACTACATCTACAACGAAATCTATATCGTTTACACCACCGTTTTTTGACATCTAGCAAGATTTCATTTGCTCAAAAATAATTTATGCTTGCGGGTTTGACAATACAATATTATCAGAGACTGAATACACCAGCATTAAAGTGTATATTTTTTGTGCCCAGAGACTGCATACACCACATTATAGTGTAATTTTTGTTGCAGCGTAGTATTTTTAAGTACTTTTTGCAATAAATCACAGTTCCATCGCTTAGTACTGAGTGGATTTCAGGAGATTTCGTCGAAATCTACTCATAAAGTAGATTTCATTTTGTATGGGAAATCTTCTCAAAATCTACTAGATTTGGCTTTAAATCTCGAATAAGCAGATTTCGCTTTGGTGTAAATAGGCTATTAATAATTATTACAATAAAATATATACTAATATATTTATGACTAAAGCAAAGTAATTTTGTCCAAAGTAGTTTGGACAAATTTATTTATTGGATCTTCAAAATGAACTAACATTAAGCATTCAAATCTTAATACTAAACATAAAAAATTATTTAAGTACTGCCAATGCTAGGCAAAAAAGTTTTATTTTGCGGGAACTTGATAGGTAAAGTCACTTATTTAATATTCTGATAATGGCCAAGGGTCTCTTTTTCTCAACCGAGTATGGCCGCCAAAATTAAGTATGTTGCGTGTAAGAGGGTTTGGGTGAAGTTCCAGTATGCTGATATACCTTGTCGCGTACTTTGAAAATTCGTCTTTTACCAGTGGAACACAGAGATCCTTATGATTTCATGAGTTTTTTACGTACCATGGAGCTGCAGTAATCGTTCGAAGAATTAGATTAAATAGTTAATTTGGATAGCCGAACATGTTTGTTTACGCAGTGTAAATGTGTCGTGAGTACACTTTTGTTCATTAACTTTAATTTCCCAAAGTTTTAACCATTTCTCTAATATTGAAATATACTCCTGCAAATTTCGCGAGCTAATTGATGGTTTTCATGAACCCTGCCGAATGCTGTGCCATCTGCAAAAGTTGAAGTGTGGATTCCGGATCTGAGGCCGTTTCAAAAAACCAAGGCACTTGAATGCTTCTTTAGATACTTGACAAATCAGCGAACATCACACTGTATCTTCATTCCAAGAACATCCAGAGCATCCGATTCCTCAATATTTATACCATCCACGAGCACAGATGAAGCAGCATTTGCGGTCGATTGTTTGTGTGTTAATAAACCATACTGGGTCTCACGAGCGTTAAAGGCGACCCTGTTCTTACTACCCCACTCGGAGATTAATAGAAGATCACTATCGAGTGAATCATTCATATTTAGCCTCTTAGCAGTGACCTCTGATATGCTGGGTCTATAACTAAAAGGGTACGAGTGGCAAATGCTGCTATCATCCGCGAAAGGTAGGGTTGGAAGTTTGATAGAGTTCATTGAGGAAAATAAGATATAGAGTAGGAGAGAGAACGGAGCCTTGCGGTACCCCTGAATTAATTTTGAACTCGTTTGATGAGACCCCATCTATAAAACCACGTGTAGTTCGGCCTCTGAGAAAGCTAGATATAAACCGAGAAAGTCATCACCGACACCAAAAGCAGTAAGTTTTGCTAGTAGTGCAGCTTACCACACTCTGTCAAACGCTTTGGAGATATCCAGAGCTACCAGTAGAGCGACTCTTACGAAATCCAGATTGACGATCACAAAGTAATTTATGCGACTCTGGATACCTTACAAGGTGTCAATTGACTATACTTTTCAGTACTTTGGAAAGCGCAGAGCAAATTGTAATTGGGCGGTCATTTTCAGATCTTATTGGTCTGTATGATTCTACTTTAGTGGGATTCTTTCCTGGCACCTTCCACTTTGCGAGATATTACTCGAGACGTAAAGAAGCGTTAAGGTCGTTGTTTAGCTTCGATAGTGAACGGACGTGTTTGTTTTTTGATCGCAAGTAAAAAAATAAAAAATAAAACGGGATTAAGTAAAAACCGTAATAGGTGAACAGAGTGTTTTTGTTTAAAAAAAAACTTTGTGACATTTTTTTTAAATACCATTTAAAATTGTAAATAAAAAATAGAAACAATTAATTGCATGAGTGTACCTATCAGATGTAATTCTGAAAAAGAGCTTAGCTCCGGTAGAAAAAACCTTTGGATTTCTGAAGAGGAATCGGTGAAAAAATCATTGGAAAATTTCCTGTCTCTAAGAGATAGGAAACGCCCGCGATCGTGTTCGCCAAATATTGTTGTTACAACTGAAGACAAAACATCTTCCAGTTTAATTGTTGATGATAAGGTAAAAATCCAAGTAGGCATGGACAGCTACATAACCGTGGTTAAAAGGCAGCGAAGCCCCAAATCAGCTCAAATATCATCTCAACCGAAATTTTCTAAAGATGATAATAGGACTTCGGCAACCGATAGCAATAGGTTTGCTATACTGCAAACAGATGAGCCAACAATTTCTAAAAAAACCTTTAAGCCGCCACCAATATATTTGCGAGTGAGCTGGTAAAACAACTTATTGCGGCAATCGGCAAAAATACTTATAACGTAACATCGGTTAAGCACGGCGGCATCAATGAAACGAAAATCCAGGTAAACAGTGAAAATGAATACCGAAAGCTGTCTGACGTTCTAGAGAAGGAGAAGCGATCATTTTACACATATCAGCTTAAAAGTGCCAAAGGTATTCAGGTCGTTATAAAAGGTATTGACCCTTTTGTTGACACGAATGAGGTCGAAACCGGACTAGAAGACAATGGCTTCAAAATTAAAAATGTGGTTAATATTAGAAACCGTGAAAAAATTCCTCAACCCATGTTTAGGGTTGAATTGGAACCTAGAGATGTTGCCTTAAAAAAGAATGAAGTGCATCCCATTTATAACCTCAAGTATCTTTTGCATCGCAAGGTTACCGTTGAGGAGCCTCATAAGCGTTTAGGGCCCGTTCAATGCCTAAACTGCCAAGAATTTGGCCATACTAAGGCCTATTGTAAGCTGCCCGCAGTTTGCGTTGTGTGTGGTGAACTTCACGGTACATCACTGTGCAAAAAACCTAAGACTGACGCGAGCGTTAAGAAATGCAGTAACTGTGGAGGTAACCATACTGCAAACTACACTCACTTCAAGAGGTCAATGACAAATAGGTCACCAATTTCAAATATGCCACCCCAGCAGTCAAACACCACTTCTACAAACAATTTTCCCCAGGTACGCCAGTCAACCAGCCATGTAAACTTGCAAAACCCCAAACAAATTTCTTATCCAAATGTGGTAAAATCCGATAAACCAAACTTGGATCAGGAGCCCAAGCCTCCAAAATCCGATCCAAATTTTAGCAATCTTGAGGCAACTCTGCAGACTCTTGTTCAGTCCATAAACACTTTTACCGTTTCTATGACAAACATGATGCAGGAAATGCTAAAAATGCAATCCACTATTTTGCAGGCAATTTTAAACAAATGAATTGGTTAAAAATATGTTTCTGGAACGCAAACGGCATCCGCCATCACAAAAATGAACTTGAGCACTTCCTTATGGAAAAGCAAATCGATATAATGTTGATTGCTGAAACTCATTTGACAACCAACAGTTTTTTCAAAATTAATGGCTACATACTGTACGACACAAAAGATCCCCGTGGAAGATCTTGCGGAGGATCGGCAGTTCTAATAAAATCCAGAATTAAGCACTATTTAATGAACGAGACACGTGAGGAGTATATCCAAGCAACAAACATATGTATTGAACATTTTCATGAAAAAATCGTTATTTCCTCGATTTACTCACCGCCCCGATTTTCAATATCAGAAAGCCAATATTCAAATTTTTTCAAATCACTTGGGCCTCGATTTTTAGCGGCTGGCGACTATAACGCTAAACACACTTTTTGGGGATCGCTTAATTACCTCGAAAGGCCGTGTGCTTTTTGACACCGTTTCCAAAATGGGCTTAGATGTGGTTTCAAGCGGACACCCCACTTATTGGCCGACAGACCGACGAAAGATCCCAGATGTTATAGATTTTGGAGTTGCGAAAAATTTTCCTTTAGAGTGGATGCAAGTGGAGCCTTCATTGGATTTGTCATCAGATCACTCACCCACTATAATCTCCGTTTCGTTCCCCCAAGAGATTGGCTCACCGTTGACTGTCATTAGAGTTAATTGGTTAAAATACAAAAAATTTTTGAGCACACATTGTACTGAAAATATCGCCTTGAGAACGCCTGAGGATATTGATGTGTCAATTAACGATTTTTCTGAAAACCTCAAACTGGCCGTACAGCATGCTACCACTAGTCATATAAGATCCAGAAATGAGAACAATAGAACTTATTCGTCTGAAATTGCGCAACTTCTGTCAGAAAAAAGAAGAGTCAGAAGAGAGTGGCAGTTTCGCAGGTCTCCCCAGCTTAAAAGCAGGCTACGAGAGTACATAACTCAGTTAAGAAATCTGCTTGAAATCCACAGAATGGCTTCCCCTAAAACATATTTGGAAAGCCTGGATGGTACTCCGCAATCTGACTATTCTCTGTGGAAAGCGACAAAAGGTCTGAAAAGACCCGTAAAAGGTAAGCCACCTTTGCGAACTTCAACTAAGGTAGAATCATATAGACCAATAAGTCTACTACCAACAATTTCAAAACTATTCGAAAAATTGTTAATGGTTAAGTTGGGTCCAATATTGAACAATGTGGGATGCATCCCTGATCATCAATTTGGTTTTCGGGCTAAACATAGCACCATAGAACAAACGCACAGACTAGTCAATGTCATAAGACAGACCTTTGAGGAGAATAAGTATTGCTCAGCTCTATTCATTGACATTTCTCAAGCTTTCGATAAAGTGTGGCACGACGGCTTGATGCACAAAATAAAGCTAAATTTGCCTGCAAATACACACAAGCTTCTGGAAAGCTACTTATTCGGGCGGAAGTTTGTTATCAGAGAAGGCGACTTTATTAGCCCAACTCAGCCAATCAAGGCAGGAGTTCCCCAAGGCAGCATACTGGGGCCTACTTTATATTTGATTTACGCCTCTGACATGCCAACGACATCCGGAATCCACACTTCTACCTTTGCAGATGACACAGCGTTTTTGAGTGTTCATGAAAACCACCATTTAGCATCACGAAATTTACAGGAATATACTTCAATATTAGAGAAATGGCTAAAACTTTGGAAAATCAAAGTTAATGAACAGAAATGTACTCATGTTACATTCACACTGTGTAGGCAAACATGTCCGCCTATCCAAATTAACAACTCACCTATTCCGCAGCACAACGAAGTCAAGTACCTTGGTATTCACCTGGACCGTAGGCTAACGTGGAAGTCTCACATTGAAGCAAAGGTCACTCAGTTAAAACTAAAAGCAGCGCAGCTAAATTCGCTTATGGGCAGAAATTCGACACTGAAATTAGATTGCAAACTTTTGTTATACAAAGCAATACTAAAGCCTATATGGTGCTACGGAATTCAGTTATGGGGCACCGCATCAGCGTCAAACATTGAAAAAATCCAAAGGCGACAAAACAAAATTCTACGAACGATTACTGCAGCTCCATGGTACGTCAAAAATTCACGAATTCATAACGATCTGAGTGTTCCGCTGGTAAAAGAGGAATTTTCTAAGTACGCGACAAGGTATGTCAGTAAACTGGAACTTCATCCAAACCCTCTTGCTCGCAATATACTTAATTTTGGCGGCCACACTCGGCTTAAAAGAAGGGATACCGCTGCCACCATCAGATTGCTGAATAGGTGATTTTACCGAAATAGCTCCCGCATAATAAAACTTTTTGTCTAGCATTGGCCGGACTTTAGAATCACATTTTTTAATTTTAAATTTAGTATTAAGATTTGAATACTTATTGTTAGTTCATTTTGAAGATTCAATAAATAAAAAAATGCTTAAAAAAAAAAAAAATAAAAAAAAGAAGCGTTAAAAATAAAAAGAAGAATTCTTCTAGCTACACGAGGTAACTGCTCAAGCTTTTTACCAGAAATTTTATCATTACCTGGAACTTTCCTGGGGTTTGTGTTACAAATAATGTTTTCGAAATCTTGAAAACTAAGTCTCAAAGATACAGGCGGTCTAACAGCGGTAGTTCAGCTGAATCATTTGTTGTATCATTTGTGGTAAAAACATCTCAAATCAACTTTTCAGAATCGCTCTTTGCCCAGTCGCCAGGTGAAGTTCGCAAAGGTGGTAAACCTATTACGGGTCTTTTCAGACCTTTTGTCGCTTTCCATAGATAATAGTCGGATTGAGGAGTACCACCAAGACCTTCCACACAATTTTTAAGGTAAGCCATTCTTTGGATTTGAAGCAGATTTCTTAATTTAGTTATGCATTCCCGTAGCCTGCTTTTAAGCTGAGAAGACCTGAGAAGTTTCCACTCTCTTCTAACCCGTCTTTTTTCTGACAGAAGTTGTTATATTTCAGACGAATATGTTCTGCTGCTCACATTTCTGAATCTTGTATTGTAGCATGTTATATGGCTAGATTAAGGTTTTCAGAAAATTAATTCATTTTTATCCTCAGGGGTTCTCAAAGCAATATTTTCCGTGCAATGAGTGCTCAAATATTTTATATATTTTAACTAATTATTTCTAGTGACGGTCAACGCCAAGTCACTAAACGGGGAACCAACCTCCCGAGGGAACGAGACAAAAATTGTAGTGAGTGAGTGATCTGATGACAAATCTAATGAACAAAATCTATAACGTCTGGGATCTTTCATCGGTCTAAAGGCCAATAAGTCGGGTGCCCACCTGAAATCACATCTAAGCCCATTTTGGAAACGGTGTCAAAAAAGCATGCGGCCTTTCGGGGAAATTAACCGTGATCTCCAAAAAGTGTGCTTAGCGTTATAGTCGCCAGCCAGTGAAAATCGAGGACCAAGTGATTTGAAAAAATTTGAGTATTGATTTTCTGTTACTGCCTGTTTTCTCGTTCAGTAAATAGTGCTTGCTTCTGGTTTTTATTACAATTGCCGAGCCTTCACAAGATCTTTAGTGCCATATAGTGTTTAGCCATTAATTTTTTCAAACGAGTTACGGCAATCATCATTAAAGCGATTTACTTTTCCATAAAAAATTGCTCAACTTGACAACTTTGAATTTAACTTGTGAACGCACTAGTTCACTAATCATCTAACTATTACTTTCCTTTTTTTTAGTAAACTCAAAATTTTCATCATTGTAAAGTACACGAACAAACAACGTATGCAAGTTATAAAAATGTACTACCGAATTTCGGAGTCCATGACTGCAACTTTAACAGCCAGTTTATCAATCTTGAGAGCATGCTTGCGTTCGCAATCTAAGCAAGAGAAAATTGATTTGGGTTCGTCTAACTTTATGCTATGCGAACGATGTGTCAAAACTCAATCAAAATACATAAGAATATGCGAACGAATGGTAGTGAGATAGACAAACCTAAATTGATTCGGTGACTGGCTTCCTTTCGCATTCATTTTCTTTTGAAATTGGAAAACTAGGTGTAAGTGCGTTCACTCCCATTTTCGGTCATTAATCACGCCCTAGTAAACAAGCAATAAGAAGCTTATAGCCAGTTTACCAATCTCGACAGCCTGCTTGCGTTCGCAATCTAAGTGAAAGAAAATTGATTTGGGCTCGTCTAACTTTTTTCTATGCGAACAATGTGTCAAAATTCAATGAAAATACATAAGAATATACGAACGAATAATAGTGAGATAGACAAACCCAAATTGATTCGAATGTGAGTGACTAATTTTCTTTCGCATTCATTTTCATTCGAAATTGGTAAACTGCCTGTTAGTGAAAAAATTTGAGTCTACATATTTATTGTGTGTTGCTGCCGAGCCAGTGAGACAAGTGACCAAAAAAATTCGCAGCCATTTAGGCGTTCGTAGCAAACGATCCAAATCAGTCGATTCCGTAACGTTCTCAAGAATTGGGCATCGCCAAAACCACTTTATGGCGAATTTTTTTTTTTTTTTAAGCATTTTTTTATTTATTGAATCTTCAAAATGAACTAACAATAAGTATTCAAATCTTAATACTAAATTTAAAATTAAAAAATGTGATTCTAAAGTCCGGCCAATGCTAGACAAAAAGTTTTATTATGCGGGAGCTATTTCGGTAAAATCACCTATTGAGCAATCTGATGGTGGCAGCGGTATCCCTTCTTTTAAGCCGAGTGTGGCCGCCAAAATTAAGTATATTGCGCGCAAGAGGGTTTGGATGAAGTTCCAGTTTAGTGACATACCTTGTCGCGTACGCTGTGTCATCTGCAAAGGTAGAAGTGTGGATTTCGGATGTCGTTGGCATGTCAGAGGCGTAAATCAAATATAAAGTAGGCCCCAGTATGCTGCCTTGGGGAACTCATGCCTTGATTGGCTGAGTTGGGCTAATAAAGTCGCCCGAATAAGTAGCTTTCCAGAAGCTTGTGTGTATTTGCAGGCAAATTTAGCTTTATTTTGTGCATCAAGCCGTCGTGCCACACTTTATCAAACGCTTGAGAAATATCAATGAAAAGAGCTGAGCAGTACTTCTTCGTCTCAAAGGTTTGTCTTATGACATTGACTAGTCTGTGCGTTTGTTCTATGGTGCTATGCTTAGCCCGAAAGCCAAATTGATGATCAGGGATGCATCCCACATTGTTCAATGTTGGACTCAACTTCGCCATTAATAATTTTTCGAATAGTTTTGAAATTGTTGGTAAAAGACTTATTGGTCTATATGATTCTACCTTAGTTAGATCCTTCCCTGGCTTGGGTATCATAGTAATCATTGAGACCTTCCACTCTGCAGGATAATACTCAAGGCGTAAAATGGCGTTAAAAATAAAAAGTAGAACGCTTCTAGTTACACGAGGTAACTGTTCAAGCATTTTACCAGTAATTTGATCAATGCCTGGAGCTTTCCTGGGGTTTGTATCACCGATAACGTTTTCGACATCTTGAAAATTAAATCTCAAAGACACAGGAGGTCTAACAACATATGGTGGTAATTCCGCTGTATTATTCTCTGAATCATTTGTGATAAAAACGTTTCGCAAATGATCGACATACAACATTCCCTTTTCAGAATCGCTTCTTGCCCAGTCGCCAGTTGAATTTCGCAAAGGTGGCTTACCTATTACGGGTCTTTTTAAACCTTTTGTCGCTTTCCACAAGGAATAATCAGATTGAGGGGTACCATCAAGGCTTTCCAAATATGTTTTAAGGGAAGCCATTCTATGGACTTCAAGCAGATTTCTTAGCTGAGTTATGCATTCCCGTAGCCTAGTTTTAAGCTGGGGCGACCTGCGAAGTTGCCACTCTCTTCTGACTCTTCTTTTTTCTGACAGAAGTTGCTCAATTTCAGATAAATAAGTTTTATTGTTCTCATTTCTAGATCTTAAATGACTAGTGGTAGCATGCTGTACGGCCAGTTTGAGGTTTTCAGAAAAATCGTTAATTGACCCATCAATATCCTCAGGTGTTCTCAAGGCGATATTTTCACTACAATGTGTACTCAACATTTTTTTGTATTTTAGCCAATTAACTCTATTGACGGTCAACGGGGAGCCAATCTCTTGGGGGAACGAAACAGAGATTATAGTGGGTGAGTGATCTGATGACAAATCCAATGAAGGCTCCACTTGCATCCACTCTAAAGGAAAATTTTTCGCAACTCCAAAATCTATAACATCTGGGATCTTTCGTCGGTCTGACGGCCAATAAGTGGGGTGTCCGCTTGAAACCACATCTAAGCCCATTTTGGAAACGGCATCAAAAAGCACACGGCCTTTCGAGGTAATTAAACGTGAACCCCAAAAAGTGTGTTTAGCGTTATAGTCGCCAGCCGCTAAAAATCGAGACCCAAGTGAATTGAAAAAATTTGTATATTGATTTTCTGTTACTGAAAACCGGGGTGGGGAATAAATCGATGAAATAACAATTTTATGATGAAAATGTTCAATACATATGTTTGTTGCTTGAAGATACTCCTCACATGTCTCGTTTAGCAAATAGTGCTTAATTCTAGTTTTTATCAAAATTGCTGAGCCTCCGCAAGATCTGCCACGGGGATCTTTAGTATCATATAGTCTGTAACCATTAATTTTGAAATAACTGTTGCTTGTTAAGTGAGCTTCAGCAATCAGCATTAGGTCGATTTGCTTTTCCATAAGGAAGTGCTCAAGTTCATTTTTGTGTTGGCGGATGCCGTTTGCGTTCCAGAAACATATTTTTAACCAGCTCATTTTTTTAAAATGGCCTGCAAAATAGTGGATTGCATTTTCAGCATTTCCTGCATCATGTTCGTCATGGAAACCGTAAATGTATTTATAGATTGAACAAGAGTCTGCAGAGTTGCCTCAAGATTGCTAAAATTTTGGTCGGAGTTGTGAGGCTTGGACTCTTGATTCAAGTTTGGATTATCGGATTTTACAACATTCGCATAAGAAATTTTTTGGGAGTTTTGCACGTTTATATGGCTGGTTGACTGGTGTACCTGGGGAAAATTGCTTGTAGAAATGCTGGTTGTCTGCTGGGGTGGCATATTTAAAATTGGTGACCTATTTGTCATTGACCTCTTGAAGTGAGTGTAGACAGGGCAACCCCTGTAGTTTGCAGTATGGTTACCTCCACAGTTACTGCATTTTTTAACGCTCGCGTCAGTCTTAGGTTTTTTGCACTGTGATGTACCGTGAAGTTCACCACACACAACGCAAACTGCGGGCAGCTTACAATAGGCCTTAGTATGGCCAAATTCTTGGCAGTTTAGGCATTGAACGGGCCCTAAACGCTTATGAGGCTCCACAACGGTAACCTTACGATGCAAAAGATATTTGAGGTTATAAATGGGATGCACTTCATTCTTTTTTAAGGCAATATCTCTAGGTTCCAATTCAACCCTAAACATGGGTTGAGGAATTTTTTCACGGTTCCTAATATTAACCACATTATTAATTTTGAAGCCATTGTCCTCTAGGCCGGTTTTGACATCATTCGTATCCACAAAAGGGTCAATCCCCTTTATAACGACCTGAATACCTTTGGCACTTTTAAGCTGATATGTGTAAAATGATCGCTTCTCCTTCTCCAGGACATCAGACAACTTTCGGTATTCATTTTCACTGTTTACCTGGATTTTGGTTTCATTGATGCTGCCGTGCTTAACCGATGTTACATTAAAAGTGTCTTTGCCGATTGCAGTAATAAGTTGTTTTACCAACTCACTAGAGGTAGGCTCTCGCAAATATATTGGTGGCGGCTTAAAAGTTTTTTTGGGTATTGCTGGTTCATCGGTCTGAAGGATAGCAAACCTATTACTATCCATTGTCATGGTGGTCTTATCATCTTTGGATATTTTGGACTGAGATTACATTTGAGCGGATTTGGGGCTTCGCTGCCGTTTAACTACGGTTACATACTTATCCATACCCACTTGCGTTTTCGGTTTATCAACAATAGCTGGACTGGAAGATGGTTTGTCGTCTGTTATAACAATAATGTTTGGCGAGCACGAACGCGTGCGTTTTTTATCTCTTAGAGACAGGAGATTGTCCAATGATTTTTTCAATGATTCCTCTTCAGAAATCCAGAGGTTTTTTTAGTGGAGCTAAGCTCTCTTTCAGAATTGCACCTACTGGGTACACTCATGCAATTTTTTGTTTATTTATATTTTTGTTGCTTTAAAAGTATATAAAAATAATTGTCACAAAGTTTTTATTTTGTATTAATTCACTCTTCACTTATTGCGGTTTTTTACTTATACCGTTATCTTTTTTTTTTTTTGTAACACTCCGATCAAAAAACAAATACGTCCGTTTACTATCAAAGCTACACTCTGACTTATGGCGAATTTGGCGTAAAGATCTTGAATTGAAGCTGATGGACTATATCACATGACGTACGTTCTCCGACTGGTCTCTGGAGAAGGTGCGCCAAGATGTTGAACTTCATCGTAAAATCATATTTGGTGACGAAGCACATTTTTGACTTAACGGGTTCGTCAATAAGCGAAATATGCGTTATTGGTTCTTCGTGAAACACCACTTCATCCACAATAAATAACTATTTGGTGTGGAAATGCAATAATCAAGAATTTACCGGTAATATCAAGTTTTTACCGCCGTCTATTATTTCACATATACAGGTTTTTGAGAGCTTCACTATTTTCAACAGCTGCATTATATGGGTATGTTAAATAATAAGTACATGTGACTAAACAGAGGGCTAAACTTTCATTAAAATTTTCAAACCCTATATTTTTATATAGATGCATAACAACTGAGATCTTTTTCCAAAGAGAAGGTGATCAATTAATATCCAAAAGGCGTAATAAATTGTGTCCACTCCAAAAAAATGTACGCTAAGCACAATTTTGTTATAATTTTAAACGACAAAATGTAAAATTCTTGAAAATTAAGTTTTATTAAATTAAATATATGCATGCATATATAATTTAAAAGTCGAAGCTAAGCTCGGTCCAAGAGATACTTTCTATTGTTGTAATAAGATTTATGAAAATGTATTCAAGTTTAGTAATAGAAACGCAAATAGTCATTAAATAAAAAATAATTCATGGTTTAAGCATGTAGTAAACATTCAAAAATAAAGAAGTATAATATTTTAAATAAAAAATGCCTATAATTATAACTTAAGAGAATTGAACCTTTGAACATACATATTCATATAACATATTTTATTTTTTCGTTTCAAATTGTATCAAAGCGCAAACGAATTGTAATAAATAAACAAATTACAGTAATTTTCTACAGCCACCAGCTAAAGTTATTGTTCTGTATTATTGAGTTCCGTTGGATGAGCGCGGTTTGGGTCATCTGGCTTCATTGCCGGAAACAGCAAAACCTCCTAAAATTTAAAGTATTAAAGTTTATGACTTATATAATAATAATATAAATGTTACCTTAATGTTATTGGCATCTGTAAGAAACATAGTTAATCTATCAATGCCCAAGCCCCAGCCACCTGTTGGTGGCAGACCGTATTCTAAAGCAGTGCAAAAGTTTTCATCTACAAGCTGAGCTTCATCGTCACCGGCTGCCTTGTCACTTGCTTGCTGTTCAAAACGCTCCCGCTGTACCATTGGATCATTCAGTTCCGTATACGCATTACAAACTTCCTTTTTCATAACAAACAATTCGAAACGTTCTGTAAGACCAGGTACACTGCGATGGTACTTAGCCAATGGAGACATAATTTGTGGATGTTCGCAAATAAATGTTGGGTTAATACAACTCTCCTCAATGAATTCACCCACCAATTTATCCAATAAACGTGCTGTTGTTTTCGGTGCAGGACATTCAACATTATGTTCAGCACATAATTTTGAAATGAAGAGATTGGTTTCATGAGTGTTGAGTGATGTTGCCGAGGGGAATTTGACATTTAACTTCTCCTCTAAAGTCTTAATCATACTGATTCTCTTAAATGGTGGTGTAAAATCTATTTCTTCTTCGCGGCCATCCGGTCCTTCAGGGTGATATTTTATTTTATAACTGCCATGAATAGCCTTTACCATGCCCGAAATCATTTGTTCAGTCATTTCCATAATGTCATGATAGTCAGCATATGCCATATAGAATTCACAAGTCGTAAATTCCGGATTGTGTGTTAAATCGATTCCTTCGTTTCGAAATTGTCTGCCAATTTCATATACACGATCTAAACCACCAACGACTAACATTTTATGGTACAATTCGGGTGCAATACGCATATAAAGGTCCATATTTAATTCATTATGATGAGTAATAAAGGGTTTGGCTGTAGCACCTCCAGCTATCATATTCATCATAGGAGTTTCAATTTCAAGAAAGCCCATGCGATCCAGAAATTGGCGAACATATGATATAATCTAGGAACAAATAAGATACATTAGCTACAAACAAAGTGAACTGCACGCATTTTTACCTTTGCTCGAATTTGGAAGGTTTCACGGACTTTATTATTCAATATTAAATCTAAATAACGTTGGCGGAAACGAGTTTCCTTATCTTTTAGACCAAAGTGCAAATGTGGCATCATATGCAGGCAAGGCGACAATAATTTTATCTAAGAGAACCTTTTTTAATACTTTTAAAACAAAATGGAACAATATGACTAACCTCTTTCGGCACAATCGATAGCTCGCCCTTTTTAGTCTTTGCTGGAAAACCATTAATTCCAATTATATCACCACGCCTAATTTTTCCCGTGTCAACTTCGAAGTCCTTTTCATTCATATATAATTTTGCATTGGCCATGACTTGAATTTTAAGTCCTTCTCCACGCAAATCGAAGAAAATCAACTTTGATCCCGATTCACGAATAGCATGGATACGACCAGCAATGCTAGGGAACAATACATATTTAATTGTGTTCTAATTTGACTTTGTTGAAAATACCTCAATTGATCATTTTCCATCATTTCACCATCCTTCAGGTTAGTATATTTGTTTATGAAATTTTCCAACGATATGCTGACATGGAATTTATGTGGGTAAGGGTGAGTATCGGGAGACTTCTTCAATTCAGCAACTGCAGCTGATCGTAGTTTAAAATACTCATTGGGTGAGATTTCTTCATCGTGGTTTCTAGATGATGTTTTTTTGGCATCTATTATTACAGGTGCTGATGCTTCATTTGCCACCTTTTCAGCTTTTTCTTTTGCCTTTTGTTCTGCTTTTAAACGGCGTTTGAGTTCACTAAAATATTCAGATTGGACAACATCTCAGTAAAAAAAAATATATTAAAGTTTCCTAAATAATGCTTATAAAATTACTGTTCTGGTTTTCTGTTGAGGTGATGACACAAGTGGGCACTGCCATGAAATAAACATTTAACACTCCTTAAAAATCTGAGCCTGACCAGAGGGGTATAACCAAGGCCTCCAACACATTTTAACACAGTTATCATTATTTTTGCTGTCCACCTATTCCTTATTTTTCTATTACCAAATTAAATTTTCTTTTTGCCGTCTATTCAAAGTACGTGTACTGTCTACTCATAACCTCATTTTTTAACAAATTTTTTCGAACACTAGTTTTTATTATTCAGAACTTTTAAGAGACAATACACACGAATTATATTTCATAATTTCTTTTACACCAATTTTATTAGTACAATTGGTAACTTACTTCTTTGAGATTTGAGTAGATTCGGACATAGCTTTAATAAAACTTGTTTATTTATATGGAAAATACTTTTATTTCTTATACAGCATATATAAAGCACAAAGCCAACACAGTCCAACTCAAATTTTTCGAAGAATGTCAAAAATTTGGCGCATGTTTCAGTTGAAAGTGCTGCCAGATCAATATGAATTAATACCAGAACAACTTAACAGCCCAGCTGATAAATTTTTTTATTTATATCTATAGGTCATATATTTCCTTCGTTTACAAATTCGCTAGCAGTTTCAAACAATAATAGTTTTATAACACTAGCTCTTTCAAGCAATACTAGTTAATCGAATTGCAGTTAGACAGTTTAGACCAAGGCGAATTAATTATTAGGTGGATGCATCGGCGAATTCAGGCGAATTCGGTTAATATGGCGACACTCTCTGCGTCGAGTTTTGTTTACCTTTTTCGGCGCCATTTAAATTTTTGTACATGTTCTTTATCAACTACTTTTGACAGCTTAAGTGTGAATTCGCCATTTTACACAAACAAAACACCTGTTGTTTTTTTTATTGTTGTATTGTTGTAGCGAAGCGGCTACCTTGTTTTTTGTATCATGGTTCTTTATCAACTACTTTTGACAGCTTAAGTGTGAATTCGCCATTTTACACAAACAAAACACCTGTTGTTTTTTTATTGTTGTATTGTTGTAGCGAAGCGGCTACCTTGTTTTTTGTATCATGGTTTAGACCAAGGCGAATTCATTATTAGGTGGATGCATCGGCGAATTCAGGCGAATTCGTTTAATATGGCGGCACTTTCTCTGTCAAGTTTTGTTTAACTTTTTGGCGTCATTTAAATTTTTGTACATGTTCTTTATCAACTACTTTTGACAGCTTAAGTGTGAATTCGCCTTTTTACACAAACAAAATACCTGTTGTTTTTTTTATTGTTGTATTGTTGTAGCGAAGCGGCTACCTTGTTTTTTGTATCATGGTTTTGACGAACTTGAATGAATTCGCCTTGACGTGCACCATGAAATCAAGCAAGGCGAATTCATTATTACGTGGATGCATCCAAGGCGAATTCATTATTAGGTGGATGCATCGGCGAATTCAGGCGATTTCGTTTAATATGGCGGCACTTTTTCTGTCAAGTTTTGTTTACCTTTTCAGCGCCATTTAAATTTTTTTACATGTTCTTTATCAAATACTTTTGACAGCTTAAGTGTGAATTCGCCTTTTACACAAACAAAATACATGTTGTTTTTTTTATTGTTGTATTGTTGTAGCGAAGCGGCTACCTTGTTTTTTGTATCATGGATGCATCGGTGAATTCAGGCGAATTCGATTAATATGGCGACACCAAATCGAATTAATTATTAGGTGGATGCATCGGCGAACTCGATTAATATGGCGGCACTTTCTCTGTCAAGTTTTGTTTACCTTTATAGTTATTTTAATAATTATGCAGCGGTTTTAGTGGATAAAAAACAGAATATTTTATTAGAGAATAAAAACAGTTTTCTTCTATATCAGGGTTTTTAGTTCAACTACTCAAAAAAACTTTTTCCAATTCTTTTAAATACAAAATTAATGAATGCTTTGTTTTTCAGGAATAAATATAAATTGTAAAGTATTTTCCTAACAGGTTTGAACTTCAACACCCCCTCTCAATTAAACAATTTAAGTAAATTTTTAATTGTATTGAAACTGGTTGTGTCGAGCGACTTAGTGAAAATATCTGCGATTTGATTTTTCGTTGCAACTTTTTTAACGAGTAAATTTCCTTTTGCAATATGATCACGAATGAAATGATGTCGAATGTCAATATGTTTTGATCGTTTGCACTCTACATTCTGAGCCATTGAAATACATCCAGCATTGTCTTCATAAATTGTAACAGGGTATGTTTCATCTATGATGTTCAAATCTTGCAGTACTCCGCGTATCCATAATCCCTCAGATGTTGCATAACTTAATGCAATGTATTCTGCTTCACTTGAAGAAATAGCAACCGTTGCTTGCTTCTTGCTTGACCATGATACAGGGTTCCCAAAAACATAAAATATGTAACCGCTTGTTGATTTCCGGTCATTAGATTTGAACCCCAATCCGCATCAGCATATCCCATCAACACTTCTTCCTCAAGATTTCTATTGTATGTTAGTTTTAGATCGCTTGTACCTCTAATGTACCGTAACACTCTTTTAAGTGCTGACCAATGTATCTCGCCAGGTCTTTGCTGAAACCTACCCATGTAACCAATGGAATAGCAGATATCAGGTCGATAAGTAAGCATGATATACATAAGACTTCCCAGTAATTCACGATAGGGTTCATTGCATTCATCTTCAATACTTGCTGTTAATTGTAGACCTTTCTCCATGGGTGTTCTCATTTTATTACACTCGTACATTCCAAATTTTTTAAGAGTATCACTTATCAAACTTCCCTGTGACATTTTCATTACACCTTCCCTCTGATTATACTCGAACTTAATGCTCAGAAAATGATTAAGTTTCCCCCAGTCTGATATTTCAAAATATCTTGATAAATTCAGCTTCAATTTTTCGATTTTATTCTCATCGTTCCCAGCAATTAGCATGTCATCGACATATAACAGCAAAAACATGGTGTAATTCGGTTTACAAGAAGTATAAAGACAATAATCATGCCGACTACGTATAAAACCTAACTCAATCAGCCTGTCATTAAGTTTCATGTTCCAACATCTAGGAGCTTGCTTTAGTCCGTATAAAGATTTTTGTAATTTAAGAATATGGCCCGGAGTTCGTTCCATGCCATCTGGTATTTCCATATAGATGTCTTCTTTTAAATCCCCATGCAAGAATGCAGTTTTAATATCTAATTGGTGAAAATAATACTTTTTCATAACACCAACCGACAAAATAATTCTTAATGTTGACAATTTCACCACGGGAGCGTAAATCTCTTCATAATCGACACCAGCCTTCTGTAAGTATCCTTTCGCAACTAATCTTGCCTTATATCTTTTCGGAAGCCCTTCCGAATCTTTCTTGATTGTAAATAACCACTTTGACTTAACAGCTTTTATATTTGCAGGTCGCTTCACCAACTCCCATACGTTTAGTTTATTCATAGACTGAATTTCATCTTCGACAGCACTTATCCATTTTGCTTTGTTGTCTGATTTTTCAATGTCTGAAAAAGTTTCTGGAACATTTGGTTCATCAATCACAGCTTCAAATAAGGTTGAATATATTTCTGAAAACAAACGATTTGGTTTTCGAACTCTTTCGCTTCTTCTTCCTGTATCCGTACTCTGCTCTTTCATACAAGATTCCTCAACACTAAGCTCTTGATTGCTGTCCATTTGTTCTTCTTTTTGGGACTCTTGAATGGTTAGATCTTGAACATTATTTATAGGTGTATTAGTTTCCTCAGCAATCGAAATATTGGGTATTTCATTCTCGCAATTAATAATTTCATCATCGATTTGCTCTCCATATGTAGAATCATTTTGGAAACAATTGTAATCACTTTCCCATGTAGAATTTTAGAACATTTTCTACCAAAAATACGGCAACTTCTGAAAATTCTCACTCTTCTTCTTGTTTTCTTACATGGGAGAGATAACAAACTATTTTAACAATCTATATAAAATCGACATAACTGAAAAATGATGTGTAGAAAAATGCCTTATTATTAATGAAAAATTAATAATTAAAGAATAAATTACGTGCAATTATATAAGTTATGTTGTACTTGAAAGTATAGTTATATTTATATGGTTCAAAATGTTCCTTATATTTCAGCAAACCTAAAATCTTCAAACAACACAAATAGGTCTCTAGAGTCCAAACCAGAAATTCTTCCTGGACCAAACCTTTTGTAGATTAAAGAGGACCTTTCTACCTTTAATTTGGCATATTTTATATAGCCCAAAAGATTTTGGTAAAACAAAGTTTCAATTTAAAAAAAATTTTGTCATTGCACTCAAACACTAATGGGCCTCCCGAGTCCAATCCAGAAACTCTTCCTGGACCAAACCTTTTGCATTTCAAAGAGGACCTTTTTAGCTTAAATTTGACATATATTTTATATAGCCCAAAAGTTTTTGGTAGAACAAAGTTTCAATTTTAAAAAAATTTTGTCATTGCACTCAAACAATAATGGGCCTCCCGATTCCAAACCAGAAATTCTTTCTGGACCACACCTTCTGCAGGTCAAAGAGGACCTTTTTAACTTTAATCTGACATATATTTTATATAGTCCAAAAGTTTTTGGTAGAACAAAGTTTCAATTTAAAAAAAAATTTTGTCATTGCACTTAAACACTAATGGGCCTCCCGAGTCCAAACAAGAAATTCTTTCTGAACCAAACCTTTTGTAGACTAAAGAAGACCTTTTTAGTTTTAATTTGGCATACAATTTATATAGCCCAAAAGTTTTTGGTTGGACAAAGTTTAATTTTAAACAAATTTTAGTACTTGTACTTAAACATTAATGGACCTCCCAAGTCCAAACCAGAAATTCTTTCTAGACCAAACCTTTTGCATGTTAAAGAGGACCTTTAATTTGACATATATAGCACAAAAGTTTTTCTTTGGACAAAATTTCAATTTTAAAAAAATGTGTCCGTTACACTTAAACTGAAACGCGCAAACCATAACATATCTATTTTTGACTACTTTGTTTTAATGTAAGTACATGCATATTACATTTATATATCAAAAGCGTATTTCTGTTTTGCTTAAGACTGAAAACAGGAAAATTTTTATATGTACGTATTTTTATAAAAATATCCGCATGGGAAGTAATTACATTAATTTTTAAATTCACAGGTATTAATCAAATTTATATCCTCTTTCTGCAAGAAAGTGAAATGTTTCAAAATTGGTTTCAATTATATCACATATAATATTGTCGTGCATGTAATGATTTTTATAATTTCACATAAAAAGTTTTTATGAGAAATGTATATTTACTTGCAGCACAATTTTTAAATAAAATAAAAAAAGAATCGTTTTAGTTAATTTTCTCAGTAAAAGTTTGTTAAATAGTGCAAAGCTTTTTTGTGGTAACTTGCATCCATATTCATACATCTGGCAGCTATTTCCAGAAGTGATGCCAAGTCTACAATTAGTGCGCTAAACCCAAGATCGTGTTTTGTTGTTCGTGGTGGTGGCTCGCAGAGAACTGCACCGTCAATTTTTATCGGCGGCGGCGGCTGAAGATATATTACTCGGCGGCGGCTCAAAGCTGGCTATAGCCATGATTTGACCGGCTAGCTTTTTTCCCTTCGGCTCTTATAAAAAATCGGCTAAAAATCAATGAAAAATTTTAAATTCTGCAGCTCCTATTTCGCACGTTTAGTGCCTAAAGTTTAAATAACACATAGGTATGCACTGTTATATCTAGTGAACACCGTCTTCAGTATTTTTTAGTAATTAAAACAATCAGAATTATTTTAATTTTTATTTTAATGCGTTAATGGACTTGATATAAGAAAAAGTAAATATAGTTTGTGTGAGAAAACATTTTTTTTTTTAATATTAAACAAAATTATTTTCCTTAAAGATATTTACATATACAGATATATTTACAGAAACATGTGTATGTACAAAAAAGGAAAGCGCGACTCCGAGACAGCTATGAAGCTTTTTACGGATTTTCTGTCAATTTGGTTTAGAGAGACCTAAGAGGTTCTAGCGAATCCAAATCCGTAATTCCTGCCATTAAATGTACATATGTATATACGAGTATATTAGCTGCCTTATTTATAAATTTTTTTTTATGTTTATTAAGCTCTGTGTAATAAAAGGTTAATAAACATCAAAAACTTTTTATTATAAATAAGGCTGCAGAAACAATTATAATAAAAACGTTTACGTAATTTATTGGTATTTACTTTTTTTTTACTATTTAAAAAAATTATTAGAATATAAACTTCTCTTTAAGACGTATAGTGCCCCTCATCAAAACAAACTTTGCATACATTGTAGTTTTTTAAAACTTTTTTGCAATCACCTTTTGACCAAAAAAGTTCCAAACCCTAGATCCACCGGCGTTTCTTTTGTTTAAAATAATTTTTTTTTTGTTTAAAATAATTTCCTGGATGCATCTTTTAAAAATTAACAACTTTTCATACTTTAAAACGTCGTTTTTATAATCCTTCATACATATTTCAATTATTAGGTGGCAGCATAAGAGTTGTTGTACTACATACATAATATTTTGTCTGTGTAAAAATTCCGGACGCTGTCAAAAACATGTTTACAAAATAGAAGAAAATGAAGAAAGAAACGTTTATATAAAAAAAAACGAACAAAGGAAATTAATATAATTTTTTTATATATTGTTTTCAACACATTTTAAGCAATTAAAATATTTTTGAAAACTTTGTGTTCTTGCCCTTTTTCAAACTGTTTAAAATATTTTTATTTTTTCACCCACAATTTTTGACACCCACAATTTTATGAAACAAAAAATTATCACCTGCGCTAGTGATGCCACCTGGTTAATTGCACCATGCCTTCATATATTGTTTTCAATAATAGAAACATTAAAGCTGGCAATAAATAAAAATACTTGATTACAAAATTATCGTACAAATAATAATATTACATTCTACCATTTGTGGGTAAAAATTACCGTAAAAAGCCGTAATTATCATAGGGCTTGCATCACTGCGCTTGATTGAGTAACAACAAAAAACGAACTTTATCAAATTCGAAGCAAACAATGTTTATTTTTCAATTTCTTTCGGTGAAAACATTACGATAGTCTCAAAAATCGCTAGAGTATAGTTAATTTGAGTAGTATTTTGTCTTTCGTGTTGTGCAAACGTTTTTGTATTATCGTCGGAGATTTTTTATGTTGTCAAGAAATGCACATGCGGTCCGCGTTTTTTGTTTTATAAATTTATTTCTATGCGTTTGTTTTCGTGTTGATGTTTTTAATTAAACCTAAGTGGAAAATAAAATAAATTTCAATAAAATACCAACTAAAAGATAAAACAAAATTACACGCACTTAAAATAAAAGCAATAATTTAAAGTTCAATGAATAAACATATATATATATATATATATATATATATATATATATATATATATATATATATATATATATATATATATATATATATATATATATATATATATATATATATATATATATATATATATATATATATATATATATATATATATACATATATATATATATATATAAAATAAAATAATACAACACCAACAAAAATAATTTAATACCAAGACATGGCCAGATCAGGGCTTTTATGGCTCTTTTACAGGTATTGTTACTAAATTCCGTACCTCCATCGTATAATAGAAACTACTTTGCAATGTAGCGGACGCCGAGTTAATTGTTGTTGATTATAACAGTATTGAAGGTATATACCACTGGATACTTTATAGTCAACCCAGCAACAATTAATTTCGGCCTCACCTATACAGCAAAGACAACATTTGATTGTTGGTCTTTCATCGTTGATGACAGGTAACTTTAAAATTGATTTCTTTCTGTAACATACGTGGGCTGAGAACGAATTTCTTTTCCGTTTATGCCCACACATGTCTCCATAGGCCGGATATTTTTGCCTTATATGAAACCCAGGTGTCTGAGAATGTTGATCCACAGGATTTTCACATACCTGGGTATCAACTTCTATCCCTATTTAATTTCCACCGGGGCCTTGTAGTTTACGTTCGCAATGAAGTTGTGTTCCAATGCCAGCAACCATTAAGCATGCACGATGCGGAATTTGCCTGTCTTTGGGTTAAATTCAAAATCAGGTCACACTTTTTGCATTTCGGGTTTCTATACAGAAGTCCAAATGCGGGGAGGGATACTACCTTTTCTGGTTTCGATACCCTCTCTGACTCCATATCGAAGATCCTGGAGAGTTGTCCGAGCAGTGAAATCGTTGTTGCTGGTGATTTCAATGTTCACAACTCATCCTGGCTTCGCCATTCGAGTCATACAACTCCGGAAGGCCAATATGTCGAGTTATTCGCTGCGCACAACCACCTAGCGCAATTAGTGAATGAGCCAACACATATTCCATGTGTTGAAGGGCACCACTTAAATACACTTGACCTATTCCTGACTTCGCACCCTGAAAAGTACCAAGTCAGCGTTAAGGCCTAACTATAATGTGCATAAACTATTTTAAGCTAGCTTAAGCAACTGTGCGAATACGTATAATCAAATGTGTACAACTATAATGTGCTTAATGAAACTTTTCGTTAAGTTTCGTCTAATGTCAGTTGCTTAAGCAAAGTACGAAACTGAACGCACTTTCTGTGCGGAATCATTTTTTTCAGGAGTTTGTGTGTGTGTGTTTACAAAAATTATTAAAATAAAGAAAAATTTAAACAAATAATATTGTATATAATTTAATAGAAATGTATTTTAGGTTTTTTCAATTTTTAATTACACAAATTACCACAAAATTGTTTTTACTTTTTGTTTGGAAATTATTGCATACAAATACTTTGTTGTCATTTTTAGTACTTTTTTATATAATCTACTTAGTAATTACACAAGTACTACGCAGTTGTGCAACAATGGGTTCAAAATCATTAAGTTCATATAAGTACATTATGGCCAACTAAAAGTCGTTTTTCATTCACATATGCATTTGACAGACTTTTCGTTTAATTTTGGCAAAAGCTTAAGCCAATCTATGCACATTATAGTTAGGCCTTTAGTGCACCTCTCGGCAATTCGGATCATTGCACCATTTCTGCCTCCTTTTCGATCTCTGAACTTCGCAACGTTTCGAAATCAGCTACGAAACGTTCAATATTTATTTACGAAAAGGCGCTTTGGGCTGAGGTCAGCCAATTTTATGATAACGACATAAATGCTTCTAGATAACGACATAAATGCTTCTGCAAAAATGGTGGAGAATATGATATTGCTAGGGATGAAATTATTTATCCCCTCCAAGCAGATTTCGGTTAAACCAAGAGTGAAATTCTGGTTTAATCAGACGTGCAAAAACGCAGTCGGATCTAAAGAGGAAGCATTCAGTAATTGGCGTCTAAACAAAAACCCAGAGACTGATTTGCTACGCAAAAAGGCGAGATCTTCGTGTGCCAGAGTACTTAGGCGTGAAAAGTTTCTTCACGAACAGCGCCTTCGTGCAACGGTCCTTACAGCTCCCCGGGGCAGTAAGACCTTTTGGTCATTCGTTAAGAGAGTAAAGAACAGTGTTAGTTCGTCAATTCCAACTCCCATAAAGAATGACCAAACATTCACCGACCCGGTTGACAAAGCTAACCTGTTGGCTGAAATTTTTGCAAGTAATTCCTACTTGCCGGAAAGCAATCAACCACTTCCCGAGCTCGATAGAGTATCCATAACTATGCCAAAGATATTTTTCCGGGCTCGAGCAGTTAAAAGGGTTTTGTCCGACCTCGACATAAATAAGACTCCTAGACCGGATGGCATTCCAGCACTGGTCTTGAAGCAGTGTTCTTCCACGCTTGCTCGTCCATTGGCACGCCTTTTCAGCACTATTTACCGTGTTGGTGAGTTTCCATCTTGCTGGAAGGTTGCTAATGTAACACCAATTCCCAAAAAGGGTGAAACAAATAACCCCGAAAACTACCGCCCAATTGCAATCTGCTCTGCGCTTTCCAAAGTAATGGAAAGTATAGTTAATTATTACCTTGTGAGGTATCTGGAATCGCACAAATTACTTTGTGATCTACTGGTGATCTTTTGGCATTTCTCTCCGAGAAATGGTGCCACTCAATCCACCATTTCGGTGAAAGTAAAGTTGTGGCTCTAGATATCTCCAAAGCGTTTGAAAGAGTGTGGCATGCTGCATTGCAGGCAAAACTTATTGCTTTTAGTGTGGGTGATGACTTCTCTCGGTTTGTATCCAGTTTTCTCAGAGACCGCACTATACGAGTTGTAATAGATGGGGTCTCATCAAACGAGTTCAAGATTAATTCAGGGGTACCGCAAGACTTCGTTCTTTCTCCTACCCTATTCCTTATATTCCTAAATGACCTGTTATACCAAACTTCCAAACCTATCCACTCCTTCGCGGATGACAGCAGCATCTGCCATTCAGTTATAGGCCCAGCCTATCCGAGATCGTTGCCAAGAGGCAAAATATGAACGACTCACTAAACAGTGATCTTCTATTAATCTCCGAATGGGGTCGAGAAAACAGGGTTGCCTTTAACGCTCGTAAGACCCAATGTTGTTTATTAGCACACAAACAAACGACCACAGGTGCTGCTTTATCTGTACTCATGGATGGTATAATTATTGAGGAATCGGAAGCTCTTGATGTTCTTGGAATGAAGATACAGTGTGATGTTCGCTGGACTGAACACATTTTTCATGTCTCCAAAGAAGCATTCAAGTGCTTTGGTTTTTTGAAACGGTGTAAGATGTACTTCACTTCATCCGACCTCCTTACTATTTATACCACCTACATCCGACCGAAAATGGAATACAACTCTCATGTTTGGGCCGGTGCCTCAAAATCTAGTTTGGGGTTACTCGACCGTGTGCAGGAGAGGGCGAAGAAGCTTATCGGGGAGAGTAGGGTATCCAACTCTATTGACTCACTGGAGCATCGACGCTGTGTGGGGTGCGTTACTCTGTTCTATCGTTACTACAATGGATTTTGCTCTGACGAGATTAGGGACATTGTTCCTGAAACCCGCACATTTTTACGTAGCACGCGTGCATCGTTCAGGGCTCATCCATTTGTGGTCGACTGCTCAGGGAATCGTACTGCGCATTACAGAGAGAATTCGTTTTTCAGCCGTACGCTCCGCCTGTGGAATAAGTTACCTGCTGACGTGTTTCCTGTTTGTTATAACGTTGAAAGGTTCAAGTCATATGTTCACAAATACTACTCCCTCTTTCCTCCTTCTCACAACCTATTTTCCTAGTTCTGGTACAATGCACTGCATATGTAGGGGTCATCCCCTGAGTACTGGTCCAAGTTAAAAAAAAAAAATTTGTTCTGACGAGAAAAATTTTGTTAAAATGTGATGCGCAGAAAATTTCGATCCATTGTGCTACGGAAATACTAATTTATTTAGTATTTATATCTACAAAACGTAAAATTTGGCTTATATTTCATAATCTCGTGGCCTACTATCGGCGGTTCATTTTTAGCCGAAATTAGCCGTTAAAATTGTGGCGGCGGCGGCAATCAAATATCATCGGCGGCTCGGCTTAGTCGGCTACAGCCGCTTCGGCGCAGGTCTCTGGTGGCTCGTTGATAAACATTTACATTGTGGCACAATAATTGAATTGGAGATAACTGAGGTTTTTTTTTAATTTACCTTAACATATATAAGAACCAAAAATGGTCAACTATATAAATGGAAAAATATTGAAGTAAGTTTGTACGTCTGCGTACACACATGTTTAGTGTATATGTTTTTAAGAATATAATGGTGTGTAAAGTACGTATGTATATATATGTACATACATTCCTTTTTGTTTTACAGATATCCGACAATGAAGATGATATCCAAACATTGATACACGTTCACTATTCCCATAGCTTCATTAGACTCGTGTAGAACGAATAGCTGAATTGGAACAAGGAAAAGAAGAGTTTCAAAAATTAAAGCAATCTTGGTAAGCCCGCATTGGCTTGCGGAAGAATTGAAAAAACATGATGAAGTTCTCAATCGCTAGGAGGAGAAGGAGGTGGAATTAATAAAAAAAGAAAGAAAAATGCCACGGAATGTTTATACTATTATAAAGCCGGTGTTTGTCGAAACAGTGCCAAACAAACAACCCGCCTGAAATCCTGATGAAAAACTTACTGAGGAACAAAGAAGCAAAAATGAAAAAATTTGTAGGAAAATGAAAAATTGTGGTATGAAGCGTTAGTACGACGATTCAAAAAGGTTTTTTCTGGAGCATCTTGATCTGGTATGCGAAGAAACTGCAAATTATTTAGTCCATAAATTTGGAAATGGGGGAAAAACATGAACTAATGGCCCATGTTGCCCATCAATGTAATTGCATGTAGTATATTTAGGAGCTGGTAAAACAGATGCTGATCCAAAGGCGTGCATGGGGGTTTTTTTTTGAAAATTCAAAAGTGTATCATAAATAAAATGTGATTTTGTTCCTATTTTAAATTTTGCAGTTTGACTCTGCAATATAGGCATAAATCGATTTTAAAAACATGCTTATGAAAGAGAATGCTAAAGGCTTGAAAATAAAAAAAGTTTTGCTCCTTTATTAATTTCTAAGCTTGCGAGTTTAGAACAATAATATGAATATACATACATATAAACGTATGCCATATGTGTATATATGTATGCAAAAACCAAAAACTTTTGGACTATATAAAATATATGTCAGATTAAAGTTAAAAAGGTCCTCTTTGACCTGCAGAAGGTGTGGTCCAGAAAGAATTTCTGGTTTGGAATCGGGAGACCCATTAGTGTTTGAGTGCAATGACAAATTTTTTTTTAAATTGAAACTTTGTTTTACCAAAAACTTTTGGGCTATATAAAATATGCCAAATTAAAGGTAGAAAGGTCCTCTTTAATCTACAAAAGGTTTGGTCCAGGAAGTATTTCTGGTTTGGACTCGGGAGGCCCATTAGTGTTTGAGTACAATTACTAAAATTTTTTAAAATTGAAACTTTGTTTTACCAAAAATTTTTGGGCTATATAAATTATATGCCAAATTAAAGGTAGAAAGGTCCTCTTTAATCTACAAAAGGTTTGGTCCAGGAAGAATTTCTGGTTTGGACTCTAGAGACCTATTTGTGTTGTTTGACGATTTTGAGTTTGCTGAAATATAAGGGACATTTTGGACCATATAAATGAAACTATACTTTCAAGTACAACATAACTTATATAATTGCATGTAATTTATTCTTTAATTATTAATTTTTCATTAATAATAACACATTTTTTCATACATAATTTTTCAGTCATGTCGATTTGATATAGTTTGTTATCTTGCAAATCCTCTCCCATGTAATGAAAAAAGAAGAAGAATTGTTATTTGCAGAAGTTGCCGTATTAATAGTAGTAAATGTTCTAAAATTTACCATTTTAGATTTGGTAGCACTTAAAATTTGGTAACCTATCGTTTAGACAGGAAAGTAATTTCATGAAAGTTGCAATACACTCACACTTTTTTACTAACACACTCTCATTTTGCTTACTTTCCACTCAGCTTTCATCAAAAATTTCATGAAACAAATTTTTTGACGTTTTCTGAAAGTAAAATGACAAATTGCTAAACTTTGTTGCCACATACAAAGAATTATACAAAGTTGCAGTATTGTAGTAAAATAATAATTATAAAATTAACTTCTTTTGCAAGTCTATGAAAATAATTATGATCATTTGTCATTGTATTGTATATTTAATACATAAAGAAAACAATTAAAGTCTTTTTATAAAAATAATTTCATAGAAAAATTTATAATGATAAGTTTTTTCAACTATTGCCTCATAAATTTGTATATGTAATAAGTTCGGCAACTCTAATTAGTAAGCAAACAAAATAAGAGTGGAGAGAAGCAGAGGCAAATTTTGCAACTCTTTGCCTCGGTGACATTTTTAAAATGAACTTTCACTTTCTTGTGTAGACGAACAAGAAATTTTCATGAAAGTCGTCTATTTCATTGAAATTTTTATTTGTAATACGTATACAGAAATTTCATGAAAGTACTTTCCTGTGTAATGGTAGCGTAAAAATACTCAATTTTCGACTGGTAGCACGTTTAGTCCGGCGGCATTATTCTCCACACTTCTGCCCAATAATGAAAAACTACTCATTTTTCTGCAAACGTGCGCCATTTTTTCTCCCTCTCTTTGAGCGGAAAAAAATTGTTATCTCAGTTTGTTAACTTCTCGTCCGCTTCTTTATCAACTACTTTTGACAGCACGAATACATACACAATGCTGTGTATACGTATACGTGTTATGCCGAATTAATTAGTACCGTCTCTTCTTAAAAGAAGAAAAAATTGTTTGGACTAAAAATTGTTTTCGTTTGTTATTGCCCATTCAGCAACATCCAACATTTCGCCTTGCGACTTTGCCTAATAATTTGTGGAATAGAAAAAATTACCCCTTAAGAGCTTATGAAGGTTAAACTTATTGTGAGTTATTCATAGTGGTGACAAGAGTACAATTCACAATTGCGAAAAATTTTCCTTAAGTTAACTACTTGAATTATACCACAAAAAGGTAGTACTTCGGGAGTTAAGTTAGAAAAAATACCATATAAACAACATTTAGAATTTTAAAACAATATTGTCCTAGGATTAAAATGCTCGTGGGTTTTAATAAATACAGAATATATTGAAAAAAAAAACAACAATTATGTGAAATGAAGTGTAAAAAATGGGTCATTGAAGCAGATACATATGAATAGAGGAGTATTGTACTACCAAGCCATTTATAAAACCAATAAATTTATAATTCATAAATGTTTGCAACTTGATAACTATATATTTGTTGAACAACAACACTATAATTTAAGGGAATAGCTGCTACTTTTTCTATAATCAGAAAAGAAAGTTACATCAAAAAATTGGAAGAATATAGAGTAATGCTGCAAACAGACTGGTTCATATGTATATATGATACTACAGGTAAGTTTGCATGGAAATACAAAGTGCTTCGATTTTGTATAATCACATGGTGCATAGTGCAATTATTAAGTGGCAGCATTAGGAGTAGTACTTCAATACAAAAACCAAATAATAGAATGTTTATTATATAATGTAGGTGCAACATAGGAAAGCGGAAATTCTATAGATTCGCTAAAAACACAAGGATGTTTTTGGTTTTACATAATGGACAGTAACGTTTTTAAAACACTTATTATTAATATCGATATATCAAAACCAACCAAAAAATTATATACAGTATGTTTTTTATGTTTCCCATCTGTCTATATGTCGACATTTCATAGAAGCTACCCTAATCATCAGTAGATTTTGGAATTTTTTGAATGATATTCTCAAACATTCAACTTTATATCCCAACAATGTAAAAAAATTATTGAGAATTTAACAAGTAAGAGTGTGGTATATTCGGCTGGGCCGAATCTAAAATACCCTTCACGATATGTATATTTAAAAATGTGAACAAATTATGCTCGGTTATATATGAACCGATATCGCAATTTTCTATTTTCTGTATTTTAGTAACCTTCTTTTATGACAAAAATTGCTTTACAGCAAAAAAAAAAAATTTTAATGGAAAATCGGTTCAGGCTATATCTCGGGTATATATGGACCGATATCGGAAATTTTTATTTTCCATATTTATGTATATAACCTTACTTCATTACCAGAACTGCTTTTGAGCAAAAAAAGTTGTTTCATTTCGCTTACGCGACATTTTAGTGAAAACGCCGGTCTAGGCTATATCTCTGGCATATATGAACCGCATCGGAAATTTTAATTTTCCATAATTATATAAAATTATTTCGTTACCAAAACTGCTTTTGAGCACAAAAAAGTTGTTTAAGCATTTTCATGAAAACCTCGGTTTAGGCTATGTCTCGGGTATATATGGACCGATATCGGAAATTTTCATTTGTCATATTTATATAACCTTATTTTATTACCAGAATTAATTTTAAGCAAAAAAAGTTGTTAAGTTTCTCCTATGCGACATTTTCATTAAAAATCCGATTTGGGCTATATCTCGGGTATATATATTTTTTTCTCATTCATTTGTTTATTGAATCTTCACAAAGTGAACTAACAATAAGTATTCAAATCTTAAATCTAAATACATAAAATTAATTAAGTCCAGCCAATGCTAGACAAAAATGTTTTATTTTGCACGATCAATATCGGTGAAATCACCTATTTAACGTTCTGATGGTGGCAAGGGTGTCCCTCCTTCTCAACCGAGAGTGTCCTTCGAAATTAAGTATATTGCGTGCAAGACGATTTGGATGAAGTTCCAATTTATTGATATGCCTTGTTGCGTACTTTGAAAATTCGTCTTTTACAAGAGGAACACAGAGATCCTTATGAATTCGTGAGTTTTTTACGTACCATGGAGCTGCGGTAATTGTTCGAAGAATTTTGTTTTGTCGCCTTTGAATTTTTTCAACGTTTGAAGCGGAGGCGGTGCCCCATAGTTGAATTCCATAGCACCATATAGGCTTTAGAATAGCGTATAATAAAAGTTTGCAATCCAGCATTAATGTAGAATTTCTGCCCATAAGCCAATTTAGTTGCGCTGCTTTTAACTTCAACTGAGTAACTTTCGCATCTATGTGAGACTTCCACGTTAACCTACGGTCCAGGTGAATACCAAGGTACTTGACTTCATTTTGCTGCGGAATAGGTGAATTGTTGATTTGGATGGCTGAACATGTTTGTTTACGCAGCGTGAATGTAACGTGAGTACACTTTTGTTCATTAACTTTAATTTTCCAAAGTTTTAACCACATCTCTAATATTGAAATATACTCCTGCAAATTTCGCGAAGCTACTTGATGGCTTTCATGTACGCTGCAGAATGCTGTATCGTCTACAAAAGTTGAAGTGTGGATTCCGGGTGTCGTTGGCATGTCAGAGGCGTAAATCAAATATAAAGTAGGCCCCAGTATGCTGCCTTGGGGAACTCCTGCCTCGATTGGCTGAGTTGGGCTTATAAAGTCGCCTTCTCTGATAACAAACTTCCGCCCACATAAGTAGCTTTCCAGAAGCTTGTGTGTATTTGCAGGCAAGTTCAACTTTATTTTGTGTATCAAGCCCTCGTGCCACACTTTATCAAAAGCTTGAGAAATGTCTATGAATAGAGCTGAGCAATACTTCTTCTCCTCAAAGGTCTGTCTTATGACATTGACTAGTCTGTGCGTTTGTTCTATTGTGCTGTGTTTAGCCCGAAAGCCAAATTCATGATCAGGGATGCATCCCACAGTGTTCAACATTGGACTCAACTTTGCCATTAACAATTTTTCGAACAGTTTTGAAATTGTTGGCAGTAGACTTATTGGTCTGTATGATTCTACTTTAGTGGGATCCTTCCCTGGTTTGGGTATCATAGTAATCATGGACACCTTCCACTCTGCAGGATAATACTCGAGACGTAAAATAGCGTTAAAAATAAAAAGAAGAATTCTACGAGCTACACGAGGTAGCTGCTCAAGCATTTTACCAGTAATTTGATAACATTTTCAACATCTTGAAAAGTAAGTCTCAAAGGCACAGGCGTCTAACAGCATATGACGGAAATTCAACAACATCATCCACTGTATCATTTGCAGTAAAAACGTTTTTCAAATGATTAACATACACCATCCCTTTTTCAGAATTGCTTCTTGCCCAATCTCCAGTTGAAGTTCGCAGAGGTGGCTTACCTACTACGGGTCTTTTCAGACCCTTTGTCGCTTTCCATAGAGAATAGTCGGTTTGAGAGGTACCATCAAGACCTTCCAGATAATTTTTAAGGGAAGCCATTCTTTGGATTTCGAGCAGATTTCTTAACTGAGCTATGCACTCTCGTAGCCTGCTTTTAAGCTGGGGAGACCTGCGAAGTTGCCACTCTCTTCTAACTCTTCTTTTTTCTGTTAGAACTTGTTCAATTTCAAACGAATATGTTCTGTTGCTCACATTTCTGGATCTTATATGGCTAGTGGTGACATGCTGTACGGCTAGATTAAGGTGTTCAGAAAATTCGTTAATCGACACATCAATATCCTCAGGCGTTCTCAAGGCAATGTTTTCCGTACAATGTGTACTCAAATATTTCTTATATTATATCCAATTAACTCGAGTGACGGTCAACGCCAAGTCACAAAACGGGGAACCAACCCCCTGGGGGAACGAAACAGAAACTATAGTTGGTGAGTGATCTGAGGACAAGTCCAATGAAGGCTCCACTTGCATCCATTCTGAGGGAAAATTTTTTGTAACTCCAAAGTCTATAACGTCTGGGATCTTGCGTTTGTCTGACGGCCAATAAGTGGGGTGTCCACTTGAAATCACACCTAAGCCCATTTTGGTAACGGTGTCAAAAAGCACAAGGCCTTTCGGGGTAATTAAACGTGATCCCCAAAAAGTGTGTTTAGCGTTATAGTCGCCAGCCGCTAAAAATCGAGGACCAAGTGATTTGAAAAAAATTGAATATTGTCTTTCTGTTATTGAAAATCGTGGTGGTGAGATAAACGTCTCTAACATTTCTTTACAAATAGAAAAGCTTGTTTTTTGTGTTTTGACGGATATTATTAGAGCATTTTTCTTTGTAAATTCTCAGCAATTTATTTGGATTGTTGGGATATAAAGTTGAATGTTTGAGAATATCTTTCAAAAATTTCCAAAGTCTACTGATGATTAGGGTAGTTCCTATGAAATGTTGACATATAGATAGCTGGGAAACATAGAAAACAAGCTATTTATAATTTTTTACTGGTATAAATGTTAGAAGCTTAAATAGCGAATAAAAAACTTAATTGTTTATAATAATATTAATTAGTCAAAACAACCAAGTTAGTGATTGGGCGCTTTACAACTCGCATTTTCTGTCCATACGTCGGCGACGCGAATGTGGTCATCACTTCCTGGATACGTTTTAATGACGCGACTAATTGCCATGAAGTTGGAGCGAACTGCTCGTGTTTAATGGCTACGAGATCATTCACCATTACCTCTCTTTCAGGAAATTGCCATTTGTACCGTTTATGCAAATTCTGCAAATACTCTTCTTTCCATCGGCGACAGAAGTCATGAGTATGTGCCTTCACCTTACGATATCTATTCATTATACTTACGGAGGAGTCAAAAATAGAATGATTTGTGGAGCTAGAATCGTCAGGATTGTCCGACATTGGACACAGAGGGCGAGAATTTAAGCAAGCCTCAATTCTAGCAAGGACCGTCGAAAGTTCTTCGAATGTATATTTGACGGACTGAGCCTCTTTCCGGAAGTCTTATTTAAAACTTTTAACAGCAGCTTCCCAGAGCCCGCCCATGTGGGGTGCACCAGCCGGTATAAACTGCCACGACGGACCCTGAACCCCATAGGCGGAGAACATTCGAGCCTGACTTTCCAATAGAAAAGTGCGGAAGTCGCTCTCTATTTCGCGGGAGTCTCCCACAAAGTTAGTACCATTATCCGAAAACATGGTTCGATGGCATCCTCGCCTGGCAACAAAACGATGAAATGTAGCCAGAAAAGCTTCCGTTGACAAGTCAGTAGTCGCCTCCAAATTCACAGCCTTGTTAGAGAAACAAACAAAGATACACATATATGCCTTTGTTATACGACACGATCTACCAATAAAACTCTTCAAATCGATCGAGTCGATCTAAGGTTGTTCTTTCCGGAGGTAATGCCGCCATTATTTGCGTACACGAACTTTTCTTAGCCAAAATACAACATTTGCAACCGTTAATAACAGATCCAACTAGAATTTTCAGCCGAGGAATCCAATGTCCGTATTCGTTATTAGTTGGACGTGAATCTAGAGCTCTCTAAAAAAATTAATTTTACATAAGGAAATAGTAGTAAAAAAATTGCTGTGTATAGCGCTATAAAACAGAAAATAATAAAAGAAATTATTGAACCACAAGATTCCATGGGATCATGGATAAGATCTGCGGAAAATGTAATAAAGCTTGTAGAGACATTGAAATCCACTGTGGCGGCTATTGCGAAAAGAACTTTCATATGAAATGTGTTGGTCTTTCAAAATATGAATATGATGCACTTTTTAAATATCCAAATATAAAATATATATGTGATGGTTGCAATAACTTTATAAAGTTAACAAACGATAATTATAAAAGCTTACTAAATTTAATAAAATCAAGTGAAATCAAAATGGCAGAAGAAATTAATAGAACGAATAAAATTGTGGAGCAACGAGTAAATGATGCAAAAATAGAGATTGTCAACGAATTGAAAAAAACAAGTAAACAATCACCCGCGATACAAGAATCTTTTGCTAGTACACTAAAATCCACAAATAATATGCCCGTTATATTGAAACCAAAAAATAAACAAAGTAGCGAAGCAACCGAAAAAGAAATAAAAGAAAAAATAAAACCGTCATCTCTTAACATGCAGGTGCAGAAAATATCTAAGAGAAATGAAGGAGTTGTTGCTATCAGTTGCCAAAATGAGAATGATCGATCAGTTTTAGCTAATGAAATAAAAGATAAAATGGGGTATGAATACGAGGTGCGAGCTCCAAGGATGAGAAATCCTAAAATATTAATTACGGGAATGACTGAAAAGCTTGACGAAAACAATATTATAAGAGCTTTAATAAAACAAAATGACATTCAATGTGAGCACTTAAAATGCGTAAAAGTTTATAAATCCTACAAGAATTCTAATATGTACAATGCATTGATTGAAACAAACGGAGAAGGGTTTAGCCAAATTATGAGAAAGAAAAAGATAAACATCGAGTGGGATAGGTGCCGAATTTATGAAAGTTGCAGTGTAGTAAGATGTTTCAACTGTTGGGGATTCAACCATGTATCTAAGTATTGTAAAAGCGGAGAACAAATATGCGCGAAATGTAGCGAAAAGGGTCACTCTTACAAAGACTGTCGAAATAATATAAATAAATGCATAAATTGCGAAAAGGCTAAAGAAAGTTTAGGGTTAAGTGACATAAACACTAATCATGATAGTAGGGATGCCAATTGCCCAATATTAATAAGGAAAAATAAGATGGAATCAGAAAAAGTTGCATACTAGCAACTAAAATTCATAAGGGGAATATATCTTAACATGTGTGGTTTAACGAAAAACATCAAAGAATTAGAAATAATATGTTTGGACGAAATTTTCGATTTCATATGTATCTCAGAAACGCATCTAACAGAAGACATAAACAATAGCGAAATATTATTGGAAGGATACAATATCATACGTTGTGACAGCATAAGCAGGCATACGGGAGGGGTATGTTTCTATTTAAATGAGCGATGGAGTATAAAAAAAATAGATAGCAAACAAATCGAAAAGAAAATATGGTGGCTAAAAGTAGAAATTACATTCGAGAATTTATCATATAACTTGGTAGGAATTTATAGATCACCCCATAGACAGAATTCTCCTGAACAACACTTTATTGACTTTTTCGAATCGGAAATGGAAAATATCGGCGGCAAAGAAAATTACATTATCATAGGTGACTTCAACATTGATTATTTTGGAACGAGTTCATATAAGAGAAAATTGGAGGAAATTATAAGAGACAATTATTTTAATCAAATCGTTACAGAACCTACTCGAGTAACGCTAAACACAGCATCTCTAATTGATTATGTAGTAACAAACATACAAAATATTGAAGCAAAGACAGCTGATGTAATGAAGATTAGTGATCACGAAACATTGGTGATAAAAATACCGTTACATAATTGCAGCAGCTACAAAAAAACAAAATTTATCCAATATTTCCGTTTTAATAATTTAGTTTTTCGAAACTCTTTAATACATGGTGAAGTAAGTAGATGTCAATTTAATATGCCAATAAGCGATTTTTCTAATATATTCACGACGGGTATAAATAACGCATTAAAAACAATGATAAGAGAAAAGAGGATGAGAAAGAATTATGGTGCGAATAACTGGTTCAATGGTTATTTAAGAACATTAAAGCAAACTAAAATACAATCCCATAGGTTAGCAATGTGGCAAAATAATGAATACTATTGGAGAAAATATAGATCAATAAGAAATAAGTACCAAACCGAATTAAGAAAATGTGAGGCTAATTATGTAAGAAACAAAATAAATGAGTGCTCTAACCAGAAAGATATGTGGAGAAATCTAAAAGAATTAGTAATGAAGCAGGAGAAACCCCAAGTTAAAGAGATTGAAGTAAATGGAAAAGTTATCGCAGACGAGATGGAAATAGCTGAAGAGCTTAATATGTTTTTTATAAAAAGTGTGAATGAAATAACAGCAAGTATACCTAATACAATATATGTAGACAACATAAACCAATACCAACACGAAGATTTTAACTTCGAAATTATCAACATAATGCAACTAAAAGTAACTATGAAAACCATGAACAACAAAAAGGATCAAAATTTTCTCTCAATTAAAATGCTTCTAGAAAATTTCGATATAGCTGGACCATATTTGCTACACATAGTGAATGAATCCCTTCTAAGCGGTGTATTTCCCGATAGCCTTAAGGAAGCTACAGTTATACCAATAAAAAAAGTTAGAAACACAAAAAATCCTGCCGAAATACGTCCTGTTAGCATGTTGCCTACAATAAGCAAGATTATCGAAAAAATAGTTTATAGTCAGTTAAGCAAATATTTTGAGGAAAACAATTTACTTTACAAAATTCAATCTGGGTTTAGAAAAAATCATAATTGTGAATCGCTACTGAATCTAGTAGTGTCAGAATGGAAAATCGAAGTTGGTAAAAAAAGAAGTGTGGCAGCAGCTTTTCTTGATTTAAGAAAAGCCTTTGAAATAGTCAACAGAGAAATTTTGTTACAAAAATTGGAGAAATATGGGGTCAAAGGAATAGAAATGGCTTGGTTTAGAAGTTACTTGAGTAACCGAACACAAAAAACAAAATGTGGCAAATATGTTTCATCCTCAAAAACTATAAATATTGGAGTACCCCAGGGTGCAGTGCTAGGAACGTTGTTATTTTTAATTTACATAAATGATATGGACAGCATAGTTAAACAATGTAAAGTGTGCATGTTTGCTGATGATACGCTGGTATATACATGTGGTCAAAATGCGGATGATTGTGTCCGAAAATTAAATAAAGATTTAGGTGAAATCGAAGATTACCTCAAAATGAATAAAATAAAACTAAATGTTAATAAAACAAAAGCAATGTTAATAAATGGAATTTCGAGCTATAATATTTGCATAGAAAATGAAATCATTGAGAGGATTAAAGAAATAAAATATTTGGGTATAATAATTGACGATAAATTGAATTTCATACCTCATTTTGAATACGTGTGTAAAAAGATATCAAAGAAAATTGCTTTTTTGAGAAGAATCAGATATAAAATTTCAACAGCTACCGCCATTAATATATATAATACAATCATTAAGCCTCATTTCGAATATTGTTCCACTGTACTGTTCCTGGGAAATCAACAAATGAAGGCTAGATTACAAAAAATGCAAAATAAAGGCATGCGGTGTATTCTCAGATGCAACAGGCTGGTAAGCATCAGGGATATGCTGTACAAGCTGCAGTGGCTTTCTGTAAATCAGCGACTGGTGATGAATGCCCTATTATTTATATTTAAAGTAAAAACAGGCACCCTTCCATCTTATATGAGTCGATACATGGTCAATGTAGCTGAAATCCAACCGTACAACCTAAGAAATGCCAATGACTACAGACTGTCTTATGCAACAACAAGTTTTAGCCAAAATGTATTATTTTACAAAGGTCTAAAAATTTTCAATGAAATGCCTACAGAAATAAAAAGCGAAAATAATTTTTATTTGTTTAAGCGTAAAATTATTTACTATATTAAATCAAATTTTTGAAACTTAGATATGATTCTTATGTAAAATTATTTTATTTATTTAATTTTAAAAAATTGTACAAGTAGAATAGCACAAAGAAATGCTAAATAAATCAATCAATCAATCAATACTCAATGCGAATAATTCCTAACATTAATTGATTCCCACCATGAATCGAAATTAAGTGAACACACTCTGCCAAAAGTACAGTAAAGCGACACGAGTAGGGCAAAATTATAGGATGTTTTTCTGTATATGACAGAGAAGGAGATTTTGATAAACGACTATTTAGTCTCATAATTCCTTTATCGTCCAAAATGGAATTGAGTGCACGAAGTGAACTCTTCGTCGAAATTGATTCTTTCAGAGAAAGCGCACGATATTCCTCAGGAAAGTTAGCCTTCTGAGACAAAACAACCAAGCGTAATTTGACCTTCTCAATTTCACTGCCAGAAATTACGTGAGAAACAAATGAGTATTTACCTCTATGTGAAGGATGGGCGTTATAGTAAAATCTAAACATGTACGATATAACCCTCAACGCGCGAGCAAGCTTTGAAAACCTTTCCAAAATGTCCTCAAATTCGAAGAACGACGCGTGAGTTTTTAATATTTTAGCCTCGATATCAGTCTCCATTGGCGACCTGTCTTTGATCTTCCAATACGATTTTGGTTGTCGAAGCCACGTAGGTCCATGCCACCATAGCTCATTACCTGCGAGCTCAGCGGGCGAGAGACCCCGGCTGCCTAAATCAGCAGGATTCTCCTCTGATCTGACGTGATACCAATTATGCTTGCCTACATTTTCCTAAATACGGCACACACAATTCGCAACAAACGTTGTCCAGGTGCTAGGTGGTTCTCGTAACTAGCATAGCACTATGGTTGAGTCAGTCCTGCAATAAATCTCACTAAGATGAATGCCAATCTCACCTACGACCGTTTTCAGGACATCCGAGGACAAAACCGCGGCGCAAAGTACTAGGCGCGGTAAGCAGATAGATTTGATAGGTTCAACTTTAGTTTTGCAAGAGAGCAAATTCGTATAGACCCGCTCAAATGTTTCAATACGGATATAGAATGCCGCCGCGTATGCTTTTTCTGAGGCGTCTGAAAAAACATGAACCTCCGCTGACGACCACGGAGAATAATGCACCCACCTTGGAATTTGAATTTTGTTAACATCTGTATAAAATGCAACAAATTTATGCCACTCCTTAGCCGTAGAAGGAAGTAAAATGTCATCCCAATCAATATTATCCTGCCAAACTCTTTGTATTATAATCTTAGCCGTACATACATCGTCAACATACATAGACGCAAAATATTAGCGGCAAGCGGGTACTCAGCTTCAGAATCTTCAGCCAACTGTAACAATGTCCGTATGGAAAGATAAGGAGCACAATTAAGCCCACAAGTTACAGTTTATACGTTTTCACTTCCTCCGTTGGAGATGATCGGAAAAGTATACGCTGGAACGGAGTGTGAGCAGAATCAAGTCGAATTTGTCTATACATTTGTGTTATGTCGCAATTGAAGACATATTTAAATAACCTCCAGCGCAAAATTAAAAGAACTAAATCAGATTGTAACGTCAGTCCTACACAGAGACAATAATTTAAACTAGTCCCATTTGATGTTCTATTTGAAGCGTTAAATACCACGCGTAACTTCGTGGTTTTCGACTCAGGCTTAAACACGGGGTGGTGAGGCAGGTAACATGAGAACCCAGGAGCAACGTACTCACCTCCAACAGGTCGCATATGGTCCAGATTAATTTATTCTGTAACGACCTGATCATACAATGCCTTAATTTCAGGCCTTCGAAGAAGATAGGACTCGTTTTTCAAGAATTGTGCCATCACATTCTGTCTTTAAACGCCTAAATTAATCGAATGTGGAAAGTCTGGCTTTAAGAGTAACGTCACTACATATCGGCCATCGGAGTCGCGTCGCGTAGTTCTCCTATAATTTTCCTCACAAAGTTTGTCCAACAGAGTCACAAAATTTCTTTGCCGGGGTTTCCTGTAATTCCCAGAAAAGAAGAAGATTTTTATTTAATGTATCCTCCACCGAAATCTATTGTCGTTAAATACTTACGAACACTTGCTTCGTGAACAGATCCCGTGGTAATCCATCCAAATACTGTCCTTTGAGCCACCAAACTGCCCAAAACGTCACGCTGAATCTCGTCCAAAAATTATGCGAGGGTACAAATCCGCTCCCAAAAGTAGATCAACCTGTCCTGAACGCCAAAATCCAGGATCAGCTAGAGACAGGTGAGCAAAATTATCCTGAATGTCAGAACCAATTACAAAAGAGGGCAAATTACATGATATATTTGGCAACACCTGAGCCATTGCATCAAACAAGATAGATTTATCGAAAGGAGAGCCTATTTTCAATGTACAAACCTTTTTTGTGGTAGCAGAGATTGCTTGATTAATGCCCGAAACCTTTACATTCGTCGAATGAGCAGGCAGTTACAGGCGATTTTGTAACTTTTCAGAGATAAACGAAGACTCTGAAGCCGGGTCAATAAGAGCCCGGGCTGGGTATGTCGTACCTTGATGAACGATATTCACCATAGCAGTTCCCAGAAGCACTTTGCGGTTCTGAGATACATGAAAGGCTTGTCGATTAGAATTGCTCTGCGAAGATATTCCACTTGAGGTTGCTGGAAGATTTAAATTTGCGCCAGTGTCTTGGGTGGTATTACCCGCAACTACCGCAGAATTATTCCTATTCGTTTCTTCTGAACCCGAAGTATCCCTATGCAGCAACGAATGGTGTCTTTTATTAAAAATGGTGCAATTAAACGGACTTTTGCAATTCTTGACTCACGCGCTAAACAATTAACGCACCAATGAAGTCTTTTGACAACTGTCCTAACCAATTCCACGAAGTGAATTTTTCACGATTCACCGCCGCCCCCGTGTGGCTTGCTAGGCTCACGCAGCAATTCTTGTCATATGATTGCGGTCATATGAACAACTTCTTGTTGAGGAGTTCGGGCTTTCTAATCCCTCATGTATGCAATTTCCCAGCAATCAATGGCGGACAAGTTGGTAGGCCGAAGCCCATCAATCATCACCACTGGTTCCTTACAGTACACGTATCTGTTGTATAGGCAACAGATCCTCGGGAGATTTGTTAGCCCTCGAAAAAAGCCATCACCAACCAATTATCAAGGATACTAACACTCCCTTCCTGCGTTTTAGGTTTCAACCACAGTCAAAACGTTTCAGCCAAGGTAGGCACCTCAACCATGATCAGCCCGGGTCGAACCGCAAGCAGAACTTCCCTGGGGCCATGCTGATCCCCGTTCTGCCAATTTATACCCTTGGTAAGGGTTTCGGAAGCCAACACAACATAAGTCATGTGGCTTCCTATAGTTTTGTTTGCCGCACCAAACGAGGGACCCCTTCCCCTCTTTTCCCCGAAAAACAGAGCGCCTAAGCTAGGAGTACGCCAAGGCAAATCCTGTTCCCCGGGGGAGAAGTCTTGACAGTTGAAAATCATTTCATATTTTACGTGAATGATGTAGTTGAAGTGTTTCAACCTGGTGTCTGTAAACCATTCCTCTTTGCTGATGATATTCTGCTCTTATTTAGTGGGGATCGTGACTCGGCCGATGCTTTAGAATACTTGGTTAATTCTTCTCTCAATAGTGTTTCTGACTGGGCGAATGCGAACTGCCTTGCAATAAATCCTCTGAAAACGAAGGCTATGCTATTTTTTTCTTCATGGTTATTTTGTCAAGACTTAAATATTTGTATTTCTGGGTGCCCTATTGAATTTGTCAGTCATTATAAATGTTTAGGTGTTCTTATTGATGACCAGCTTAAATTTGAGCCCCACATTAATATGGTGCATCAGAAAGTGTCCTTTGCACTGTGGAGGATTTACTCCTTGAGTATTTATTTACCATTCTCGGTTAGGTGGCGTGTAGCTAGAGCCTTGATGATGCCTTTTATCTCATACGGACTAGAAGTGGTATCGGGTACTATTTCTACTAATCTGGCAAAGCTGTGTAGGGTCGTGAATTCTATTGTTAGATATGTTTTTTCTGTTCGCAGACGAGAACATGTGTCTGATTTCGTGGTTAAATTTCTTGATTTTTCGTTTTTGGATTTTATTAGGTATCGCAATGTTGTTTTTTTCTACAAAACGTTTAGAGAGGCGAATGTCGTACATCTTTGTAATCGCTTTCATTTTTCTCGATCGACTCGGAACAAACAAATCTTAATCTTAAGAATGTAATTAAAATTCATTCAACTACTACGTGTACTTATCTTTTGCTATGTTGTGGTTTCACACTTGCTGGCTGTTTTGAAAGGTTGGTCCATGGGGAGAGGCATGGTCTAATAGCTGGATGGCCTGCCCGCTGGTACCTCTGTTGGTTTCGCCTCTGGTTGCCTTCTATTTCTATGTTGTGGCTGCGCTTGTTGGTTTTGGGTTGGCTGAATTCGTCTCCGCTTGCTGTCTGGGTTTGAATGTTGCTGTCTGAGTTTTATATGGATATTTGGTTGGATTTTCGTTTGTTGGGTGGATTTCGTTGTTTCTAAATTGTCAGGTGGTCAATACGTTTTTATAGCTACTCAAATAAAGATTACGAACAAATTATAAGTTTTATAATAATTAGTGTTTTATTCAGTAATTTCTAAAAGATACAAAACAACCGCGGCACAACCGTTTCAACTGACGTTTTCTAACTGACTGCCTAGAGTTCGCAACAAGTTGCAAAAGTAATATTGTTCATTGTGAATGAGAAAACGAAAACTGTGAATGTGCACATGACAGTTCGGCCAATCCTGACTATGGTTCGTCTTCGGGCCATTCTTTGTCATCCAGTATAAGGGAATTTTGACACCAGCATCTCAGTTTATCTGCGGTATACACGGAACAGAATTTACGGGAGGAAACCTGCATACCCGGAATGTCTTCAATCAAATGCCTGTCGTTACCCAGTTGTCGGGTAACCATATACGGTCCCTTATATTTTGGTTCAAGCTTTCGGGATTCACCTGTTGCGGGTGCCTCGTTCGCCAAGACAATTAAGTCCTGTTCATGGTATTTGGTAGGCTTAGCGTGCCTTTCGGCAAATATAGTTTTCCACTTTTGTTTTCCCTAGCGGAGTTGTGGTTGGCATCTATACGTTTTTCGCCTGTTTGGACTTCATCACTAGCAGCAGGTATGTCATTATTTATGGCAGCAACCATCTTATTCTGAATTACATCAATCAGCTTAAATTCAAAAACCAGTTCATTTGGGGTAAAACCGGTGGTTCTATTTTTCTGAGAGTTAATAGTCCACTGGAGTTCTCTTAGCTTCAGGTCCCAATCTTTATCATTATTAATAGATGCACGTAAATAGTTGAAAATTGTTTGATTTGCCTACCTGGCCATTTGCACGGGGTGTACGAACTGCTGTACTTATATGGTGAATGTTGTTCAGTCGACAGTACTCCTCGAACAGCTTTGATGAAAATGCGGTTCCTCGGTCACTGATGATTACCTGGGGCAGACCAAAATATCCTGTTACCTCGTTTAATGTACTCAAGACGGGTTGAGTTTTTGTGTTTTTAACTGCATTTACTATCAAGTATTTGCTAAAAGCATCAGAAATTGCGAGAATGTAGCAGTATCCACGTTTACTTTTGATAAATGGACCCATATGGTCGATATTTATTTTTCGAAACGGTATTGGTTCCGGATCGTTCACGTACAGGCAACCTTCTAGCTTGCCACTCTTTGCTTTATTATAACAGCACTCTATACATGCCGCTATATAATCTTTTACATATTTACGGATTTTCGGAAACCAAAAATGTTGTCCTATTCGTTGAATCGTCTTTTCTAGACTAAAATGACCCATATCATCGTGACATAGTTTAACTATACGCCATCTTACAGATTTCGGAACAACAAAACGTGGTCTTTCTTCACACTTTCGGTACAGCCGGTTATTCAGTAAAATATATCCGGAGTTTAATTGAATCGATTGTGATGACTTCTTGTTATTCAAAGCAACAACGATTTTCTTCAAGGCGGCATCCTGCAATTGCATTGTTAGTAACCAGTCTTCTTTGTCCAAAGTAACTTTTAATATATTATCGTGGAGCTCGTATGCTGGGGTTTCTTCGTCCGGTGAACGGCTTAAGGCATCCACATGTGGCATTTGAGTTCCTGGGCGATGAACTATATCAAAATCATAGTCCATTATTTTTAAAAACCTTCGGGCCACCTTTGGTACTAGCTCTTTCTTCACATTAGCTTTAGCAATGGCTAAACCATCCGTCACCAACGTAAAATGCTTTCCCAGAATATAAACACGAAATCGTTCCGTTGACTCAACCACCGCTAGAATTTCTAGTTCATAGCTGTGGTACATAGATTCCGCCGGTGTACACTGCCTGCTATAGTAGAATACGGGTCGCCAATTTGTTTCGTCTGTTGATTGAAGTAAAATGCCTGCTATGCCAACAGCGCTTGCGTCCGTATGAACCTGATGATAGGCGTTTACGTCGTATAAAGCAAGGACGGGCCTTTCGACTAAAATACGTATCAACTCTTCAAATGATTTTTGTTTACTTTCTTCCCATGCATATATTTGATTATTCTTCAATAAGGCAGTAAGCGGTTTAGATATTAAAGAGTAATTCTTCACAAATATCCGAAAGAAACCAGTTAATCCCAAAAATCTTCGAAGTTCTGTTAAATTTGTGGGACGTTTAAAATTTCGAATGGCATTTACTCTTTCATTGCCTGGAGTAATGCCCAGTTCATTTATAATGTGACCAAGATGAGATATTTCCTTCATCAGAAACTTACACTTATCTAGTCTTAGCGTAAGGCCATTCTCCTTCAAAATGTATAAAAACTTATCCAACTTTCGAATACCTTCGCCAAATGTTTTGCACGGAATAATAACGTCATCGAGATATGCCAAAACTTCTCCAGGGTCCATGTATGCAACAAGCCGGTTCATAAGGTTTTGAAAAACTGCAGGAGCATTAACAAGACCAAAAAGCATTCGGTTGTACTCGTAGTGACCCTCGGTGGTTACAAAAGCAGTGTATTGGTTCGATTTTTCCGATACTTCGATTTGATGGTAACCCATTCTGAGGTCCAAAGACGTGAACCATTTATTTCCTGCAAGCTGTGCAAATTGTTCGTCCTAATTCGGCATTGGAAATGGTATTTTTTTGGTGACATGATTTAAGGTTCGATAGTCCACACAAAGTCTGTACTCACCGTTTTTCTTCTGTGCCAATACTATACCAGAGGAGTATGGTGACGTTGATGGTCGTATAACACCACTCATCAATAATTCATCAATAAGTTTCTGAACTACAGGTCTTCTAGCAAAAGGGATACGATACGGTCTTGAATTAACAGGTTCATCTGTGTTGAGCTTTATATCCATTTCGATAAGGTTACATTTTCCCAGTTCGTTTGCAGATGCTGCGAAAAATTTCGAATGTTTTGAAATTACGTCATGTAGTTGATTTCGGTCATCGTCCGAAATAGTGTCCTTTGTCGATATTGATAAAATATTTTCAAACCAACAATCGTCATCCTCAATTACAAATCTTTTCCCATCTTGACACAAGACATCACGGCCAAGAAGTACATTCTCGGAAATTAATTCATCTGGAATCGCCAGCAATTCAACGTTAAAGGTGTAACCATAAACAGATTTGTACGTAATTTTTCATAACAATGAAATTTACAACCAGCAAATCCATTAAGTATCACTAAACACTGTTTAAGCTCACCTAAATCCCTGGCGAATAATTTACGAATTAGGGAACGACTGCTACCTGGGTCTACAAAACAGTTCGTAAACATTTCGTTGATTTCAACTGTCTTAAGAAGACCAGAGGTTCGTTGACGTCGCTGATCTTCATCTACTTTATTTACTGCTATATTACGAACATCTGCTTTTCTCTGGGGACAGTTTTCTGTTTCATGTGTGGTACATTTACAAATTCCACATCGGCTTTTTCGTTGGGGCTCCGGACATTTGTTAGCATAATGGCCCATTTTGTTGCAGTTGAAACATTTCAAATTGGTTTTCTCGTTTTTATTAGGCATTGTGGTAATAGTTGGGTTGTTTCCCTTTGTTACGTTTTTGTTGTATTTGGTGATATTTTGAGGAGTCTTAGAAATATCATTGTGTAAGCAAAATATCGTTATGTCATGTAGAAGTTCGTTACAAAACGTATAATCATTAGAAATTTTCTTCCTAAGATCACTGTGGTTGATTCCGTTAATGATGTGTCTGCATATAGCTGGTTCAGAGATATAGCCACGTTTGCCGTATGCAAGCATTTTATAATAATAGTCTTCTGGAGACTCATTATTATCCCGTCTCATTCGTGACATATTTACGTGAACATCTGCCTCATTACATACAGATGGGAAATCGTTCAAAAACTTTGAAATAAAATCCGACCATGATATGAAAACTTCTTGCAAAGAATCTATCCAATATTTGGCAGCACCCTGCATCTTCTGTTGTACAGCAAAAATAACAATCTGATCACTCCTAATGACTTGTCAGATGATGGATCAAAAGATGGTAGTAGCGAAACCACATCTCGGACATTTGAAAACGAATTAATTTCGTTACCATAGTGTTGATATACAGACGACTGTGTTGTTGGATACCCAAAGATTTCCGGCTGTGTCGAAAAAACAACATGACGTTGTTGTACATTACGCGAATTGGGTTGAGCGCCATAATTCATATAACTTCCACCAAAATTTCGTTGGTTTATACTACTATGTTTATTACGGTGTTCGGTTTGCACCACTGGATTAACGCAATAAACATTTTCATTGAAATTCGCTCCTGAGTACGTAGGTTGTTGCGAAGCACAAGAATATGTTGATGTATGACAACCATTTGATAACACGTTGCGGTCTTTATAAACATTATTGTATATTGATGTTGCCACAGAGTCCCTCTGCTCATAAACGTTTGCTGTCATTGTTGATTGTTGATAAACATTGGTGGGCGTTGCTACATGAGAGTTCATATTCATATGTTGAGGTGACGTTTGTTGAAATGGCAAGTTGTATGTTGCCGACGAAATGACCGTTGAATGTTCACGTTGACTACAATATGCATCTTCATTAAGGGCATTTATATTAAAATTGTTGTTTCTGTTGAAACGATGTTGTTGTGCTGTTCTTTCACAACGTTTTGGTTGATTTGGAATATTTGAAGTAACCGTTGGCTGCATGCTTTGTACGTTTACAATTTTGCTTGTAGCATCACATTCGTTTCTGTTTTCATTTTGTTCGGTACTTCTTTCGTTGTATGCGTGTTCAGCAGCAGTCGGCATAAAAACTAACTTACATGTTGTAAATTTCAAAAAGACGTTGAGACATGTTGAGAAACCGGCGTTGTTTCATATGTCGTGCACAATCCTGATTGATTGTGTTGTATTACATCATCCAAAACAACGCTTTTTTTGGGTGGTGACATCGTTGATGGGATGAATTTATGCTTTCGTACATCGTCTAATGCTTTTTCTAACAGTTCAATTCTTTCGGATAGACTCAATTTGAAAGCTTCTCGAAAACTCTGAAACTGTTCCTCGTCGCATTGATCATTTAATCGTTCGATCAAGTCTTTTCGTTTTCCCGTTGTAGGCAAACCAGCGTTTTGCATCTTTCACGTAATGCATCAAGCTTCATACCGTTTAACCTAGGCATCAAGGTTTAATAAATGTTTCTACCGTGATGATTATAAAATTAAAATTTATTCACGACCTACATATATACGCAAACGTTTTCGGATTCTCTCTCGATCGATTCCACTTCTGAAATTGTCAGGTGGTCAATAAGTTTTTATAGCTACTCAAATAAAGATTACGAACAAATTATAAGTTTTATAATAATTAGTGTTTTATTCAGTAATTTCTAAAAGATACAAAACAACCGCGGCACAACCGTTTCAACTGACGCTTTCTAACTGACTGCCTAGACTTTGCAACAAGTTGCAAAAGTAATATTGTTCATTGTGAATGAGAAAACGAAAACTGTGAATGTGCACATGACAAAATTTTGTTGGTTTATGCTTTGTTGATTCTATTTTTGTAGTTACATACGTTTTAATTTTTGTTGTTGTTTCATATCTGTATTTATTCATTTATTATCTTTCACATAGTAGATTTAATTTAAATGTTTCTGTTTTTGCTTTCGTTTACTTGTATGTCTTTTTATTTGCTTTCACTTTTCAACGGGGTTTATTTTGTTTTTTTTTCCTTTTTTATTATTATTTTATTTACTTTTATTCAAGCTTACATTTGTGATATGTAACCTTTTTGTTGTTTTAAGAGAAGCTGAACAGGCTGCCTAGAGCTGTTGTTGTTGGTGCCCACAGATGAAGCGTGACTTATGGATGTTTCCAATCCGACAATGACGGGGTAGTCTGTGTTGCCGACCTGGCTGACGTGATGGCGGTATTGTGATGACAACCTTGTCAAATGAAAAGTCTATAATCGAAACAGCTACGATATTAAGAACAATGCCAGTTCCTCACGTTATACCGGTGGGCACTATCGATTGTCTTTTTTTCAATCTTAGTGGAAGATATATATGTATATATTTTTTTCTTGCACCGGAAGACGTTGTGGCGGCTGCTGCACCAATGTTTGTTCTTCCTGATAGGATTGTCTGGTTGTAGCCCCCAGTTGCTTGTTCCTAAATTCACTTGTTTGGCAGAGTGTGCCCCAGTTGTATGCTGAGGGTTGTTTCACAGGTCTATGAACTGCCTATGTCGGGGTTATGACACTATGTTTAAAACAAACTTTTCACACACTTTTATTTTTCAATATCTTTCGCTTACCTGCCCTGATCGGTTGGATTTTATTTTCAGCACGTCCTCACGCTTCACACAGTTGTATTTTCTGCCGCCTACATGCGACCTTGTGTGAAGGCTAATGTATGCTTCCGGAGTGAAACGTTACAGTACTCACGTGTTAACTTTGAACAAAAAGGAATTTTTTTTATATAAAAAGATAAAAAATTATAAATAGCTTGTTTTCTATATTTCCCAGCTATCTGTATGTCGACATTTCATAGGAACTACCCTAATCATCAGTAGACTTTGGAAATTTTTGAAAGATATTCTCAAACATTCAACTTTATGTCCCAACAATCTAAATAAATTGTTGAGAATTTAAAAAGCAAAATGCTCTAATAATTCCTGTTTGAAAGGTGTAAAGAAATGTTAGAGACGTGTATAAATGAAAAAGCTTGTTTTTTGTGTTTTCCAGAAAAACAAGAATTTATGTACTAAAAGTCAATGAGTTGTAATGCGATCAATCACAATAGGTAATATTTGCAGATTATGTAAACCCGCTCAATTACGCATGTATGTATGTATGTTTGTATATGTAAATGATTTTCTTTTCTTTTCTTTACTTTAGTGCCAGGTCAGACACAGCAACTTTAGTTGGGCAATTATTGACATTATAGAAGCTTTCGGTGAGGGGAATTAGAAGGGAATCAGAAAATGTTTTACGTGGGTTTCTGCCTTGACGGCCCAACCAGACGGCAAAAAAACGTTCACCCGGACGTCCCAATGCATGACAAATTGTCACGCATGACCATGCATGACAAATCGTCATGCATGGGTACCATTTTCGATCACATGCTGAATGGCGAATGCTCTCCCCCATGGTGTAGGGCGGAGCCTTCCTAAAACTCCTTCCGATCTCAGGGTCACGGCACCCGGTTGCAATGCAACTCCACACCGAGTCCGAAAACTCTCCGCATATGGGTATTAAACCACAACCACCACGTTGCCCCCGAAAGTCCTCAATCATAGCCGGGCGAGAACAATGTTCCCGGGGCTTCCGGCTCCCGTGGTACCAGAAAATAATAGCCTCTGGTCAGGCTATCACAGCCCTAAAAAGGGCTGCTACAGTTTTAAGCCCCAAACGGCTCGAGGAACTGCCAGCCCCCAATAAGAAGGGAAACAGAATTGCCGGTATTCGGAAATTCTCAGCAATTCCTTACTTTTCTCTCATGTGTGTATGTGTGTGTGTGCATATACAATCCCAGCGGCGAACATTGCCTACCACATTACTTCTCTTCGATGATGTGTGAAACACTTTGTAATCAATGAACGGTAACTTACAAAGTGTATAGCAGTAGTATCTGGAGTTCACAAAAATGAATTATGTTCATCTTTTGTATCACATTTATATGAACGTATTTTATTTATTCGATGTAATTCAAACGTTCGCCGTCTTTGCAGAGCACGTTCAAAAATTTAATTAACAAAATCAGTGCTAAAGATAAGAAAACCTTATAAAAAAGGTACAAGAAAGATAAAACATTTAGTGAAAAAGAAAAGAATGCAGTAAACAAAAAACAGAACAAATTTATTTAATGGAATATTCCCAAAAAACTGAAGTGCGCAGTACATACGTGCTGCTTACTGCCGGCTTACAATGTATGCGAGATTGTATTCGAGCTGCCTACTGATAACTTACAATGTATGTTAGGAATTAATGAGCTTTTGTTGCAAGTGGTAGGCGTTCACTCTACAAATGCGGCGATGTATATGAAAAAGTATACTAGGTTCGTATATAATGGTGTGCATTAGTGACTTACAAGTGTGCATCGGATCACCGCTTCTGTAAGCGAAACTTTGGCCGTTGGGATGTAAATTGTAAATAATAAGTAGAGAAAGTTCAAGAATTGCCGATACAAGTTTTTGTGTATGGACAAGAAAGCAATTTCAAAAGAAAATTGCTAAAAAGTTCGGCAACTAAAATCGCTTTGTCTGCCTTAGACTTAACACTTCTTCAAAATGCAAATTTCAACACCAGAAAAGACAATGGTTTACGTACCTTTAATCCTTTATAAAAAATAAAAAAGGTATAAAATAAATCCAAGTGGCGGTGATGATCTTCAAAAACCAAGAAAAGAATGCAATTAGATTTTTGCCCAATATGACTTACAACGAATCCGGTTCGAATGGATCAAAATGTTTGCGTGCCAAGTAAGAAAAGTTGTTCACATGAAATAAAACAAACGGGTTTAATAATAATATGCGAAGAATATATCTTCTATTTATTCAGAGTGAATATTACCTTACAAAAATTGTTGTTGGTGAACAAAAAGTTTGTGTCGAGCACAGAATTCCCCAAACAAGTATATATAAAATATGGCGAAAGCAACGTTTAATCGAAACGTTAACGGTTTCACTTGTCAGAATCTGAACGAAAAAGCTCCGAAAACACAAAGTTGTCCACAAACGGAGTATAATCAAGAAACTGACGACGTAGTAAAAGTAATTTCAAAATATGTACAGAAATTAAATATATTTCGGTTTTGACTTAAACACACTCGAGCAAAATGCCTGTACATAGATACAAAATTACCTTACTCAATTAGTATTTGACAGCTGGAAAAGCAGACACATTTATTTTGGTTGTGAAAATTTGTATTGGTCAGTTTATAAAAATTTGGAAAAAAACATAAAAAAATTTATTATAAACAATTGAGTTTTATTCACTATATTAGTTTCTAACATTGATACTAGGGATGAAACGATACGAGTAAATACAAGTAAATACTCGATACTTTTCCTTCGATACCAAGTACTTTTGGTATCGATGCTTTACTACCAAGCATGATATAAAAAATACAAGGTAGTTCCATTCTCATTTTATTATTTGTAATAAGGATTTTTGAAGTTTATTTTTAGAGAGAAATATAAAAAGGCGTTGCCACACAGTTGAATAAAGGATTTTACTCCTAGAATGGATTTTTTCTGAAATGTGTAGTGCACTGTTCATATTAGAAAAAGCTAGAAATAATAAGCTGATGTAAGTAGATATGTATCTGTGGTCGTTTTGAAACCCATGTTAGGTTAGGTTTAACAGGCTGCCAGCTTTTGTAAAGCCAGCCCACTTGGGTCAGAAAAACTAAAAGCACGGACTTCTGCTTATCAGTAAACTTTACGATAGCATTCAAAGGAATGCCTATTTTAAAGAAAATATTATTACATTTAAAATAAAATACTCTTTAGATATTGAAAACAAAGGGACAAATTTTATGCTTGTGGTTTAAAAATATATAAATAATTATTTCTACTACAATAACCCAAGATGCAGCGACAAAACTAATGCACGTAGCCTTGAATATTCTTCATTACTTAGAATAAGAAAAACCAACTTCCAAAAGATGTAATTATTTGTTTAAATATCAAAATAAGCATGTATAGCGAAAATTTGCATAGTTTTCCGTCGGTTCCGTGCCTTCAAACTTCTTCTGGACTTGACTTCTAACTTTTCTAACAAATGGCGCGATATAATTATTCAATGCATTTAAAAGAAAAAATAATGTCTGATTTTAAGAACGGCTAATGAGTGACCACAATTGCAAAAAAATTTGACATTCACCACAGCGTTATATCAAGAATTATAAGCCGTTTTCGTTGTTCGGGTATTTTGGTTACATAAATAAAGGTGGACGTTCCCGAAAGATCAGTAAACGAGATGGCCAGGTCATAATACGCTTGATAAAAAAAAAGACCGATTCATGTCGTCAAGAACCATCGCCACACAATTGTTATTAAATGTTACCCCCAAAAGTATTCAAAGGCAGGCTGCAGAAGGCGGACTAAAAGCATACCATACAAAAGTGTAAAAAAGATCTTTATATCACGAAAAAATATACTGGCCAAGTTGGAATTTGAAAGGGAACACATTAATTTGACCACCAACCAAAGGAATTCCATACTATTCTTCGATGAGTCTAAATTTAATTTACAAGGTTCCGATAGGTTAAGAATGATTAGATGACCGAAAAGCCAACGTGTTAGTCCAGGTTATACTAAAGGCGCATTGAAACATTTTAGTCTGGGGATGTTTTTCAGTCCATTTTTTATATATTTTAGATTTATGTATGTATTCTATTTTAAAATTTTTATTTAGAAGCCACAATTTTATTATTATTTTTAGATAGACACAACAAAACAAACAAAACTGAAAACAAATACGGTAGCACAATTTTATGGAAAATGTCACAATCCTTATACTTGTCAGATGGTGATTGTTAAGGAAAATTGAGAGAATAAAACTACCTTGTATTTTTATATCATGCTACCAAGTAGTAATTCAAGTAGGTATCGATCAAAAATACTCGTATCGGTTAGAAATTCTATTTTCTTATTGACAGAAAACAAAACTGAGTTGGTCACGATTTTTACTATAATGTTATTTGTTTTCAAAATAAATGCGTGCATTTAAATGGTACTACCAAAATCGGATGTATGCTTGTATTTCATAAAAAAGACGGTAAGGTTGCGGTCACGATCTCGAGATACTAAAATAAATAATCCAATTACTAAAGCCATCCGAATTTGTCACTAAAAAAATCTTTAGGTCAGAATTATGTGACTATCGAAGATTATATCAATGATAAATTGTCTTACATCCCAGGTACAAAGTTTTTCTTCCTCCATTAAATCTGTCAGATAGTTACAAGACAGACTATTGGGTGAATGTAGCAGTAAAATTATTATGATAGAATTCTTGTGTTTTAAAAGTATTCGTTTCGGGGATCCTAATTACAAGGCTCAGAAAATACACACATTGAACACACAATGTACTGTTCAAAAACAACCAACACATTTTTATTTTCATAACAATTATGTGTGTCTCCAAATTTTGTTTGATACCGATCACAAGCATGTACGTTGTTTTGTTGTAATATTTAGTTGCGTATTTGCATTTGTGTACGAGATTTTTGTACAATGTATTTTTCTGAAGTCTGCCTAATTATCATAACATAAATCGACCGATACAAGTAGGTATCGATGCTTTTTCTTCGATACCGGGTAGGTATCGATACTTTGCGATCGATTCCGTACCGAGTATAAGTATCGATACCCCAGTGGTATCGATTCATCCCTAATTAATACCAATCAAAAAATTATAAACAGTTTGTTTTCTATGATTTTCAGCTGTCTATATGTGTACATATCATAGGAAAGATATTCTCAAGGATTCAACTTTATATCCCAACAGTCTAAATAAATTATTGAGAATGTAAAAAGTCAAATGGTTTAATAATACCTGTCAAAACACAAAAACAAGTTTTTTCATTTATACACGCCTGTACCTTTACACATTTCAAACAAATGAGCAGCCGTAGGTTGCTACGATTTGTTTTTTGAAATTATCAAAAAGCAGAGACGTGTATTAATGAAGAAGTTGGTTTTTGTGTTTTGACAAGTACTATTAAAATCTTTTTCTTTTTATATTCTCAATAATTTATTTAGATTGTTGGGATATAAAGTTGAATGCTTGAGAATATCATTCAAAAATTTCGAAAGTCTACTGATGATTAGGGTAGCTCCTATAAAATGTCGAAAACAAAAATTTTTTCTATATATATAAAAATGAATGTTTGTATGTATGTTTGTCCTTTATAGAATCGTAAACTATTCATTTGAGCATAGGATTATCTTCGGCAAAGTTGTTGCGCATGAGCTCGAGAAGGCTTCTAAGTAGGTGCGACCACGCCTACTATAACGCCCACTTTTTTTAAACTCAGTTAACACTCACAGTTAACAGATTTACTTCAAATTGTATATACATCTTACTGTAGACGAGGTAAAAATAAAAGTTTTGTGTGCCACCCCCATTTTTGCGTCCCATGTAATGAAAGAGAACGCTTGCCAGACGCTGGATCGTTCTGCCTGAAATTTTCACAGCACATTAATTAAAGTTTAATGTGCCACACCTACTTTAACGCCCACTTTTTTAAATTGAGTAATACATGAGTTTTAACAGATTTACTTCAAATTGTATATATGTACATCTTACTGTAGGCGAGGGAAAAAATTAAAGTTTTATGTGCCACGCCCATTTTTTCACCTCATATCATGCGGGACGGTGCTTGCCGTATAGGCCAGTCCGTTGGACCGATCTGCCTGAAATTTTCACAGCACACCACTAAATATCTGGTATCTTTTATAAGACACTTCTTTTTTTTGACCATGCCCACTTGAACGCCCACTTTAGATTCCAAATGGGTTTTAACAGATTTACTTCAAATTAAATACACACATTTTACTATAGGCGAGGCAAAAATTAAATTTTCATATGCCACACCAATTTTCCCGCTCGATCTCATACGAGACGATGCCTGCCGAGAAGACCAGACCGCAAGCATAACTAACAACACTTTTTTTCGAATGTTCCCTCTTTAAAGCTTAATTTTAAATTGTGTCTACACGAGTTATAACTAAACGGGTTACTTCAAATCTATATATACTTATACATCTATATGCTATACACCTGCATTGTATCATAGGTATGCGTTATTGTTGTTTTTAAGCAAATCGTAACATTTTTTATTTAGTAAGTACGTTCGGTCTCTCTTATTTGAACGTTAAGCTGACAACGTGCTTTTTTACCTCTGGCTCTATTTTGTAGCATTCATTGCAATACCTTTTGTCCACACTCATTTCATCATTTCACAATAAATTTCAAGCGAATTTATACACGAAAAAATTTCAAACTTCTCATGCAAGAATTTTTTTTATGAGTGACAAAAACACAATGCAAACAAAATAGTGGCAAATTGATGTTGTTAGGGCGGTAGTTTTAGAGTATATAATTTCGGTCTATTCTGAAATTCATGCAAGTTTGAATATTTTTCTAATGAAAAAGAAAAGTGGTTTCACGTGCATTGAAGTCATATGTATGTGTTATTATTGTTGTTACAAAAAAGCTTTACATTTTAGTTTTTGCTCATTTTGAAGGTACAGTTAACTTCAATATATACATGCGAGTTGAAGTCGCCAGTTTTAAGCGATATGCGTTTTCCAGAACACCTATTTAGCGATTTCAAATCGAAAAACCATATTTTTTGAGTTATACGTTTATCAGAACACATATTTGGCGTTTTCAAATCGAAAACGTTAAAGCAAGCCGTAATGATATTCCATCATTACGGCTTGCTTTCGCAATGAAAACCCATATTTTTACGTTTTTCTCCCCTTTTACCTATATCAATGTAAATAAAATTTGAAGGCAAAACAACGTTTGCCGGGTCAGCTAGTTATACATATAATAAAAAAATTGAGGTGATGCAGTTATATGTTTTGAAAAGCGAATAGTTCTCCTCAAAGTGTATAAATACATTCCGTAATTGCTTTCAAAGCTCAGATCGTTAAACAAATTAGATTAATATCCACCTATAATTTTATGGATAGTTGAAAGGTAATACCATGTTGAAAGATATCCACCAGATACTATCATTGCCGCCTCTTCTTTTCAGCAATGATAATTTTAAGAAATATTTTTACACATTTTCAGGTTGTAGGCGAATTAAATAAAACAGGACACGTCTTTCTAGTTCAACATCAAATTTTTTAATAATCTTTTTTTCAAAAATGACATTTGAAATATAAATCCATACATAAAATTCAAACTTATTATCTACATTGATATTCAATAAAAATAAAAAGGACAGGTATGTAAATTAAAATGTAAATCGAATATTCCAGAAGAACAGTGCTAACGAAACAAATCAGTTATTCTAGAATATTCATATACACATGTGTGTATATATGTATTACATACTACTACAGTTACTACAAGATGATTAGTGTTTTGTTTCACAGGTCATTATGAATAGATAGATCCACGCAGGCAGGAGGTTCAATGTCGCATAGTTGTCGGAGCCGGCGGCTTGGCAAAAAGTAGGTCGGCAGCGTCTAAAAGCCGGCTGCAGCTGGCATACATATGTGGTTTTTTACACATGCATATAGTAAAATTTTGGATGATCAACCAATTCGAAGTGTATTTGACGTAAACTTAGCATCATATCTGATGCTGTTGTCTTGAAGAAAGAGCACTTTTTTCTTCTTTAAATGTGGTCGTTCTTTCTTGATTGCGTCAATCAATTGGTGCGATAATGCACGATAATACTTTTCTGTGATTGTGGATCCATTTTACAGTGGCCATAACCTTGCCAGCCGATTTCACTGTCTTCGCCTTCCTCGGAGCACTTCCGCCAGCTTCCATCCATTGTTTCGATTGATTTTTGGTTTCAGGACCCAGGTCTCATCAACAGTTATTAATGGGTGCCTAAAATCAGCAGAATTACGCTTAATCATGTCCAAACACCGCTGTGAAGTGGTCTGTCGAACTCGTTTTTGTTCGAAACGCGTCACCCATCTTGCCAATAGCTTTTTCATGCAAAATGTTGAACACACGTTCATACGATATATTTACCATTTTAACAATCTCACGTAACTTGACTCGGAGATCATGTATAGGATTTTCTTGATATTTTCTTAAGTAAGCACCGCCTGTTGATGATATTGTTGCGGTGCTTGTTCGGCCGGGTTTAAATTCAGCAATCCAATATTTTACCATGTAATCTGACGGATTAGACTCACCGTATTGTTAATCGAGCTTTTCTTTAGTCTCTTTCGCCGTTTTCCTTTCCAAATAGTGTTTAATCACTATACAAAATTCACTTTCTTCCATTTCTCAAGAAACACTAAGGTTACTTAGAGTAAGATCAGATAGGGCTATTTTAATTGTCCAACTTTTTCGCAATTTTCTTTTGGACTTGCTTTCTTGTCCACACAAAAACTTTTTTCGGCAATTCTTGTGCTTTCTCTAGCTTTTATTTCTTACAATTTACATTGTATGTGCACATACACATACATACATGAGAGAAAAGTAAGGAATTTTTGAGAATTGCCGAGTAGCGGCAATTTGTTCCAAAAATTTATTCAAGTAACTATTATTAAACTGCCTGCTTTAGACACATGTATTTTCTAAGACGTGTATGGAAATTAATGGCTCGATTATGGATTGCAACAAACTTTAGTTGCGTTGCCTGTATGCAACCCAACTAATAGAAAAAAATATGTATGTCAACTATTTTCAATTGCTGAAAAGTTATCGATAGTGATATTTTGACATATTTGCAAGCAAAATTTTTGTAAACAATAAAATTTGTTTTATGAAAAAAACTAGAATTATAACTTAACAGCAAAAAAATTAAAATTATTTAATCAACGGGAATGCATGCAGAATGTGGCATCTATTAGAAGGCTGTTAAGGGATGCTCCTAAGCCTTTAGATTCGCGCTTTGTGATCTAAGTGAATACCTTTTGTAGGATAAGTCTTGATAACTACGTAGCAATGTGTGTTTTTCAACTTGAAGTCTTTTTTCAGCCTTCCTAAGTTAGGCAGGCCGTTGGATTCTCCAATGTAACTTAGGTCCTCCAGCTCACTTGGGTGCTGAAATAGTTGATGTACTGCACATTCGTTGCTCCTTATAAGAGAGGTTAGAGCGGTCGGTTTGACCGAGGCCAGACATGATATGCTATTGAGGTTCCTCTTGCCTAGATATGTCAGGATGTAATGCTCTAATGCCGGGCAGGTTCCGAGGAGATGAAGGATTGGCTCTTCCTTGTCTTTGCAACTTCTTCAGAAGTCGTTATAGGGTAACCCTAGTCTCCTGGCATGGAGAAGTCCAAATACGGGGAGGGATACTACCATTTCTGGTTTCGATACCCTCTCTGACTCCATATCGAAAATCCTAGAGGATTGTCCGAGCAGTGAAATCGTTGCTGCTGGCGATTTCAATGTTCACAACTCATCTTGGCTTCGTCATTCGAGTCATACAACTCCAGAAGGCCAATATGTTGAGTTATTCGCTGCGCACAACCATCTAGCGCAATTAGTGAATGAGCCAACGCATATTCCATGTGTTGAAGGGCACCATTCAAACACACTTGACCTATTCCTGACTTCACACCCTGAAAAGTATGAAGTCAAAGTTAGTGCACCTCTCGGCAATTCGGATCATTGCACCATTTCTGCCTCCTTTTCGATCTCTGAACTTCGTAACGTTTCGAAATCAGCTACGAAACGTTCAATATTTATTTACGAAAAGGCGCGTTGGGCTGAGCTCAACCAATTTTATGAGCATTTTAATTGGAAACTTTGTTTTCTAGATAACGACATAAATGCTTCAGCAAAAATGGTCGAGAATATTATATTGCTAGGGATGAAATCATTCATCCCATCCAAGCAGATTTCGGTTAAACCAAGAGTGAAATCCTGGTTTAATCAGACGTGCAAAAACGCAGTCAGATCCAGAGAGGAAGCATTCAGTAATTGGCGTTTAAACAAAAACCCAGAGACTGATTTACTACGCAAAAAGGCAAGATCTTCGTGTGCCAAGGTACTTAGGCGTGAAAAGTTTCTTCACGAACAGCGTCTTCGTGCCAAGGTCCTTACAGCTCCCCGGGGCAGTAAGACCTTTTGGTCATTCGTTAAGAGGGTAAAGAACAATACTAGTTCATCAATCCCAACTCTCTTAAAGAATGACCAAGCATTCACCGACCCGGTTGACAAAGCTAACCTGTTGGCTGAAATTTTTGCAAGCAACTCCTGCTTGCCGGAAAGCAGTCAACCACTTCCCGAGCTCGAAAGAGTATCTGTAACTATGCCAAAGATATTTTTCCGGGCGCGAGCAGTTAAAAGGGTTTTGGCAGACCTCGACATAAACAAAACTCCTGGACCGGATGGCATTCCAGCACTGGTCTTGAAGCAGTGTTCTTCTACGCTTGCGCGTCCATTAGCACGCCTCTTCAGTTTACTTTACCATTTTGGTGAGTTTCCATCAAGCTGGAAGGTTGCTAATGTAACACCAATACCCAAAAAAGGTGAGGCAAATAACCCTGAAAATTACCGCCCAATTGCAATTTGCTCTACACTTTCCAAAGTAATGGAAAGCATGGTCAACCATCACCTTATGAGGTATCTAGAGTCGCATAAACTACTTTGTGATCGTCAATATGGATTTCGTAAGGGTCGTTCTACTGGCGATCTTATGGCATATCTTTCAGAGAAATGGTGCCACTCAATCCATCATTTCGGTGAAAGTAGAGTGGTGGCTCTGGATATTTCAAAAGCGTTTGACAGAGTGTGGCATGGTGCACTACTGGCAAAACTTACTGCTTTTGGTGTCGGTGATGACTTCTCTCGGTTTATATCGAGTTTTCTCAGAGACCGCACTATACGAGTTGTTATAGATGGGGTCTCATCAAACGAGTTCAAGATTAATTCAGGGGTTCCGCAAGGCTCCGTTCTTTCTCCTACCCTATTCCTTATTTTTCTAAATGATCTTCTCTACCAAACTTCCAACCCTATCCACTCTTTCGCAGATGACAGCAGCATTTGCCACTCGTACTCTTTTAGCTATAGGCCCAGCCTATCAGAGATCGCTGCCAAGAGGCTAAATATGAATGATTCACTGAATAGTGACCTTCTATTAATCTCCGAATGGGGTCGTAAAAACAGAGTCGCCTTCAACGCTCGTAAGACCCAATGTTGCTTATTAACACACAAGCAAACGATCGCAGATGCTGCTTCATCTGTACTCATGGATGGTATAAATATTGAGGAATCGGATGCTCTTGATGTTCTTGGAATGAACACATTTTTCATGTCTCTAAAGAAGCATTCAAGTGCCTCGGTTTTTTGAAACGGTGTAAGATGTACTTCACTCCATCCGACCTCCTTACTATTTATACCACCTACATCCGACCGAAAATGGAATACAACTCTCATGTTTGGGCCGGTGCCTCAAAGTCTATTTTGGGGTTACTCGACCGTGTGCAGGAGAGGGCGAAGAAGCTTATCGGTGACAGTAGGGTATCCAACTCTATTGACTCACTGGAGCATCGACGCAGTGTGGGGTGCGTTACTCTGTTCTATCGTTACTACAATGGATTTTGCTCTGACGAGATTAGGGATCTTGTTCCCGAAACTCGCACATTTTTACGTAGCACGCGCTCATCGTCTAGAGCTCATCCATTTGTGGTTGATTGCGCGGGGAATCGTACTACGCATTACAGAGAGAATTCGTTTTTCAGCCGTACGCTTCGTCTATGGAATAAGTTGCCTGCAGACGTGTTTCCTGTCTGTTATAACGTTGGAAAGTTCAAGTCAAATGTTCACAAACACTACTCCCTCTTTCCCCCTTCTCATAACCTATTTTCCTAGTTCTGGTACAATGCACTGCATATGTAGGGGTCATCCCCTGAGTACTGGTCCAAGCTAAAAAAAAAAAAAAAAAAATAGGCTAAAGTATTTTCATATAATCTAGGTCTTTGAGCAGATTATTCACTACAGCATATCACAAAAGGGGGGATAGTACCTCTCCCTGGTGTATACCGTCGCATACTTTTATCGAAAGTCTGGAGTTCCCCATTGTCGCTGTTATAGTTCTGCGCTTTAGTATGCTCGCAATGAGCATGATTGTAAGTCGACCAACCTTCAGACCGTTAAGTGCATCTATGACTGGCTGTATCTCGACATTGTTGACGGTTCGCTATGGCTAACCAAAATATGTAGTGCCGTTTCAACGGATCTACCCTTTTTATAGGCGTGTTGAGATAGCGACAATTGATTTTTGTTAATTTTGGACCATATGTGAATGTCTATGATTCTCTCCAGCGTTTTCAAAAGAAATAATGTCAGGCTAATTGACCTATACTTCTTTACTTTAGTGTATGACGTCTTCGCTCCTTTTGGGATGAAGATTACATTGCTTTGGGTCCATTTCTTCGGGATGTAAGACCAGCTTATGGCAATTCTACAGATCTCGAGGTGCCGTAGGGTGATCAGATTCAGATACTTCTGTAGATCTGCGGGAATTATTACATTTGGTCCTGTTGACTTGAACGGTTGGAAACTTTTGATTGCCCAATGCAGCATCTCTATCAAGATACACCGCATTCTGGGCGTGTAGCAGAGGAGAGATTTTGTTCTCCCTCAAAAAAAAAGTGTACATGTATTGGAGGTACTATTCACGTTACTACAGAATTCCCTCGTTATGTAGGACCACAACCACTTTCTACTGGAACTTTTAGCATCTGCGACACTGACTACCTTCCAGTGTTGTGTGAGGAGGTCTGGGTTTGTGATTTGAAGGATCCTCAGCTACACTTCCGAGCTTTTCGACATATTGTCTATCAGACCTGAATTTTAATATGGTTTTGTGGGAACTGGTATTTTCTTCCCTTTTTTTAATGCTTTTGGACGTGACTGCCCCAGTCCGTTCTACGTTGGTTGGCCCATCCGGAGTTTTGCCAGATGTTGTAGGCTTTGCCAATTTCGAGTATCCTGGAAAATTCGAGGGGTCTGCAGAGTGCTTTTGGCCTGTTAGGCACACCATGCGTGTTATCGCTACAAGGTAATGAAGTACATTCAAAAGAAGTTAATAATGAACATATAAAGAAAATACGGAAAACGGTGAAAAAAAGAAACAGGTGTACCTATTCCGGCGCAATATGATTTCATACGGAATCAATAATGAACACATATAGAAAATACGGACAACGGTGAAACGGTGAATTTGCAGTATGGTAACCTCCACAGTTACTGTATTTTTTAACACTTGCATCGGCATTTGACTTATTGCACTGAGTTGTGCCGTGAAGTTCTCCACACTCTACACAAACAGCGGGCAACTTACAGTAAACCTTAGTGTGGCCAAATTCTTGGCAGTTTAGGCACAGACTGGCTCCTGAACGCTTATGTGGCCCCTCAGCGGTAACCTCTTTTTCAGCGCAACATCCACAGGTTCTAATTCAACTCTAAACATGGGTTGAGGGGTTTTTGCATGGTTCCTGAGGTTTACTACGTTTTTTTATTTTAAAACCTTTGTCTTCCAGTCCAGTTTTGATATCTTCAGTATATACGCAAGGGCCAATACCTTTAATAACGACCTGAAGACCTTTAGCACTTTTGAGCTGGTAAGTGTAAAATAATATTATCTGTTTTTCTAAAACATCAGTCAATTTTCGGTAATCATGACGGTTTGCCTGGATTTTAGTTTCACTGATGCTACCGTGCTTATCTGATGTTATGTTGAAAGTATCTTTGCCGATTGCCGTAATAAGTTTTCTTACCAGTTCACTAGAAGTAGGCTCACTCAGGTATATTGGTGGTAATTTATATGTTTTTTTGGATGGTTGTTGGATCATCTGTCTGAAGAATAGCCAACCTATTACTAATCGTTGTCGCAGTGGTATTATCGTCTTTAGATATTTTTTATTGTGATGATATTTGCGCGGATTTAGTGCTTCGCTGACGTTTAACCACGGTTATATACCTACCCATGCCTACTTACGTTTTCGGCTTATTAGCAATAACTAAACTGGAAGATAGTTTGCCTTCTGTTGTAACAACAATATTTGGCGAACACGAACGCGGCCGTTTCCTGTTTCCTATCTCTCAGAGGCCGGAGGATATCTAATGATTTTTCAAAGATTCTTCCTCAGAAATCCAGAGGTTTTTTCTAGTGGAGCAAAGCTCTTTCTCAGAATTGCATCTGCTGGGTACACTCATGCAATTTTTCTTTTTTATTTTATTTTTTTAAGTATATAAAAATAATTGTTATAAAGTTTTTCTTTTGTATAAAGAGTGAATTCCACTTATTCCGGTTTTTACTTATTCCGATTTTATTTTATAACACTCCGATCAAAAATAAACACGTCCGTTCACTATCAAACCTAGACTTCGAATGAATGAGATCTGTAATGACGATATTTCTAAAAGTTTATTATTTATTTATTTTATTTTCAATGCCCCTTACACAAGGCTTAAAGTGTTATATTCCAGTAAGGGACTGAGTATACGATATGTACATATTTAATGAATAAAAATAAAATGTAACTTATATAATTTTATTAAATTTTGTAAAATTATTGTGAATTACTTAAAATTGTTATAAAAAAACAAGATTTTATTATAAATAATAAGAACAAGCACCATACATCATTCAATTTGAAAAATGACAAATTTGAATCATTGAATTTATGCTAGTAGTTTGAAAACTATATTGGACTCCGATCCAGAGACTAATAACATTAATAAATAAATGGTATTTTGAAATCAATGTTCGAGGACGAAAAGCAAAAAGTCGATTGCCTCTGCTAAGCATTGAGAAGCTTCAAATAAGTGCGAAACTCATACCATAGAGCAAGTTAATATAGTGTGAAATATTATCGAATCTTCTAAGACCGTATCTGTAACGAATAATATTATTAAAGGCCATATTAAGTTCCATTTTACTATCGCTATCGCAATCGCTGCTGCCATACAGTTCACATACAATAAAACCGGCATTAAATAGGATTTGGCAGGAGGTATTCTAATTTTAGTCGGAGTACAGTAGTGCAAAACTTACGTGGTTTGACCAAATTATCGGGGTTTCGACGATTTCTTCCATATTTTTTCTCCCAGCCCTGCATACAAGGTTAGTGAAAATTACTGTTATGTAAGTTACTCAAAATGGTAAGTTACGTAAAATCTAAGCGTTAAGTAACGTTGCGCCTTAAGCGCTAATTTAGGGTGGTGTTTAAGTGCCAGTTTACACAAATCAGTTCTTCTTCAATTTTCTTTTGCACTTGCATCATACACAAAAATTTTGTTTCTTCAAGCTGTTTTTTTTGTGTTCAACTTTTCATATTTAACAATCCATTTTTAACTTGACGGTACGGCCAAGTGTGTACCCCCTTTTGTACTGTGAAGTGCTGTGATTTTGTCTTATAAACTAGGCACAAATAACGTAATTTTTTATGTCTATATAAAATCTTGAATATTTATCAGTAATCAGACTTCATACAACTATTGTCTTGTATTTGTAGCTATATAGTTGCAAATAAATTTTCAAAGTATAGGATGCAATGCATGGGCGCAGTAACGTAGACCTTATGCCCTCGATGGTATTAACAGTAATTTTTTGCGGCGCAGTGACTAACTGTACCGACCTATGCCTTCGCATAGGAACCGGGGTTAACAACGAAATACCTAATAAAAAAATGTAAATTAATATAATGAGAGTGGGACGCCAAACTTTCGAAGGCCAAACAACAACGACAAGCCCGACCGCACTTAAGAAATAATTACGATGACGCGAGAGCTGTTCTCCAGCCCAGAGCTGCTTTACGACTGTTTTCATCTAATTGATCTTCATCAAGGTAGCTTTAATAGGGTAGTGGTATAAGCGCAGCTGTTTTTCGTTTCCTTTGCGTAAATTTGTCAAAAACACATAGACTTTCTTGGTTTTTCAAACAAAATTTTGACAACTATTCGTAAATTCTACCAACAAAATACATGTTGATGTTTGTTGGTGTTGTATTTATTGTAATTCTGTCACTGCCTTGATCTTCGCAAAACACATTAAATACAACATTGCAATGGCTCCATCTATACAATAAAAGCTGTACTAAAGCAGCATTATTGGTTGGTGTACTTGCTGTATGGTTGCCAACGATATTGACTATACGCTGTGTGTTGGTTCGTGTCGTTACTTTCGTTAGCTGAGTTCCCGTGTTACCGTAGTTGTATATTTTATTTGTTTTTCTGGCACTTCACCACATTTATATTGAAAAACAATAAAAACAAAGTTATATTTTTTTTATTTATTCAATTCTATGAATTTTAATTCTTACATTCTATTAACGTATCTATCAACGTAAGTATATACAGAAATGAATGAAAAATAATTAGAAAAAAAAAATACTTTATAGGCAATTATTCAATGAGGACAAAATATTACATTTGTTTTATCAGATCTTCATTTAGGGAACAATCAACATATATATACGAGTACAATTTATTAAAGTATTTACAACACCTAATGAAATCATCGCAGTTCGTTCTATAATATTTAATATCAGGTAGGTCGTTGAATTTACGAATAGTTATCAAAATTTTGACAACTATTCGAAAATTCTACCAACAAAATACATGTTGATGTTTGTTAGTGTTGTATTTATTAGTTTTGTTCGAGGAAATTCCGGGTAAAGTTCGGTATAATGAGAGTAATCATAAAGTACTCTCAGAAAACAACAAATTAGCCAAAAATTGCTGGAATACAAAAAACCACATTTCGAGCTCGAAATTAAATATGAGAACAAAAGCAGCTGTTGTTTATTCAGTATTCAGTATTCTCAACTTCTAAATTTTATAATGCACTGAAATCTAATAAAAACGCGTACTTTTACAAAAATACACGTAGTTGAAAATGTTTATTATTATATAAAATTAACAAACAGATTTATTTTATAATATTACTTTAATAAAAAAATTTAACTATGAGAAAAATAACTAATATCACTTAAGGCCCAATCAGACTATTATACAAGTATAAATACTTTCATTAGATTTTGTGAGATAAAAGTCTAAACACATTTCTTGCGACTGTCAAAAAGTCTAACGTAAACTCGATTTTGCATTCACACCATCACACTTGATATAAACCAACATAGATGTGCCATCATAAAACTTTTCACGGCGGCAGATGCGCTATTCGTCGTAGGCGATAGACGTGCCGGCGCGTGAAATTCTTCAACAATTAAAATAATAATTATGTATAGCACATCGAAATTCAATAGCACAAACATATTTTATGTTCGAAATATAGCATGAGCAAAATACATTTATAAATGACAGCTAAATTCCAAATTTTATAACGACAAAAAATACTATCAGTGACGGCACCCCATCGGCTACGAAATAGCCGACTACTCAATTTTTAATTAGCTGGTTTGCTAAAAAACACAACCCTGATCCAATGTAAAGTATTATCGTTTTGAAAAGTTTCAAAAAACAACAAAGTCGTATGGGATGTCAAATTTTTATCGTATTATTTTTCGTATGTATGACGGATTACATTCAGACTATCAGACTTGCACGTATTATTTAAATTTTTGACAAGTATTAATACAAAGTATAATAGTCTGAAGTGGGCTTTAGTTATTTTTCGAATTTTGTTCGATTTAAAAAGTAAATGAGCTTTGAATTATTACGTTTATGTACAGCCTACTAGCAAATAAAAACTGTTTGTAAGTTATTAACTGGCTGTTTATACGTCAATTTTGGAAAATTTTATTTTTTTTAGTATGGCTTATGTTCAAAATGTAACTAATGGGTAGTATTTTGATCACTAAAATAATGTGGTTTTAACAAATTTCATATAACATAAATTTTTTTTATTAGCAAAATATTGATGTCAAATAAAACTTGTAAAATTTTGGTACAATAAATCGAGATTAGTGCCAGCAACAATTTATTGAAAAACCAAAACGAAATGCAAAAATATATATAAACAAAGTTTTTTAAATATGTAGCTAACAATACAGATTGTTTGAAAATGCTCTAAAAATTAATTAAAAGCATCGTGCATTGATTTAAAATTCTTTGTGCGATTTTTAAAAACACTAATATCAGTGTGAAAAGCGCTGAGTTGACAGCTCTGTTGTATTTCAAGCAAATATTTGTGCCAATTTATTTAAATATTTTGAGCTAGATAAAAAAGTAAAATAATTTATTTAAATATAACTTATTTAAATATGACGTATTGTTATATTTTCAAATATGTTTTTTATGATTTGCACTTTGATATTTTATTTTCATAAATAACAAACAGCTGATTACATGATTTAAGAATTTTACCATTTTGCACGGAAAAAAGTACGGGTAAAGTCTGGTAAAATGAGAAACACAAATTACTCTCTCAGAAGCTTTCTCATTTACCCAATTTGCACAATTTTTAACACAAGAAACACTTTTCGTGCAAATTGGGAACACAACTATTGTAATTCTGCCACTACCTATTAAAGCTGCCTTGACATATAACATAGTTAAATGAATTAAATTTTCTTTGCAATCAATTATTTTTTTTTAACTTCGAGCGCATATGTTCTAGTTACCCGCGCCTTTTTATATATTTTATTAGCTTATCCCGGAAAAGAAAAGTGCTTATATAGTTTAAAAAATATTTTATTTGCTATACTGATGATGATTTTGCTAACCATTATAGCGTGCTGGGATATGCAATTATTCTAGCTTGTCTGTATGAAACATAAACAAATAAGTCTTTAGGTTTTCCTACATGAGAATACGCAACGTAAAGCAGTCAGTGGGAAAAACGTGGACTTGACAAATTCAAGCTACAAATTTGCACGGATTGACCTTGAACTTTAATAATTGTCTTTGCAAACACTAAGCGAACAGAAAACTGCAATCTTTTGAAATCAGATGGCAAGTCAGTTGGAATAATTGAATTTCGTGGCAAAGGATATTTGTACCTTTATTTTTGCTCTTTATAATGATCCCTTCGATTAAGTTGTGTCGCAGTTTTTTTACTGCAAGTCGAATACGTAAAGCTATAGTGGATAGCTTATGCGCAGTAGAATAGTTGGTACTTCCAATTTTGAGTTGCAGCACATATGATGGAAGTCCTGAAACATCAAGTGAGTTAAAAAACATCAAAGGATAATTGACAGCATCCTCATCTCTTATCACTGTATCAATATATTTTTGTGTAACTGGAGATTGGCTGATTTTATTTAAAATTCGATTGTTTATTGAATTCAAATCTTTGTTATTGGCAGAAAGTGATGCTCACTTACGTAACCACTGGTCTTTTTTGAAATTGCGTTCGATATTTGGAAATACACAATTAAGTAACTCTTCAATGTATTCTGTCGTATTACAAAAGTTCGATGGAAAAATAATGCAGTTTGTGCAACATATCACAGCTCGCAGATTTGTTGTTAATTTCAATACGCCAATGAAGATATGATTTGAGGCACGCACCAAGCTCATCGTCAGTGGAACTGCAGGAAATTTTCACAAATAGTGCTCCTCCAAATAATTTTTTGTTACTTCTAAAATCTGCGATCAAGATTTTTTGTGGGTCATTGTGCATTTATTTATTTACCCTTTGGGGAGTGCAATATTATTTTGTGATTGAACTTTAGCCAATATTAACGAAATCATAAAAAATTTTTCTGTCACATTAAAATATTGCATGCCGGCAGTTGCACCTGCTGTAAATGTGGTAGACTTTCAGCCATAAATAGTTCTAAGTCGTGTGGGTTGTAATTACTTTCTTTTTCTAGATCTTGCTCAGACCATCATCATTGCCTGCTTGATTAGGACTAATCATAACAACTTGCGAGAGTGTCTTGTTGTTTATTTGCAAACATTTATCTTCTATTAGAATCAATGCCTCATTATAAGTTTCATGTGAAAATTCAATTGCTATGTTGTTGCAGGTAATTCTCTTTCGATATGTGCTTCATATGTATTTCAAAGTCGATTTGTTTCGGATGGAAAGCAAGTTACCAGTATGATAGCGTATAATACTCTTCTGGCTCTAGATGATTAGATAACGATACAGTTGCGTTGTGAACCGTTTTCTAATAAATTTAGCTTTTGGCACGCATCCCGATTAGTTGCGTATGAATTTGTATGTTAGAATTTGGGCATATAGCAAAGTTTGAGCAAAAAAATCATTTGTGCATGTATCGAAAAAGGAAGTTTACGTTGCAGCTGGTACTATTGCAGCCTTTGTTGTGCATTAACTTCTATTAAATAAACGTGCTGTCCAATTTCGATGTTTTTTTAAGCATTTATTGAATCTTCAAAAAGATAACTAACAATAAGTATTCAAATCTAAACAAAACATATCGCTCTTTTATTGCAACATAGTCATAACGCAAAAAAGCTTGTTTCGAGATAAACACATTTCAAATTTTTAGTTTCCATACAAGTCTTAGAAAAAATGTTTAGAAAATATCTCCTAAAGGAAACAGTTTAAAGGTAATTTAAATAAATTTTGGCACAATATAAAAGGTAGCACTGTTAACAATTCTACATTGTTAACTCGAAAAGCTCATTTTTTGAGATATGACTATGTTGCAATAAAGGAGCGATATATATTTTCGAGGTGAACAGATAAATGCACAGCAGTTGGATGACGCTCAAGGATTTGGGAATTCTAAAACTCGCCAAACAGCTTCATTGCTGCTAAAGTATCCGGCCATTTGATATTGTGTAATTTCATCGTTTTTTTACGTATTTGTAGATATACTTAATTGATTTGACGAAATTATAATACTCAACATTAATATGCATTTTGTACGTTTTTGAAAGCAGTGGGCAATACATTTCCCATCGACTACGCATGGCGGATTTGAATTAATACCATGAAGCATGTTTTTAACCACAACTTCATGTAAGTGTGGATCAATGTTAGTATCAGGTATTTCTGCTGAAGTAACTTCATCTATTTTATCTGGCGCAATTTTGTCAGCCAACCATATCCAAATGTGGAAATGAGGCATTTCACGTTTCTGTCATTCAATAAAATATATCCTGCATTTAGGTTCTCCGAAAACACGTAACGTAACAATAGAATCCATTAGTGATTCTATTCTCATTCCAACCCGCCCCCAATAATTTTTGGACCTTTGCACAATAATTTTCAAAATTGGCCCACATTTGAGTCCAGTAGTTTGATAATCAATTATTGGAGCTGGCAATTTTCTTCCCTCCCCCTTCCGCATCCAAAAAGAATTTTAAAAATTGGTCCACAAACGCCAAAGTTCTTTGATAATGAGATTTTGAGGCGGGCGTATTGGACATAGGACAACCTCCGTCAACTTCAGTTTTAAGAAACACAGTTTTTTTGATATTTTTTTATATGAAAAAAAAAAATTTTTTTTTTGAAAATTGGTGCACACATGACGAAGTTCTTTGATAATTAATTATGGGAAGGGCAATCACGCCACCAATTTTCAAAAAAAAAAAAAAAAAATAGTGGCCTTTTCCATACACAAGGAATTTTAAAAATTGCTCCATAGATGATGAAGTTACTTCACATTAATTATTGAGGTGGTCAATTTGCGATAACTTCATCCCGCAAAAGTAATCTTAGTCGTTTTGTATATGCAAGATAAACTGTGAAAATTGGTTCAAAAATGAAGTTGCTTGATAATCAATTATGCCAAAAAAAGAAAAAATAGTAAATTCTTCCAGTAAGCAGTTTTAAAAACTGTTAAATTTTGATGACATATCTTGTATATGAAAAAGGATTTTGAAAATTGATCTACAAATAACGAATTTATTTGATAATCAATTATGGGGAGGACAATTTGGTACACACCCCCAATTTTCCGAAGAAAAAGTAAATAAAAAAATTATTGATCTCTTCCATACAGAAAAGGAATTTTGAAAATTGCTCCATAAATACTGAAGTTATTTGACAATCAATTGTCAAATAACTTCAGTAAAAAAAAAAATTTTGAAATTTGGTTAAAAAATTGAGAAGTTATGCTCATTTATATTAAAAAATCTAGTAAACATTTTGTGAAAGAAATAGCATAATTTAAAATAGAGAGCGTAAAAGAAGGCGTGGTTGAAAAAAAGTAGCCTTTAATTCGCACAAGTCTTCCAGTCAATTATTGTGAAAATTTCAGAAAGATTGGTCCATCGGTCTGGCAGATCTTAATGTACAAACAAACAAACACACATTCAATTTTATATATTAAGAAGAAGAAGATAAATTATTTTTGTAAAGTACATTATTGATAAATAAAATAAATATAAAATAGTTCTGCGACTACACAGAGATGGTAGCTTAATAAGAGCAAGTCTAGATTTACAGGATGATTAACATAGATGGTTCCATTGTAGTATACGTAAGCAAAATGCTAGAATCTGTTTTTGCACTGGTTCAACTGCGTAATTGTAATTTTTGTACTGTGGACTCCATGTAATTGACCCATGGTTCAACTGCGTTACTGTAATTTTTGTACTGTAGATTCCATGTAATTGACCCATATTACAGAACTTGGCGAACCAGAGATGTAAATAGCTGTTTCGTGACGTAAGGGTCATCAAATGATGAGTGAATGATTTAGTTTAGGGTCTAGTAAAATTCCAAAATCTGTGAAATTGCAAACGCTTTGCAGGTCATTACCGCCCAATTAATATTTAACATTTAAATGGATCCTTCGGAAGAAACTCATATATTTACATTTATCAAAATTCAACTTCATTAAGTTCGATTTACACCAAGCGTAGGGAGAATTTAAATCTACCAGTAGTAGTATATGATCATCATATTTAATATATGTATGTAAAAAATATTTCAACATAATCCGCATACATAAGTTACATTTAGAACCAACTGCCTTATTCAACATAATTAAATTACATCAAGCCTTAATGCTACTTTATATAATATTATTAAAGAGTGTATTAAAGAGAGTTAAGCTACGTACGCACGGTTGTCAGATCTTACAATATTGCCAGTAAAATTGTATGAAAATGTATTACAATCGTGTGAACTGCCAATTTTTAACTTACGACGTTGTCAAAAAAACCATTGTCAATCAATTGTAAGACGAGGATTTTGTCAGGCATCTGACAATCGTGAGAACACTCTTCGTCGGTATTGCCAGATAATTGGCTGGTATTGTAAACTCAGTTTTAATTGTCAGATGTATAAAACTAATGCACTTGACAATGGCATCATTGTGAGAAAAAAGTTTCATGGGCAACACTGCCAAACAGATCATTGTTGATATACATAAGTGGCAATGCCTTACAACATGTCTGGCAATTTTTTCATCTAACAATCTGACAACCGTGTGAACTGACAATTTTTGTTGTCAGATGAATTATTTGTCAGACCATAGTATGACAATGAAATTGTACGATTTTCTTACGATCGTCTGAACACACAATTTACTTCTGCGAGACAATTTTTCATTGTCACTGCATTGTCAGCATGTTGCCAGATCTTACAATATTGTAACATCTGACAACCGTGTGTACATAGCTTTATAAGATTATTATAATAGTCTCATTTTAAGCATACCAAGTTACATAACATCTTCCTTTTTTTTATATAATTACATATGTTAAGAAATCTTACTGTAAATTTTGATGCGTCAACTGAGAGTGTGATAGGCTGGTTCGGGTCAAAATATGCTAAAACCGGAGCTTTGGTTAGTTCATATTTTAAATTATCGAATTCTTTAGTATGAATTTCGTTCCATTGCCAATAAACATTATGTTTTAACAAATCGCGCAAGTGCTTATTCTTCGAAGAAAAATTATTTATATATGCTCGCAAATAGTTTACCATACCAAAGAAGCGTTGCAAACCAGAAACGGAAGTTGGTGTTGGCATGTCAACAATAGATTTAATTTTATCAGGGTCAGCGGTGATTCCATTTGCACTGAATATATAACCTATGAGCTTGATTTCATTTTTGCAAAACTTTGACTTGTCTTTATTAAACTTAAGACCAACTTGTTTTGCTCTCTCCAAGACATGTTTTAAAATTTTGTTATGATCATCGATTGTAGGAGAAGGAATTAAAAAGTCATCGATATAAATAATAAGGCCATTTATATCGATAAAGAGTTTTATCATTTCACTGTGAAATATTTCAGGAGCAGCGCTAACTCCAAATGGCAATCTTAAAAATCTATATCGCCCAGATGGCGTATTAAATGTGCATACTTTTGATAATTTTTCTGTCAATGGTATCATCCAAAACCCACAATTGGCATCTAATAAGCTAAAATATTTGGAATTATTTAATTGTGCTTTACAATTACCTACATTTGGAAATGGATAAGGAAGTCTCATCGCTTTGTTTATGTTTCTAGGGTCCAAACATATACGTAAATTTCCGTTTGGTGTCTTTACAATAACTATTGAACTGACCCACTCAGTAGGCTCATAAACTTTAAGAATAACATTTAAATTTTCCATTCATTATGTAAACTAAAGGGAACTTTTCTTGAGGATCAATGATGAAGTGATTTCTGAACGAACACTTAATTCACATTTATTCTTTAATTCTCCAAGTCCAGAAAAAATTTCCCTATAATTACTAAAGATTTTATCAACAAATAAGACATTGATGTAGTGAACAATATTAATTTTAATAGCTGTATTTAAACCCAATATATTTTTACATTTCATATTTAAAATAAAAAATTGTATATCATATTCTTTGTTTTTAAAATTCACTTTCAATATTCCATTCACATACTATATTACTGAGGTGATGTAAAAGCAGAGCTACAAGCCGTTTATCGGTTAATTCCTCCAAGTTCGATGCTCGTAAAAATATAGTAAATTGAGTTTTCCATTTTGTCCACTCTACTGAAAGATTGGATGACTTTAAATTAATTGGGGCAACAGTTGTAGCTATTGACATGTATTGTTGATGTAGGCCACCACCAACATTTGATGTATTTATTCCAGAATCGTTTGTCATATTTTTGCAGCGGCGCACGTGTTATTATGTTTAATGCACTTGATCAATATATATGTATGAAGATTTGGCCTTCTTAATACTGTACTTTACTTTTTTTATGTTCTTAATGCATTTATTGTAATTAGGCACACACACCTGACACCATGTTATATTTAGAACCAACTGCTTTATTTAACATAATCAAATTACATCAAGCCTTAATGCTACTTTACATAATATTATTAAAGAGTGTATTAAAGAGAGTTATAAGAGAATTATAATAGTCTCATTTTAAACATACCCAGTTACATAACAAGTTTAAATGAATTTTGTAATAGAAACAAATTCAATAAGTTGAAAGAGTTCAGATATACTTATGTACTAACCGTACCCGTGGCGTTGCCCGTCTAAAATTAGGTTAAGTTAGGTAGGCAGGCCGCTGGATACCCCGGAATAGTCTAGGTTGTTCAGCTCACTTGGGTCCTGGAGTCGCTCCCTTTGTGATTGCCTGAAAAGTAAGATAGTGAAGTGAAGAAAAGAAGTTATAAGAACATAGTGTGAGTGGAGTGGATGGGCGGGGATGGAAAGGAAAGGCGGGAACCTCTTAGTGTAGCGTTACATGCTGCTATACTAGCCATCCGCTGCTTCTTATGAAAGAGGCTAGCGCGGTCGGTTTGACCCAGGCCAGACAAGATAGGCTGTTGAAGCTTCGCTCGCCTAAGTATCTTACACGATGATGCCCCAATGCCGGGCATGTTTCGAGGAGATGAAGGACCGTCCCCTTCTCCTCCTTGTCTTGGTAACTTCTACAGAAGTCGTTATGGGGTAGGCGTAGTCTCCTGCCATGGTTCCCAAACGGGCAATGTCCAGCGATGACTGCTACAGTGACTCTTAGTTGAGATCTGGGCAGTTTTAATAGCTCCCACGTTCTCTTAGAGTTAATATGCGGCCACAGGTTTCTTGATACAGGGTATGTGGAGTTTTATTCTTTTCCAACACGCTGATAATAGTTGTCCGCAAAAGGGGTCTATATCCCTTTCCTCTAGGAAAATTATCGCATATATATTTTAGAAGGATAACAAATTAATTTGTTTTATTTATTGTTCAAAGTAGAAATTAAGATTCTTAGATACTTAGGTCCAGTTTTTGAGCTCGTATTTAAATGTCATTTAGCTTTAAGTTCCATTTAAAATCGAAATTCAATTTTTCAGTATAAATTTCAACTAAACTTAAATGCCCAAATTTCTTCATTTAAGTTGTATTTAAATTTGTCTCATATACCATATTTGGTTTTTGTGTACTAGCTGTTGGATTAGTGCAAAAAAAGGTAATTATAACACACATACGAGCTATTGCCTGTAGAAGATATTTTAAAATTAGTTGCTAATTTTGCACTAAAGAACAGCACAATATGATATTTAAACAAAATATTAATTTTTTCTAAAAATTTTTCTTTAAAATTTTTTCTATTCTTCCACTGTTATATCGAACACTTTCCATCATGATATAAAAAATACAAGTTAGTTTTATTCTCTCAATTTTCATTAACAATCACCATCTGACAAGTATAAGGATTGTGACATTTTCCATAAAATTGTGCTACCGTATTAGTTTATACATTCCCTTGTTTTCAATAATAAAATTGTGATTTCAAACAAAAATAAATAAAAAATTTTAAAATAAAATACATACATAAATCTAAAATATATAAAAATGTCCTGAAAAACATCTCCAGACTAAAATGCTACCGACACCATGTTTTAATGTGCCTTTAGTATAACGTGGATTAAGACGTTGGCTTTTCGGTCATCTAACCAGTCTTAATCTATCAGAATCTTTTAAATTAAATTTGGACTCATCGGAGAATAGTATGGAATTCCTTTGTGTGGTGGTCAAATTAATGTGTTCCCTTGCAAATTCCAACCTGGCCAGTCTATTTTTCCGTGATATAAAGATCTTTTTTACACTTTTGTATGGTATGCTTTTAGTCCGCCTTCTGCAGCCTGCTTTTGAATCCTTTTGGGGTAACATTTAATAACAATTGTGTGGCGATGGTTTTTGACGGCACGAATCGGTCTTTTTTATCAAACGTATTATTGCCTGGCCATCTCGTTTACTGATTTTTCGGGAACGAACAACGAAAACGGCTTATAATTCTTAATATAACGCTGTGGTGAATGTCAATTGTTTTTTGCAATTGTGGTCAGTGATTGGCCGTTATTAAAATCAGCTATTATTTTTTCTTTCAAATGTACTGAATAATTATATCTCGCCATTTGTTAGAGAAGTTACAAGTCACGTCCAGAACAAGTTTGAAGGCACGGAAACGACGGAAAACTATATGCAAATTTTCGCTATACATGCTTACTTTGATATTTAAACAAATAATGACATCTTTTGGACGTAGGTTTTTCTTATTGTATGTAATGAAAAATATTCAAGGTTACGTGCATTAGTTTTGTCGCTGCATCCGCGGCCATTCTAGTAGAAATAATTATTTATATATTTTTAAACCACAAGCATCAAACTTTTCCCTTTGTTTTAAATATCTAAGGAGTATTTTCTTTTAAATGTAATAATATTTTCTTTAAAATGGGCATTCGTTTGAATGCTTATTATTTCCAGCTTTTTCTAATATGAACAATGCACTACACATTTCAGAAAAAATCCATTCTAGGAGTAAATTCCCTTATTCAACTGTGAGGCAACGCCTTTTTATATTTCTCTCTAAAAATAAACTTCAAAAATCCTTATTACAAATAATAAAGAGAATGAAACTACTTTGTATTTTTTATATCATGCTTCTGACTGTCTTGCACAAAGTTTATGCTATTTATACGTCTTTATGAGTTTCTACAAACGACATAAATTTTGTAGTCGTTCTTAATGTACAAATGTATTTCTTTCGCAATACACATGCTTGCAAATAATAAGCAAGTCACAACAACAAACAATAATAAAACGAATACCACGAATACAAGAAAAACAACAACATTATTGTAGTTGATTTACTTGGAATTTTACGAACTTTAAATTGTGAATGTTTGTTTCTCTGTGTATTATATTTTTAGTTTTCTCTTGTTTGGATGAATGTGTGTGTTGTACATTTTTAACAAGAAAATCAACAGCTGCTCACTGGGTTAGATGTGACAAAATATTCTTAACAATACGGCCATATTCATAAAAAATATTGTATGTTTATTCAACACATATTTCACAAATTTTGTATAGAAATAAACAAGGCAGCTTTAATATGGTAGTCGTATAAGCGCAGCTGTTTTTCGTTTCCTTTGCGTAAATTTGTCAAAAACACATAGACTTCCTTGCTTTTTCAAACAAAATTTTTACAACTATTCGTAAATTCTACCAACAAAATACATGTTGATGTTTGCTGGTGTTGTATTTATTGTAATTCTACCACTATCTGTATAAAGCTACCTTGGAAATAAGTATGTCAAATAAGAGTTTAATAAACATACAATAATTTGTATGAATAAAGTCATGATATAAAAAATAAAAGGTAGTTTCATTCTCTTTTAATTATTTGTAATAAGGATTTTTGAAGTTTATTTTTAGAGAGAAACATAAAAAGGCGTTGCCACATAGTTGAATAGGGGGATTTACTCCTAGAATGGATTTTTTCTGAAATGTGTAGTGCATGTGTAGTGTTCATATTAGAAAAAGCTAGAAATAATAAGCTGATGTAAGTAGATATCTGTGGTTGTTTTGAAACCCAGGTTAGGTTAGGTTTAACAGGCAGCCAGCTATTGTAAAGCCAGCCCACTTGGGTCCAATTCAGTCCCAAAAAAAGATATATATATATATATAAATAATTATTTCTACTAGAATGGCCGCGGATGCAGCGACAAAACTAATGCACGTAACCTTGAATATTCTTCATTACATACAATAAGAAAAACCTACGTCCAAAAGATGTCATTATTTGTTTAAATATCAAAGTAAGCTTGTTTAGCGAAAATTTGCATATAGTTTTCCGTCGTTTCCGTGCCTTCATACTTGTCCTGGACGTGACTTGTAACTTCTCTAACAAATGGCGCGATATAATTATTCAGTGTATATAAAAGAAAAAATAATAGCTGATTTTAATAACGGCCAATCAGTAACCACAATTGCTAAAAAATTGATATTTACCAAGAATTATAAGCCGTTCTCGTTGTTCGGGTACTTTGGTTACTGTAGTGTGCACATACTTTAAGGTATTAATAAGTCGACGTATACCTACTTTGTTTAGTATTATTATAAGTACCGTATTATTATATGTAGTTTTTACAAATATTAAATTGGAAATATTCCTGATTCATTTTGTAGTTGCAGGTATATTGTTTCCAATTTTTTTTTTGTAGTTTGTAGGATAGAAAAAGGATATATAAACACATAAGTTTGTAAATAAAGAATCAATTATTATTCTGCCTTCAAATCGGCATTTTTAATTTATTTAGGCATTCATCTGCCTTAATCAAACACCGGCATATAAAACTGCCTGTGCAACTTATCATTGAGGCCCGTGGCGTTAATTAGCGCCGGCCAACTAAGTTAGATAAGAAATCACAGAGCCTCCACAACGGCAAACTCTCCCTCATATTATATGGCGATCCTGCCAGGAGCTGGGCAAATCCCCATCGAGGAATACGTCCCAGTTGGCCAGTCGACAGAGGCTCCCACGTACAAACCCACGCTATCGAACGAAGGTCCGAAAAGGCTAACGTTGGAAGAGTACCGCAGCAGACAACTGCGAAAAGTGGAGGAAAAACTTACTGCGATTCCGAAGGTGAACAGACCGCGTCATAGAAGAGGTGGTAGACTGGTGCGGCTGCGCAGAAAATTAGCTGCATTAAAGGCTGCGGCACTTTCGGATCCTCCACCATCCTGGCAGAAATCAGTGGAGTTGTGGTCCGAAATATGTTCCATTGAACAAGCAATGGCGGAGCATCGCGCACAACATAAATAAATTTTACAATGAAAACACTAAAATTTTGTTTGCTTTGTTGTGAAACGAATTTTATTTAAACTTAGTGAATATTAACATCAATAAAAGGAGAAACTAAAAAAAAACACATTCCCAAAGCAAAACTCACCCTCATATTATATAAAAAAAAACAAATTATGCATACATACATACATACATACATATATACACATAACGTAAACATTGGAAACATTATTAAATGTGGGAAACAAAACGATACAAATTATTCTTTACAATTTTATTGAAATAAAATGTAAATACATGAATTTATTTTATATCTAAAATTACTAAATCACAAAAAACACAACACATAATTTGTTTTTAGATTTTTTAAAGAAAAAACATACACACAATAAATATAGACATTTAAAAAAAAAACACGCCAATAAGAAAAAAAAGAAATAAGAATAGATAAAAAAAAAGTAATGCCAAGTATGGGTACAATAATCGTGGTACTGTATTAGTACGATAGTGGGTATCACGAATTTAAGATCAATGTTGCCATTGTTGTGAACTTATAATTGCACAAAGTTGAATTTTTAATAAATAAGTTGTAACTAAAATAATTTATTTATAATTGAATGGATATTATTAAAGAATTATACTTAGAGCTAGAAAAATTAGAGAAAAATATAAAAAAAAGTAAAGATAGGATTTACTCCCCTGAATATAAGAGAAATAAATTGGCGCGATTAGCTTTTATATCCCATGAAGTGAATACAATAAGTAACGATTTAACTGAACTTGAGAAAGAAAAGGGTTTTTTACGTAAATTTGAAGAATTATACGAAAGGGTTTTAAATTTGATCAAGAATTTACTGATTAAAGAAGAATCATTAGCGCAAATTGAAATTGAAAATTTTGGAAATATGGCACAATTTGACATATCAATTGTGGGCAAAAACCTACAGGTTTTTAAAGGTTCATATGAAGCGTTAGATGACTTTTTGGTGCAGACTGAATTACTGCATGATATGCTTAGGGCAGAAGACAAAGAGATATTTGTTAAATACGTATACAATTTCAAATTAACATCACATGTGAGAAGTGTGTTGGGTCGTTCAAACAGACCAGTCACTTTTGCCGGTTTAAAAAAACTTATGATAGAAGCGTACCCGAATCCTAGAACATTGCAACAAGTCTTGACAGAATTCGGTACTTTAAGACAAGGGAATTCGAGTATATCTGCATTTAGAGAGAGGGTCACCGTACTGTCCGAGCAGCTGAGTGACTTTGAAATAAAGGCTCTTGAAAATCCTACTCTTGAGACAAAGCAGGCAGTATACAAAATGAGTGAAAATATGGCTCTTAACGCTTTTATGAAAGGAGTGAATATAGAGTATCAAAATTTGTTAATTGCAAGTGGACCAAAAACGGTAAATGAAGCCGTAGAGAAGTGTATGTCTCTCGAAAGAAATATAAACAACAATAACAACAACATATTTAGAGTTGGGAGAAGTTACGATGAAAGTCGTTACAACTCTCGCAGATACCCTGCGAATTTTACTGACCAGAGAAATCGTAACCAAGAAAACAGAAATGCTTATCGCAGCAATTACCGCGGCAGTGCTGGTAACACTTACGGCAATGGTTATGTGTACAGCGCCAACAATCGCACAAACAACTATCATAATAACAGGTCTTACAACAATAACAACAGCAATAGTAGACAGGTCAATTTTAGCGCTGCAAGGAACAACAATACCTACAGGCAGAATAGCAGGAGTAGCAGGACGGGAAACTAGGAAGGCAAGGTAACAAAAACTGTTATCCGGAGCCAAAATTATTCAAGATATCTGCATACAGCAATAATTCAATAAGGCGTGGACGTTCCCGAAAAACCAGTAAACGAGATGGCCAGGCAATAATATGTTAGATAAAAAAAACCAATTCTTGTCGTCAGGAACCATCACCACACAATTGCCATTAAATGTTATCCCCAGAAGGATTCAAAGGCAGGCTGCAGAAGGCGGACTAAAAGCATACCATACAAAAGTGTACAAAACATCTTTATATCACGGAAAAACAGACTGGCCAGGTTGGAATTTGCAAGGGAACACATTAATATGACCACCGCACAAAGGAATTCCGTACTATTCTCTGATGAGTCCAAATTTAATTAAAAGGTTCCGATAGATTAAGACTGATTAGATGACCGAAAAACTTGTCAGATGGTGATTGTTAAGGAAAATTGAGAGAATAAAATAAAGTAGATAACACACGATATGTTTTGAACAATGTAGATGTCATTTTTCACAATGTAAAATGCGTACATGTCATAACAATAACATATTAATTTTCCTGACGATGATAACAAATTGTTATCGAAATATTGAAAATAAATACTGTTGAATTTATGTAAAAAATAAAAAACGATCTTTAGCTGCAAAAATAATAAATATTTATTTTTATATATTTTAAATAATTATTTTTTATAATAATAAAAGCATAGACAATGTTAGACGTAAATGTACATGTGCGTTTGTGAACAAATTTTAAAAACCGTCTGTAAAAATGAACAATTTTGACATAAGGAATTACATATTAAAAAACAAGACGTAAACACATATCGTCTGTGGATGCCTTAAGGCCAATAGCATATATTATTATTATTATTTATTAATAGATATAAAATTTTGTACATATAATAAGGTATTATAATTATACAAGATTTCTTTATCTATATATGGCAAAACATAATTGTTGTGTGGCAGATTGGCATGGTACTAAACATACAGTACAAATGTTTATTTATGTATATTTGATTGGCTTGGCAAACATAAATTATATGAAAGTGTAAAAAAATAAAAATAAAAAAGAAAGTTAACTATGTAACAAATTCATTAAGTATCAGTCTTCTATACTTTAAACAGGATTCAAGGTATTTATATAAGCTTTTAAAATTAGAACCATTCAGTATGTTAATGACCTCATTTTCATTCAGTTTCCTTTTTTTGAAATTACTGTTGTCTAAAAGCATTATATATGGGACATTCACCAATTACATGCAGGACATTTTCAGATTTGTCAAGGTTGCATACTGTGCATATACCAGTAGTGTTGTTCTGGAATGCTCTACCATTAATATCTAGTAGACCTCCTCTGGCTCGTATTATAAGTCCAGTCATCCTTGATGAATAATTTTGCAAAATTGGCAACGTATAGAAATTAAGCTTAGGGTATAGATCGTGAAATTGAGATCTACGTGCATCACTGATGAACTCCTCTCCCTCTTTATTTATTAGCTGTTGCAGTATGCTTTTCCAGTTGCTGCTAATTAATGTATTAGGTACAGTATTAATATGTAAGTCTTGCCTTATATATTCCCATTGCGCAAACCAATATATTTTTTTACAGATTACATATTCTGCTATTTAAAACCTTGTTGACATAGCATAAATGAAGTTTCAAAGATGTAATGTATAGCGAGTGAGGTCCAGTTTCAAGATGTATTACATAATTTGGAGTCGTGGCAGGTAAACAGAGCATTATTTTAATAAAATATCTGAATAGCTTTTCAACCTCATCGTATTTTTGAAATCCCCAGATCTGTGCAGCATTTTTAAGTTTATTGTAATTGGAGATATGAGGGTTTGCTATATAGCAATAGCATATATTACAAATTTGAATTAAATATGCTCGGACATATATGGACCGATATCGGAAATTTCCAATTTCTGTATTTGAGTAACCTCCTTTTATTACCACAATTGCTTTTAAGCCAATAAAATATTGTTTTTTTTTATTGGACCAGTACTCAGGGGATGCCCCCTACATATGCAGTGCATTGTACCAGAACTAGGAAAATAGGTTGTGAGGAGGTGGAAAGAGGGATGAGCTTCTTCGCCCTCTCCTGCACACGGTCGAGTAACACCAAAATAGATTTTGAGGCACCGGCCCAAACATGAGAGTTGTATTCCATTTTCGGTCGGATGTAGGTGGTATAAATAGTAAGGAGGTCGGATAGAATGAATCTTACACTGTTTCAAAAAACCGAGGCACTTGAATGCTTCTTTAGACACATGAAAAATGTGTTCAGTCCAGCGAACATCTCACTGTATCTTCATTCCAAGAACATCAAGAGCATCCGATTCCTCAATATTTATACCATCCATAAGTACAGATGAAGCAGCATTTGCGGTCGTTTGTTTGTGTGTTAATAAGCAATATTGGGTCTTACGAGCGTTAAAGGCAACCCTGTTTTTACGACCCCATGTGGAGATTAATAGTAGATCACTATTCAGTGAATCATTCATATTTTGCCTCTTGGCAGCGATCTTTGATAGGCTGGGCCTATAGCTAAAAGAGTACGAGTAACAAATGCTGCTGTCATCCGCGAAAGAGTGGATAGGGTTTGGAAGTTTGATAGAGAAGGTCTTTGAGGAAAATAAGAAATAGGGTAGGAGAAAGAACGGAGCCTGAATCTTGAACTCGTTTGATGAGACCCCATCTATAACAAGTCGTATAGTGCGTTCCCTGAGAAAGCTCGATATAAACCGAGTGAAGTCATCACCGACACCAAAAGCCGTAAGCTTTGCCAGTAGTGCACCATGCCACCCTCTGTCAAACGCTTTTGAAATATCTAGAGCCACCACCTTACTTTCACCGAAATGATGGATTGAGTGGCACCATTTCTCAGAGAGATGTGCCATAAGATCGCCAGTAGAACGACCCTTGCGAAATCCATATTGACGGTCACAAAGTAATTTGTGCGACTCCAGATACCTCACAAGGTGGTAATTAACCATATTTTCCATTACTTTGGAAAGGGCAGAACAAATTGCAATTGGGCGGTAATTTTCAGGGTTATTTGCCTCCCCTTTTTTTTTTAGCAATTGGCGTTACATTAGCAGCCTTCCAGCACGATGGGAACTCACCAACATGGTAAAGTTTGCTGAAGAGGCATGCTAATGGGCGCGCAAGCGTAGAAGAACACTGCTTCAAGACCAGTGCTGAAATGCCATCCGGTCCAGGAGTCTTATTTATGTCGAGGTCGGCCAAAACCCTTTTGACTGCCCGAGCCCGGAGAAACATATTTGGCATAGTTACAGATACCCTTTCAAGCTCGGGAAGTGGTTGACTGCTTTCCGGCAAGCAGGAATTGCTTGCAAAAATTTCAGCCATCAGGTTAGCTTTGACAACCGGGTCGGTGAATGCTTTGTCGTTCCTTAAGAGAGTTGGGACTGATGAACTAGCACTGTTCTTTACTCTCTTAACGAAAGACCAAAAGGTATTACTGCCGCGAGGAGCTGTAAGGACCTTGGCACGAAGGCGCTGTTCGTGAAGAAACTTTTCACGCCTAAGTACCTTGGCACACGAAGATCCTGCCTTTTTGCATAGCAAATCGGTGTCTGGGGTTTTGTTTAAACGCCAGTTAGTGAATGCTTCCTCTCTGGATCTGACTGCGTTTTTGCACGTCTGATTAAACCAAAATTTTGCTTTTGGTTTAATCGAAATCTGCTTGGAGGGGATAAATGTTTTCATCCCTAGCAATATCATGTTCTCGACCATTTTTGCTGAAGCATTTATGTCATTGTCTAGAAAGCAGAGTTTCCAATTAAAATGCTCATAAAATTGGTTGAGCTCAGCCCAACGCGCCTTTTCGTAAATAAATATTGAACGTTTCGTAGCTGACTTCGAAACGTTACGAAGTTCAGAGATCGAAAAGCAGGCAGAAATGGTGCAATAATCCGAATTGCCGAGAGGTGCACAAGCTTTGACTTCATACCTTTCAGGGTGTGAAGTCAGGAATAGGTCAAGTGTGTTTGAATGGTGCCCTTCAACACATGGAATATGCGTTGGCTCATTCACTAATTGTGCTAGGTGGTTGTGCGCAGCGAATAACTCAACATATTGGCCTTCCGGAGTTGTATGACTCGAATGACGAAGCCATGATGAGTTGTGAACATTGAAATCACCAGCAACAACGATTTCACTGCTCGGACAACTCTCCAGGATCTTCGATATGGAGTCGGAGAGGGCATCGAAGCCAGAAAAAGTAATATCCCTCCCCGCATTTGGACTTCTGTATAGAAACCCGAAATGCAAAAAGTGTGACCTGATTTTGAATTTAACCCAAAGACAGGTACATTTGGCATCATGCATGCCTAATGGTTGCTGGCACTGGAACACAACTTCATTGCGAACGTAAATTACAAGGCCGCGATGGAAATAGTCGGTTTAGACTATATCTCGGGTATATGTGGACCGATATCGGAAATTTTCTGTATTTTAGTAACTTCCTTTTATAATTAGAACTGCTTTTAAGCAAAAATTTTTTTTTATCAGTTTATACTATATCTATAGACCGATATCGGAAATATTCATTTTCTGTATTTGTATGGAAATCCGTGGTGGTCTTATAATTAGAAACGACGTGACGGTTTATGTATTTGTTAATTTTTTTAAACATTTTGTTTAACTATGTTCAAACTAGTAACTATAAATAGTAAAGAAACAAATCATAATTGGCTTAAATTAAAAAAAATCTTTGCTCCACCAATAACATATTTGTAAAACTAATTAAACACAAAAAAAAACAGCAATTTAAAGTTGGTCACATAATTAGCACCAGTAACAAATACTTTACATAAAACATTAAAATACATTTGTAAATTAATGAAAATCTACATATTCTTTAATATTTTGTTGGATATCCTTTATTTTTAATAACATTCTCCAGCCTTTTTGGCAAACTTCGTATTAAACGTCGACAAGTTTGGACAGATATTTTCTGCCAGCTTTGCTTTACCAATTCAATTAATTCATTGTTATTGCGTGGGTTTTTATCCTTTAAATCTTGTTTCACAATTGCCCATAAGTTTTCAATAGGGTTAATATCAGGATTTTGGTGCGGCCAGCTTAGAACATCAATATTTTGATCCGAAATCCAACGCTTCACTAACCTTGAAGTGTGATTTGGGTCATTGTCATGCTGGAAAATGTAATGGACAGGTATATTCTCAAAAGAATATGGTTCCATTACATTTTCCAAGATGCTTTTATATTGATGTTGATCCATTACTCCCTGGATCTTGACAATTGGACCACCCCATACCATAATACAGCCGCCACCATGCTTCACCGTCTTCACAGTGTACCTGGGATCTAAGGCTTTGTTTGGGGGACGTGTCACATTTGTTTTTCCGTCAGACTGGAACAAATTGAACGTGGACTCGTCGCTCCAGAGAACTTTATTCCAGTAACGTGGGTCTTTCCTTAACATATCCCTGGCAAACCGCAACCGCTTTTTAATATTTTTTTTGACACATGCGGCTTTTTTTTCGCGATGCACCCACGAAGTCTTGACTCTTGCAAGCGCCTTCTTATCGTTCTTGCAGATATTTCTCTGCTAATTTCTTCTTTGATTTCAGTTTTTATTTTACGGGAAGACAAGAACGGGTTTTTCTTACTAACCCTACAAATAACTCTGCCTTCTCCTCTGCCTAATTTCAAAAATTAAGCAGAAAACTCTACGTGTCCAGCCAGAAAAACTTTTTATTGAATGATCTTGATTTAAAAGAAAAAAGAAACTTAAAAGTACACGCGCTTTGCACTCAATGCGAATGTTGACTGGGGTTATAACAATTGCATTTACGTGATCAGTATGTGGCATGTGGCAAACATTAACGTAATAATAATTAAAGAGCTAGGTGGCTGAGTTGGTTAAGCGGCCGTACTAAAAATACATCATGTTCACATGATCCCGAATTCGAATCCCAGTGGGTGCTGATGAGTAGTGTAGCGTCTACGAAACAGCTAGTTGTCCCCCAGCTAATGGTATTCAATTATTTTTCTGTTCTTCTTTGGTCTTATTGTTTATGAGCAATTATTGTTATAATTAAAAATAATCCTTCTTCTTGACTGAAGTTGGTCTCGACCTCACAACTAATTAGTTAATAAAAAATATTTTTAAATTAAGTTCTTCCTTTTATCTTCTTAAGGCTGTTTTAAAAAAAAAAACTTTTTCGGGATATAAAAAGAACTTGTTCTGTAAAGCAACAGAACTTTGTAAACCTAAAAGCTCTAAGGTGGCCACACTAGAGTATACTTTTATGCAAATGAGTTTATGTTAATGCCGTGTTCAAAGTAATGCACAACACGACTGTACTTTTCGGTTGCAGCATTTGCTGCTGTGAAGCCCTGTCGTCTGCTGTGGTCTATGTGTTTAAAGCATAATACCACATTTTATTAAAAGAATGCTAAGCATTGGAAAAAATTCTGTAAATTATACTTCAATGCGGCAAAGTGTATTAAAATATTTTTAATCCTTCTAATTAAGAATTTATGGAATCAGATATTTTTACATTTACCTAATGTTAAAAGTCCACAAAAGCTCTTGAATATAGTGTTTTAATACAGCCATCTTCAATGTAGACTCATGCACGGGGTTTAAAAGATTGTCAAATCTAAATTAAATACTACTCTTTCTTATTTGTGTGTTTCATTAAATACATCTGCAAAATATTTGACATTTCTTCAACCCGGTTGCTAGCATCAAATAGTGTAATAACTCGTTTTTTTGAGCAATGGTCTTCTTTGTAGTAAATTTTATATCAACATATTTTAAAATGATATAAAATCATGTGAATTGAGGGAGCGATTTTGCGCGATTCAAGTTTAAAAGTATACTTATTATTTCTTTCTTAACCTATTAACGCCTAACTTTTAAAAATTAGAAAAAATTTTTTTTAGTGAAACGTTTCTAGTTCAAGTAAAATAATACGAAAATACAAAAATTTATTAATTTCTTATGAAAATAACGTAAATATAGCCTATCCTAAATAGGTAGACACAGGTACTTACAATTATCAACCGTACTATAGGTGAAATCAAGACGCAGATTCTTTTTTGTGGTAAGTGTTTTGTCTTTCCCCAAGTGCACACGTCCCTTGTTACTGCTGTCCGTATTTCCTATATGTGTATGTTCATTAATTAAATTCGTATGAAACCAAATTGCACCGTAATAGGTAGCAAGTTGTGTACACGTGTTTATTTTTGTTTTTCTCTCTTTTTTTACCGTTGTCCGTATTTTCTATAAATGTATGTTCATTTCGTATGAAATCAAAGTGCACCGGAATAGGTAGCAGTATGTGTACACGTGTTTCTTTTTTTTCACCGTTGTCCGTGTTTTCTTTATATGTTCAATATTAATATTATTTTCAATGCATTTCATTACCTCGTAGTGTGGAAGGTGTTGGTCTAAATTTTGCTAATCTGAGCAGTGTCGAAGGTATATACACTAGGCGTTGATCAGTTTTAACTAATTTAATTCCAACATTTTAAATGCTGCAATAGAGTTTGTTTAGTCTTTCGTGTTGTTATTGTTAACACTACTCCCTCTTCCCTCCTCATCATAAACTATTTTCCTAGTTCCAGTACAATGCGCTGCATATGTAGGGGTCATCCCCTGAGTACTGGTCCCAGATAAAAAAAAAAAAAAAAAAAAAAAAGTAATGAAGTATTTCTTGCAGAGTGTCACATCACCTTTGATGCAAAATGAAAGAGGTTTTGATGAACAGTTTTTTCCTTGACATCTTCGCTGTTTCTCTCTTTTTTTCTTAAAATGACCTTGGTTGTCACGTCTTACATCTTCGAAAACATATCAAGTACTACGCTGGATCCTAAGACCAAATCTTCACGATCGTTTTTTGCAATTGATTTTCCAGTATACAAGTCAAAATTAGAGCAATACCCATACCTACAAACGATTTTAGTTTGTCTATTGTGACGGTGAAATCTTGACAAACTCGAAATATGAAGTAAGAGAACATTGTAAATTTGATAACACGAAGTTCCAATGTCATATAAATAGGACAGCCATAATAAACCATCTATATTGTGAAGTTCTAAACATTTTTTTTAATAACTGTAGCAACAGCTTTGGTGAACTCTTTTTTGAGTGAATAGTAGTATATTAAATGTTCGTTAAACCTTTTTTATACGATTTGCAAAAATATATATAACGTTACAAAAACGGCGTTTTGAGATTAAGTGTAAGGATTAAAAAAAACTTTTTAATGATACAAACTATATATAGCCAAACACATCTAAAAGTCTTGATGGGATTCCCCTTAACTATAAAAAATATAATTTTGAAAAAAACATGTTATATGCAGAACAAAAAACACCTGGTTTTGTACTGTCCTATAAATAGGACGCTGGGGTATAATGGGTTAAATATATCTTTAACCAGTAAAAAATTATAAATAGCTTGTTTTCTATGTTTCCCAGCTATCTATATGTCGACATTTCATAGGAACTACCCTAATCATCAGTAGACTTTGGAAATTTTTGAAAGATATTCTCAAACATTCAACTTTATATCCCAACAATCCAAATAAATTGCTGAGAATTTAAAAAGAAAAATGCTCTAATAATATCCGTTAAAACACAAAAAACAGGCTTTTCTATTTATAAACGTCTCTAACATTTCTTTACACCTTTCAAACAAATGAACAACCGTTGGTTGCTACGATTTGTTTTTTGAAAGTATCGAAAAGCAGAGAACAAAAATTCAAACAATTAAGTTTTTTATTCGCTATTTAAGCTTCTATCATTTATACCAGTAAAAAAATGTTAGAGACGTTTATAAATAGAAAAGCTTGTTTTTTGTGTTTTAACGGATATTATTAGAGCATTTTTCTTTTTAAATTCTCAGCAATTTATTTGGATTGTTGGGATATAAAGTTGAATGTTTGAGAATATCTTTCAAAAATTTCCAAAGTCTACTGATGATTAGGGTAGTTCCTATGAAATGTCGACATATAGATAGCTGGGAAACATAGAAAACAAGCTATTTATAATTTTTTACTGGTATAAATGTTAGAAGCTTAAATAGCGAATAAAAAACTTAATTGTTTGAATTTTTGTTCTCTGCTTCTCGATACTTTCAAAAAACAAATCGTAGCAACCAACGGTTGTTCATTTGTTTGAAAGGTGTAAAGAAATGTTAGAGACGTTTATAAATAGAAAAGCTTGTTTTTTGTGTTTTAACGGATATTATTAGAGCATTTTTCTTTTTAAATTCTCAGCAATTTATTTGGATTGTTGGGATATAAAGTTGAATGTTTGAGAATATCTTTCAAAAATTTCCAAAGTCTACTGATGATTAGGGTAGTTCCTATGAAATGTCGACATATAGATAGCTGGGAAACATAGAAAACAAGCTATTTATAATTTTTTACTGGTATAAATTTTAGAAGCTTAAATAGCGAATAAAAAACTTAATTGTTTATATCTTTAACATAAAAAATAATTTAAATAAGGAATTCCATGTAAAAAAGAAACTCTCTGCAAGTGATGCTTTTTAGTGTTTCTAAAGAATTTTCATTCTTTACTTTATTAGCAACTAATACTCACACTAATCAAAAAACTTTTTCATTCTTTTACTTCCAGGCTTATGGCAATCAAAGGATTTTATACAAACAAAATATTATGTGGTTCCTTTATTGTAGTACAGCAACTCTTAATGGTGCCACCTAGCAATTGTACCATTCATATACTTTGATTATATGTATTTTTAAAACAAAACTAGTCTCCAAAGTCTACGGCTCGAACTGAATTAAAAAAAAATCAGAGAAAACAAAAAGACAGGAAAAAGCAATCAAATAAAAAAAAAAAAAAAATTAATTAACTATAATCTATTGTAATAAATCAAAATATTAGGAACATAATGCGTTATTAAATAAGCCGAAAACGCAAAAACATTGACCTAACATGTAATGGAGTGGTAGATTGATTGTGTTGATCAATCGAAAATGTCAGAAAGAGGTGAATGTAAGCAGTGTCAAGAACCGGAAACAAACTGCGAATATAATGGCATAACCGAGGAGTCAAATGAAAACGGTGACGAAATAAAGAGTAATATAAATGCAAGCAGTTGCCATAAAATGTTAGCAGAAATACAAATAAAAACAAATATTGTAAACAACAGTTCCTCCTCCAACCTTTTTCTGATCAACAAGAATATAAATGGTGATAGTAAGGAAAATGAAACCGATATTGATGACGACGATAATGACGAGAGTAATCAAACGTTCTACGAGGCTGCCAGTGACCCGGAGACAGTGTTGCTATTTGAAGAATCAGAAAAATCATCGAATCTAACAAAAGACGTAACATCGCCTCTATCACCTGCATTTTCTCAATTAAATTTTGATGCAGACAACACGGCTTTTATGCAGAAGCAGCAATTGCAGTTGAATAAGATGTTTCTATCTGAAATTTCTGATGGAGAACACGAAATGGACGAAGAGTGTGAAGGAGCAGTTGGTGTTGTTTCTTCAAACAAAAGTAGTTCCGAAACTGGGCGAAAGGAAATAGATTTGATGTGTTCAATACCAGGCGATTTTATTAAAGTAGAAGAGAATGACCCGCCCGTTGTAATGCGAAGGAAACGTGAGAAACGTAAGTTTAGTGTCAAATCTTTTTTTTAAGAGCTCAATTTAAAACCAATAACGATACGTGTTTTGAACATTATGACACATTTAGATTTTCCATAACATCATAAAGTATGTAGAGCTTGTTTTTGTGTTTCTTAGCTGTCTATATGCCGATATTTCATGTACTATTCTAATCAACAGTAAAATTGAAAACCTTTGAAAAATATTACCGAATACTTACTGCCTAGCTCACGATGTCGTTTCATTAACGTTCGCTAATGTTTTATATTAAAAATAAGTGACTTATAGTTAGCCTTTATTCAATTAACTGGTATATCGGAGGTAGATAAGGCAAATGATACAAAATCAGGGAAAAATAAAGTTTATAAACGGCATCGGAATATGTTTTTAAATATCGGTAAAATCACATATTTAACGCTCTTGCATGGAAGGGAAGCTTGGTGATGTTCTAGTTTTCTGAAGTAAAATAATGGAATGTAGAATTTAATGGTTGGCTATTAATACATACATATACATATATCAATAAAAAATATATACAGCTTGTTTTTGTGTTTTCTAGCTGTATATTATGTCTCCATATTTCATAGGAGCTGCGCTAATTCTCAGTAGCCTAGGAAACCCTTGAAAAATATCAAGCAATTAACTAAAAAAAAAAACAAGTAAGAGTGTGGTATATTCGGCTGGGCCGAATCTAAAATACCCTTCACGATAGTCACGCATATGTAGAGTATATTTAAAATAGTGAATTAAATATGCTCGGTTATATATGAACCGATACCGAAATCTTCCACTTTGTGTATTTTAGTAACCTTCTTTTATAATGGGAATTGCTTTTCAGCAAAAAAAAAAAAAAAAAAAAAAAATGTTAACGGAAAAATCGGATCAGGCTATATCTCGGGTATATATGGACCGATATCATTTTCATATTTATGTAAGCTTATTTCACTGCCAGAACGGTTTTTGAGCACAAAAAAGTTGTTTAAGTTCGCTTACGCGGCATTTTCATGAAAAACCCGGTTTAGGGTATATTTGGGGTATATATGGACCGATATCGGAAATTTTCATTTTCCATATTTATACAACCTAATTTTATTACCAGAACTACTTTTAAGCAAAAAAAGTTGTTCAGCTTCGCCTATGCGACATTTTCATTAAAAATCCGATTTGGGCTATATCTCAGGTATATATGGACCGATATAGGAAATTTTTATTTTCCATACTTATATAACCTTATTTTATTACCAGAACTGCTTTCAAGAAAAAAAAAAATTGTTTAAGTTCGCTTACGCCGCATGTTCATGAAAAACCCGGTTTAGGCTATATCTCGGGTATATATGGACCGATATCGGGAATTTTCATTTTTCATATTTATACATATAACCTTATTTTATTACCAGAGCTGCTTTTAAGCAAAAAAAAGTTGTTTAAGTTCGCTTACGCGGCATTTTCATGAAAAACCCGGTTTAGGTTATGTCTCGGGTATATATGAACCGATATCGGAAATTTTCATTTTCCATATTTATATAACTTTATTTCATTATCAAAACTGCTTTTGAGCAAAAAAAAGTTGTTTAAGTTCGCTTACGCGGCATTTTCATGAAAACTCGGGTCTAGACTATATCTCGGGTGCATATGGACCGATATCGAAAATTTTCATTTTCGATATTTATATAACCTTATTTTATTACCAAAACCGCTTTTAAGCAAAAAAAAGTTCTTTCAGTTCGCTGACGCGAGATTTTTATGAAAAACCCGATTTGGGCTATATCTCGGGTATATAGGGACCGATATCTGAAAAAAAATTTTTTTTGCTTTTTAGTCACCTTGCTTAATAAGTGTGTGAAGTTTGAAGCAAAACAACCAACTTTTTTTGTCAAAAATTTCCATACAAAATTTCAAAAATTCATGGCTTTTTCGGAATTTTGAATATATCTAAGCTATACTTGGACCGATATTATTGAATTTCAATAGCAAACACATGGCAATATGGAGTAATAGAATGGTGAAAGAAAAAAGTTTCTATGTCTAATGGTTTTCTCAGAAACGGTATTTCAACGACCGACAGACGGACAGGCGGACAGACGGACATCGCTTAATCGACTTTTCCATTAATTCTGAATAAGAATATATATACTTTATAGGGTCGCAAAAAAAACTGTAGAAATTACAAATGGAATCACAAACTTATATATACCCTTAACATTTTTGTGAAGGGTACAAAAACAGATGTACTACTTTTTTCCTATTATTATTTGGAAAACATCAAGTGTCAAAAGCTGTTTCTGCCCTGTCGGATAATCAGTAGCTGACTACAAAAATTAGCCAACTTTTAATTAATTTTTATGAACCAATTTTAAATTATCATGTATACAATGCAAAAATGTATTTCCAATGTCGCCACCTAGTAGGCGAAATTTTTATTTATTTATTTATTTATATATATAAGCCGCAAGCCCTTTACTGGCCTAGTTGGCAGAACTACAATATTTATACATCTAAGTTGATATTAAATATTACAATATTTTACAGTAGTGCGATTCACTATGCTTTTTAAGCCCCAATTATTTCGGTTAAAATTATTAACCACAAAATTAACCTTTTTCCTATTCACAAGTACTTTAAACACCATATGCTGGGGTTTAAAGCCAGCTGTTCGAGGCAGCTGTTGTATTTAACCACATAAATAGGTGTTAATTAATACCCCAATTTTTTGTGGGTTTAAAAAAAATGTTGATTTATATTGTTTACATATTCATTTAATTTATGTAATAAACTATTTGTTTATTAAAAAAAACAATAAAAGTTAGTAAACAACAAAATTAAATCTTGAAAATAATATTTTTGTATAAAACAATAATTAAAAATTTTTTATTCAATAGGTATTTCGTTTTCCTTTAGAAAACTTCTTAAGGAAAGTATTTGTTGATCGATTATAAAATCAAAAATGTTTTGATAGGCAATAAAATAACATTCTTTTTATGTTAAATGTAATTATGTATGTGTAAAGCTCTTCTTTTTTTTTATTTCCTATCACAAAAGTGTTTTTGATTTTATAATTCATCAACAAATACATTCCTTAAGAAGTTTTCTAAAGCAAAACGAAATATTCAATAAAAAACTTTTAATTATTGTTTTATATAGAAAGGATCTCGAGCTCACATATTATTTTCAAGATTTTTATGCACATGTATGTATATAAAATGGTCAAAGTTACAAAAGATGAAGAAAACATATAAACAAAAAGAGATTCAGTACAATAGCTAATAAAAATGAAATGGAGAGTTGCCACGTTATAACAATCTGAACGTGAAGAAAAATAAAACCCTCTACGGTGGCTAAATATAGTTAGTGAATAACGTAGGGGTTAGTGCAAACAACAAAATGTGTGGTTAAAGTTAACATTTCTAATTGGGGTGTAAAGTTAGTGAATTGCACTACAGTATATTATCTTAAGACTAATCGGTCGAATTCATAAGAAACATTTTTTTTATTATTTATTTATTTACTTTATATTAAAATTGTATAGCTATAATTATAATAAAGAGAGAATCACTGGCTGCCAAGGCCACCAGCTTAATTTTCAGTTTTGAAATAAACTTAAAAATTGTGTTGTGTTTATTAAGACCCAACACTCCTCATGGATAAAGCCAAATATGTTTAATTTTTGTTATTATGTTATTCCCCTCACCATTACTTGCACAAACTCAACGTATACATTTAAACTAAATTGAGTTAGAAATAGTTCCAATAGATTAATCATAAGCTGGATAAGAATATATTTTTAAAAGTGCCAATAGAATATGAAAATTTTCTGTTTGAGTAAGGAATCACTGTGTTCCACAATCTTGAGACCTTAACGCCAAAGGCTCGGCTCATAATTAAAGTCGAGTACCTGGGGCATATGATGCAATGCGTTCTATTAGAGGTGCCAAACTGAAACTTTCGCGCTAAATAAGCTGGATATCCACATTTAACAGTTTTATAGAAGAAGATCATCAGTCGTAAATCTAAGTATTGGTCAAACTCACACCCTAGAACATATGTTCGATAATTTGATATGGAGTCTCTGATATTCAGATTGAAAATATATCGAACCACTCTATTAAAACCTTTCCTCAAACGGCTCAAGTTTTCCGCCGAGATGCAGGAAAATACCTCAATCCCATACAAAAATAGAGGCCAACATATTGCCATTGCAATTTTGTACCTAATGCTTTGCGGAATATAATAAGAAATTCTCCTGATTCGACGCAAAGACCATGAAATCCGAGAAATAACGAGATTTATATGATTTGTAAAGCTTAATTTATTATCTATAAGAACCCCTAGCGACTTATATTGCTCTACAACTTGAAGCGACTCATTTCCTAGGAAATTATTGAAAGATATATTAGCGCGCTTCGAAAAGAACATCGCTTTACATTTTAGAGGGTTTAGCTCCAGAAAATTTACCTTCGACCACTCAAGTATCTTTTTAAGCTCATAATTTATTTGCTCTTCAAAAATATGTAAGTCAGACATCCCCGATAAAGCAAGTAGCTGTATGGTATCAGCGTAAGTATAGCATGAAAAAACAGAAATATTCTGAAAGATGTCATTAATATAAATAAGAAAAAGCAGCGGTCCTAAAATAGATCCTTGCGTAACATCCCTATAAAGGTTGACTATATCTGACTGCTGTTCTCCTACTTGTACAAATTGTCTTCTACCACTCAATAGAGACCATAGCAGCTTACAACTAGATGATGAGAAGCTAAATTGGTAGAAAAGTTTTTCAATTAACTTATAAGGACAAACGGAATCGAAGGCTTTACTAAAATTTAGAAATATTAATGTAGCCACTTTATTTTCGTCCAACGCCCTCCTAATACTCTCCGTCATATCTAACAAAACACCAGTTGTACTGTGATTTTTCCTAAAACCCGATTGAAATTCCGAAATACTCCTCGAGCGCTCAAGATGTAAGAGCATCTGATCTCTAAGAATTACTTCGAGGATTTTCAGACATACAGGGAGGATACTTATCGGACGATAATCTGTCAGTTCTTTCGGATTTTTAATTTTGGGAATCGGAATGATTTTGCTAATTTTCCAACAACTGGGAATAAAGGAGGTTGTTATTATCGTATTGAGTAAATATGTAAGTTGATGGCTTATAGCTGGAAAAATCAACTTAAGAAATCGCAGATGCATACCATCTGTACCAACTGCATTCGATTTTATCCTAGACATAGCCGTCGTAACATTGTCTACTGTAATGTTTCTAAAAGAAAACCCCTCAACACTCACACGACCTAGAAAATTTAGATTAGAATTTTGACCCTGTACAGGGGGCAGTCTGCACATATTATTGAAGTCATTGATATTAAACGGAAACTGCATATTTTCCTCGCCTGTTACACCAATTAATTTCAGTTTGTTCCAAATCTGCTTTTGATCACAATTAGAAAAAACCCGTGTACTTTCCACCCTCCGAACTTTTCGTATTATGGACTTTAATCTGTTTCTACAGACACAGTAATACCGAAACTCCTCCTCCGTCCCCCTTATCCTATAAGCCCGATATGCAATGTTTCTAATACGCTTTGCTCTTATAATCTCCCAATTATTCATGAAGTCGGTCCGACTTCGTTTAACTAATCTTCGCAAAGGCACATTTGAGTTAAAAAGTTGTTCCACAGTATCATTGAAAAATTCTGCGATACTATCTACTGAGGGATTATTATACATGGGGGAAAAATCGATTTCCATACATTGTGAGAGGCATTGCCCAAGGTCCATAGACCTATAGTCTCTAAAAAAAAACTCAGATGATGCACTATGTTTAGGTATATTATAGGACAAGAGGATCCCTGCATGATTCGAATTAAGCATAGGAAGCTGGAACTGGTTAGAGCTTGTTACTTGTAAATCACCCATAATGATAGCATTTTGGTAACCAGCCGCAAAGTCCATTAACAGGTTCTCACACCCAATAAAATTTCCACAAGGTAAATATACCACACCTATTAAAACTATTGTATCAGGGCTAACAAGTAATTCTATAAAGAGACACTCCACGCCCTGACTATAAGTCTCACCATCTTGATTTACACTGCCATCAAAGATTACCCTAGCCTTGAAGTTCTCTCTGACATATAGGCGTACGCCTCCACCTCTTCTAGACGCACGATCATTGCGATATATTTTAAACCCAGGTATACGAACTGCAGCATCAGAAACACAATCACTAAACCACGTTTCCGATACGCCAAATACATCAACTGTGCACTCCTGCATCATATGTCTTACTTCATCGAACTTAGTTCTATAGAAACGAGGCACAAGACTTTGTGCGTTAAAATGCAAAACGTTCAGCTCACGTTTTTTTAAGCCCGATAGAACTTGAAATTGTAAAAAATAACACAAAAAATTAAATTGTAATCAAAATTTTTTTTTATTCGAAAGATCAATACGTGACATTAACATTTGAAAATGATTTCGGGCATATGGGCACCGCGGCTGTTCTTGACGAAGCGCATTCTGGACGTCCAATTTTGGGCCACTTTTTCGAGCACTGCTGGCCGTATGTCACGAACAACACGAACAATGCTGGCCTCCAAGGCGTCAATTGTTGCTGGTTTATCAGCATAAACCAGTGACTTCACGTAGCCCCACAGGAAATAATCGAGAGGTGTCAAATCGCACGACCTTGGAGGCCAATTGACAGGTCCATTTCTCGAAATCAACTTATCGCCAAATTTTGATTTCAGTAAGTCGATGGTTGCGTTCGCCGTATGGCACGTAGCGCCATCCTGTTGAAACCACATCTCCTCCGGATCAATGTCATCCATATTTTCAAACAAAAAATCATTGATCATGGTGCGGTAACGATCTCCATTGACCGTAACGCGAGCTCCGGCCTCATTTTTGAAGAAATAAGGTCCGATGATGCCACCAGCAAGAAAACCGCACCAAACAGTGCATTTTTCTGGATGTAATGGAGTCTGTAGGGTCTCTTGTGGATTGGTCTCACTCCATATGCGGCAATTTTGCTTATTAACAAACCCGTTAAGCCAAAAATGCGCCTCATCGCTGAACACAATTTTACACAAAAAAAAAAAAAAAAAAATTAATAATAAAGAAGCTAAATTACTTATATAACAATCCATACTTTTGAAGTGCAGCACTTAAAAGGCATAATGCACATCTCACATTATTTTATTTATTTATTTATTTATTAATGAAAAATACAGTACAACAAGACTTAATCTTATTTAAGGCATAATGCACATCTCACATTATATTTAAAAATATACCAATTCGGCACAACAATCTGTAAATATTTTAAAATTCCAGACAATATCTCGACGCGAATGTTAATACCGTTAGATATAATATCTTGAAATAATTAATTTTCTATTTTTATATTGTAGCTCACCACTCAGTGTGAGATGTGCATTCCAATGTAAAAATCAATAAGGCTTCTACAAATAAATTACTTACTTATGTGTTGCTAATAGAACACAGACGAGCACCCGTCTAAAAAAAAAAGAAATTATCTGGAAAACACTCAGTAAATTGTGTAGCTTTCATACAAATCTCCCAAGCGAGTTGCTCGTCCATGATCAAAGAACAGCACATACATTTGCATGTTACCAATTCTGTTTTAAACTAGTATCAAAAATTATCAAATATTAATGTTGAAATTTTGATCAGATTTGAACATACTACGCTACATCACCCCTTAAGCTTTAGGAAACATATCAAGCAAATCAAGACACTGCTGCATGTTCAAATAGGTTGAAGTTCCATCAGTTCCAATTATCTTCGCTTTGGGAACATCTTTACAGATTATTTTATATTTCTTAATTTGTTTATGAAGAAGGAGCTTCTGGCAGATATAATTCAATCTTCTTGCTTCAGTTGACAAATTGTCTTTCAAATAAACTCTGCTCCCGCCAGTTCCATCAGCTTCTGACACATTATCAGCATTTCCAACTATGTTCCTCAACAATAGTGGATTACTTTTATTATAATTTCGCCAAGATACAATTCTTCTTTTTCAGATAGCAGCAATGGTTTAGATCAAGTGGTGACAACTCCACTCCCAGAATTGAACAAATTTTTATAATATATTCACCACTTTTCTCCATATTATTTGGTAGGCCAATAAATTTGATGTCCGCCCTGTTAAGCCGTCTTTCCAAAACATTATTTGTCGCCAACAATCCTTTGAATCTTTCATTAGCAGTGCTGTCCATTTTCTTCACAGCCACCGAACACTGGCATACATCACTCTTTAGCTTATCCATTTCGCTATACACATCTAACTTAAGCTACTCAATCACTCCGCCAACTTTATGTTCTAAACTGGAATGAATGCATTCTTCATAAGCTGCTCTATACCACTTTTATTTTGTTCGATTTTGCTTTCAATTTGTTTCAACCGCTGCTCGTAGTCGATTTTATTTTGCTCGAACTTTTGCTCAATGACTTTTTGTGACAAGTCTATACGGGCAATAATGTCATCATTGCTCACATTTTATGGAGATGCGTTATGACCTGAGCAGGGTTTGCAAACGAAAAGAGAGCTTTTTTCTCCACTGCTTCATAAGCCTCAGGTGTAATGCCTGAACACTTTGGGTGAAAATATGTCCCACACACTGCACATCCAATACTCCCAAGGGATTTAGTGATGTTAGATTTGCACTCTGGACACTGTAGTGCCGCTATATGTGACATGCTTATTTATAAAATGGCGGCTGGTCGACAACAAAAAGCAAATGAAACAATTCTTGAAACAATTCTTTACTTTATTTAAATTGGCTACTACACAGTGCTAATAAAAATTTTATTATTAAATTTCCATTGCTCTTTTTAATAAGTTGCACTTTTTGTTTATAAATTTCTACAAAAGTTAGCAGATTTAGCCTCTTTAATCTTTCTTTTTTTTCCCGCGTGCAAAACTTTTATGTATACATGTCAGCGTTGCCAATCGTTCACTTTTTAAGTTTTTTGCAACATGCAATATAATATTTTTTGTTTTGGGTAATATGTAATATAAAAATGAAGTTTTTAATAAATAATTTTTTAAAAATTACAAATAAATACGTTAAAAATACTGACTAATTTATTTTATTACGAAAAAATATTAAAATTGAATGATTGTTAGGTTTCAGTTAGTTACAAAAAGTTGTTTTTCACCTTTAGTGTCAACAATTAACTTTTCTTTGATTTAAAACTAACTAACTTATGGTTGACTTAAAAAGACATTACTTGTAACCAACGGTAGCGTAGTGAAAATATTGCTAGCTTCATAAAGTTAACTGAAAGTTAACATTTAGCAAGTTAACTGTAAGTTGACGGAGCAGATTCATTGTAATGTTTATCGAGCTTTTCTTTTGTCTCTTTCGCCGTTTTTCCTTTCAAGTAATAATGTTCAATCACTGCATGAAATCCACTTTTTCCATTTTTCAGGAAACACAAAATTTGCTTATTTCAAACGACTGCAACAAATAAACTAACCGATAAATTTGGGTCAAATTTTAACAGCTGACGTTTGACAGATCGTAGTTAAAAATTTTTGTTTGTTTTGTTTGTGCTGCCATTTAGCGCTAGGTAGCTTCGATATCAATTCGCCCACGTACATACGTATGTATATCTTTTTTTGTATGCCAACCGTGCTTAGAAATAGGGCGGTTACTTATGTTGAAAAAAGAATTGGTACGAAAAATGTAAACAAATACTATATTTTTGCATGTTGGCAACAAACAAATATCATAAGTGTTTGACATATACACGAATTTACTTAAGTGGCACGACACTACCAAGTCGCGTTTTTCAAACCCAACTCTTTATGTACTCGTCTATGAATTGGCTCGTCTTGTCTTATAAACAGGCTGTTTCTGCTTGTAAAATGTTTTGTTTGGTAGACTTCAAGGCGAATTCATTTAGCCAGGTGAAACTGAGATTACAATAAATACAACAATACAAAAACAACATGGGAATTTTTTGTTGCTTGAGCGATTCGTGTGTCAAAATTTTGTATAGAAAGTATGTACATGCATACACACACTTACACACTTTACTTGCTGATATGTTTGTATGCGAGCAAACCACCCTGTCGGAAACTGAGTTAATTTTAAACTAACTTTAAGTTAACTATTCCTCAACTAGTGCTGACTCACATTTGGATTACTTTTCAATGGAAGCAAATAACTATTTTAACATTGTGATGTCGTAGGAAGTAGTCAATTGCCCGACATTAATTTGATTAAACATTATTATTTGAAAGGAAAAACGGCGAAAGAGACAAAAGAAAAGCTCGATAAACATTACGATGTCAGATTACATGGTAAAATATAGGATTGCTGAATTTAAACGCCGCTGAAAAACTGCAACAATATCATCAGCAGGAAGGATAAAAGACGCGGTTACTGAAGAAAATATCAAGAAAATTCTCGTTATCGTTATAAATGATTTCTCAGTGTTGAACAAAAACGAGTTCGACAGACCACTTCACAGCGATGTTTGTACATGATAAGGCGTAATCCTGCTAATTTTTTGGGTTCGATTAATAACTGTTGATAAAACGTGGGTCCACCACTACTCACCTGAAACTAAAAATCAATCGAAACAATGGGTGGAAGCTGGTGGAAGTGCTCCGAAAAAAAGCGAAGACAGTGAAATCGGCTGGCAATGTTATGGCCACTGTATTTTGCGATACACACCGAACATTGCTTATCGATTATCCACAATATCAATTTCAAGGATCCACAATCACAGAAAAGTATTATCGCGCAATATTGAATCAATTGATTAATGCAATGAAAAAAACGCGACCATATTTAGAGAAGAAAAAAGTACTGTACACACAGCATTAGATACGATGCTAAAATTACGTGAAATACACTTCGAATTGGTTGATCATGTACCTTATAGTCCAGATTTAGTTCCTGGGAAACAAATTGCTAGTAGTGAAAATATTCATCTCAAGCGAAGAAGTGATAACCGACGCTAGCGCGTATTTTGTGGTGTTCTCAAAATCGTATTATTCAGATGGTATAAAAAAGTTGGAATATCGTTTTAAGTGCATTGAGCCAAAAGGAGACTATGTTGAGAAATAAATGGTTTTTGAAAAAAAGTTTTTTTTCCTACTTAGCTTCAATATCAATCCGCCCTCGTATATGTATACATAAGTATACATATTAAAAGATATTGATGGCTCCAAAAAAAGTATTTATTAATGACTTTCTCTGCAAAGAATCTGTGGTGTTGCTTAATCATCCGAAGTCACTCAAAGCTGTAGGCTTTGACGTTGTATTTGCTAAAGGTGGAAACGTTTATGTTAGAAAGAACTCGAAATCGAAACCAATTAATATAAAAACATTGGATGATGTGGACAAATTGTTAAGCAGTTCAACTTTAGCTGTAAGAAGAAACATTCCAGTTTCGGCTAGTGTTTGTGAAGATCCTGATGAAGATACAGATGATAGCCACTTTACCTAACCAAATTATTTTATTTCGTTTTGTATAAAATTAGTATCTTTTTATCTGATTTCTTAATATTTTTTTCTTTTTTTAATAAATACAAAGTATTTTTCTTTTTTCCTTTCCTTTAATTTGTATATAAATAAATTTAATTAAAAATCGTTTAATAATGGGTGATTTTATAAGAACTATAGGAAATTAAAAAAAAAAAAATACATAAAATTCAGAAAAATGCATGAAATATTTATTTGGATCGATAGTTGGGTCGATATAATTTAATGCTTGAAGATTATTTCATGCAAATGTTGGCGCCTCAAATGGTCCATCCGCTTAGTCCAATTTTGGCATACTCTTTCCAACATTTCGGCCGATATCTCACGAATAATGTTGGCAATGTTGGCTTCCAGTGCGTCAATCTAAGCGTGCTTGTCGCTATAGAGATTAGCCTTAACATAGCCCCACAAAAAATAGTCTAGAGGCGTTAAATCGCACGATCTGGGGGCCAAGTGACTGGTCCCAAGCGTGAAATAAACTGTTCACCGAACTCGCTTCTCAATTGGTCCATTGTTTCGCGTGCTGTGTGGCATGTAGCACCGTCTTGTTGAAACCACATGTCATGCAAGTCAAGCTCTTCCATTTTGGGCAAAAAAAAGTTTGTTATCATCGCACGGTAGCGCTCACCATTCACAGTAACGTTGTGATTCGCATCATCTTTGAAGAAATACGGCCCAATGATGCCGCTAGCCCATAATCCGCACCAAACGGTTGTTTTTTGTGGATGCATTGGTAGCTCTTGCAATGCTTCTGGCTGCTCTTCACTCCAAATACGGCAGTTTTGCTTGTTCACGTATCCATTCAACCAGAAATGAGCCTCGTCGCTGAACACAATTCTTCGATAAAAAAGTGGATCTTCATCTAACTTTTCAAAAGCCCATTCACCAAAAATTTGGCGTTGTGGTAGGTCGTTTGGCTTCAATTCTTGCACCAGCTGTATCTTATAAGGCATCACACCCAAATCTTTTCGCAAAATTTTCCACGTAGTGGAGTAACAGAGGCCCAATTGCTGCGAACGGCGCCGAATCGATAATTCACGGTCATCACCAAAACTGGCCGATACGGCTGCGATATTTTCTTCAGTTCGCACTCTACGTAAGCGTGTTGGTGGTTTAATGTCCAACAATGTAAATTTGTTGCGAAATTTTTTTACAATAGCCCGAATAGAAGCCTCAGTAGGTCGATTAAACTGACCATAAAATGGAAGAAGCGCGCGATGAACTTTCTTAACAGAGCACGCATTTTGGTAATAAAATTCAATAATTTACAAGCGTTGTTCGTTTGTAAGACGATTCATGATTAAGTTATAGACCAAACTGAAGATGTTTGACAGTGACACAAGATACAAAACGTGCGTGAGCTGTCAAAACTAGTGTTGCCAAAAAGATAATAACAAAAAAATCACTCGTTATTTTATCATTAAATGCAAGAAGTATTTCGTCAATTAATAAATTTAACAAATTCGTCAATTAATAAAAAATAATAAATTTAACAAAAAGGTTTTTGGACTAACAATGCAGAATTGTTAACTGTACTGTAGACTAATTGTTTGATTAATTAAAAACGCCGATTTTACAAAATTAATATTTAGTTTAAGTACGACTTATTTCAAAGTCTTAAGAAATTAATTTTTTTTTTACAAAATTTAAGTTAACGAATCAAATGAACGAATTGAGCTGAAAAAATATGTATCTGTAATGTATTGTAGGAAAGGCCCATCACAGTACTATACTGTGTACTGTGCCAAAAATTCATTCCTTTAGGAGCTTGTTATTTGGCAAAAACTTTTAGAGACGTGTATAAATGAAAAATCTTGTTTTTTTTTTTGTTTTGACAGGTATTATTAGAGCAGTTTTCTTTTTAAATTCTCAACAATTTATTTCTCTTGTTGGGATATAAAGTTGAATGTTTGAGAATATCTTTCAAAAATTTCCAAAATTCTACGGATGATTAGGGTAGCTCCTATGAAATGTCGACATATAGATAGCTGGGAAACATAGAAAACAAGCTATTTATTATTTTTTTTTTATTTGTATCAATGTTAGAAGCTAATATAGTGAATAAAACAAAATTATAACCATATTATAATAATATATAATAATAATGTTAGCCAAAGTTAGACAATTATAATAGTATAATAATAAATATGATGAAATAAACAAAACAATTCGGACAAATTCAAGTTGTTGAAAAATTTTATTTTCATGTTTCAAATATTTTAAAATAAAAATCAAAGTTTTCTTTGATTAAAATAAATTAAAGTAATTAATAACAAAGTAATAAATTTATTACAACACTTCCCCTGAGTTATTACTTTGCAATAATTAGTTGCGAAGTTCACTTATTATGTTTAATTAATGTTAATCCTTTTGTTAAAACCTCGGCTGGCATTTCAGCAGTTTCTTTATCGAGCTTTTCTTTTATTTCAACTAGCAGAACGGGGATCAGCACTGCCCCTGTTGGATGGATTAGTTGCTCATATGGCTACAAACATATGGCAAAAATTGCTACCTGTGTAACCCTAGTGCGCCACACGGGCGCGTTGGTGAATCGTGAATAATTCACTCCGTGGAACTGGTCCATCGTCATATAAGGCTGTAAGGCAGGTGCTAATGTAAATCTTTTTCACAACTGCCCCATAATTTCATCCCTTGGTGCTAATATTGTTCATTCTCATATCCATTCCCGGTCGTTTATATTATTTTTGAGGTCGGGATTAATACTGCATTTTAAACTATCTGAGTCTTATGCCGTTTTCATTTCTAACAAAAATGTTGAACAGTATTAATAAAAAACGTGTTCTTTTCTAAATACTCGTATGCTGCATGAAAAAGAGCAATATATTTAGGGCGAGATATTTTCATTTTTACTACTCTGTATGCGGACTTATACTCGTACTGACCTATATTTATTTTTTATGTGAAAATAATTTTCCAGCTTTCATAATTTATTGATAATAATTTGAAAATTAACATAAAAGAGAAAAAAGGCTGTAGAACAACTGATATCTATGTGTTTTAAATTAGTAATGCCAACGCTTTTCCTAAACAGCAAATTTTGATATAAAAGCATTTCAAAATTGAAACGCTCTTTTATACAATAGTTTGTATTCTTCTGTAATCGTAAAATATGAACTCTTAAAAATCAGGTTACCACCTAAAAATGTTGCTTATTTACATTTAACATATTATTTTTAGAAAAGAAAACGCCATTAGAGAATATTACAGAATTCATTTTTCAAAATTATCGTATCAGTATTGTCCCAATCTTCCCCGATTTGCAGAAAAGCAGCCGCATAATGGCCCGATTCATAGCAAAGACGCTTTCAAGTATCCTTTGCATAATGCTTTTAAGATCTTTTTTAATTCAATCTGAAGGTTCAACGGCACTTTTGTGGGATATCATACATTTCTCCCAAGCCAATAATTTACATCCTTGTAGTATTCTCTCACGCGAATGAAAAACAAAGAAAGTAAATCATCTCATACATTTCAATTTGGAAATCCTTTCAATATGAATAAAAAATTAGAGGTTTGAAAAATAAAGAAAGTAAATCATCTCATACACTTCAATTTATAAATCCTTTCAATTTGAATAAAGGTTTATAAAATATTTAATGGTGCCCGGGCACAGTGGAGTACCCGGATAATTGTAGTGGATGAGCTGGCGAAAGACGGGGGGCTCGTCTACAGCGAGGATACATTGATACGATGGTAGGAGTCCCGCTTAAAAGCTGTAAGAACCAAGTGCAGAGTCAACTTGTTGGGACTACACAGGACAGATAGTCTGGTGAGATTACTCGCCGAGTAGCGAGGCTAACATGGCCTGCGTATGATGAGTCGAGGACTACGGTTCTAAGGGGTCTTCAAAGGTTGCGTACCTTGCTGGCAGTTCTGACAGGACACTGTCACAAAGGGACACATGCTAGGAGGTTATATCTTCCATTTAATGATTTCTGTAGAAGATATAGGGATGAGTACGATGAAGAGAGTATTGAACACTTCCTCTGTCGGTACCCGGCTCTCTGTTCTATGAGAGCGCCATATCTAGACGGACCGATGCTGCACGGGCTAGCAGATATATCGGAATGCCGCGTGAACGGACTAGATTTCTTTATCCGGCTTTCGGGTTGGTTTGAATTTGAACCGTCGGGGAAAGTGTTGCACGGGCTAGCAGATATATCGGAATGCCGCGTGAACGGACTAGATTTCTTTATCCGGCTTTCGGGTTGGTTTGAATTTGAACCGTCGGGGAAAGTGTTAGTCTCGTAGGCTGCACTCCTTCCTCAGGCAATACAACGGTAACAAGAAAGGACCCAAGTGGGCTGATTTCATAAAACTGGCGGCCTGTACAACCTAACCTGCTAACCTAACCTGGCCTAACCTAAATAATACACTCTCATATAAAATTAAACGTTGAAACCAATAAAACGGTGAAAACTGTAAAATATGTTCTTTAGTTATATTAGACCACACTGCTTTTTTATTTGTATTTAAATCAAACACATACACATATATTGTTTGTTAGGCTTAAGAACAAATTAATTGCCGTAGTACTTCTAAAATATTGAATCGACCAAAATGATATTAAGCCCGTTCACTTCTGTGTAGAAAGAACTTTAAAACGATATATAATTTTCGTAAATCAGTGCGATGATGAAACAGCCTTTCAAAACTGTTATTAGACGATCAAACACAGCATGATAGCACCGGCTGATGGCATTCCATTAAATTGGTTCAATAGTTAAAATTCGTGTTTGCCAAACTTGGCCTGTAGTGCGATTCTGTTAATTTTATTAAGATAATTGCATCGTTACAATAATTATTTGTTATTCAGTAACATTACTCAATTATATTCGCTGTGAACCGAGCTATTACTTTTATTGCCTATTATAAAGTAAACAAAAATATGTTTACCGTTGTTAAAATTATATTGCTGGAGCGTGCAATCGTTGCTTTAAGCGATGAAATATGTCGAAAAATGTTACGATTATCAGATCGTTAAAAAATTCGTTTAATTTCAATTCTATCAACCACAGTGAAAATCCATTAGGCACCCACGCCTTTCAAAGATTTTATTGAAATATATGAAAATTTGTCTGAATCATAACAAATGATGAAGAAGAAGTTAGCTATAATTAAAATTTAGGACAAAAATTTTGGAAAAATTTTATAATTTGGGAATATATCAATTACCAAAGCAACATATTATTCGCGTCATCATTAATACGAACTTCTCTATTCAGCGTGATCATTTAACAGCAAAGCTGTATATAAAAACGGCAAATTTTATAAATCGAAATGTGGTTTTTTCTCTAGAGAATATGTATGCATATCATACAGCAGAATTGTCTTTACACACACACACATTATTAATCCGTGTTCTGATTGAGCTCTGCAAAATGAAATGTATACATTTTGGAAAATTGAATAAGCTTTTTTCTTACAACGAAATAAAAAGTTAGTTGAAAGCGATTTGGTGTCACCGAATTTTTAAAAGCGCACCGAAAATTAAAAAACGCGCACCGCGCACCTACTAAAGAATTTTTCGCACAAAAGATTTTAAAAACCAGCAAAAACGGTGCGAACGCACCGAGTTGACAAAGCTGACATAGGTAGATGCTCTTGATTGAATTTACCCTGAAGACCACAATCAACTAATCACAGCAAATAAAATTTATTTGTGATTTTGTTCTCTAGAAGGCACTTTTTTAAAACAAAGCTGCCGTCAGAATAACTCTTTGTGAATTTGGGATTAAAAATTATGTTTTTTAATATTTTTCTTTACTATGAACTGCAGAACATATTTGTTTCGCCACCATATTTAACATTAGCCCAATCAAAAAAAATTTTCTTTACATACTTTTATTTATTGAATCTTCAAAATATGAACTAAAAAAAACTAGTATTCAAATCTTAATACTAAATATAAAAAAATTAAATAAGTCCAGCCAATGCTAGGCAAAAAAGTTTTATTTTGCGCGAACAATATCGGTAAAGTCACCTATTTAACGTTCTGATAGTGGCAAGGGTGTCCCTTCTTCTCAACCGAGAGTGGCCACCAAAATTAAGTATGTTGCGTGCAAGAGGATTTGGGGGAAGTTCAAATTTGCTGATATACCTTGTCGCGTACTTTGAAAATTCGTCTTTTACCAGCGGAACACATAGATCGTTGTGAATTCGCGAGTTTCTTACGTAACATAGAGCTGCAGTAATCGTTGGAAGAATTTGATTGTGTCGTCTTTGAATTTTTTCAATGTTAAAAGTTTGGGCGGTGCTCCATAATTGAATTGCGTAGCGGCATATAGGCTTTAGAATTGTATTGTATAACAAAAGTTTGTAGTCTAATTTCAAAGTAGAATTTCTGCGCATAAGCCAATTTAATTGTGCTGCTTTTAATTTCAGCTGAGTGACTTTCGCATCAATGTGAGACTTCCACGTTAGTCTACGGTCGAGATGAATACCAAGGTATTTGACTTCATTGTGCTGCGGAATAGGTGAATTGTTAATTTAGATAGCCGAAAATGTTTGTTTACACAGTGTGGATGCAACATGAGTAAATTTTTGTTCATTAACTTTGATTTCCATTTCTCTAATACTGAAATATACTCCTGAGGTATAGATTTCGGATCTCGCTGGCATGTCAGAGGCGTAAATCAGATATAAAATTGTTCCTAGAATGCTACCTTCGGGAACTCCTGCTGCGATTGGCTGTGAGGGGCTTATAAAATCGCCTTCTCTGATAATAAATTTCCGCCCATATAAGTAGCTTTCCAGAAGCTTGTAAGTGATTGCAGTCAAGTTTAACTGTATTTTGTGCATCAAACGGTCGTGCCACACTTTATCAAAAGCTTGGGAAATGTCAATGAATAGAGCTGAACAACACTTTTTGTCTTCAAAAGTCTGTCTTATGACGTTGACTAGTCGGTGTGTTTGTTCTACGGCGCTATGCTTAACGCGAAAGCCAAATTGATGATTAGGGATACATCCCATATCATACAATATTGGAGTCAACTTCGCCATTAACAATTTTTAGAACAGTTTTGAAATTGTTGACATTTTAGTGAGATCCTTCCCTGGCTTGGGTAATCAAAAATGACGTTTAAATGTTATGACATTTAAATGTTACAAAAACTAATGCAAATAATTTTTACCAACGACTATGTAATATATTTCAAATAATTTCAAATATTTTTTTAATTGCGCGTAAAATGAAAATATTTTTCACTTCATATCTCTCTAGCATACGTATGTATATTTCATTTTTATATAAATTACGAGCTCTTCTTTATTGAAATCGCAATTCAGCATAAATGTTCTGTTTGTATTTAGTTTCAAACTGTTGCTAATATTACGTTAAAGATATTTCTGTGTATATAAATATTTGGCCGCTTTCCTACCAAAATATAAAACTTGCAAGTGCGAGTATATTTACGTGTATTGTACACACAAGCACATAAAGTTCTCTAATATACATACGCAAACTTTTTCTGCCATTTGTAGCGACAGCTTACTGCCTGGAATGTGTTCAATGCATAAAATTTGTTATTCATCATTCCATGGTCAAACCTTTTAATTTCTTGTTGTTTATCTTGTAAGGCTTATATCTACAGAAGACACTTGGGTTATATGCATGTCTCATTTGTTTCCCTTTCAGCTCTCAAGGATTACAATCACATTAATGAAAGTTTTCTTGCGAATACTGAAGAAGATCAGGCCGACAAACAAAGGCAACAAACTTTACTCTCTACAAAATCTTGCGAGAATCCCGTGTCAACAACTACGCTGTCACCTACTAATTCATGCAACGAAAGTATTGGTAGCGATGGAGGCGGGAGTGCAGGTGGAGGAGCACGGCGCAAATCTTGGACACTTTCGCCACAAAGTGGTAACTCAACACCTTTGGGAGGTGCTAAAAAGAAAGAAAAACGTGCAAGTGTAAAATCACCGGCCTCTTCTACACCAACCACTTCAACTGCTACAGATTCTTTTAACCTATGGATAGCACGCGAGTGTTATGAAGCAATACCAGCGGAAACTGTTTTCGAAGTGGATGATAATTGCCAGCGCATAGTAATACCGTCTAGTTTTACTATCGACGAGGAGACTGATGAAGAAACAGCTGCTGTTGAGAGTTTGCTAGGGGCTGCCGCAGCTTTACATGCTTCGGCAAGTGCAAGCAAAGATGCACAGATACAATGGCGGCAAAAGCATTTGAGGCAGCCCCAACACCGACCCTTAGAAAGGTCTTGGCCTCCGAGAGGTTTAGAAAGAGATTTTCGTTTACAAGGAGAAGTTTTTAAGTTTGACATCTTGGATACTGATGATACGCTCGAAGCAGCATATGGACCTTCAAATGGCTTTGTTACTAACTCAAACAGCTGTAATAACTCTCCTTTGTTTGCCTTAAATAGTGGAAATTCTCCATCAAATTCCAGCCCTCAATATGAGCTTAATAATGCCACATTTTCCCTGCCAGCTATGAAGTTTAAGCCTCTTATTAAAAAGAAAATTGGACCAGATAGCTATATTAATACCATTACTACCAAAAAAGTGCCAGCTACGAAAACTTATGAGTTTCCCGCATTTCCTGCTAAAGAAACAATTTCTATGAATCAGTTTCCACAAACAGTACAACAAACTTCTCTCGTTTCTTTAAGACAGCATAGACCTCTTACAAGAACACTATCAAATGGCAAAGCGGGATATGAAGAGCATCAGTCGCAGCCTCCAAATCGTCTAATGTTGTCACCCAAAAGACATCGTAGCCCACCTTCTGGTTGTTCTTCGCGAAGTGCTTCGCCTTTGGATATCCAATTATCGCCTGAAGGCCAGGTATTAATTACCAGCCAACAGATAAATACAACGTCTATTCCTACATCAACAGCTGTACCTATAGTGCATAATCGTCCACAACAACGTTTACTCAAGCGCGTAGGAGGTGTAGGTGCTGGCGCCGCAGCAGCAAATTTAATTTGTCCTCCAACTCCAACTCACCATGCTCGACGTCATGCCCGTGTGCAGGCTGCAGCTGCAACTGTCGCTAAGACGAACAATCTTGATGACACATACATTGGTTCTAGTCCAAGGATAAGTGATATAGGACCGGAGACTTCCATAAATTCTAATATTTTAGATTATAATTATTTATCTGCGCGTTCATCACTTTCTTCTCCAGCTTTCCAAGGCTCTAATATGCGTACAGAAGAACGAGTACATACTACTGATATTGTGAACATGGCCAGCATAACTAGTGCTGACCATAATATAGAGGGGGCTGAAGAGGAAGAAGAAGAAGGTAATGGAACAGATGAAATGGGCGCTGTGCACATAACAAGCACTCGATTACCTTCAATTCCGGAGAGAGGTTCCGCCGGTGGACTTTTACGCACTAGTGCCATATTGGCAGCCGAAACCGATCCTTTAAGTGTACAATCGTCTGCTGAGCCCTTGCCACCTGCTTGGGAAGCTAGAATGGATAGCCATGGTCGCATTTTTTATATAGATCACACTACCAGAACTACCTCTTGGCAAAGACCAGGCACAAATGGTTCTTCCTCTTTCAATGGTCCAGGTGGTAGAGAACAACATCATCGTCAACAATTAGACCGTAGATATCAATCGATACGTCGCACTATTACCAATGAAAATTGCTCCAATAACATGTCTGCCTCTACTAATAATGCTGCCGTCAGTGAATCGCTAACTCAACACGCCTCGCAATCTTTTGCACCTCATCATTCAAATAATACTCAAGCTAACCAGTCCGCGTTTAATCTCCAACATGTCAATCTTTCAGTACACCCAGCTGTTCTAATGTTATGCCGTCCGGATTTTTATTCCATGCTTCACACCAACGAAGATGCATTAGCTATTTATAATCGCAATGCTGCCTTAAAACACATGGTTATACGTATACGTCGTGATCCTACAAGCTTTCAACGCTATCAGTACAACAAAGATTTAGTTGCTTTAGTCAACTCATTTGCCCAACTAAATCAGGATTTACCTTCATGTTGGGAGACTAAACTGGACCAGTCAGGCAAACAGTTCTTTATAGATCACAATAATCGCCAAACATCTTTTATGGATCCACGGTTACCTATAGAGTGCACGCGCATTATACGCCATTGCCATCCACAACAGCAATATGATTCGATCGACGGAAACTGCATTTCTTCGAGTAATCCACCATTACCTCCACCCCGTCCGTTATCAACAGCGTCAACTTTATCAGCGGCATCGTATAATCGCCAAAGTCAGACTATGCAGAATGATATGCCACATTATTCATCAACTTTTTCATCAACAACCTCTCATACGTCGTCATCATTCCACAACGGTCCCAGTTCGTCCAACGTTTTATCAAGTAGCGGTTATAATGATGTGCCTGTTGCTTATAATGAAAAGGTGAGTTACTTTTTAACTTTAAATCCAAAAAGTTATATGGAATAATTTTATCAATTAGATAAGTATTTAAAAAAAGAATTCAGAAGGCATTATTAGTTCACATCCTAGATGCTAAATAGATCGAAGTTGAAATCCTAAAACGCATTAATTTATTGTAGCTATCGCAATCGTAAAAAAAAATCGACAAGTAAAATTATTCGTTTTTAAACAAAATATTTTTTTTAACGAGATAAAGTATACAATAGCAAAGCAATTCATAGTTGTCTTTAATAAAAACTTACAGCATTTAAAGCTATGAGGACAAATACAAACAAACATATAGCTAATTTCACATTCTAAGTGTTTTCGTACTCAACACTTTTCTTTAAATATATGTAAGATTTCATTTAATAAGGTAAATTTAAATTTTTTTTTTATATACCACTATATGTATGAGTGCATAATTATTACAATTCAATACTTTTAATAAATCGTTGATTTCTCAAAAAATTAAACTTAGAAAGTTTTAAATAGTCTTTAGTATATAACACTTCTTTTAAAAAAGGTTTCTCCTTCCTTACTTGGGTGCAGACTCTTTCTAAATTTGCTAATGAATGCGATAATTTTGCTATAAACTTATGAGGAAAAAATCTATCGTCTTTCATATTCCAAGAACATATAAGACTAACTTTTTAAATTTATCTAAAACTACAAGAAAATTTCGCAAATAAAAGGAAAATAAGGTTGTCAAACAAAAATGTAATGTCAGTCGTAAAGCAGCTCTGGGCTCAAGAACAGCTCTCGTGTCATCGTAATTATTTTTTAACTGTGGTCAGGCTTGTTGTTCAGTCTTCCAGAGTTTAGTGTCTCACTCGCACTGGTTTATGGTTTGCCTCAACTAACTGTATTGATTTACAGTTTTTTTTAGAAGTATTTCATTGTTAACCACGCTGCACGACATAGGTCGTTATAGTTAGTCATAGCGCGCTATAAAAGTACTGTTCATACCATCTTCAGCACCCCGTCTATGCTGTGCATCCTATACTTTGCAACTGTATAGTCAAATAATGTAATGTTTATTTATTTATTTATTTTATTTTTATCGTGGACCAGTGCTCAGGGGATGACCCCTATATATGCAGTGCATTGTACCAAAACTAGGAAAATAGGTTGTGAGGAGGGGAATAGAGGGATTAGTGTTATTAAATTAATCAGATTATAAATTTATAAATAGATGTTTTTGCATATTTGTATTTGACTTTAAGGATTTGATTATTTCAGTGCAATGAAGAAAAGATCGTCAAATATATTTATTTAATCGGGTTGTCATGGAATCCAAATCGGATTCGATAATTATTGCTTTTGAAATCCGATATTGGATTCATTTGGTGTCATGAAAACATGTTACGATATACAAAACTTGAATCAGGAGCCCATGCCCCAAAATTCCGATCAAAATTTTAAAAATCTTGAGGCAACTCTGCAGACTCTTGTTCAATCCATAAACACATTTACGGTTTCTATGACTAACATGATGCAGGAAATGCTGAAAATGCAATCCACTATTTTGCAGGCAATTTTAAAAAAGTGAGCTGGTTAAAAATATGTTTCTGGAACGCAAACGGCATTCGCCAACACAAAAATGAACTTGAGCACTTCCTTATGGAAAAGCAAATCGACCTAATGCTGATTGCTGAAGCTCACTTAACAAGCAACAGTTATTTCAAAATTAATGGTTACAGACTATATGATACTAAAGATCCCCGTGGCAGATCTTGCGGAGGCTCAGCAATTTTGATAAAAACTAGAATTAAGCACTATTTGCTAAACGAGACATGTGAGGAGTATCTTCAAGCAACAAACATATGTATTGAACATTTTCATCATAAAATTGTTATTTCATCGATTTACTCCCAACCCCGGTTTTCAGTAACAGAAAATCAATATACAAATTTTTTCAATTCACTTGGGCCTCGATTTTTAGCGGCTGGGGACTATAACGCTAAACACACTTATTGGGGATCACGTTTAATTACCTCGAAAGGCCGTGTGCTTTTTGATACCGTTTCCAAAATGGGCTTAGATGTGGTTTCAAGTGGACACCCCACTTATTGGCCGTCAGACCGACGAAAGATCCCAGATGTTATAGATTTTGGAGTTGCGAAAAATTTTCCTCTAGAGTGGATTAGATAGACTGTCATTAGAGTTAATTGGTTAAAATACAAAAAATTTTTGAGCTTACATTGTACTGAAAATATTGCCTTGAGAACGCCTCAAACTGGCCGTACAGCATGCAACCATTAATCATGTAAGATCCAGAAATGAAACCAATAGAACTTATTCGTCTGAAATTGATCAACTTCTGTCAGAAAAAAGAAGAGTCAGAAGAGAGTGGCAGCTTCGCAGGTCTCCCCAGCTTAAAAGCAGGCTATGAGAGTGCACAACTCAGTTAAGAAATCTGCTTGAAATCCACAGAATGGCTTCCCTTAAAACATATTTGGAAAGCCTGGATGGTACTCCGCAATCTGACTATTCTCTGTGGAAAGCGACAAAAGGTCTGAAAAGACCCGTAATAGGTAAGCCACCTTTGCGAACTTCAACTGGCGACTGGGCAAGAAGCGATTCAGAAAAGGGGATGGTGTATGTTAACCATTTGAGAAATGTTTTTATTACAAATGATATAACAAATGATGCATCTGAATTACCACCATACACAGTTAGACCGCCTGTGTCTTTGCGATTCATATTTCAAGATGTAGAACAAGGTATCAGTAACATAAACCCCAGGAAAGCTGCAGGTATTGATCAAATTACTGGCAAAATGCTTGAACAGTTACCACGTGTAGCTAAAAGAATTCTAGTTTTTATTTTTAACGCTATTTTACGCCTGCAGAGTGGAAGGTCTCTATGATTACTATGATACCCAAGCCAGGGAAGGATCCGACTAAGGTAGAATCATATAGACCAATAAGTCTACTGCCAACAATTTCAAAACTATTCGAAAAATTGTTAATGGCGAAGATGAGTCCAATATTGAACAATGTGGGATGCATCCCTGATCATCAATTTGGTTTTCGGGCTAAACACAGCACCATAGAACAAACGCACAGACTAGTCAATGTCACAAGACAGACCTTTGAGGAGAAGAAGTATTGCTCAGCTCTATTAATTGACATTTCTCAAGCTTTTGACAAAGTGTGGCAAAGTGTAGTTTGCGACGGCTTGATGCACAAAATAAAGTTAAACTTGCCTGCAAATACACACAAGCTTCTGGAAAGCTACTTATATGGGCGAAAGTTTGTTATCAGAGAAGGCGACTTTATAAGCCCAACTCAGGCAATCAAAGCAGGAGTTCCTCAAGGCAGCATACTGAGGCCTACTTTATATTTGATTTACGCCTCTGACATGCCAACGACATCTGGAATCAACACTTCAACTTTTGCAGACGACACAGCGTTTTTGAGCGTTCATGAAAACCACCAATTAGCTTCACGAAATTTACAGGAATTTATTTCAATATTGGAAAAATGGCTGAAGCTTTGGAAAATCAGGGTTAATGAACAAAAATGTACTCACGTTACATTCACACTGCGTAAGCAAACATGTGCGCATATCCAAATTAACAACTCACCTATTCCGCAGCACAACGAAGTCAAGTACCTAGGTATTCACCTGGACCGTAGGCTAACTTGGAAGTCTCACATTGAAGCAAAGGTCACTCAGTTAAAACTAAAAGCAGCGCAGCTAAATTGGCTTATGGGCAGAAACTCTACATTGAAATTAGATTGCAAACTTTTGTTATACAACGCAATACTAAAGCATATGTATATGGTGCTACGGAATTCAGTTATGGGGCACCGCCTCAGCGTTAAACATTGAAAAAATCCAAAGGCGACAAAACAAAAATCTTCGAACGATTACTGCAGCTCCATGGTACGTAAAAAATTCACGAATTCATAAAGATCTGAGTGTTCCGCTGGTAAAAGAGGAATTTTCAAGAAACTATTTTGATAGCAAATACAAGATTCCATCAACAATTGGCTGCATCGATGGTACCCATGTCAAGATTTTTGAGCTCAGTATTGAGGAGCATTTGTATTACAATCGAAAATGATATTTCAGTATGAATGCAATGATTGTAAGTAAATCATAATTTTAAAATTGTTATTGCATTTAACTTCTTATTTACACAATATACTATTTTTTATTTAGATTTGCGATGGTGACATGAAAATTCGGGCTGTAGATGTATACCCCTTCATTCATGGCTTCAGCCATGACTCTTTTGTATGGAAATTTTTCATAAATTCCAAGGGATTGCCATTTTGTGTCGTGTTTTTGTGTTTTCCCGTATTATGTTATTAAGGACGTGTGTGAAACGGTAGAAAAGTACACTCGTAAGTAAAATTTTCACATTTTTGAGGTGAATAAAATTTTACCAGCTCTAGGGGCTAATATAAATTTTGACAATAGGATAGAAATATTTGAAATGTAGGAATTTTATTGGAATAAATTATAATTGCAAATTTTATAATTAAGAGTATAAAAATCAAATAATAGGCTTTTTACACTAATCAACATCTTCATGGAACGCGTGGATGATGTTGAAAATGTGAAACACTGTTTACATTGCTCACATCTAACATCTGCTATCAATCAAAGATATTATTATTAAAATTTTCAAACAATTTAACAAAAGCAGGCAAAATTTTTTCCAGAAATATTAATTTGAAAAGCAAAACAGGATTATAAAACATATGTTTATAAATAAAATGTAGGGCACATAAAAAAAAATAGAAAAACCTAGAAAAAAAAAACACACACATGCAAACAATTGACACATAATAAATAAATTATGAATTTTTTTAGTTCTTTCAAAACAATTGCCATTTTTCTAGTGATGACACCGAAATAATCGAAAAATGTTGAATGGAATAAAATGAGATAGGAACATTTTATAAAGATGTTGAAAAATGTTGACTTTTATTACAATGTATTTCTTATGGGAAAATGTTATCATCTTCAAAAACTGATGGTAGATGTTAGATGTTGTTCAGTGGAAAAAGCCTATAATACTAAATTGAAAAATGGCTCTATTATAACTATTTCTTAATTTATTCATTTTTATTTATTTTTTTATTAGTTTTGTTAAAATTTTTTTCTGTTTTGTCAAAATTTTATGTTGTCAAATATAAGAATTTTCCACACTGCAAAAACATGACATTTCTTTACCAGACAAAAATTTCTTTACAGACAAATTATTTTTCACCATAGTTCTTTGCTACCGTTTCGCACACGTCCTTAATATGTAAATCATAATTTTGTTAAAATTTATTAAAGGATAAAGTCAAATTAACACTCGAATGTTATTTATTAAACTTAAAAAAATATACATATATTTTATGATAACTTTTTTATTTACTTACATTTTTGCAAACTATTTAACTAGAATAAGTAAAAACAATAGCCCGCCAATTAATTCCGTCAGCTGTTAACTTCTTGTTTTATTTCCAATAAAAAAAATCGATAATATTGGATTCTACTCGTATGACACCTAAAACCGATGAAAATTCAAGTTCGAACACAAAACCGATAACTTGGATTTCAAGACACCAACGCTATTTTTTGGTCGGTTTTAAATCCAATTCCAATAAAATTGGATTCCATGACAACCCCGAATGTGTTTAGATGCTTTCCAAGAAGTCTACAAAGAGTTTTGTTGTTATTCGAATTGTTGCAGAGTTTAAATTCAAATTTTAATGCTTTCGTACAAAAATATAAGTAACTCTTGTTAATTTTATATTTAATAAATATTTTTTTTTGATACTATTAATTAAAACTTTTAGGGCGGCTTTTGACTTTGAGATTAGCGATTAAATAAACTTTGATCTTTTTATTAACTTTTTGAGTTGATATTATCCTACGTTTATTTCTGAGCTTAAACCGCCGACGTTGGTAGTTTAATCCTAAGCTAAAACTGTCAACGAGCACATGTATAACATAAACAGTTGCTTAATCAATATTAATAAAACAGAATTTTAGGGAAAAAAAGTTAATGTACACAGTATTCGTAACTATGTTCTTGGTCAACGTATTTTCTTACGTTTTTTTTTATATATATTTAGCTGGTGAGGCCTAACTTTCTTCATGTCAATAAAAATTTAGAGTTTTTAATACATATTTTCCCAACGTTTCGTGAATTTTATGTTCACTTCTTCAGGGGATGCGTTTATTTAATAAAGAAATTTTTATTAAACTAGAAACATCAAATTACATGAATGTATTGAGTAGAATAATATTAGAGAGTAGAATAATATTATTACAGCTATTGACTGCACGCATGTAAAAATTATTTCTCCACGAGGTAACAATGCTGAAATTCATCGAAATAAAATGGGATTTTGTTGTTCACAGATAAAAACTCGTGGTGTTTTTCACAAGAGTTGGAATTGAACTGATTTATTCATATCTTCTTATTACTAACACTATGCAAAATATTGGTGCTAAACTAGAATGATTATTCGATACATAACAGCTTCCCTGAATAAACTTATGTACAAAAAAATATTTTAATTAAAATGGCAAAATAAAATTATTTCAGTCCAACCTGTTGTGTAAAAGACTTGTAGTTGTCAGCTAGAAGGCCCTTTATAAATATATCAGCAAACATTATATTTGTATCCAAGTAGCTCAATTTGACTTCACCATTCTCAAATTTCTCACGAATAAATTTGAGTCTGATATCACGTTTGGTGCTGGATGAGTACGAGTTGCTCTTGGCAATTTGTATTGCACTTTTATTATCACAGTACAGTGTTATGGAGTTTGGATAATTCTCAACTATTTCACGCTCTAATATACATTCTTGAATCGCGGAAACTGTATCGTACGTTGTCGTCTTGTTCCCCATGAGACTGCTGCACCATGCATCATAAACACATAGCCCGTTGTAGATCGCCTGTCATCAAGGTTAACAACTCAATCAGCATCATAGTAACCAATTAAATTACTTGCTTTCTCTTCAAATGCCAAACCTTTACCTATAGTCCCCTTGAGATAGCGCAGGACTCAGTTAACTGCAATCCAGTGCGCCTTCCCTGGATTTGTACCGAATCGACTTACATTGTTGACTATATAGCAAATATCATCAAGGTTAACAACTCAATCAGCATCATAGTAACCAATTAAATTACTTGCTTTCTCTTCAAATGCCAAACCTTTACCTATAGTCCCCTTGAGATAGCGCAGGACTCAGTTAACTGCAATCCAGTGCGCCTTCCCTGGATTTGTACCGAATCGACTTACATTGTTGACTATATAGCAAATATCAGGCTTAGGTTTTTGGTCTGCGTATAACAAGCAGCCAACTACTTCCATATAAGGTACACTTTTCATTTCCAGTTTTTCCTTCTGGGATTTTGGACACATATCTGAAGATAGTTCCTAATTTGCATCTATTACAGTACTAGATTCACTCATTCCAAAACGATTTAGCACGTCTCCAATATATTTAGACTGGTCAATTTTCACAATACCATTTGATTTTTGAATACGCATTCCCAATACGGAAAAAGCTTCTTCCATGTCCTTCATTTGAAAATGAGTTCACAATTGATTCTTCAATTCATTCGTGGCAACAATATTATTTGAAAATATTAGTACGTCATCAACGTATATGCGATTTTTCCATCACAAATATTGTAGTATACGCATTGATCAACTTCGCTTCTTTTTAAACCATTATTTAGAAGCACACTGTTTAAGGCACACGACTGGATTGCTTCAATCCATATAAGGCCTTTTTTTAACATGCTTACGCGGTTCGTTCTGTCTTCTTAAAAACTTGGCTGCTCCATAAAAATTTCCTGATTAAGTTTTCCGTTAAGAAATGCTGTTACTGCATCAAGCTGATGAATTTTCATGTCATATTTTACTGACAATGCTAATAAAAACCTAATTGAGGTATAGCGAACTATTGGAGCAAATGTTTCCTGGCAATCTGTGCCTTTTTGCTGGCTGCAACCCTTGACAACAAGTATTGCTTTACGACAAACTATTACCAGCGACATCATATTTTGTTTGAAAACCCCACTTGCATTTAATGGGTTTTTTACCACCAGGCAGTTGTTGCCCACGTATTATTTAATGCCAATGACTTCATCTCTTCGTCCATAGCTGCACGCCATTCCTTAGCTTCATTAGACTTCAAGGCTTGTTCTACAGTCAATGGATCATTTAAAACAAAACTTGCTGCAAAAAACTGCAATCAACTGGCGACTGTTTTGCTCAGACTGTCGAATACCAGCAGCTTCATGCTCTATTCGAAAATCGCTGCAATGCCCATCAGTGACATCTTCAAAATTTGAACTCTCTTCAGAATCGATGTCATATTCTACCTTGAGACTATCCACTGAGTCATTAAGTCAATTATTTGCTTCTACAACAGTTATCACATTGTGGAGGAATTATTCCACCAGTTGGCAATTCTATAATATTTTCCCATTCTGAATTGACAAAGTCTTCAACATTCGCAGTAAAACTTTGTAAACCATTAGTAGAATCTACATTCTTATTATATACCTGATCCTCTAAGAACGATTTTTCTTCTATCTTGGACCGTTTAACCTTAGGAACATGTGCATACGCTTTGCGACCAATAACTCGAATTTGATCCAAGGTCGGCTTCCTTCCTGACCATAGTTCCTCTCGGCTGATTGTTTTCTTTCTACAAGGGGTTCTGTTCATTAAATAAGCAGCCGTTAATGCAGCTTCTGCCCAATATTTTTCTTCCAAACCAGCATACATCTAACGCGATCCATTATCGTGCGGTTCAACCGTTCAAATATGCCATTTTGTTCAGGAGTGTATGGTGCTATTTTCTGACAGATGATTCATTTGCTGGTCAAAAACTTGTCAAATAAATGATTAACGTACTGAGTCAGTGCCGTTATCCGATCGAATAATTTTTATTTGCTTTGAACACTGTTTTTCTACCATCGCTTTCTTTTTTTTAAACTCTTCAAAATTTTCTAATTTATTTTTAATTAGTGATAAAAATATTTTCCTTGATTAGTCATCCACAAAAACGTTACAAAAAAACGAGCGCCTGACAAAGATTTGTTATTAAATGGTCCCATTACGTCTGAGTGAACAATTTCAAGTAATTATGTAGCTTGGTAACCATCTTCCTTAAATGAATTTCTAATTTGTTTACCTTGTATACAAATTTCACATTTATTTGGCTTTATTTAAAAATTACGTTTATTGTGAACTTTTATTTTGTGCAAATTTTCATTGCAAATATAGTCAAAGCGTCTATGCCATAAATTTGCACTATTCGCCACAAAAGCTTTCTCTGAATTATCAGAAGAAACACAATTTAATCGGTACTGGTTGTTATGTAATCTTGCTGTAGCTATTACGTCACCTTTGCTGCCATAAATTGTACATATGTCTTTCTCAAAAATAACTTTTTTATAGTGCGATGCTAATTTTCTAACGGACACAATTCTGGTGCGTATTCAACGTCTTTTATTATTGTCATCTCCTTGTCGTCAGTCAGAAATACCTCTACATCAACAAGACACTCTAACTTCGATAGTATTGTTATTTGCAACAACAAATTTTTTACTGTTCTCAGTTCTTACATTGTGCAAAAGAACTAAAGCCAGAATCTGTTCGAAATATACTTTTAGAACTATTTTCGCTTGAAACTTTAACTTAAAAACTTATCGAGATCGAGAATCAAGATCGAAATTAATAATAAATGAGTAAACTTTTTTATCAATGAATTGATCTCACCCAGCAGAGTTAAGAATGAGGTACAGAAAATAGCACAAAAAAAGGATAAAGTGACAATTTAAGTTCTAAATAGCATTTATTTGCAACGGTAAAGCAAATTTAGAAATTTGCCCTAACACATAGATGGTGCTAGTTTTATTGCAGTTAATACTAGGCTTCAAAAGATAGCTGTTAAAATTTCATGCTATTCTATTCATTAGTTTGTGAGTTATTGTGCTAAACGTGACGCTACTTTTGTTATTATTATTTTTTGTATTGGATCAGTACTCAGGGGATAACCCCTACATATGCAGTGCATTGTACCAGAACTAGGAAAATAGGTTGTGAGGAGGGGGAAAGAGGGAGTAGTGTTTGTGAACATTTGACTAGAACCTTCCAACGTTATAACAGACAGGAAACACGTCACGTGCACGGCAAATTATTCCACAGACGAAGCGTCGGCTGAAAAACGAATTCTGTATCTAATGCGTAGTGCGATTCCCCGTGCAATCGACCACAAATGGATGAGCTCTGGACGATGAGCGCGTGCTACGTAAAAATGTGCAAGTTTCGGGAACAAAATCCCTAATCTCGTCAGAGCAAAATCCATTGTAGTAACGATAGAACAGAGTAACGCACCCCACACTGCGTCGATGCTTCAGTAAGTCAATAGAGATGGATACCCTACTGTCACCGATAAGCTTCTTCGCCCTCTCCTGCATATGGTCGAGTAACCCCAAAATAGACTTTGAGGCACTGGCCCAAATATGAGAGTTGTATTCCATTTTCGGTCGGATGTAGGTGGTATAAATAGTACGGAGGTCGGATAGAGTGAAGTACATCTTACACCGTTTCAAAAAACCAAGGCACTTGAATGCTTCTTTGTAGACATGAAAAATGTGTTCAGTCCAGCGAACATCACACTGTATCTTCATTCCAAGAACATCAAGAGCATCCGATTCCTCAATATTTATACCATCCATGAGTACAGATGAAGCAGCACCTGTGGTCGTTTGCTTGTGTGTTAATAAGCAACATTGGATCTTAAAAGCGTTGAAGGCGACTCTGTTTTTACGAACCCATTCGGAGATTAATAGAACGTCACTATTCAGTGAATCATTCATATTTAGCCTCTTGGCAGCGATTTCTGATAGGCTGGGCCTATAGCTAAAAGAGTACGAATGGCAAATGCTGCTGTCATCTGCGAAAGAGTGGATAGGGTTGGAAGTTTGATAGAGAAGGTCGTTGAGGAAAATAAGAAACAAGGTAGGAGAAAGGACGGAGCCTTGCGGTACCCCTAAATTAATCTTGAACTCGTTTGATGAGACCCCATCTATAACAACTCGTATAGTGCGGTCTCTGAGAAAACTCGATATAAACCGAGAAAAGTCATTACCGACACCAAAAGCAGTAAGTTTTGCCAGTAGTGCACCATGCCACCCTCTGTCAAACGCTTTTGAAATATCCAGAGCCACCACCCTACTTTCACCGAATTGATGGATTGATTGGCACCATTTCGCCAGTAGAACGACCCTTACGAAATCCATATTGACGATCACAAAACAATGGATCAAACACAATTTCGTGCTTTAATTTTACACTGCTTCTGGATGGGGAAAAATAACGTTCAAGCGAAGCAATGGCTTGAAAAGTGTTATGGGGACTCCGCTCCATCAGAAAGCTCTGTTCAAAGTGGGTGCCGTGTTTGCTCACTGTTGACCAAAACGAGAACGTGTTAATGATACTGAGCAGTGTTTGGCCATGATTAAGCGTAAAAACTGGAATTTTTGCGTCGATATGGGACAATGGATGAAACATAGATCCATCACTTCACTGCGGAATCAAAACGATCGTCATCTAAACGGACAGCAACTGTTGAACCTCGTCCAAAGAGCCCGAAAGCACAACAATCGGCTGGAAAGGTTATGGCCTCGGTATTTTGGGATGTGCGTGGTGTAATATTCATTGACTATCTTGAGAAAGGAAATACCATTAACAGTAATTATTATATAGCGTTGTTGGAGCGTTTGAAGGCCGAAATTGCAAAGAAACGACCGCATATGGCAAAGAATAAAGTTCTGTTTCATCAAGACAACGCACCGTGTCACAAGTCAATCAAAACAATGGCAAAACTACATAAATGGAACTTCCAATTGCTTTCACATCTACCGTATTCACCAGATTTGGCTCCCAGACCTGAAATATAGTTTTATCAACTCATATACATATACACAGCAATCATTTAATTTCATTTCCTTCTAAATTAACCAACACAAGGAAGTACGTAGTTGTAAAGGGTGGTTAAATTTTAAGGGCCGATGTTGATTTTGAATAAAACAAATTGTTTAGAAATTATAGTAATTTCTTTTTATTATGATAATATTAGTATGGTTCAATTATGTATGCAGCCAAATATCGGCCAAATGGACGTCGGCACCTCGGCGCCACGCGTCCAAATTTTCTGTGACGCTGAGGCATAATTGAGGTTCTATGCCGTTAACGTGCCGAATTATCTCAATCTTTAGCATTTGAATTGTTTACGTTTTCTTTCAAATAACTCCAAAGACAGAAGTCCAACGGTGTCAAATCATAGCATCTTGGCGGCCAATTGACATCGCCACCACGTGAGATAACACGGCCCCTCAATTTGTTGCGAATCCATTGTTTCGTTAGCTGTGCAGCAAGTGGCACCCTCGTGTTAAAACCGCATATAGTCCATATCCATATCTTCCAATTCGGGCCATAAAAAGTTCGTCATCATCTCAGCGAACATCATTCACACCATAACTGCCTGACCGGCCTCATTTTGGAAAAAATACGGCTCGATGTCGCCAGCTCATAAATCGGGTGCATGGGCTTTTCGAGAATCACTCTTGGATGCGCCAATTCTGCTTATTGACGAACCCATTGAGATGAAAAGGTGCCTCATCACTGAAGATGGTTTTCTTCGAAAATTGATCATCTACTGTTGCCATTTCTCGGCACCATTCTGACGTTGACGACGCTTGGAATATTCAAGGGGCTTTAGTTCTTGAGCCAATTGATGTTCATCAACGATAGGTTGAGGTGGACGGCTTTTCAGCCACACTGTCGCGAACAGCAGCAATATTTTCTGCAGATCGAGTGTGGCATCCGCGCTCCGTATGGCAACTCACTTTTACATTTTCTTTTGACGTACAGATGGCACCACCCGTTAGAAATAAAAAGGTACAACTCTGAAGTAACGATCAATGTGCCAAAAGTAATCATGTGTGGCGTGATTTTGTGAAACAAAAAACCAATACACATGAAATTCCTAACGGTAAAGTATATCAAAAAAATGCAAAATGAAACTCGAGAATGTTCTACCGTGGTTTACGGTTGCGTTTTTGGCTTGTAGAGATTCATTCGTGGTTTTGATTGCAGTGAAACAAGTAGTGTAAATCTAGAAGAAGTGTTTGGTTATTAAATAGTGAAATATTGTGTTTATTATAAAGTGGAAAAATATAATATAAAAAATAAAAAAAAAAAAAAACCCCAAGAAGCTGCTAATGGTCAAACTGTGGAAACTTAGGGAAAGGTGGCCGACGAATGGAACAAAATATCGGCAGAAAGATTTTCTCCCTAACAACAGCCAAGTCGAAGCAGCCACGTTTATACAAATCAAGATAGTCAGGAATTTTGTACCAACTTAATGGAATTTTTTCATCACCGTCATCATACTCACCTGTAACATTTTCTTCAGTATCAACCTAACCTGCAATTTTTCAAGTCAGCATACGTAACTGCAGTTTTCACCAAACTCATCGTAACCTTAAAAGTTTCATCGAAGGCAGTCTGTTTAACTGCAATTTTCTTAAAATCAACATAGCCTACAATTTTTTTTTATCAACACGGGTCAACATCATCTGCAATTCCTTATATTCTTCAACGTTAACATAACCTACATTTTTCATCAAGCCTATACGGATCAACATAACGTTCAATTTGTCAGCAAGGTCAACATTATCTACAATTTTTTTTCAAAGTCAGCATACTTACCTGCATATGCTTCAGTCAGCATACTTACCCGCATATTCTTCAGTCAGCATACTTACCTGCACATTCTTCATAAGTCAGCATACTTACCTGCATATTCTTCAAAGTTAACATAACCTACATTTTTCATCAAGCCAACACGGTTCAACATAACCTTCAATTTGTCAGCAAGGTTAACATAATCTACATATTTTTCAAAGTCAGCATACTTACCTGCATTCTTCAGTCAGCATACTTACGTGCATATTCTTCAGTCAGCATACTTACCTGCATATTCTTCAGTCAGCATACTTACCTGCATATTCTTCAGTCAGCATACTTACCTGCACATTCTTAATAAGTCAACACACCTGCATATTCTTAAGTCAACATACTTACCTGCATATTCTTCAGTCAGCATACTTACCTGTACATTCTTAATAAGTCAGCATACTTACCTGCGTATTCTTCAGTCAGCATACGTACCTGCAAAGAGTCATCCGGACAGTAAGGCATCATCTTGGTCCTTATGTACCGCATCATGTACTGTATGTATAATAATTTTAAACCTATTGATTAATGGTAGTTTCTATCTTTTGGTTGTTCAGATGCCATATCTCATACCTAATCTTTTGATTAATTTTTTTTTGAAAATTTAAAGTTAAAGTTATGCATTTCTTCAGCATCCTCTATGCTTTTTCCTATATATAAAAATTTATCATAGCATTCATAATTCTTCACACTCTCTCCAGTATTGTTACTTTTTCATTAAGTGGCATCTTAAATCATTGATACGAGTGCAAATTTGATCCTTATTGTAAACATTAATACTATAATATTTGGTCTTTTAATATCTTATATACATATTTTCGTTTTTATTATAAAGAAAATATAATTGCAAATATATTTCGACCAATTTCATATATTTCGTGCTATATCTGCGTATGATAGCTATAATTTAATTCTTTTAGTAAATTGGTTGGTCTTGATATAAATGAATCAGAGTTTGCAAATATATTTTCCATGACAGTGTTCAATCCTTTAAGATCCATAGTTTATTAGTACCTCAGCTATAGTAAAGTTAATAGACGAACATAATTGCAACCATAGTTTTGTAACGATTGGCCCCTTTAGAAATATTATTTAATCTAACATCGGTTTTTGCCTTTTGTTGGCCCGATTTAAATGCAAAATGTCGTTGCAAGTGTGTTCAGTTTATATTGTCGTAGTAATATACAGTATTAGGAGTTTAAAGAAAACTTTTGAAATTTTCTTGAATTAGACCTCACGTTTCAGGGGTGTAATTAACGTTTTAGGAATCTAGAAGAAACTTGTTAGGCATTTTAACATTTCATTAATAAAGTATCGTGTGGTTTGAGCACTCACAGTTTTGGTTAGGTATACGTATACTTGTCTACAGCTGTCGCAGGCACGAAATCCAATACAGGTAGTCGTGGATATAATCTATCTTTGCGTTCCATAGGTAAATTCTGGTACGACAGTAGTTCGAAAAGTTTTTCGGAATCCTTATAATGATATGTCTAGGGTCTAGTGTAAAATGGTAATGATTTTTGAAAACTATAATTTTGAGTCTATGTTAGTTACATTTACATTTGAATTTGTTGAAAGAATAGTTTTTAAGTTAGAGACTAACATATAAATAATCTTTAGGCGTAGAAATGGTACTAGTGTTCAGTTATATAAGTAAAGTTAACTTGTAAATATCATTTGAATTTCTTAATTAATAATAAAATATCAATTTTATAACGTTTTTGGAAAATGAAAACATCCAAGCGGTATTCAATGAGTTTCTAAAAAGTGTTGGTAAGTATTGGTGAGTAATGGGTGCTTGATGGTGTATCTTTTAGGGGTAGTTCGAAACAGAATTTGGGACAATCGGCTACCTAGGTAAAGCCTGCAAAGGTTTTGCAAGAGGGAGGGCGTCCATATTGGCAAAACATCTGCCAATGAGTGGTGTTCAGCAAGTCGTTGTGAAAGCTGCCGATATGGATGTTATCGATTAGCGGCAAGCACAGGTTGCCTTTGCTTGGGCAGAACAACTTGGCTAGTTTTAGTTACAACGCTCCGGAGTTAGCTCCACCTCTTTTTTTTGTTAGACTCGGATGTGAAAACCTGGTATGATAATTTTTTCCTGTTTGTGTGTGTGTCCATGGGTACAGAGAGTTGGAAAGAACACCCCCCCCCCCATTCGGCGAGCTTAGCCGCGCTAAAAGCTAGCATACCAGCAACCCCCGAGGACCTGTTCATCCCACCGTAGGGTATACACGCCACAACGAGAATGGTGCCCAACGTGGGGCTGTTCTCGCATACATATACACAGTACACCGCACGCATACGCATACACCACACGCACATAACACGAGCTGCACTGGTGTTTTCACATCTCCTACAGACCCAAATTTTTTGCATGATTTTTACGATTGTACGCACATTAAATTGACGAAAAAAATCACGAAGTGCATGATATGCATTTTGATTTGAACACAATTTTCATAATAAGCCTGGGTGCTCGATTGTGTATCTTTCCATGGTTCAAATTGAGTTAGTCTGAAGCAGAGAACAACTTTGAGTGATTGCAAAAAAATCATACTTGCTCAACAACATGAAAACCATTTCATTTCGTTCAAAAATGATTTTGTATTCAGCCGCACAAATGCTCAGTTGATTTTTAATCAGTAAACACAATGAGCTACAACTTCGCTATGTGAGTGAAATCATCGTTACGCTTCATGCTTGAATATAAATGAATGCGCATATAGTTCGGCATTCCTTTCTTGTGTTTGAATTTGTTTGAAAAAATTAACAAAAATCAATGCAATGATATATTCAACACTTTTTCTGTATGCTTCTGTTGAAAAAATATCAATGTAAAATACACATACATAGAAACAAAAGGTTTTAATAGAAAAAAACAAATATGAATATATGTATTTATTTTTGAGCATTTGTTAAAAACTACAATGGTATACATATAACAAAAACTACACTTGTTTCACTGCGTTTTTAAATTATCTTCGCCTTTTAAACTAACATACAAAATATGTATGTAAATATGATTAAAATTTGTTTATACAACACACAATCGAAGCAACATCTAACGCTTAGCCGATTTTATTCAGTACTAAAACGAACGCACAATATTTACAAGCCGAGTTGATTTCACTCAGCGTTGAACTTTGTTGCCTGATTTTTGTTGATTACAAATTTTAGTTTATGAGTTAATCAAGCAAAAACATGATTTTTGGTGATCACTGGTCTGAAGTTGAAAAATGTAAAATGAAATGCAGAAAGAAGCTTGATGTTTAGGTGTGGTTCACAATCAACGTCGATCCAATTCATTCAAAATTGAAACTACTGAGACTTGCGAGATTCGTATGGCTTCCACGATAGGCCATGCATAACGTTCGGCATTATCCGTGCTTGAACGGAAATTTAGTATAACATTTCTTTACCATGGAACTGGATGGTGCAGTCAAAGTTGCTATAATAATTATTAAGCTTATCCTCAGCTTGAATGATGGTTTTTTGCCGCAAAAAATAATGCTTAATGACTACACGAAATTCACTTTTTTCCATTTTGTTCTCAGTCTTATATAAACAGCTGCTAAAGACCCAATAAATGATGCAGTGACAGGAGTCAACTGACAGTTGCCTGTTGACAGAAGCAATGCTGTCGTTAAAAGTCAGAGGCGGGAAATTAGAAGAGCCGCGAACTCGTATTTGCATGAAGAGCTGATACTTTTACTATTTATGCACGAATAAGAGGATATACGATGTTCTCTTTGTGGGCATTAGAAAATGAGTGAAAACTCCATACTGGAAACACGTCTATGTGGTATACGGCACATTTCTTAAAATTCCGGTTAAAAAGCAAACATTTTTTAATCTAAAAAACAGTCCCTGATTTAAACAGATCAAATTATTTTCGCGAAAAAACCTCAACTGCAAAAGGCGTTAGTTTTTAACAGCCAAAAACATTTTTGTTGACAAATTTTTTTTTGTATTACAATAAAATTATTTCATATTTAAATTTTTCTTTTTACATTTAAACATTTGTAATTTAATTCTTTTTTAGGTTATTGCATTTTTAAGACAACCCAATATTATTGAAATCTTACGTGAGCGTCAGGGTCAAAATAATGTTTCCCGCTCCTTAAGGGAAAAAATTAATATACTAAGAGTGGAAGGTGTGTCTGCTTTGGAAAGATTGGCACACGATTTACAATTAACAATGTTATTGAGGTAAGTTTTTAAGAATTAATTAAACTTTTTCATTGTGAACTCTTTAACATGTTTGTTAGTTCTGGTAACCGTGAAATATTTTTTAAATCCAAAAGTTTAAGCTACTGTCATTAACGAATGATGTTAAATGTAGCTCTAATCATCAATTCGATTTTAAATGTAAACAGTGGCTGTGTTCTGTAACTCTCGCCACGAGAAACTTTTCGACTAAAACGTGTGAAATGAAACAAAGTTGAAACAAACAGCTGCTTTCCTCACTAAACTATATCTATAACTTTTCTTGGTGAGTAATAGCTGTCACGTAAGGAAATTACTCGCCATTTTGCTGAAAAACTGTGTCTGTAAAACTTTTGCGAAAAACGTTCCCGCTTTCAACTGTCATTATTTCTCGCAAATAAAAAGGCTGTGAGATAGTATTTCAAATAACAATAATCATCATTAAATGAATAATAATGCTGAAAAATAAGTAAAAATAAGTTAACTTAAGTTTCACATATATATTTACACAGTTTAGAATGATCTTTTTTTTTATTTCAAGTTTTTATTTAATTTTTATATCCTTCACACAACAAGTTTTAAGGGAATACTTATATAAGTTTGTAATTTGTACAATTTTAATTTCCGACCCAACAAAGTATATTGTAACACTTTTATAATGTTTTTTTCAGAATTCACAAATTGCAATTGTTTTTTAATGTTACAAAATTTTGTGCATAATTATGTATGTATGTATTTGTAAATAAAATAAAAAATAAAATAGAGCCATACATTTTCTAGAACAGCCGCCGGCTATAATATGACGCCGTCGAGCAAAATTTCTTAGCTTTAGTAATTTTTGGTCGGCGGCGGTACTAATTGTGGCTGGCGCTTTCATTTTTAAAATTGCATGTCGGCATTGTTTTATATTTTCAGGCATTTCTAACGTAACGACGTAATCGCTTTGGGTAGTTTTCGACATGAGTTACAGACGCAGTTTTTTTCTCACTTTTCGAGAAACGATGGAATAATTTGTTTCACAAGTTTTCGACGCGAGAACTTCTCGCCAAAGTTACAGAACACAGCCACAGAGCACCATATAACAAAAATGCAGACTATCAAATGTTACAAAAACGACGCTTGACGTTTCTCAAGCTTTTGAAGGTTTGTTGCCAGCGTTGGCAACTTTGAAATTTCAAAATGCACCAAAAATGGGAGAAAAAACGCACCAAAAATTTTCCTTTTTTTTAATTTTATAAGTACTTTACAACATTGGTAAAAAAAGATGAAAGATTTCTAAATTTTTTTGGAAACTATTAAAAATATTGATGGTTTTTGTACCAATTTTCTGGACGAGTTGCTGGTCTGTGCTATGTTGGCAGCTCATAAATATTTATATAAAATTTATTTTTATAAAAACGGCTATATTTTTATACCTATTAAAAACGAAAATATAAAGCCACTTTAATGTTGTATGTGAAAGAAAGCTAGCCACCTACATTCCAATCGAAATTGTTCGTTCGCATGTACTTATGTATTTTAATTGAATTTTGAATAAAGTTAGACGAACGCAAATCAATTTTCTTTCGCCAAGAATGCAAATGAACTTATTCTTTCGATTTAGGCGAACTAGCTGGTAAACCTTTTTATATAACAAAACCAATTATGTGTCTACTGTGTTACTGTTTCGTTAGATAATACGAGTATGAATAGTTTACAATAGTAAGACTGTTTTACTTTATGCATATGTTTTTGTGCATGTCAGTACTCCATGTTTTTATTGTGCTCTGTAAAGTTATACTCGTATGTAAAAATTTTGCACACTTGAATGAAATGGTATTGGTATATGGTCGACTTCCTAAACGCAAGTTGCAATGCATAGTTAAAAAAAATGCGTATGCAATGCTGAACATGTCTTAAGTACAATCTTGCGTTGCAGAGAAAATTTTAGCATTTTATCGGCATACATACGAGTAAAACAAATTTCAAACACATTTTATAAAACTGAATACATTTTTTTTTTGGACAAATGGAGGTAACACAAAATTATTTATCCATTTTGTTGACAAGTGCTGAGGAATTATATCAGGCTAAACCTTCAAAAAATATTGATTTGCTAAACAAACTTATTAAAAAGGAAAAAAGAAGAGACAACTTGTATTAAGAGCAATAAAAATCCCGAAAAAAAACTGATCAAAAATAAAAATGTTTGCATAAAAAATAAAATTTTTTTTTTCTCATTCAATTATTTATTGAATCTTCACAAAGTGAACTAACAATAAGTATTCAAATCTTAATACTAAATACATAAAATTTATTAAGTCCAGCCAATGCTAGACAAAAATGTTTTATTTTGCACGGTCAATATCGGTAAAATCACCTATTTAACGTTCTGATGGTGGCAAGGGTATCCCTCCTTCTCAACCAAGAGTGGCCTTCAAAATTAAGTATATTGCGTGCAAGACGATTTGGATGAAGTTCGAATTTATTGATATGCCTTGTTGCGTACTTTGAAAATTCGTCCTTTACAAGAGGAACACAGAGATCCTTATGAATTCTTGAGTTTTTTACGTACCACGGAGCTGCAGTAATTGTTCGAAGAATTTTGTTTTGTCGCCTTTGAATTTTTTCGATGTTTGAAGTGGAGGCGGTGCCCCATAGTTGAATTCCATAGCACCATATAGGCTTTAAAATTGCGTTGTATAATAAAAGTTTGCAATCCAGCTTCAATGTAGAATTTCTGCCCATAAGCCAATTTAGTTGCGCTGCTTTTAACTTCAACTGAGTAACTTTCGCATCAATGTGAGACTTCCACGTTAACCTACGGTCGAGATGAATACCAAGGTACTTGACTTCATTTTGCTGCGGAATAGGTGAATAGTTAATTTGGATGGCTGAACATGTTTGTTTACGCAGCGTGAATGTAACGTGAGTACACTTTTGTTCATTAACTTTAATTTCCCAACGTTTTAACCATATCTCTAATATTGATATATACTCCTGCAAATTTCGTGAAGCTACTTGATGGTTTTCATGTACGCTGCAGAATGCTGTGTCATCCGCAAAAGTTGAAGTGTGGATTCCGGATGTCGTTGGCATGTCAGAGGTGTAAATCAAGTATAAAGTAGGCCCCAGTATGCTGCCTTGGGGAACACCTGCCTCGATTGGCTGAGTTGGGCTTATAAAATCGCCTTCTCTGATAACAAATTTCCGCCCATATAAGTAGCTTTCCAGAAGCTTGTGAGTATTTACAGGCAAGTTTAACTTTATTTTGTGCATCAACCCGTTGTGCCACACTTTATCGAAAGCTTGAGAAATGTCAATGAATAGAGCTGAGCAATACTTCATCTCCTCAAAGGTCTGTCTTATGACATTGACTAGTCTGTGCGTTTGTTCTATGGTGCTATGTTTAGCCCGAAAGCCAAATTGATGATCAGGGATGCATCCCACATTGTTTAATATTGTAGTCAACTTCGCCATTAACAATTTTTCGAACAGTTTTGAGATTGTTGACAATAGACTTATTGGTCTGTATGATTCTACCTTAGTGGGATCCTTCCCTGGTTTGGGTATCATAGTAATCATGGACACCTTCCACTCTGCGGGATAATACTCAAGACGTAAAATAGCGTTAAAAATAAAAAGAATAATTTTACGAGCTACACGAGGTAGCTGCTCAAGCATTTTACCAGTAATTTTATCAATACCTGGAGCTTTCCTGGGGTTTGTGTTACAAATAACATTTTCAACATCTTGAAAACTAAGTCTCAAAGACATAGGCGGTCTAACAGCGTATGACGGTAGTTCAGCTGAATAATTCGCTGTACCATTTGTGGTAAAAACATTTCTCAAATGATTAACATACAACATCCCCTTTTCAGAATTGCTTCGTGCCCAGTCGCCAGTTGAAGTTCGCAAAGGTGGCTTACCTATTACGGGTCTTTTCAGACCTTTTGTCGCTTTCCATAGCGAATAATCGGATTGAGGAGTACCATCAAGACCTTCCAGATAATTTTTGAGGGAAGCCATTCTTTGGGATTCAAGCAGATTTCTTAACTGAGTTATGCATTCCCGTAACCTAGTTTTAAGCTGGGGAGACCTGCGAAGTTGCCACTCTCTTCTAACTCTTCTTTTCTCTGACAGAAGTTGATCAATAAGTTCTAATGCTCTAATGAATAAGTTCTAATGCTCACATTTCTGGATCTTATATGGCTAGTGGTAGCATGTTGTACGGCTTGATTAAGGTGTTCAGAAAATTCGTTAATCGATATATCAATATCCTCAGGCGTTCTCAAGGCAATGTTTTCCGTACAATGAGTACTCAAATATTTTTTATATTTTAACCAATTATCTCGAGAGACGGTCCACGCCAAGTCACAAAACGGGGAACCAACCCCTTGGGGGAACGAAACAGAAACTATAGTTGGTGAGTAATCTGATGACAAGTCTAATGAAGGTTCCACTTGCATCCATCCTGAGGGAAAATTTTTTGTAACTCCAAAATCTATAACGTCTGGGATCTTATGTTGGTCTGACAGCCAATAAGTGGGGTGTCCACTTGAAATCACACCTAAGCCCATTTTGGAAACGGTGTAAAAAAGCACGCGGCCTTTCGGGGTAATTAAACGTGATCCCCACAAAGTGTGTTTAGCGTTATAGTCGCCAGCCGCTAAAAATCGAGGACCAAGTGATTTGAAAAAATTTGAGTATTGGCTTTCTGTTATTGAAAAGCGTGGCGGTGAGTAGATCGAGGAAATAACGATTTTTTCATGCAAATATTCGATGCATATATTAGTTGCTTGGAGATACTCCTCACATGTCTCGTTCATTAAAAAGTGTTTAATTTTGGATTTTATTAGAATTGCCGATCCTCCGCAAGATCTTCCACGGGGATCTTTTGTGTCGTACAGTATGTAGCCATTAATTTTGAAAAAACTGTTGGTTGTCAAATGAGTTTCAGCAATCAACATTATATCGATTTGCTTTTCCATAGGGAAGTATTCAAGTTCATTTTTGTGATGGCGGATGCCGTTTGCGTTCCAGAAACAATATAGTGGATTGAATTTTCAGCATTTCCTGCATCATGGTTGTCATGGAAACTGTAAATGTATTTATGGATTGAACTAGAGTCTGCAGAGTTGCCTCAAGATTGCTAAAATTTGCATCGGATTTTGGAGGCTTGGGCTCCTGATTCAGGTTTGGTTTATCGGATTTTACCACATTTGCATAAGAAACTTCTTTGGGGGTTTGCACGATTATATGGCTGGCTGACTGACTCATCTGGGGAAAACTACTTTTAGAAATGATATTTGCCTGCTGGGGTTGGTTAATGGGTATTGATGGCCTGTTTGTCATTGACCGCTTAAAGTGATTGTAGACAGGACAGCCCCTGTAATTTGCAGTATGATTACCTCCACAGTTACTGCACTTTTTAACACTTGCGTCGGCCTTTGGCTTATTGCACTGAGTTGTGCCGTGAAGTTTACCACACACAACGCAAACTGCGGGCAACTTACAATAGGCCTTAGTATGGCCAAATTCTTGGCAGTTAAGGCATTGAACGGGTCCTGAACGCTTATGTGGCTCCTCAACGGTAACCTTACGATGCAAAAGAAATTTAAGGTTATAAATTGGATGAATTTCACCTTTTTTTAGGACAACATCCCTGGGTTCTAGTTCAACCCTAAACATGGGTTGAGGGATCTTTTCACGGTTCCTAATGTTAACAACATTTTTTATTTTAAATCCTTTTTCTTCCAGTCCAGTCTTAATGTCATCCGTATCTACACTAGCGTCAATACCTTTAATAACTACCTGAAGGCCTTTAGCACTTTTAAGTTGATAGGTGTAAAAAGATCTTTTCTCCTTCTCCAGAACGTCAGACAACTTTCGATATTCATTTTCATTGTTTACCTGGATTTTCGTTTCGATGATGCTGCCATGCTTTACTGATGTAACGTTGAAGGTGTCTTTGCCGATTGCCGTAATAAGTTGTTTTACCAGCTCACTAGAAGTAGGCTCTCTCAAATAAATTGGTGGCGGTTTAAATGTTTTCTTAGATGTTGTTGGCTCATCTGTTTGGAGTATAGCAAATCTATTACCATCCGTTGCCGAAGTCCTATTATCATCTTAACAAATTTTTGGTTGGGATGATATTTGAGCTGATTTGGGGCTTCGCTGCCTTTTAACCACGGTTATGTACTTGTCCATGCCTACTTGTGTTTTCGGCTTATTAGCAACAATTAAACTGGAGGATGGTTTGTCTTCAGTTGTAACAACTATATTTGGCGAACACGATCGCGGGCGTTTCCTGTCTCTAAGAGACAGGAGGTTTTCCAATGATTTTTTCACAGATTCTTCCTCAGATATCCAGAGGTTTTTTCTACCGGAGCTAAGCTCTTTTTCAGAATTACATCTGATAGGTACACTCATGCAATTAATCGTTTCTATTTTTTATTTACAAATTTAAAACGGTATTAAAAAGAAATGTCACAAAGTTTTTCTTTTAATAAAAATCACTCTGTTCACCTATTACGGTTTTTATTTAATCCCGTTTTATTTTTTTTACTTTGCGATCAAAAACAAACACGTCTGTTCACTATCGAAGCTAAACAACGACCAAAATAAAAATGATGCGCGATTCTGACAGCTGATACTTATTAAAATGAGTTGACAAACGATTAGGAACATTTGACGTTGTCAGAATGTTTACGTATGCGTTTACGAAGTGTATGCAATGTAAATGTACATTGCAACTCGCATTTAGGAAGTCGGCCTATTACTGATATAAAGTACAAAGTTTTTCGTTTTTTTTTTTTTACACTGGAACAAAAAGCTGTACCGAACTTAATTTGGTGCCACCGAAATTTAAAACAACGCATTGAAAATTTAGAAAAAGCACACCGTGCTTTGGCTAAGGAATTTTTGGCACAAAAAATTTTAAAAAGCACTAAAAACTGTGCGAAACGCACTGAGTTGACAACGCTGTTTTTACACACAGTAAAATCAAACTTGGTTAATTTCTTAGTTGAAGGAAGCTGCCACTCTCTTTCAATTTTTTTTTGCTGACAGTAAGTTTGATTTCTAAAGATTTAGTTCTACTCGTACTATTAATATACGAAGGATTGTTACTGAAGCTACCTACACTGAAAATAATTCCTTCATTAATATAATGAATTTTGACATTAATCTAATGAAAATTTTCATTATTTTTCGGCCAATGATGGCCTTCATTGGACTAATGAATCTTCTTTCATTAAAAATTATTTAATGAATACATTCGTTGGATTAATGAAAACTTCATTAAGTTAATGAAGCATAAATCATAATATTTATGAATACTTTTCATTAAAACAATGAAAAAAATCATTAGGTTAACGTTATTTGTTCGTTAGGCTAATGAATGTGTTACATTATTTTTATGAAATATTTTCACTATTTTAATGAATAAATTCGTTGAACCAATAAAAATCTTCACCAATTTGGTGAAAAATTTTCTTCATTCTAATGAAATAAAATCATTAGTTTAAGGAGGAGTTTCATTATTCTAATGACCTTTTTTCATTAGAATTGTGCTACTGAAAAGAAACTAAACAATTTTTTTTATATTAAGCATAAAATAATTTTTTATTGTTTTAATTATAATGTAAAATAAAATTAGTAATATTAATACATTAAAAAGGGAATCAAAACATTTTAATTCAACACAAAATAACTGAAAAAATAATATGTAATGTTACATATGTAGACATTTTGGATAATTAAGTATATTTTATTTTTCATACACTTCATAAACTTTGTCTATTGACTTCAAAATCATTTTAAACAATGAACTGGAGCAAACTCATTTATTTTTTTAAAGGTTTGCTTCTGCTTTTGGGAACTTGTGATGTTTTGCTTTTTGAAGAACAAAAAAAAAAAAAAGTCCCGTTACGTGCAAAAACAAAACGTTTGCTTTGGCTATAGAATCTATAGTATAAATACATAATTGTTCACAACGAAGGCTAAGGAAAAAATTAAGTGTGACTTTGTTGTTGCATTTGTAACAGAATAAATATTCCTTTAAGCAAAAAACCAGAGAAGAGCCCATCTCTTTGCTTTTGATTTCAACTATAGGTACTTAAAATGAGGGTAGTTTATGAATTCTAATGAAAAGTTTAGTTAATATAATGAACATTTTCATAACAACTAAAAAACTATTGATAAAATAATTTTTTGCACAGTAAATAATGTATAAAATAATTTCCTTTGTCATTTAGTTAATAGTTATAATATATTTATTATCTCACTTTTAATAAATCTCTAAAATTTTGTACCCAGCCTTCAAAAATTGTTTATAACAAATCCAATGAAATTTTCTAATGAAATTATGAAAACTAATGAATCAATTTTAATGAATATTTTCATTAATGCTGTGAATCTTCATTCATGGAACGTAATTTTTCATTCGGTTAATGAAAATTATCTAATGAATGGGGTTCATTGGAAATATGAAGCAAATATTTTTCAGTGTAAATAAGAAAAAAAAACATTTTTTTTTTCGAAAAACCCCTTATTTCTTATTTCCTTTTAGCTCAATATACTCAGTAAGACGATATTCCAGAATTTTTATACCATCTGAGAACCCCTCAAAACACGCATTAGTTTCGGTACTCACTTCCTCTTTTGAGGTGAATCTTTTTCCTGCAAGCCATTTTTCAAGTTTGAAAACAGGAAATGTCTTTAGGAGCTAAATCTGGACTAAAAAGTGGATGATCAACCAATTCCAAGTGTATTTCACGTAATTTTATCATCGTATCTAAAGCTGTGTGAACCGGTGCGTTGTCTTGAAGAAAGAACACTTTTCTTCTTTAAATGTCAATCAATCAATTGATCCAATAATGCATGATAATACTTTCCTGTGATTGTGGATCCTTTTTCAAGATAAACGATGATCAATGTTCGGTGTGTATCCCAAAATACAGTGGTCATAACCTTGTCAGCCGATTTCACTGTCTTCGCGTTCTTTGGAGCACTTTCACCAGCTTCAACCCATTTTTATACCCTTCACAAAAATGTAAAGGGTATATATAAGTTTGCGATTCCGTTTGTAATTTCTACAGTTTTTTTTTGCGACCCTATAAAGTATATATATTCTGAATCAGAATTAATGGAAAAGTCGATTAAGCGATGTCCGTCTGTCCGTCTGTCCGCTGTTGAAATACCGTTTCTGAGAAAACCATTAGACTTAGAAACTTTTTTCTTTCACCATTCTTTTACCCCATCGATTCATGGGTTTGCTATTGAAATTCAGTAATATCGGTCCACGTATAGCTGAGATATATTCAAAATTCCGAAAAAACTAATTTTTTTTTTGCAGTTTTGTATGAAAATTTTTGAAAACAAAAGTTGTTCGTTTTGCTTCAAACTTCACACACTTATTAAGCATGGTGACTAAAAGACAAAAAATTTTTTTTTTCAGATATCGGTCCATATATACCCGAGATATAGCCCAAATCGGGTTTTAATGAAAATGTCGCATAGGCGAAGCTAAATAACTTTTTTTTTGCTCAAGAGCAGTTCTGGTAATAAAATTAGGTTACATAAATATGAAAAATGAAAATTTCCGATATCGGTCCATATATACCCGAGATATAGCCCAAATCGGGTTTTCCATGAAAATGTCGCGTAAGCGAACTTAAACAACTTTTTTGTGCTCAAAAGCAGTTCTTGTAATGAAATTAGGTTACATAAATATGAAAAATGAAAATTTTCGATATCGGTCCATATATACCCGAGACATAGCCCAAATCGGGTTTTCCATGAAAATGTCGCGTAAGCGAACTTAAACAACTTTTTTGTGCTCAAAAGCAGTTCTGGTAATGGAATAAGGTCATATAAATATGAAAAATGAAAATTTTCGATATCGGTCCATATATACCCGAGATATAGCCTAGACCGGGGTTTTCATGAAAATGCCGCGTAAGCGAACTTAAACAACTTTTTTGTGCTCAAAAGCAGTTCTGGTAATGAAATTAGGTTACATAAATATGGAAAGTGAAAATTTCCGATATCGGTCCATATGTACCCGAGATATAGCCCAAATCGGGTTTTTTATGAAAATGTTGCGTAAGCGATCTTAAACGACTTTTGTTTTGCTCAAAAGCAGTTCTGATAATGAAATAAGATTACATAAATATGGAAAATGAAAATTTCCGATATCGGTCCATATATACCCGAGATATAGCCCAAATCGGGTTTTTCATGAATATGTCGCGTAAGCGAACTTAAACAACTTTTCTTTGCTCAAAAGCAGTTCTGGTAATGAAATTAGGTTACATAAATATGAAAAATGAAAATTTCCGATATCGGTCCATATATACTCGAGATATAGCCCAAATCGGGTTTTTCATGAAAATGCCGCGTAAGCGAACTTAAACAATTTTTTCGCCTTAAAGCAGTTCTGGTAATAAAATAAGGTGATATAAATATGGAAAATGAAAGTTTTCGATATCGGTCCATATATACCCGAGATATAGCCTAAACCGGGTTTTTCGTGAATACGCGGCGTAAGCGAACTAAAACAACTTTTTTTTGCTTAAAAGCAGTTTTAATAGCAAAATAAGGTTATATAGGTATGGAAAATGAAAATTTCCGATATCGGTCCATATATACCCGAGATATAGCCTAAACTGCGGTTTTAATGAAAATGTCGCGTAAGTGAACTTAAACATCTTTTTTTGCTTAAAAACAGTTCTGGTAATGAAATAGGGTCATATAAATATGGAAAAAGAAAATATCCGATATCGGTCCATATATACTCGAGATATAGCCTGAACCGATTTTTCCAATAACATTTTTATTTGCTGAAAAGCAGTTCTAGTTATGAAAGAAGGTTACGAAAATAGAGAAAATTAAAATTTCTGATATCGGTCCATATATACCCGAGATATAGCCTAAATCGGGTTTTTCATGAAAATATCGCGTAAGCGAACTTAAACAATTTGTTGTGCTCAAAAGCAGTTCTGGTAATGATATAAGGTTATATAAATATGGAAAATTAAAATTTTCGATATCGGTCCATATATAGCCGAGATATAGCCTGAACCGATTTTTCCATTAAAAAAAATTTTTTTTTTTTTTGCTGAAAAGCAATTCTCGTTATAAAAGAAGGTTACTAAAATACAGAAAATTGAAAATTCCGATATCGGTTCATATATAACCGAGCATATTTAGGTCACATTTTTAATATACTATACATATTCGTGACTATCGTGAAGGGTATTTTAGATTCGGCCCAGCCGAATATACTACACTCTTACTTGTTTAGATTGATTTTTGATTTCAAGTGTGTGGTGGTGGACCCACGTTTTATCAACAGTTGTTAGTCGACGCCAAAAATCAACGGCATTACGCTTCATCATGCCCTAACACTGCTGTGAAGTGGCACACGTTCATATGATATGTTTACCACTTCAACAATCTCACGTAACTTGACTCGGCGATCATTCGTAACGATATCAAGGATTTTCACGATATTTTCTTCAGTAACCACATGTGTTGGCCTTCTTGTGGATAGTATTGTTCCAGTACTTGTTCGGCCGCGATTAAATTCAGCAATCCAATATTTTATCATGTAATCTGAATGAGTAGACTCACCGTAATGTTTATCGAGCTTTTCTTTTGTCTCTTTCGTCGATTTCCATTTCAAATAAAAGTATTTTATCACTGTACGAAATTCACTTTTCCCATTTTTCAAGAAACACAAAAGTTGCTTACTTCAGACGACTACAACATATAAACTAATCGATGAATTTGAGTGAAATTGAGTGAAAGCTAACGTTCGACAGATCGCAATTAAAAAAAAAATCTGGTTGTGCTGCCATCCAGCGCTAGGTAGCTTCAATATCAATCTGCCCTCGTAATATAATATATATTGTTATTTGCCTTCAATAATTGTTTAAAAGCGTCTTGGTACTGACTCCACAAAATTTTTAAGAATCTCTGGAGATATCTCTTCCCATAGGAAAGTGACTGTAGAAATTCTCTCCTCTCTGGTTTTACTTACCGAAACTGTTTTTTTTTTTGCGTTTCAAAAGTGACCAGACGTCTTCTATAACATTTAAATTTGGTCCTTGAGGTGGCCAGTCTAAAGTATTAACACCATCATCCTTCAAAAATTTAGTAATCATCCGGGCTTTGTGGCACGGGGCATTATACTGTTGCAGTATAAATGTCTCCCCAATAAGCCTATCACCAAAATGAAAGGCATTTTCGTTTAGCGTAATCTAATATTGGTTTCGGTTTATCGAGCCCTTGACAGGAATAAAGCCATCCAGCCTATTATACGCAACACATCCCCAGAACATGATAGAGCCTCCACCATGGCTTACTTGTCGACAAGCTGGCAATCTTACAAAAAATGTGTTTTTGGATAAATTATGCTCAAAGCTTTCATCTGTTCATAGAACGCTTCTCCAGAACTCCTTTGGCTTGTGCAGATGTTCCTTAGCTTTAATTGTCTTAAAACCTCCTTCCTTTAAACGTCGTCTAACAGTCCGCTTACTGACTGGGTTCGTGGTCTTCAAATTACATTGGTCTGCAACTGATTGAGTTTTCAAACAACATTTTTTTTTTAAATTCTCGTTATTTTACGTTTTGCACCTGATCGCGTTAAGTTTTTTGCGTCGTTAGACTTTTTAAACTTATTAATTTGATAGTGCACAGTTTGATGCGACACATTGATCTCTTTGTCTTTTACTGTCGTTCCAACGTTAAACTTTCGTACCATCGAAGATTTGGCAACCAAAATCAACTCTACCGTTTTAACCATGGTTTATAATGCCTTTTAAACAAATTTTTATTTGCTTTTTAATTTTAATTAAACTTAAACACAAAGTTTGTATGGCTACAACGTTAAGTTGTAGCCATACGTGCTCAAAAATGCAAACAAAATGCTACAAAGACATCGTCAAAATACTTATGCCACGAAAACATTTGTTAACTGCGTGTATAATCTAAAGTATTAGTAAGAGAATGCAAAAAGAAAAGAGCTTAAAATAGATTAAACGAGTTAAAAATAGATTATTTGACGACATTGTGCTAAGCTAGGCTCAACATTCAGAAAAAATAAAAATGTTTCGTCAAAATAGAGGGTGTTTTTTTAAGCCCGATAGAACTTGAAATTGTAAAAAATAACACAAAAAATTAAATTGTAATCAAAATTTTTTTTTATTCGAAAGATCAATACGTGACATTAACATTTGAAAATGATTTCGGGCATATGGGCACCGCGGCTGTTCTTGACGAAGCGCATTCTGGACGTCCAATTTTGGGCCACTTTTTCGAGCACTGCTGGCCGTATGTCACGAACAACACGAACAATGCTGGCCTCCAAGGCGTCAATTGTTGCTGGTTTATCAGCATAAACCAGTGACTTCACGTAGCCCCACAGGAAATAATCGAGAGGTGTCAAATCGCACGACCTTGGAGGCCAATTGACAGGTCCATTTCTCGAAATCAACTTATCGCCAAATTTTGATTCCAGTAAGTCGATGGTTGCGTTCGCCGTATGGCACGTACCGCCATCCTGTTGAAACCACATCTCCTCCGGATCAATGTCATCCATATTTTCAAACAAAAAATCATTGATCATGGTGCGGTAACGATCTCCATTGACCGTAACGCGAGCTCCGGCCTCATTTTTGAAGAAATAAGGTCCGATTATGCCACCAGCATGAAAACCGCACCAAACAGTGCATTTTTCTGGATGTAATGGAGTCTGTAGGGTCTCTTGTGGATTGGTCTCACTCCATATGCGGCAATTTTGCTTATTAACAAACCCGTTAAGCCAAAAATGCGCCTCATCGCTGAACACAATTTTGCGATAAAACAACGGGTCTGATTTTCAAAGTAAATTTGGATAATTTCGTAGCGTTGTTCAAGCGTGAGTCTATTCATGATGATTTGTCAGAGTATACTGAAACAAATAAAAAAAATGTTTCATCAAAATTTAATTTTTTGTGTTACTTTTTACAATTTAAAGTTCTATCTAGCTTAAAAAAACACCCTATACTTATGCCGACTTGTGTCCATGTACTGGGTGAAGTTATTATGGGCTTTAAACGTTTAATAACTTTTTCGTTTATAAGACTTCTTTTTATTTCTTTCTAAGATTATATAATATACAAAATGGTAATTTTTTACATTAACTATGAAAAATAATTGCTCTTAAATGACCACCGGTTTTAGCCGCCTCGCACTGATGGGCTCGTTTTAGAGCGTTTTCCATAACATATTTCCAAATTTGTGGCTGTAGCGTTCGAGTTTCTGTAACAATGTGTGCTTGATTGTCTCTGGATTGTTCACATACACTCGCTCCTTCAAATAATGCCAAAGAAAATAGTCGGGTGCAGTCAAATCTGGCGATTGCGCTGGGCAAATAATTTCAGAATTTCCGGAAATTATTTGCTCTCAAAAAATTTGGTTTAAAAGTGCCATTGTTTCTCGGGCAGTGGCTCCATCCTGCTGAAACTACATACCAGGTCTGTTTTCAAGAGCAGGACGTAAAAATTTTATATATATATATATATATATATATATATATATATATATATATATATATATATATATATATATATATATATATATATATATATATATATATATATATATATATATATATATATATATATATATATATATATATATATATATATATATATATATATATATATATATATATATATATACATATATATATATATATATATACATATATATATATATTTTTTTTTTTTTTTTTTTTTTTTTTTTTTTTTTTTTTTTTTATATTGGACCAGTACTCAGGGGATGACCTCTACATATGCAGTGCATTGTACCAGAACTAGGAAAATAGGTTGTGAGGAGGGGGAAAGCGGGAGTAGTGTTTGTGAACATTTGACTTGAATCTTCCAACGTTATAACAGACAGGAAACTCTTCTCCAGGCAACTTGTTCCACAGACGAAGCGTGCGGCTGAAAAACGAATTCTCTCTGTAATGCGTAGTACGATTCCCCGGGCAATCGACCACAAATGGGTGAGCTCTAGACGATGAACGCGTGCTACGTAAAAATGTGCGCGTTTCGGGAACAAGATCCTTAATCTCGTCAGAGCAAAATCCATTGTAGTATCGATAGAACAGAGTAACGCATCCCACACTGCGTCGATGCTCCAGTGAGCTTCTGTCACCGATGAGCTTCTTCGCCCTCTCCTGCACACGGTCGAGTAACCCCAACACAGACTTTGAGGCACCGGCCCAAACATGAGAGTTGTATTCCATTTTCGGTCGGATATAGGTGGTATAAATAGTAAGGAGATCGGATGGAGTGAAGTACATCTTACACCGTTTCAAAAAACCGAGGCACTTGAATGCTTCTTTAGAGATATGAAAAATATGATCAGTCCAGCGAACATCGCACTGTATCTTCATTCCAACAACATCAAGAGCATCCGATTCTTCAATATTTATACCATCCATGAGTACAGATGAAGCAGCATTTGCGGTCGTTTGTTTGTGCGTTAATAAGCTACACTGGGTCTTACGAGCATTAAAGGCTACCCTGTTTTTACGACCCCATTCAGAGACCAATAGAAGATCACTATTCAGTGAATCATTCATATTTAGGTCTCTTGGCAGCGATCTCTGATAGGCTGGGCCTATAACTAAAAGAGTACGAGTGGCAAATGCTGCTGTCATCCGCGAAAGAGTGGATAGGGTTGGAAGTTTGGTAGAGGATCGTTGAGGAAAATAAGAAATAGGGTAGGAGAAAGAACGGAGCCTTGCGGTACCCCTGAATTAATCTTGAACTCGTTTGATGAGACCCCATCTATAACAGCTCGTATAGAGCGGTCTCTGAGAAAGCTCGATATAAACCGAGAGAAGTCATCACCGACACCAAAGGCAGTAAGTTTTGCCAATAGTGCACCATGCCACACTCTGTCAAACGCTTTTGAAATATCAAGAGCCACCACCCTACTTTCACCGAAATGATGGATTGAGTGGCACCATTTCTCTGAGAGATATGCCATAAGATCGCCAGTTGAACGACCCTTACGAAATCCATATTGACGATCACAAAGTAGTTTATGCGACTCCAGATACCTCATAAAGTGATGGTTAACCATGTTTTCCATTACTTTGGAGAGTGTAGAGCAAATTGCAATTGGGCGGTAATTTTCGGGGTTATTTGCCATACCCTTTTTGGGTATTGGTGTTACATTAGCAACCTTCCAGCACGATGGAAACTCACCAGTATGGTAAAGTATGCTGAAGAGGCGTGCTAATGGACGCGCAAGCGTAGAAGAACACTGCTTCAAGACCAGTGCCGGAATGCCATCCGGTCCAGGAGTTTTGTTTATATCGAGGTCTTCCAAAACCCTTTTAACTGCTCGCGCCCGGAAGAATATCTTCGGCATAGTTACAGATACTCTTTCGAGCTCGGGAAGTGGCTGACTGCTTTCCGGCAAGCAGGAATTGCTTGCAAAGATTTCAGCCAACAGGTTAGCTTTGTCAACCGGGTCTGTAAATGCTTGGTTATTCTTTAAAAGAGTTGGAATTGATGAACTAGCACTGTTCTTTACTCTCTTAACGAAAGACCAAAAGGTATTACTGCCGCGAGGAGCTGTAAGTACCTTGGCACGAAGGCGCTGTTCGTGAAGAAACTTTTCACGCCTAAGTACCTTGGCACACGAAGATCTTGCCTTTTTGCGTAGCAAATCAGTGTCTGGTGTTTTGTTTAAACGCCAGTTACTGAATGCTTCCTCTCTGGATCTGACTGCGTTTTTGCACGTCTGATTAAACCAAGATTTTGGTTTTGGTTTAATCGAAATCTGCTTGGAGGGGATGAATGTTTTCATCCCTAGCAATATCATGTTCTCGACCATTTTTGCTGAAGCATTTATGTCGTTATCTAGAAAACAAAGTTTCCAATTAAAATGCTCATAAAATTGGTTGAGCTCAGCCCAACGCGCCTTTTCGTAAATAAATATTGAACGTTTCGTAGCTGATTTTGAAACGTTACGAAGTCCCGAGATCGAAAAGGAGGCAGAAATGATGCAATGATCCGAATTGCCGAGAGGTGCACTAACTCTGACTTCATACTTTTCAGGGTGTGAAGTCAGGAATAGGTCAAGTGTGTTTGAATGGTGCCCTTCAACACATGGAATATGCGTTGGCTCATTCACTAATTGTGCTAGGTGGTTGTGCGCAGCGAATAACTCAACATATTGGCCTTCCGGAGTTGTATGACTCGAATGACGAAGCCATGATGAGTTGTGAACATTGAAATCACCAGCAACAACGATTTCACTGCTCGGACAACTCTCCAGGATCTTCGATATGGAGTCGGAGAGGGCATCGAAGCCAGAAAAAGTAATATCCCTCCCCGCATTTGGACTTCTGTATAGAAACCCGAAATGCAAAAAGTGTGACCTGATTTTGAATTTAACCCAAAGACAGGTAAATTCTGCATAATGCATGCTTAATGGTTGCTGGCATTGGAACACAACTTCATTGCGAATGTAAATTACAAGGCCCCGATGGAAGTTAAAGAGGGATAGGAATTGATACCCAGGTATATGAAAAATCCTGTGGATCAGCATTCTCAGATACCTGGGTTTCACATAGGGCGAAATTATCCGGCCGATGGAGATACGTGTGAGCATAGACGGAGAAGAAGTTCGTTCTCAGCCCACGTATGTTGCAAAAGTCTATTCTAAAGTTTCCCGCCATTGCGATAGAAAGATCATGTACAAATGCTAATTCTGCTATGCTGGTGAGGCCGAAGTTAACTTAACTGTTCATTCGACTGTATAGTATCCAGTGTATATACCTTCGATACTATACAGTCAACAACAGTTAACCCCATATCACCAACATTGCAAAATAATTATTTGTTTTTATTTTTTTTTAAAAGGTATGTTGCAGGATTATGGAACAATGCCTGTAAAAGGGCCATAAAAGCCCTGATCTGGCCATTTATCTATATTATTTAGATTAAAAAATTAATTATTATTATTTTTATTATTCTTATTTTATTATTATTGTTGTTGTGGGTGTTTTTTATTTTTTATTTTAATTTTATTTTATTATTTTTTTTTCTGCGTTTTGATCCGTCTGGTTTGTTGGGTATCAGCATGTATGTATAATTGCTTGTATTTGTTAATTGTAAGGTTTATTGCATTTGTTGTTGGTAGTCGTATTTATACATATTTATATTGTTGTTGTTGAGATGCATGTTTTTAAGAGTTTTAAAATTAAGAATTAAACTGTCCATATTTTAAAAACTTTTCCTTTTGACCACTTCCTTTCCCGACGTGTGCGCTCTCCATAGTAGCTTTTGCCGTTAATGTTATTTTTAAACTATACTCAAGGCAGAATTTACTAAACACAAGCGGAATGAATTAAACATAATTGCCGCTTTACAGATTTTCTCGAACCTGTCACGTTATTATATCACTTTTTTACCTTTCACTTTTCATTAAGTTGTTTATTGTATAGACTTCGAATGACTTCATTTTGATCTGAAAATTATGTTGGATATTTTGTTTGGAGGCTCACAACTTTGAGTTGGCATCACTGCTATTATTGATTGAGGGGAAACGTAATTAAGCAAAATTGTCGCATTTGGAGTGAAGATATGCCACAAGCTTTTGTCGGAAAAGCATTTCCTTCATCGAAAATTGTTATTTGATGCGTTTTATGGACTGGCAGAGTCATTGGTTTATGTCTTCAAACACGATTATAGTCAGAATGTTACTGTCAATGATGAACTATATAGCGACATGATAGAAATATGTTTGTACCTCAGTTAGTTCCATTGACATATGGCTACAATGGCACTGATGTATATGCCACATAGCGTATGCAACAATAAATTTATTCAGGGAAACTTTTGAGGAAAACATAATTTCATGTCAATATGTTTTAAAGACACTATTATTTTAATTGTGGTTATGTAAGCTACTTGCCTGCGTTTATACACCCGAGACAATTGAACAAATGTGTAATCGATTTCCGTCAGCATCTGCCATTACATCTTAATCTGACGGTGGATCAATTCCACGGTGAGCCGTAAAATAATTCAACGGCTCACCAGCGCTCCCATGTGACTTGCAAGGGTTAAACAGGTGGCAACTTCCTGTCATATGCTTGTGGCCATATGAATAATGCCCTTGCTGAAGAGCTCGTTCCTTCTAATCTCTCCCGTAAGGCAGTTCTCAGACAGTCAGAGGAAGACTAGGCTTCGCGAATTGATAGAGTGGAGCTCATACAGAACATAAGACCTGAAATCCTTTCCAATACAACATGTCCTCGCAGACTGTAATTAGTCGCCACCACCGTAATTATTAAGGAATACTAAGAACATATCTTTGCGATTTTCAGTCTAAACCACAACCAGAACGTTTCAGCGAAGATACAGTTATCTCAACCATGATCAGCACCATGATGTTCTGCAAAACCACCTGAGAGCGTGCCGATCCCCGTTTGGCCATTTAACCTGTAGTAAGGGTTTTCCTAACACAACCTAGGACTTCCTAAATTTTCTATCCAATAAAGTCCGTTTTATTGATATTAAAAATATCTATATTTGCTTCATTAGAATTTAAACTTGTGGCACTCTAAAAAATACTCTATATTAAGAATTCATTTAAATATTTAAAACTTCTTTAGCACTTCTGTGTTAATACAATTTCAGATTGCAGTCACTTTCAAAAAAATTGTTTGATGCTGAATTCATATTTTATGCTTTAAGTTCAAAATGCCAAAATGTGAAAATTAACACTAATTTATTGCAATTTTTTATCCCCATTATCACCAGACAACTGCTAACAGCAATGATTAATACGAATATCTTCTTTATTATAGATACTCGTACACTGCCTGCCACTTGAATAACGAATTACATTTTCTAACTTTAATTAAGAAAACGAAAGTTTAGATTTTTTTTTTTTTTTTTGCAGAACCAAATTTCAACGTGTTGGCTTTAGTTTCCTAAAAAAATAAAAACATATTTTGTTGTACTAAAATTATGCTATATATTTAAAGACATATTATATATATTTCAAGACATGTATTTCTGTACAACTTTTTCGTGTGTCACTTGAATAAGGAATATTTTAAAGCTAAGCAAACTGTAATTTATTTTTAAATTTTAGGTTATAAAAATGAAAGTCAATTAGTAACCAGTACTGCCACCATTTTTAGACATAACCTCAAAAATCTGATTTGGCGTCGACTTGTCTAATAGCTCTGAGTAATTTAATTGAGTTGTTTCATTTTGTGTGTTGAGAGTTTATTGTAGTGTCAGATAAGAAAAATTGTGTAGGTTTAAGTTGTTATATTTAGGTTAATAAAAATTATGTGAATTATTATAAAGTTCTAAAATGAAAGAGTAATTAATTAAAAGGTTGGCAGTGGTAAGTGGAGGGAAGCTGAGACTTATTGGTGGGTCGTAAACAAATATAGTACCGGTTCCTTTTACGACACTGTTCGGAGGGCATTCACTAGTGATTAACTTCCATCTCTAGATATTTGTCGAAGTTAAATTGTTAAATGTGTTAACAGTATTTAATTTAGTGTTGCTGTCAACGGCTGACGAGAGGGTTGGAACCGACCTGAGACAAATTGACATAGCCGGTAATCTCGTCAGGCGGTTAGCATCGGACCCTAACATTAAATATGGCGAAATTGTACTCCATGGTTACGTTATTGCATCCTTTAAGGATTATATCGTCTCAAATTGGTTTCCACCTATATAAACTTGTCTTGCAGGCCAACCCCAGACATTTTCAATTGGACTCAGGTTCAATGAATATGAGCGCTAATCCAAAAGTTGAATACATTTTTTTTTTGTTTTTTTTTTTTAAGCAATTTTTTATTTATTGAATCTTCAAAATGAACTAACAATAAGTATTCAAATCTTAATACTAAATTTAAAATTAGAAAATGTGATTCTTAAGTCCGGCCAATGCTAGACAAAAAGTTTTATTATGCGGGAGCTATTTCGGTAAAATCACCTATTGAGCAATCTGATGGTGGCAGCGGTATCCCTTCTTTTAAGCCGAGTGTGGCCGCCAAAATGAAGTATATTGCGCCCAAGAGGGTTTGGGTGAAGTTCCAGTTTACTGACACACCTCGTCGCGTACTTAGAAAACTCCTGTTTTACCAGCGGAACACTCAGATCTTTATGAATTCGTGAATTTTTTACATACCATGGAGCTGCAGTAATCGTTCGTAGAATTTTGTTTTCTCGCCTTTGGATTTTTTCAATGTTTGACGCTGAGGCGGTGCCCCATAACTGAATTCCGTAGCACCATATAGGCTTTAGTATTGCGTTGTATAACAAAAGTTTGCAATCTAATTTAAATGTAGAATTTCTGCCCATAAACCAATTTAGCTGCGCTGCTTTGAGTTAGCCTACGGTCCAGGTGAATACCAAGGTACTTGACTTCGTTGTGCTGCGGAATAGGTGAGTTGTTAATTTGGATAGGCGGACATGTTTGCTTACACAGTGTGAATGTGACATGAGTACATTTCTGTTCATTAACTTTGATTTTCCAAAGTTTTAGCCATTTCTCTAATATTGAAATATATTCCTGTAAATTTCGTGAAGCTAATTGGTGGTTTTCATGAACACTCAAAAACGCTGTGTCATCTGCAAAGGTAGAAGTGTGGATTCCGGATGTCGTTGGCATGTCAGAGGCGTAAATCAAGTATAAAGTAGGCCCCAGTATGCTGCCTTGGGGAACACCTGCCTCGATTGGCTGAGTTGGGCTTATAAAGTCGCCTTCTCTGATAACAAACTTCCGCCCATATAAGTAGCTTTCCAGAAGCTTGTGTGTATTTGCAGGCAAGTTTAGCTTTATTTTGTGCATCAAGCCGTCGTGCCACACTTTATCAAAAGCTTGAGAAATATCAATGAAAAGAGCTGAGCCTCAAAGGTTTGTCTTATGACATTGACTAGTCTGTGTTCTATGGTGCTGTGTTTAGCCCGAAAGCCAAATTGATGATCAGGGATGCATCCCACATTATTCAATATTGGACTCAACTTCGCCATTAACAATTTTTCGAATAGTTTTGAAATTGTTGGTAAAAGACTTATTGGTCTATATGATTCTACCTTAGTCAGATCCTTCCCTGGCTTGGGTATCATAGTAATCATTGAGACCTTCCACTCTGCAGGATAATACTCAAGGCGTAAAATGGTGTTAAAAATAAAAAGTAGAACTCTTCTAGCTACACGAGGTAACTGTTCAAGCATTTTACCAGTAATTTGATCAATGCCTGGAGCTTTCCTGTGGTTTGTATTACCGATAACGTTTTCGCAAAGATGGCTTGCCTATTACGGGTCTTTTTAAACCTTTTATCGCTTTCCACAAGGAATAATCAGATTGAGGGGTACCATCAAGGCTTTCCAAATATGTTTTAAGGGAAGCCATTCTATGGACTTCAAGCAGATTTCTTAGCTGAGTTATGCATTCCCGTAGCCTAGTTTTAAGCTGGGGGACCTGCGAAGTCGCCACTCTCTTCTGACTCTTCTTTTTTCTGACAGAAGTTGCTCAATTTCAGATGAATAAGTTCTATTGCTCTCATTTCTAGATTTTAAATGACTAGTGGTAGCATGCTGTACGACCAGTTTGAGGTTTTCAGAAAAATTGTTAATTGACACATCAATATCCTCAGGCGTTCTCAAGGCAATGTTTTCCGTACAATGAGTAGTCAAATATTTTTTATATTTTGACCAATTAACTCGAGAGACGGTCCACGCCAAGTCACAAAACGGGGAACCAACCCCTTGGGGGAACGAAACAGAAACTATAGTTGGTGAGTGATCTGATGACATATCTAATGAAGGCTCCACTTGCATCCACTCTAAAGGAAAATTTTTTGCAACTCCAAAATCTATAACGTCTGGGATCTTTCGTCGGTCTGTCGGCCAGTAAGTGGGGTGTCCGCTTGAAACCACATCTAAGCCCATTTTGGAAACGGTGTCAAAAAGCACACGGCCTTTCGAGGTAATTAAACGTGATCCCCAAAAAGTAACAATATGAATTAAAACTCGGTTTAGTTGTTGTTAGATTAAAGAGCAGTTCTTGATGTTTATTTATGAAAAACAACCGTTTACAAATGCGCATCGTTCACATTCATTTAACCTGGAGCTAAAATTTTCAATCACTCGCTCTGGAGCATCGCTCTTGAAATAGAATTGATTTCTTCAGTGATACTTTGCTTCAAACCATTCAGGTTGGATGGCAATGGATAGTAACCTTTACTTTTTAGTTAGCCCGATAAGAAAAACACAACAGGCTTTGAATCAGGGCTCCTCGGTGGCCAGTTGATGTCTCCTCGACAGCTTATCACTCTTCCAGGGAATAAATCGTTAAGAGCAGCTAATCAGACATTTTTTGTAACATGAGAAGTGGCTCCATCTTGCTAGAAAAAGGTGATGCGGTTGTAGCCATCCTGATTTTGCATTTCTGTGGCTAAAAACCGGATCATATGGCAATATCGATCAAAATTAACGGTCTGAGTTTGACCTCGGCTATCCGCAAAAAAATAAAGCCCGATAAATATAAGTATTTCGAAATAATGCGATGAACCGCAGATTTTTCAAATTAAGATAAGCTGCGAGCAATCTAAACGAATGTGGGTCGTTCATTACAAACCAGCGAACGCGGTCGACGTTCATGCTCGTTCTTGATGCACATGTTTTAAGCTTGTTAAAGTAAAATTTATTCTGTAGAGACGACGAACAACAGTGTAGGAATCGTTGCTTTAATAAAACGCTCACACGCAAAACGCGCGCTGCGTTTTGCGTGTGAGCCGGTCAAGCGATTGAGACCACTTCCCTCCCCCTGCTACCTGAGGTTGATGCTTAGTGGTCAATTTCAAAACGAAAAACATTCTGAGAAATCCTTTGCTTCCTCCAGAATGGTGCACATTCCACATAATATGGTTGCAAGTCGTTGCAGCCATTTTGTGGCTTACAAAACGGAATTCTATGCTACCATAGTATGAGATGAATGTTTGCAGCCCAAAAATAGTTCCTCCTTATTTAGTTCATGGAAGTAATAGTTATACCCGTCGGGATCAATATCAATATTAAACTTTTTTTCATCCATGTCGTTGTATTTTTGGGAAACTGTAGACGTTGGGATTTGCATTTTTCATTAAGTGGTGGTGGTATTTGATTTTTTGCCGGACCATGTATGGGGACACGGCTTTAAAATATGGTGCACTGTTCTTAGACTGGCACTGGCCTCACTCTTTTCTGCTAAGCCGTATTTTTGATACCGATATAGCAGAATTAGATGCAATTCTAAGAATTGTTCGACTTTCTTTTGGAGTTGTTGCCAATTTCTTTAGTCCTTTCATGTTTTTTCCATGCCTTTCCACGTTATATGGTGCACTGTTCTTAGACTGGCACTGGCCTCACTCTTTTCTGCTAAGCCGTATTTTTGATACCGATATAGCAGAATTTGATGCAATTCTTAGAATTGTTCGACTTTCTTTTGGAGTTGTTGCCAATTTCTTTAGTCCTTTCATGTTTTTTCCATGTCTTTCCACGTTATTTAAATAATTGTACACAACCGTATTTCCTCTTTTAATGTTTTTCGCCTAACCACGTTCCATTTTGAATAAAAACTATTTAAAAGCTATCAAACTAAAAATTCTCTAGCCGTTCATATTGAAAGAAATTCAAATAGTAGCTTTCCTGATTAATATTAAAATAATTCTTTATTCAAGCAACACACGTAAAGGTACTATAGAAATATATGCCTGTAAATAAATGCATAATTTTAGTATGACAAAATATGTACGAGGTCTGATAAAAAAACAGCCGTGTATAGCTATGACATTGAAACTAAAGCCCAATCATCCCAATGGAAGCGTCCAGATGAGCCATGACCGACTCTTCTTCGACTGCAATGGCGTGGTGCATCATGAATTCTTGCCACAGGACCGTAATAAGGAATACTACCTTGAAGTTATGCGCCGTTTGCGCGAAGCAATTTGTCAGAAACGCACAGAATTGTGGAAAATACAATTATGAATTTTGTACCATTATAACGCACCAGCTCACACATCGATGCTTGTGCGTGAGTTTTGGTCAAAAACAAAACCGTTATCATGCCTCAACCTCCGTATTCATCGAACTTGGTTCCCGCTGACTTTTTCCTCTTCCCAAAACTGAAGTTACCGATGAAAGGAAAGCGTTTTGCTACGATTAGGGAGATAGAAGAAAAATCGGATACAGGAGCTGTTCAGAAGCGTTTCAGAAGTGTTTCGAGGATGGGGAAAAACGCTGGCATAAGTGAATTATGTCTGAGGGGAATTATTGACGAATAAATACTTGTTGGAAAAATTTAAAATAACGGCTATTTTTTGATCAGACCACGTATATTTTTTATTTCTTCAGGAAACTAAGGCCAACAGCTCGAAATTCGTTAACTATATATTTGGGTTTTTGTACATTTGTACATCCGGTTTTTTTTTTCAAGTTTTTTTGTTTCTTAAGTTTTCTTAAGAAGGATTTTTTTTACTATACAATTTTTATGTGATCAATAATTTTTGATTCAAGAAGACAAGAAAAATAATGAAACTTTTAGCTGGGGACAACTAGATGTTTCGTAGTTGCTACAGTACTCACCAGCACCCATTTTCGGATTTGAAGTCGGGTCGTGATGCATTAACCACTCAGTCAGTGAGGCATTGAATTATTTTCTGTCTATACTCGTATTCATCTCATATTGAATCCCATTTGCATTTTCTTAATTATCTGCATTGCTTGCACATTGTTCATTGTCTCTGAACAAGCGGAATTTATTTGCTTGTGCAAAATATTATTTCTTCAGAACTTCAGCTTAGGAGATATATGTAATTAAAGTAAAAAAAGTGATTCCGTATTCAAGTGGCAGACAGTGTATATATGTATGTATGTACGTACATATGTAATTAAAAAAATAATAAACGATTGATTAGTCAGTCTTTTGTGTAGTAAAAGGTTTGTTTTTCAAATCTTTCGTTTTATACTCGTATTTTTGTTCAACTTAATGTCTAAATGTCTCAAATAAAATTTATTTCATATTTTTAAGTATTGCTTAGAAAAATGTAATTGTGTTTTTGTATGACAAGCAAAACTATTAAAATACAATTAAAAAGAACAAACGATTTGTCATGAATAAATATTAAAAACAAAATTTTCAGTCAAAATCATCATCAAAGAGAAATGACCTCTAGGAAATAATTATTATTTCATAACTCAGTGTAATGATGTGGTAATAAAAATTTCCTAGAAAAACTATTGATATCAATTTGGAATGAAAATGATATCAATGTTCTTGTGTGTGCCAACACTAACAGTACTGTCATCTTAGCCAAAGTGATGCTTAAGTGGCAATTTTTCATGTAAATTGTCGTCGGAATTCATTTTAACTTCCCGCTTCATATATGACACAAACTAAAGGATTTTAAAATGATGCAATAACCTGTCTTTTTTGAACGTGTAAAGTTCTATTGTATCGGTGCTAGTCAAAAAGGAAAGTTTAATTATTCGCTGCGTGTAAGCTTAGTTAAAATCCAGTCTTTTTTATCCTGGACCAGTACTCAGCGTATGACTCCGACGTATGCAGTGAATTGTACCGGATGTAGGAAAATATATGAGAAGGAGGAACGAAAGAGTAGTATTTCTTGACGTTTCACTTTCTAACATAATGCTAGAAACACAACTGCGGCGAACGACGAATTTTCGGTCGCGAATATTCGTCGCCAAAAATAAAACACATTGGTGTATATGAAAATGCGCACAATCGTGGTGTTGGTCGAAATTCGTCACACTCAGCGAAAGTTGAAATAGATTTATTTCTAATTGTTTCGTCAGCGAACGACGAAAAAAAGTAGTATCAGGTGACCAGGTTTCTTACATAACAAAAGTATTTTTCACGACATAATACTTTTTATAATTTATTTTAATCCATGTTGTAAAAAATGTACGAAGGTGTTCTCAAAATATAAAGTACCTTAGATAATTTGTTCAAAAATCCCTCTTTCGGATGGGATTTATATAGGTTTACTTTTAATATGGTCACCTTAGTATTTGTATTAATTTTTTTTCTTTGCATATATAACGAATATTTGCCGGCGAGTTCGTCGCGATGGGCAAAGTTCGTCGCTCCTCGCAGTTGTGTTCCTAGCATAATATGTGATAGGAAACACGTCTGCATGTAAATTGTTAAACTGATGAACCGTACGGCAGGAAAACGAGTTCTGTTTGTAATGCGTTTTGGATTCAAAATGGATGAGCCCTGAACGATTTATGTGTATAACGTAAAAATATGTGTTTCTGAAAAAAGCCGCTAATCTCATCAGAGCAAAATCCATTTTTTTGAAACGTTTATTTAACGAGTAATTTATAATAATTAAGACTATAAATAAACATAAACATAATATAGTGTACGCTGTCCCGTACTCGAGCACTCTAGTACATTAAAATTTTTTTTAGAAATTTAACTTCTTATTAAGAAACTTTTTTTTATAATATAATTTATATGTACATTCTGTGATACATATGTTTGTACATTAATATTTTGAAGTTTGTTTTGGCCTGAAGAAGCTATCCAATGGAAAGGGAAATATTGCCAGATAATTAAAAACCAGAAAAACTAAAAATTCCAAAAAAGACCTTAAGCTCGAACAATTACACATATTAAGTAGGAAAAAAAAATTGAAAAAAAAAACAATTTGATAATAAAATAATTAAAAGACTAACTACATGAGGTAAAAAGGAAGAAAAAATTAGCCAGCAGATCGGCTCAGCCACCAATATTTCTTGGTATCCAAATTCGGCTCACAGCAAAATCCATGCCAAGTAACGATAAAACAACATAAGCGACCCCCACACTGCGACAATCAATGAAGTTAGATATCCTACTGTCACCGATAAGAGGACAGTTTGTCATGTATGGGGGCGCTGGTAGACGCATTGTATTCACCCGGTGATTAGATCACCGTGGGGTAAGGCCATAATGGCAGGTACCCACGATAATCGTTTTCACAACTGTCACCGATATGAGAGAGACCCCCCGGGGAACAGGTTTTGCCTTGGCGTATTCCTAACTTAGGCGCTCTGTTTTTCGGGGAAAAGAGGGGAAGGGGTCCCTCGTTTGGTGCGGCAAACAAAACTCTAGGAAGCCACATAACTTATGTTGTGTTGGCTTCCGAAACCCTTACCAAGGGTATAAATTGGCAGAACGGGGATCAGCATGGCCCCCGGGAAGTTCTGCTTGCGGTTCGACCCGGGCTGATCATGGTTGAGGTGCCTACCTTGGCTGAAACGTTCTGGCTGTGGTTGAAACCTAAAACGCAGGAAGGGAGTGTTAGTATCCTTGATAATTGTTTGGTGATGGCTTTTTTTCGACGGCTAACAATCTCCCGAGGATCTATTGCCTATACAACAGATACGTGTACTGTAAGGAACCAGTGGTGATGATTGACGGGTGAGTTGGTTTAAGGGCTGATGCTCTTAATGGGCTTCGGCCTACCAACTCATTAAGCCTTGTCCTCCATTGATTGCTGGGAAATTGCATACATGAGGGATTAGAAAGCCCGAACTCCTCAACAAGAAGTTGTTCATACAACCGCAATCATATGACAAGAATTGCTACCTGTGTGAGCCTAGCAAGCCACACGGGGGCGGTGGTGAATCGTGAAAAATTCACTCCGTGGAATTGGTCCACCATCAGGTTAGGCCGTCAAGGCAGGTACTGATGTAAATCATTTTCACAGTTGTCACCGATAAGATTTTTCGCACTGTCTTGGACACGGTCGAGTAACCCCAAAATGGACTTTGGGACACCAGCCCAAACATGAGAGCTGTATTCGACTTTCAGTTGGATATAGGTATAAATAGTGAGGAAATCGGATGGAGTGTAGTACATCTTACACCATTTTGAAAAAACCGAAACACTAATGATTTTTTAGAGACATGAAAAGTCTGTTCAGTCTAGCGAACGTCACACTGTGTTTTCATTCCAAGAACATTCGATTTCTCAATATCTATACACTTTATGATTATACATTTTATCAAATGCTTTGGATATTCTATCAAATGCTTTGGATATATTAAGAGCCATCACCTTACGTTCAACGAAATGATGGGTCGGGTGGCACAATTTGTCTGAGATATATACCAAAAGATCGCCCGTATAGCGACTACGCTAAATCCTAATTGAAGGTCAGAAAGCAAATTGTGTGACTCTAGATACCTCACAAGATCGTAGTTAACCATCATTTCCATTGTTTTGGAAAGCGTAGAGCAGATTGGAATTAGGCGGTAATTTTCAGCGTTATTTGCCTCATCATTATTCCGGATTGGCGTTACATTAGCAACCTTTCAGTACAAAGGACTCATTAATATAGTACAATGTGCTAAAAAAAAAACATGCTATTAGACGCACAATCATGCAAGACCACTGCTAGAATGTCATCCGGTACAGGATACTTATTTATGCCCTTTCATCTGGGCGCATACGGAAAAAAAATGTTTGGTATAGTTCTTTCGAGCTCAGGAAATGGCTGACTGCCAACAGTGGTGCATGAAGTACCCTGGTAGACGCAGTCCTTGCCCTTTTGCGTTACGCACAATTTCGATTATTTTTGGTGCAGCATTTGTGTCGTTGTTAAAAAAGCACAAATTCGAATTAAAATGCCCATAAAATTTGTTGAGGTCAGCCCATTGCGTTTCCTCGTTGTGTTGGAAGCATTTCGAAGTTCTGAGAACAAAAAGCAGGCAGAAATGGTGAAATGATCCGAATTACCCAGAGGTGCACTAACTTTGACTTCATACTTTTCATGGTGTGGAATGGTGCCCTTCAATGCGTGGAATGTGCGTTGGTTCGTTCATTAATTGCGTAAGGTGCTTGTGCGCAGCGATCAAAACAACATATTGGCCTTCTGCCAATATGTTGACACAAATGATAAAGCTAGGATGAGTTGTGGATTATCAGCCCTATTACAAATAAAAATTCCGTGGGGGTTTTTACACTTTTCTCTTTCCTCCAATTATGAACAAAATTATGTTTGACTTTTTTTATTTTTTTCCATAAAAAAAAAAAATAAAAAATAAAGGTGGATCAAATATTCAATTTCTACGATAAAGCTAACAAAAATTGTGCTATTTTCTTTAGTTTGAATTGAAAAAAGTACTTCACGAGAGAAAAAAATTCCGTGCGAAATAAAACCCGTGAAAATATTCATAATTGGGCTGATTGAAGTCATCAGCAATAACCTTTTTAGTGCTCGGGAAACTCTGCAGATCTTCGAAAAAAGGTAATATCTCCTCCCGCATTTGGTCTTCAGCAGAGAAACCCGAATTGCAATAAGTGCGTCCTGATTTTGAATTTACCCAATGACAGATAAAGTCAGCATCATACATGCGCAATGGTTGCTAGTATTGAAACACAACTTAGCAAGTTTACGTAGGTATTTGAGATACGAGGCTATAAAATTGTATAAAGTTGTGTTTTCACATCCTAAAGGTTGTCTCAAAACCTACATAGGGTGGCGTATACACGGCTATTGAAATGTGGGCTCAAAGGTCACAAAATAGCCTTTTGCGCCTAGTTTTCGCTATTTGCTTTTAATGTCGATATTGTAAGGAGTATTAACGAATTTTGAGTTACGTATTCGTTTTTCATTAATACAACAAGACAATTCCAACTCTAGAACCCATTACGACAAATTTAGGTACCTGCTCCAGAAGAATTTCTCATCACCGAGTCGCTCGGAGAACTTACACATTTATTACAGTACGCTGCTTTTCACACCTTTTGCACACTTGAAGAATTTGGACGGTGTTGTGGTGTGAGTCTTTCCATGATGACTTGCCAAACGATGCTGAACAAAAATGACAAAACAGTTTGAAGAGTCTATTGAAAATCAAACCTGCCAATGAATCACCTGATATGCAAAAAGCTATAACTATTTTGAATAACTCTTCCCACGAATTTTAAAATTTCAAACCCGCTTTATCTGGCATATACAGGGTGTTCCAGAACTCAACGTCACGCCGAAACGGAGTGACAAGATTGTTTGTAACCATCATGAGAAAAATCAGAAAAAAAATCTTTCCCCTGCAGTTTTAAAATTATGGGCATTTAAGAAAAACCTAGAAATTTGGTCCAACTGCAACCATTTTTGGGTTATTGGGGCTAATTTTTATAATGTTTGTTTATTGAAACTAAACTAAAAGAGCTTGAAACAATGGACTTATTCTCATGGCAAACATGTCCACTATCCTCCTCAATCAACATTTTGCCGTAAAACAAAGAACCTACCAGGAGCTTGTGCGAATGGAAAATATTTTAACGGAGTAAAGTGGGTTAGCAAAATTCAGGTTACTGGAAAAAAATGTTATTAAAAAAAAAATGTTATTTAAAGTCGCTTACGCGACATTTTCATGAAAAAATCGATTTGGGCTATATCTTGGCTATATATGGACCGATATAGGAAATTTTGATTTTCCATTTTTACATAATCTCATTTTATTACTAGAACTGCTTTTAAGCAAAAAAAAATTGTTTAAGTTCGCTTACGCCACATTTTCATCAAAAAGTCGGTTTAGGCTATATCTCGGGTATATATAGACCGATATCGGAAATTTCATGTTGTGCATTTTAGTAACCTGTTTTTATAACTATAACTGTTATTTAGGGTTACGGTTCCAAAGTTTAAATGAACAAACAATAGTAAAACTTAACCACAATAATCGAAAAAGTTTTACAGTTCGACCAAACTTCTAGATTTTTCTTAAATGCCAATCATTCTCAAACTGCATGGAATAGATTTTTTTCATGATGGTTACAATCAAGTCTGTTACCCCGTTTCTTGTTATTCTTGACATTGTTTGACGTTGAGCTCTGGGACACCTTGTATGATCACGAGTGCGAAGACAAATGGGTGTTGATTAGTAGTGTTGCGACTACGAAATAGCTAAAGTCGTTAATTATTTTTCTTGTCTTTTAAATATAATCAAACGTTATTGCTCATAACAATTAATTATTATAAAAATCCTGTCTAATTTAAGAAAGGAAAAACGAATTCAAACCCAATTAGTAAAAATAACAACAAGTATTTATTTATAAAGGAGTTCGACTAATCATAATTAATAATTATATTCCATTTTAGTTAATATTTTTCAAGATTTGTGCGCCAATTGCTAATTCATATCTTGAAGATTCAATAAATAAATTACCACTTAATTCATTAATCAAATCAAACATTCTACAATAGTAAGTGCCGGCTCACACACACACACACACACACACACAGATGGCGTTGTGGACCATCTCCTTTTTCACAGAAAAACCAATAGTTAATCGACTAAAGCTGACGTGTGTGAACCAGCACTAATACGACTAATAGTATAATTATATGTTTATTAAATTATATGTAAAGAAACGCTCAATCGTGTTAAAAGTTTATTTACTTATATTGCAAACTAAAGCTGTTGCGAGTAATAAATAATTCCAGTTCATATTTCATATTGAGTTTTTCAATTCAGTTTTCTTCTTATTCCAAACTTAATTGTAAACTGTTTTTAATTATTAAATATCAAAAAGATATTTTAACGCTTTTAAGTAATTAGCTGAAAAAAAAACTCTCGAATATTTGTGGTTAAGTGAAAATTTGGTGGCGTTTAACCTTCAAAACACTATAATGCTTTAAACTGATTTTTTCACTTAGTATTTAAAAATTTCAATCAAATTTATTATTGACCTTGTTTAAATCTGCTAAAAGATAATTTGCTTTACACCTTTTAAATTCAAAGTCACTGAAGCAGGACCAGGTTATTAAAAAAATGCAACTTCATAAATAAGTAAAACAAAAATATAATAATAAGAAAACGCTCATGAGCTCAAACGATTTAGATTAACCAAAACGATTTTACGAGTAATGTTTTAACAGTTATAATTAAACCTAATTGCTAATTAAAAAAAGAATTATGGTTATAGGAAGTTGTAATTAATTTTTAACTAGTTTTCAAATGTTTTTGTTTTTTTGAAGAATCGGAAGTAAACCAGCATGTTACGTTTTGCTTAAAAATGTACTAATTTCAAGGTGTAAGATTTTTTTTTGTTTTTAGTGGAAGGAAGCTGCACACATAACTCATTTATTTCCTGCCGTCGAATTGGCAATCGGCTACAAATAAAATCAATTTACAATTCATTTTTATGGTCTAGCCACAATGTAATAAAGAATTTTCCCAAATCGAAGTGTATATTTTGAGCACATATAATTTTCCTGTTTATGCGTTGTGTTTGTTTTGTTTTTGTACGAGTATTCATCAAGTGTTCAATTTGAGCATTAAACACATAAACCATAGTAGACTTTACGGCAGCAAGTGCTGCAACCGGTAATTGTAGTAGTGCAATCTACTACTGCATTATTTTGAACATGGCACCAACATAAAAACAGCAGTGTTGATAAATGTTGGTTTTTATACTGGCGTTTTTACATAATGGATGAAGAAAATATTAATACATGATCCAAATAACAAAATGTGGTTATTATTAGGCGCACAACTTTGCTTCCGCCATTTTTTCCCCCGAAATTCGAGTCTTTATTGTAAAAACCTGCTGATACATTTATGATTCAAAGCATTGTCAATTACGGGCCACTATTTTCGCCCATATACCCATGAGTTTTTGCGACTGTAATTATCATAATGAACCAATTTTTCGTTTCCAGACACAATGCGATGCAGAAATCCCTTCCGTGTTTGCCCTGCAAGCAAACAAACGCTGTTCAACATTTCTCAGGCTCAACTCGTGCAGCACTCAATTTCCTTGATTCTGAATCATTCCCATGACTTTCAGGCGTTTTGAATACGCATCACAATGATCTTGTTAACTCTTGTTGCGTTTCACACGAGCCTTGATCAGGTAACGCCTCCAATTCTGCATCTTCGAAATCTGTCTCTCTTCCACCACCATGCTGGTGTTCGACGTCAAAATCGAGCGTTGAAATCACTATCGGCACGTTCTTTCACAAATAGCGGCCTCACCATAAATATTTGAGAGTATTCGATGAGCCTTTGCCGCAGTTTTCTTCATAATAAGTCAGAAAATTAAAGCATTCGCAATTAACGAGAATTTGGCTCGTAAACTAGTGTAGGACTCTCCATTCCAACGTTTTCAAGTGTGTCTTGACCACTTTCGCAACATGGGATCGAACATTGTCGTAATGTAAAATCTCTTTATCATGTTTGTCGTTGTATTGCGTCCAATTGTCTTTTTTTTTTTTTTTTTAACTTGGACCAGTACTCAGGGGATGACCACTACATATGCAGTGCATTGTACCGGAACTAGGAAAATAGGCTGTTAGGTGGGGGAAAGAGAGTGTAGTGTTTGTGAACTTTTGACTTGAACTTTCCAATGTTATAACAGATAGGAAACACGTCTGCATGCAGAAAAAATATATGGTTGATAAGACAATATTTTAAGGGCAAAATACTATTGTTGAATTGTATGGTCGAAGACAACCACATAATATGGTTTGAATCTAAAATTTATTTGCAAAACTTAGTACAGCCACGAACCAAAATTCAACTACGTAACCATATATTTGCCCAACCATATAATATTAGCAATCCTACCCATATTATGGAAAAATTGTGAATTATATTGTCACGTTCAATCATAATATTGTTGAAGTTCACAAAATTATATGATAAAATAAATACACGTTTTTGTTATTTATTCAATATATTTTTTAAACAATATTTCGATATTCAATATATTTTTTTAAACAACTAAAAGAATTTGCAAGGTCTTGCTGTTTTGGAAATATTGCTGCATTTTTGCTCTGGCCCATAAGGCTAATATATAAATATATGTATATGTATATGTATTCAAAACCATTACAACGCATGTACATAACATGTATTTTTTGATATCAATTATTATACAAAACTTTTTTATTTCAAATGTTTATTTTTATGTTTCGGTTTATTTATATTTATTTTGTCCAGATAATATACATTTATATTTCTGTTAATATTTTTAAAATAAAAAAAAACATGCGCACAAAAAACTTACTCGTTTATTATTATAAATGCATTTGTCAAACATTTTCATAAAAACCACAATAGTATTTTATTTTGTAAACGCACTTGTGTTGCCTATAAAAAAACAATAACCATACGCACGTTTAAAATGAATAGTCTATTATTGTACACTACAAAAGCTATTGTTGTATTCAAACTAGTTTTTAAAGCATTATTATTGTATTCAACCATATTTTAAAACGATAGAAATATAACAGTAGAAATGTAGAATTGGCAATATTACTATGTTTAGAGTAGATTAAACTATATTAAAAACGATAACACATTGCTACCGGCAATAATTCACATTATGACAGAATAAATATTAAGGTTGCCATAACAATATTCGATTCAGTCGATTTTAACAACTCATAATACACCACGTCGAGCAGGTCCTACCAGATACTGAGCTTTAGGTTTGGCCGTCAACGTGGAGGCATGACCGGGATATATCCATGATTTTCTGCGCTTTGGATTATCGTAATGTACATTTTTGTCCTTAGTCACAATGCGATGCAGAAATCTTCCGTCGTTGCCTGGCATACAGCTGTTCACAAGCAAACAAACGCTGTTCAACATCTCTCAGCTTCAACTCGTAAGGCAATTTTCTTGTTTCTGAATCATTCCCATGACTTTTTTTGAAACAGCTTGTTGCGTCACTCCTGCCAATTCTTGTTGCGTTTGACACGAGTTTTGACAAGTAATGCCTTCAATTCTGCATCTTCGAAAATCTTCTCTCTTCCACCGCCATGCTGGTCTCTGCCGTTAAAATCACCCTTCTTGAAGCCCTGAAACCATTTTTGGCAATTTGGATAAGCTTTAGCCGCAGATTTCTTCATATTAAAGGAGAAAATGAAAACCTCCCGCAAATGACGAGAATTCGGCTCGTAAGCTGACATGTTTAATCGAGAATAACCTAATGATGCAGACATAAATCAGCTAATATTTCGATGGTGTCATGTTTACAAATATCTAATCTTGTTGTATGAGATCTACGATCTACTTACTACCACTTACCGATACAGCCATCTATTGCAAAACGGCAAACAAGTAACAGACAAAATTCCAAAATATGCCAAAAAGAGTTAGATCTTCAAAATACTTGGAAATCCAATTATGTATTTTTATCTATAATATAAGACCAATTTATTTTGAATTTTGTCTATGGTCCACAGCACTATGCTTCGTCAGTTTATTTAGTTGAAACGCCCAATCATCAAACTAAACTAACCCGCGGACATAGTAGCACCGTTTTATACGTCCACAAAAAATATTCTCTATTTGTATTTTTATTTATTTATTGATTTGTTCATATGCAAGTTCACCTAGTGTTCACTGTATCCTTAACTTGCGCAAATTTTTTGCGCATGCGTTTTCCAACACACCAATTTCTAGACAACTATGAAACATAATTGGGGGATTGAAACGGTGTCATGTCATAATATTTTATATTATGCTTCGAACAAAACAGTCACAAACTACTCGTAATAAGACTTTTAAACGGAGTTTGTCGTAACTAAACCCTAAACATCTCAGCTGAGCCAAATTTAAAATAGTTTATGTCAGAATGCTCACAGTATTCATATCTTTTCATACTAATATTTTATGATTTATGACTTTGTGACAACCCTTTAAATACCATAACTACGAGGGTGGTTCGGAAACTTCTTAGCCTATCAATAAAAGAGAATAGTTAGTTTTTCAAAAATATTTTTATTTTTTAATATCTCCTGAAACTTCAATATACTTAGTCCAACGCTTTTCTAGCAATTCTATCCTTTGATTAAAATAGTTTTCCTCAAGGCTTTCAAAATAGTGGTTTTCAACTGTAATTGCATCTTCATTTGAGGTAAAATGCTTGCAGGGAATTTTTTTTAGATTTGGGAACAGGTAAAAGTCACTGGGAGCAAAATCAGAAGAATAAGTTGGATGGTCAAGCAACTCATACTTTAACTCTTGTGCGCTGGTGCGTTGTCCTGATGAAAAATTATTTTTTTGTGTTGTAAGCCAGGACGTTTCGTCGAATTTGTACATTTAATTGATCCAAAAGGTTGCAATAATACTCTGAACTTATTGTTTTACCCTTTTGCAGATAGTCAATCAATAAAATACCTTTGAAGTCGCAAAAAACCGTTGCCATAAACTTACCAGCCGATTGAACAGTTTTTGCCTTCTTTGGGGCACTTCCTCCAGCTTCAGTCCATCGTTTAGATTGTTCTTTTGTCTCTGGAGTATAGTGGTGGCTCCATGTCTCATCAATAGTTATGAAACGACGCTTAAAATCCATTTTATTTTGCTTAAAACGATTCAAACAAGCTTGAGAAATGTTCATTCTTATGCGTTTTTGGTCGGCAGTTAACAAATGCGGCACCCATCTTGCAGAAAGCTTTTTCATCTGTAGTTCTTCATGCAAAATTAAATGGACTTGATCATTTGAGATGCCCATGATATTAGCTATTTCACGCACTTTTATTCGTCGATCATTTAATACCATATCATGCACTTTGGCTACAATTTCTGTTGTTGTTGCTGGTTCATCTTCAATGCTTGTACGACCACGTTTAAATTCAAAAACCCAATTTTTTACTGTCCCGATAAACATTTTTTATGTAAATATTTAATGACACCACGCATTTCTAATTTTTCTATTGTAAAAAAAAATCGCGGATGCGTCTTTTGTGAACACCTGTGAAGGAGTTACCAGATCGAAACAAAATATAACATGTGTTCATAGCAGAGAGGGTTTCCAAAACACTTAACTTTTTTCTGTTTATACCGCGCTTTTTTTGCTAGGCTAAGAAGTTTCCGAACCGCCCTTGTAAAACATCTATATACTCGTATTTTGATTTGTATAAATATAGCTTTTAAAGTGAATATTTATAATAATGCGAAGCAGAAAACTTTGTAAAATGAAAGTCATAAATATTTTTCTAATCTAATTTCAAACACGCCGACAAATTCGTCCATGCAATTCTTCAAATAGTTTTCGAACAAAACAATTTCAATATATTTTGATAGAAAAAACATGTGCGGTTTTCATTTTACAAATAGTTACAGCGTAAAGGGTGTTTTTATAGGGGTATACAACTTTAACTTGGTAGCACTATTTCAACTGGATGATATATTTTTTTTGGCTGCTAGTGATTTATGTTTAGTTTGGTTTGGTATTTCAACAGGCATTCCACATACGAGGGCGGATTGATATTGAAGTTACCTAGCGGTAGATGACAGCACAAACACAGTTTTTTTGTAAATAGCGATCTGTCAAACGTCAGCTGTTAAAATTTTACCCAAGTTCATCGATTAGTTTATTTGTTGTAGTGGTTTGAAGTAAACGACTTTTGGGTGTCGTGAAAAATGGAAAAAAGTGAATTTCGTGCAATGATTAAACGCTATTATTTGAAAGAGAAAACGGCGAAAGAGACAAAAGAAAAGCTCGATAAACATTACGCTCAGTCTGCTCCGTCAGATTACATAGTAAAATATTGAATTGCTGAATTTAAACGACAACAGGAAGGCCAAAAGAGGTGGTTACTGAAGAAAATATCACGAAAATCCTGGATATCGTTATGTATGATCGCCGAGTCAAGTGAGATACATAAACACATCATATGAACGTGTGTTCAACATCGGCAAGAAGGGTGCCGCGTTTGCTCAATGTCGAACAAAAACGTGTTCGATAGACCACTACACAGCGGTGTGTAGTGGGTGCACCACTACACACATGAAACCAAAAATCAATCGAAACAATGGGTGAAAGATGGTGGAAGTGCTCCGAAGAAGACGAGGACAGTGATATAGTACAGGACAGAGACCAAGTACCTTTGGTATCGATGCTTTACTACCAAGTAGTTATCGGTCAAAAATACTCGTATCGGTCAGAAATACTTTTATCTATATGACAGGCAAAAAATTGAGTTGGTCACCATTTTTACTATAATTTTATTTGTTTTCAAAGTTTTTATAAAATAAGTACATGCAAACCGTGCATGCAAATGGGACTACCAAAATCGGGTGTATGGTAACATTTCATAAAAAAAGACGATAAGATTGCGGTCATGACCTTGAGATACTAAAATAAATAGTCCAGTTACTAAAGCCACTCGAAAAATCTTCAGGCCAGAATTATGTGACTTTAGTGAAGATTATACCAACGATAAATTGTCTTACATCGAAACTATAAAGTTTGTCTTCCTCCATTAAATGTGACAGACAGTTACAAGACAAACTATTGCATGCATGTAGCAGAAGAATTGTTATGATAGAATTCGCTTCCGGGATCCTAATAAAGACCTCTCGATTTCAGTCAGTGGATCAGAAGATCAAATCCATAACCAAGATTTTGTGTTTTGGTTCCATGTGTTCTTTCCTGGCGCCAATCGTATGAAGAAATCGACCGATACAAGTATGTATCGATGCTTTTTCTTCCATACCGAGTAGGTATCGACACATTCTTTTACGCTTACACGTCCATTAGCACACCTCTTTAGCAAAATTTACCATGATGGTGAGTTTCCATCGTGCTGGAAGGTCGCTAAGGTAACACCAATCCCCAAAAAGGGTGAAGCAAATATCCCCGAAAATTACCGCCCAATTGCAATCTGCTCTGCACTTTCCAAAGTAATGGAAAGTATGATTAATTACCATCTTATGGGATATCTAGAGTCGCACAAATTACTTTGTGATCGCCAATATGGATTTCGTAAGGGTCGCTCTACTCGCGATCTTATGGCATATCTTTCGGAGAAATGGTGCCACTCAATCCATCATTTCGGTGAAAGTAAGGTGGTGGCTCTAGATATTTCCAAAGCGTTTGACAGAGTGTGGCATGCTGCACTGCTGGCAAAACTTACTGCTTTTGGTGTCGGTAACGATTTCTCTCGGTTTATATCGAGCTTTCTCAGAGACCGCGCTATACGAGTTGTTATAGATGGGGTCTCATCAAACGAGTTCAAGATTAATTCAGGGGTACCGCAAGGCTCTGTTCTTTCTCCTACTCTATTTCTTATTTTCCTCAACGACCTTCTCTATCAAACTTCCAACCCTATCCACTCTTTCGCAGATGACAGCAGCATTTGTCACTCGTACTCTTTTGGTCATAGGCCCAGCCTATCAGAGATCACTGCCAAGAAGCTAAATATGAACGATTCACTGAATAGTGATCTACTATTAATCTCCGAATGGGGTCGTAAAAACAGGGTCACCTTTAACGCTCGTAAGACCCAATGTTGCTTATTAACGCACAAACAAACGACCGCAAGTGCTGCTTCATCTGTACTCATGGATGGCATAAATATTGAGGAATCGGAAGCTCTTGATGTTCTTGGAATGAAGATACAGCGTGATGTCCGCTGGACTGAACACATTTTTCATATCTCTAAAGAAGCATTCAAGTGTATCGGTTTTTTGAAACGGTGTAAGATGTACTTCACTCCATCCGATCTCCTTACTATTTATACCACCTACATCCGACCGAAAATGGAATACAACTCTCATGTTTGGGCCGGTGCCTCCAAGTCTATTTTGGGGTTACTCGACCGTGTGCAGGAGAGGGCGAAGAAGCTTATCGGTGACAGTAGGGTATCCAACTCTATTGATTCACTGGAGCATCGACGCAGTGTGGGGTGCGTTACTCTGTTCTATCGTTACTACAATGGATTTTCCTCTGACGAGATTAGGAATCTTGTTCCCGAAACTTGCACATTTTTACTTAGCACGCGTTCATCGTCTAGAGCTCATCCATTTGTGGTCGATTGCCCGGGGAATCGCACTACGCATTACAGAGAGAATTCGTTTTTCAGCCGCACGCTTTGTCTGTGGAATAAGTTGCCTGCAGAAGTGTTTCCTGTCTGTTATAACGTTGGAGAATTTAAGTCAAATGTTCACAAACACTACTCCCTCTTTCCCCGTCCTCACAACTTATTTTCCTAGTTCTGGTACAATGCACTGCATATGTAGGGGTCATCCCCTGAGTACTGGTCCAATATAAAAAAAAAAAAAAAAAAAAAAAAACATTGCGGTCGAGTATAAGTATCGATACTCTAGTGGTATCGTTTCATCCCTACTGGCAAGGTTATGGGATACACATGTAATATTGCTCATCGATTACTTGAAAAAGGATGCACAACCATAGGAATTATTATCGCGCATTATTGGAACAATTGAAGAAGAAAAAACGAAAAAATTTAAAGAAGAAAAAAGTCCTCTTTCTCCTAGACAACGCACCGGTTCACACAGCATTAGATAAGATGTTAAAACACGTTCGAATTGGTTGATCATCCACCTTATAGCCCAGGTTTAGCTCCTGGTGACTTTTTCCTGTTTCCAAACTTAAAAAATAGCTCGCAGGAGCAATTGTATTATACCCAAAGTTGTATTATTCATATGGTATAAAAAGTTGGAATATAGGAATTAAGCTAAAAAGAGACTATGCTCAGTAATAAATGATGTTTGAAAAAATATGTTTTATTTCCCAAAATAAAATTGTCGTTGATGCTTATTTTTATAAGCAAATTTTGTTTAGTTTTGTGTTTAAAATAAACTTAAAAAAAGGGTACTGCCACTGGTTCGTCGTTGAGCATTTTATAATCTGTATATTTAAATAAAATACAATTTGTTTGAAATACCAATATTTTTATTCGTTTGAAACTTCTTTTTTGACACATTTCAGGCGCAATATTCAGGTTAATGGCGTGATTAATATTGGCTTTAAGACCGCTGCGTATCGTTCCCTATTCACATAGACTTGCAATTTAATAAAGCCCCACAGTGCCCAATTCACATTACATTCACATTCGACCTACATATGTACTCGTATATCGAAAAATATTTTAAGTTATTGTTGAATAAAATTCTTCAAACTTCTGGCGAAATTTATTCATTATTTCTTCAACAGCAAAAAAAGTTGGTACAGTATGACTAAATAATAAATATAGTTTAAACAAGTAAGAGTGTGGTATATTAGGCTGGGCCGAATCTAAAATACCCTTCACGATAGTCATAGTATATATTACATAATAGTATATATTACAAATTTGAACTTAATATGCTCGGATATATATGAAAAAATATTTTTGCCCGACCATTCCAAAAGGGAAATCTTTCATGGGAAAATCGGTTTAGACTATATCTCGGGTATATGAGTATATGGACCGATATCGGATTTCCCATTTTCTCCTTTTATAATCAGAACTGCTTTTAAGCAAAAAAAATTTTAATGGAAAAATCGGTTTAGGCATATTTCGGGTATACGAGTATATGGACCGATATCGGAATTTCTAATTGTTTGTATTTTAGTAACCTTCTTTTATTAGCTTCTTTCATTCAAAATTGCCAAAAATAATCTCCTTTTTCGGAATTTTGGATATATCTCAGCTGTATGTGAACCAATTTTAATGAATTTCAATAGCAATCCCATGAATCGATGGGGTAATTAAATGGTGAAAGTAAACAGTTTCTAGACAACAGACGGATTCAGAATATATATACATATGTATATACTTTATAGGGTCGCAAATGAAAATTGTAGAAATTAAAAACGGAATCACAAACTTATATTTGCCCTGTACATTTTTGTGAAGGGTATAAAAACTAAAAAACACGTTTCGATGTCAAACTAATAGTCACTCATTTCGATGTTGCAAGCATACAAAAAAACAAACAAACATACAAGTGAAGCTAATATAAGCGTGTTAAAAAGGAGTAAAACATATATATTATTTTTCAAATAAATTGTTGAAAACTCTAGAATTTGGTCAACCTTAAGTACTTTTCACTCATTAAGCAGCTGTAAACGGTTGCAAGTAAGAGTTCTTAAATGTATGTATGTCTGAAATGCCTTTCTCACTCTGTATTAAGACTTGTCAAATAATCAAACAACATTTTTAACTATGATAGTGCGTATGTAAAGTGTTATGAACAACAACAAATAGTACGAGTAAGAGACACCCCATCAGACTTCATCATTTTGAAATATTTGTTTAAACGGTAAAATTTTTAATTGAATCAGTGTTGCATATTTACAGGAGCAAACAAATAAAGCTGTTTGTTTTCTACCCACAATTATTATTTTACTTTAAGTGTGATGATGTGAAAACAAAATGTAATGGTATGCAAGATTTTTTTACAGTCACATCAAATCTCATCCGATCTCTGTCTCGCAAAACCCAATAACAATCTTATGACTTGATGATATTTGGAAATGCTTTTAAACAACCTCTTGGAACAACAACAGTACAAATTAATTGTAACTGCTTTGATAAAGCAAAAATATATTTTCAAACCCGTAAAGGCAAAAACATTAAACGAGTATTATTTCTTTAGACTACTACGCAACAAACACCCCAACAAACACGAAATCAAACATTTGATATAAAATGTCTTTATCATTTGATATCGAACATAATTTTCAAACCTTTTTGAAAGGTTTGAATGTATGATTTGAATTTAAATTGAGAATCATTTGAATATAAACATTAGATACTCAATGTTTTATCAATTTGACTTTGAGTGTAACTACTAATCATAAATGGTGATAAATACGGTCAAAATGCTTACTGTCAATTTCGTGTTCGCGTGCTTGACGCTTTCAAAATTTCAAGCATTCATTGTAATTTTGATTTTGTGGTGTTTGTTTGGTAGGAAAAATGTCAATAAATCAAGAAATTTTAATTCCAAAATCTTTTTTTTTTTTCTTCTTAATTACCTTCTAGAATATGTTTTATACTGTAGCTTTCAGTCTGGATGTTGATTTAAAAACGTTTTTAAAAGAATTCGATATTCTTTGTCTTTTACGCAGCCATTGCTGTATTGTGTGCTTTTCACATCCCAAAGTGCTTGCAAAGAACGGTAAACTTCAATAAGCTCCAAAGTATCTTGATTAGCATTCATTTTTCCTTTTCATAAAATATTCTTCTCAATGTAAAACGATAGTTATATTAGATATCCACCTGAAATTCAAAATATTCTATTTTGCCACTTTATCATTTAATTTTCTTCTTATGTTTTAATTTGTCTTGAAAACCATTCACAACGAAAACAAAATAAAAATAAAAATTTGATCGTGCTCGATAGCTTGCACTAGGCACAAGCAAGCATGTAATAGCAAGTGTACCAGAAAATAAAAAAAATTTTGATTTTTCATCAAGCAGCGTTGCTGCCACAAATACGAAAAAATTTTCACACATACTATTACCATGCTTGTTAGGCATTTTGACCGCGTCTATTCCCCTTAAAACAAATGAAAAAATATCAATATTTTAAATTCATTAAAAAAAAAACAAGTAAGAGTGTGGAATACGGCTGGGCCGAATCTAAAATACCATTCACGATAGTCACGTATATGTATAGTATATATTACAAATTTTAACTGAATATGCTCGGATATACATACATACATATATGAACCGATATCGGGGAAAAAATATTTTTGCCTTGTAATCACCATTCCAAAAAAATAAATCTTTCAGGGACATTTTCATGGAAAAGTTTGTTTAAGCTATATCTCGGTTATAAGTGAACCGATATCGAAATTTTCTATTTTATGTATTTAAGTAACCTTCTTTTATAACGAGAATTGTTTTTCAGCAGCAAGAAAACTTGCTAATGAAAAAATCGGATAAATCTATATCTTAGGCATATATGGAACCATATCGGAAATTTTCATTTTCCATATTTTTACAACTGCAGAACTGCTTTTTTTTGTAGCATTTTTTATTTATTGAATCTTCAAAATGAACTAACAATAAGTATTAATTAATACTAAATTTAAAATTAAAAAAGATGTGCTTTAAAATTAAAAAAAATGTGCTTTATACTTAAGTTCGGCCAATGCTAGACAAAAAGTTTTATTATGCGGGAGCTATTTCGATAAAATCACCTATTGAGCAATCTGATGGTGGCAGCGGTATCCCTTCTTTTAAGCCGAGTGTGGCCGCCAAAATTAAGTATATTGCGCGCAAGAGGGTTTGGATGAAGTTCCAGTTTACTGACATACCTTGTCGCGTACTTAGAAAATTCCTCTTTTACCAGCGGAACACTCAGATCGTTATGAATTCGTGAATTTTTGACGTACCATGGAGCTGCAGTAATCGTTCGTAGAATTTTGTTTTGTCGCCTTTGGATTTTTTCAATGTTTGACGCTGATGCGGTGCCCCATAACTGAATTCCGTAGCACCATATAGGCTTTAGTATTGCGTTGTATAACAAAAGTTTGCAATCTAATTTCAGTGTCGAATTTCTGCCCATAAGCCAATTTATCTGCGCTGCTTTTAGTTTTAACTGAGTGACCTTTGCTTCAATGTGAGACTTCCAAGTTAGCCTACGGTCCAGGTGAATACCAAGGTACTTGACTTCGTTGTGCTGCGGAATAGGTGAGTTGTTAATTTGGATAGGCGGACATGTTTGCCTACACAGTGTGAATGTAACATGAGTACATTTCTGTTCATTAACTTTGATTTTCCAAAGTTTTAGCCATTTCTCTAATATTGAAGTATATTCCTGTAAATTTCGTGAAGCTAAATGGTGGTTTTCATGAACACTCAAAAACGCTGTGTCATCTGCAAAGGTAGAAGTGTGGATTCCAGATGTCGTTGGCATGTCAGAGGCGTAAATCAAATATAAAGTAGGCCCCAGTATGCTGCCTTGGGGAACTCCTGCCTTGATTGGCTGAGTTGGGCTAATAAAGTCGCCTTCTCTGATAACAAACTTCCGCCCGTATAAGTAGCTTTCCAGAAGCTTGTGTGTATTTGCAGGCAAATTTAGCTTTATTTTGTGCATCAAGCCGTCGTGACACACTTTATCAAACGCTTGAGAAATATCAATGAAAAGAGCTGAGCAGTACTTCTTCGCCTCAAAGGTTTGTCTTATGACATTGACTAGTCTGTGCGTTTGTTCTATGGTGCTATGCTTAGCCTGAAAGCCAAATTGATGATAAGGGATGCATCCCACATTGTACAATATTGGACTCAACTTCGCCATTAACAATTTTTCGAATAGTTTTGAAATTGTTGGTAAAAGACTTATTGGTCTATATGATTCTACCTTAGTCAGATCCTTCCCTGGCTTGGGTATCATAGTAATCATTGAGACCTTCCACTCTGCAGGATAATACTCAAGGCGTAAAATGGCGTTAAAAATAAAAAGTAGAACCCTTCTAGCTACACGAGGTAACTGTTCAAGCATTTTACCAGTAATTTGATCAATGCCTGGAGCTTTCCTGTGGTTTGTATTACCGATAACCTTTTCGACATCTTGAAAATTAAATCTCAAAGACACAGGAGGTCTAACAACATATGGTGGTAATTCCGCTGTATTATTCTTTGAATCATTTGTGATAAAAACGTACAATGTGTGCTCAGAAATTTTTTGTATTTTAACCAATTAACTCTTTTGACAGAGATTATAGTGGGAGAGTGATCTGATGACAAATCTAATGAAGGCTCCACTTGCATCCACTCTAAAGGAAAATTTTTCGAAACTCCAAAATCTATAACATCTGGGATCTTTCGTCGGTCTGACGGCCAATAAGTGGAGTGTCCGCTTGAAACCACATCTAAGCCTATTTTGGAAATGGTGTCAAAAAGCACACGGCCTTTCGAGGTAATTAAACGTGATCCCCAAAAGGTGTGTTTCGTGTTATAGTCGCCAGCCGCTAAAAATCGAGGCCCAAGTGATTTGAAAAAATGTGAATATTGGTTTTCTCTTACTGAAAATCGTGGTGGTGAGTAAATCGAGGATATAACAATTTGTTCATGAAAATAATCAACGCCTATATTTGTAGTTTGGAGATATTCATCACGTGTCTCGTTCATTAGATAATGCTTAATTATGGTCTTTATCAAAATTGCCGAACCGCCGCAAGATCTTCCACGGGGATCTTTTGTGTCATATAGTGTGTAGCCATTAATTTTGAAATAACTGTTGGTTGTCAAATGGGTTTCAGCAATCATCATTATATCGATCTGCTTTTCCATAAGGAAGTGCTCAAGTTCATTTTTGTGTTGGCGAATGCCGTTTGCGTTCTAGAAACATATCTTTAACCAATTAATTTTTTTTTAATTGCCTGTAAAATAGTGGATTGCATTTTCAGCATTTCCTGCACCATGTTAGTCATAGAAACCGTAAATTTTGGATCGGAATAATTTGGATCGGAATTTTGGGGCTTGGGTTCCTGGTTCAAGTTTTGGTCGGATTTAACAACATTAGCATATGAAAATTGTTTGGAGTTTTGCGTATTTGTATGGGTGGTTGAATCGCCTACCTGGGAAAATTGTTTTTACCAATAACATTTGGCTGCTGGGCTGCGGGAGAAACCGAAGACTTATTTGTCATTGACCGCTTAAAATGAGTATAGACAGGACAACCTCTATAATTTGCAGTGTGGTTACCTCCACAGTTACTGCATTTCTTAGCACTTGCCTCGGCCTTTGGCTTATTGCACTGAGTTGTGCCGTGAAGTTCGCCACATACAACACAAACAGCGGGCAACTTACAGTAAGCCTTAGTGTGGCCAAATTCTTGGCAGTTTAGGCACTGAACGGGTCCTGAACGCTTATGTGGCTCCTCAACGGTAACCTTACGATGCAAAAGAAATTTGAGGTTATATATTGGATGAATTTCACCTTTTTTCAGGACAACATCCCTGGGTTCTAGTTCAACCCTAAACATGGGTTGAGGGATCTTTTCACGGTTCCTGATGTTTACTACGGTTTTTATTTTAAAACCCTTATCTTCCAATCCGGTTTTCACATCATCAATATCTACGCATGGGTCAATCCCTTTAATAACGACCTGAAGACCTTTAGCACTTTTGAGCTGGTAAGTGTAAAATGATCTTTTCTGTTTTTTTTAAAACATTAGACAATTTTCGGTAGTCGTTTTCATGGTTTACCTGAATTTTAGTTTCACTGATACTGCCGTGCTTCACTGATGTGACGTTGAAAGTATCTTTGCCAATTGCCGTAATAAGTTGTTTCACCAGCTCACTAGAAGTAGGCTCTCTCAAATAAATTGGTGGTGGCTTATATGGTTTTTTTGGATGTTGTTGGTTCATCTGTCTGAAGGATAGCAAACCTATTACTATCCGTTGTCGCAGAGGTAATATCGTCCTTAGACATTTTTGGTTGCGATGATATTTGCGCGGACTTAGGGCTTCGCTGACGTTTAACCATATCCATACCCACTTGCGTTTTCGGTTTATCAACAATAGCTAGACTGGAAGAATGTTTGGCGAGCACGAACGCGTGCGTTTTTTATCTTTTAGAGACAGGAGATTGTCCAATGATTTTTTCAATGATTCCTCTTCAGAAATCCAGAGATTTTTTCTAGTGGAGCTAAGCTCTCTCTCAGAATTGCACCTACTGGGTACACTCATGCAATTTTTTTTATTTTTTTTTATTTTATTATTTTTTTTATATTGGACCAGTACTCCTACATATGCAGTGCATTGTACCAGAACTAGGAAAATAGGTTATAAGGAGGGGGAAAGAGGGAGTAGTGTTTGTGAACATTTGACTTGAACTTTCCAACATTATAACAGACTGGAAACACGTTTGCAGGCAAGATAATCCACAGGCGAAGTGTACCCCTGAAAAACGAATTCTCTCTGTAATGCGTAGTACGATTCCCTGGGCAATCGATCACAAATGGATGAGCTCTGGACGATGCACGTGTGCTACGTGTAAATGTGCGAGTCGGAACAAAATCCATTGTAGTAACGATAGAACAGCGTAACGCACCCTACACTGTGTCGATGCTCCAGTGAGTCAATAGAATTGGATACCCTACTGTCACCGATGATCTTCTTCGCTCTCTCTTGCACACGGTCGAGTAACCCCAAAATGGACTTTAAGGCACCGGCCCAAACATGAGAGTTCTATTCCATTTTCGGTCGGATGTAGGTGGTATAAATAGTAAGCAGGTCGGTTGGAGTGAAGTACATCTTACACCGTTTCAAAAACCCGAGGCACTTGAATGCTTCTTTATATTTTTGTTGCTTTAAAAGTATATAAAAATAATTGTCACAAAGTTGTTATTTTGTATTAATTCACACTTCACTTATTGCGGTTTTCTACTTATACCGTTATCTCTTTTTTTTTTTGTAACACTCCGATCAAAAACAGATACGTCCGTTGACTATCAAAGCTAGACTCTGACTCAGAACTGCTTTTAAGCAATAGAAAGTTGTTTAAGTTCGCTGACGCGACATTTTCATGAAAACCCCGGCTTAGGGTATATATCGGGTATATATAGACCGATGTCTGGAAGTATTTTTTTTGTTTAGTTACCATGCTCAATAATTGTGTGAAGTTTGAAGCAAAACAAATTATTATTTTTTAATTTTCACTCAAAATTGCAAGACATAATGGCTTTTTCGGAATTTTGGATATATCTCAGCTGTCTGTGAAGCAATTATAATGAATTTCAACAGCAAACCCGTGATGGTGTAATTAAATGGTGAAACAGTTTCTAGGTCTAATGGTTTTCTCAGAAACGGTATTTCAATGACCGACAGACGGACAGACGGACGTCGCTTAATCGACTTTTCCATTAATCCTGATTCAGAATATATACGCGTATATATACTTTATATGGTCGCAAAAGAAAATTGTAGAAATTACAAACGGATTCACAAACATATATACCCTTTACATATTTGTGAAGGGTATAAAAAAATAAGAACATAGGAAAAAATAATAATTGTGGTTTGTTTGTCACTTTTTCATTCTGATATTTTGTAGAACACTGTATAAGTGCGTTAACTTTTTACACCTAAGTGATTGCGCAAGCGCCTGCATTTTAATGAAAATGGATTTTAATCAAGTGCATGTTCACAAGTTTAACACATTTTTGAGCAACAACGCAGCGCAGTCCTGTTGATATTATGTGCCGCTGGTAAGAGCCATACATACTCAAAGAAGTAATATCCATGTTGCCGTCAGCCGAAAACTTACACCTTAGAATCAGCTTCGTGGTGCGTTAAATTACAAGCACAACAGATAAAACATTGGTTTTTATCTTCAAAAACCATTTTGTTTTAACAACATTTATATAATTTTGAGCGGAATTAACGAAAAAATTTCTTTATTTTTTATAAAGCAAATTTTATATATGAAAAATTTATATTTTAAAGGTTGGGATCAACGTGGATGTAATAGGGTAGTTGTATAAGCACAGCTACCTTTCCTTTGCGTAAATTTGTAAAATTTTGTATATAAATGCCGAACGCTTATATTTTTGCATAAAATTATATTCACTCGGCAACCTCCCTATCTATATCGAAAGTTTAAGTTTTCTCGGTCGAATAGAGGAAAGAAGATAAATAACTTTATATTTTACAAAGCAATATCGGAACAACATTTTTTTTTATAAATTCGATCAGTCTCTGGAGCCAACTACCCCCTCATATACAAACAATAGACAATGCAAGCCATTTTAAAATTGTCATATTTAAGCACTTTGCGTAGTGATTTCCACAATAAATAAATTTTTATGGTGAATACAACCTTTGGTTTCTTTTTATAGAATCTCATTTTTTCTATTCTTTTACTACAATAGTGTTTCATTGTTGTTATTATAGGCCATGCTGCAACTTTTCGAGTGGAAGGTTATCAATACACTATTGTGACTAATTAATTTATAATGCTAATCTCTGGCACACTCAAAAGTCGTAGCATGGCTGTATTTTAGTTTATATATATCTTTGTTTTTTAGAATTATTAAAAATTAAAGTAATTTTGTTCTAATAATGTGAAATTATATACATATATTCAAATTCTAAACAATACTTTTACATAAGACTAAGTCTTGTTGTATTGGATTGACAAAATAAAATAAATAAATAAATAAAATACATGATTCTGAAAAACTAAATAGACTTCCTTGCTTTTTAAACAAAAGGAAAACAAAATTTTGGGAACTTTTCGTAAATTCTACCACTTCTTAGCGGTGTTTGGACGTGATAAAGCGTAATTACATTGATTTTCATAACTGTTGATGAAACGTGGTTTCATCATTGAAACCACTGTATATTGAGATGCGCAGGGAATATTGCTCATCGATTGTCTTGAAAAAGAATCTGTAATCACAGAAAAGTGTTATCGTGCATTATTGGTCAAAATATGACAACAAGCAAAGAAGAAAAAGTGCTCTTTCTTCAAGACAACGCATCGGTTGATCAATCGCCCTATAATCCAGATTTAGTTCTTAGATTTTTCCTGTTTCCTAACTTGAAAAAATGGCTCACAGGAAAAAGACTGATCTCATACGGAGAAGTGTTTATTATTCAGATGGTATAAAAAAGTTGGAATATCGTTTTACTAAGTGTATTCAGCTAAAAGGAGAATAATTAGAGAAATAAATGGGTTTTGAAAAAAAAGGTTTTTTTCCTACTTCAATATCAGTCCGCCCTCGTACTTGACTTCACTGTTCTGTTGAATAGGTGAGTTATTAATTTGAATGGGCGAACACGTGTAGTTACACAGTGTGAATGTAACATGAGTACATTTTTGTTTTTTTTTTCTTGGTTTTAATGTTGAAAAAGTTCTTTGTAACACAGACCCTAGGAAAGGTATTGATCAAATTACTGGTAAAATGCTTGAGCAGTTACCTCGTGTAGCTGAAAGAATTCTTTTTATTTTTAACGCAATTTTACGTCTTGAGTATTATCCTGCAGAGTGGAAGGTGTCCATGATTATTATGATACCCAAACCAGGGAAGGATTCCACTAAAGTAGAATCATACAGACCAATAAGTCTACTGCCAACAATTTCAAAGCTGTTCGAAAAGTTGTTAATGGCGAAGTTGACTCCAATATTAAACAATGCGGGATGTATCCCTGATCATCAATTTGGATTTCGGGCTAAACATAGCACCATAGAACAAACACACAGAGTAGTCAATGTCATAAGACAGACTTTTGAAGACAAAAAGTATTGTTCAACTTTATACATTGACATTTCCCACGCTTTTGATAAAGTGTGGCACGACGGACTGATGCACAAAATAAAGTTTAGCTTGCCTGCAAACACTCACAAGCTTCTGGAAAGCTACTTATGCGGCGGGAAGTTTGTTATCAGAGAAGGCGATTTTATAAGTCCCTTACAGCCAATCGAAGTTGGAGTTCTACTTTATATTTGATTTACGCCTCAGACATGCCAACGAGAGCCGGAATCCACACTTCAACTTTTGCAGATGACACAGCATTCTGCAGCGTACATGAAAACCATCAAGTAACTTCGCGAAATTTGCAGGAGTGTATTTCAATATTAGAGATATGGTTAAAACTTTGGAAAATTAAAGTTAATGAACAAAAGTGTACTCACGTTACATTCACACTGCCTTGGTATTCATCTCCACCGTAGGTTAACGTGGAAGTCTCAGATTGATCCGAAAGTCACTCAGTTAAAGTTAAAAGCAGCGGAACTAAATTGGCTTATGGGCAGATTTTCGACATTGAAGCTGGATTGCAAACTTTTATTATACAACGCAATTCTAAAGGCTATATGGTACTATGGAATTCAATTATGGGGCACCACACAGTGTAAACATTGAAAAAATTCAAAGGCGACAAAATAAAATTCTTCGAAAGATTACTGCAGCTCCATGGTACGTAAAAAACTCACGAATTCATAAGGATCTCTGTGTTACTCTTATAAAAGACGAATTTTCAAAGTACGCGACAAGATATATCAGTAAATTGGAACTTCACCCAAATCGTCTTGCACGCAATATACTTAATTTTGAAGGCCACCCTCGGCTGAGAAGGAGGGATACCCTTACCACTATCAGAAGGTTAAAGCATTGGCTGGACTTAATTAATTTTATGTATTTAGTATTAAGATTTGAATACTTATTGTTAGTTCACTTTGTGAAGATTCAATAATTAAATTAATGGAAAAAAGTATGCTATTTTCAAAATCCTCAAAATGGTTGTAAATCATTAAATCTGGCAGCCGCAATTCTAGTTAATGTTAAATAAAAAGTGACGCACATATATATACACAAAAAGAGAATTTGTCGAGAGTGTTTTTTTTGCAAATTGATTTTGTGACGAAGTCATGTATGTATTATTAAGAAAATGGTTAGAAATGAAAATAGCAAATGCTCAAAATGTTGCTCTTACTAAGTGCGAGTGAGAACAACTCGGTTGTGAAAATGATTAAGGTAAACAACCGGTGTATTTATGGCTGCGGTGCACCGGTGCAGATCTCTAGTATATACACTGAACAACTAACGGTCAAATCGTCAATACTTAATTCCGGCGTCAATAACATAGCAAATTTAACATTTGTTCTTTGAGCTTCTATCGTAATGCCAGTTCAAGTCAAACATTCACAAACACTACTCCCTCTTTCTTTTTCCTTATAACCAATGTTCCTAGTTTGTATACAACGCACCCCCGTAGACATCATAACCTGAGTACTGGTCTAAGACGAACAAAAAGTGTATTTGAATAAAAAGAAGTGGAACGTTACTTGACGTTATGTAAAAAAACAAACACCGTTTCAAAAATACTGAACGGATTGTTAAATGTATATTTAATTTTCGTAAAGGTGAACAAGTTTCGGTATTTGTGGGAGATTACATAGTTTGTTATTTTAATCAGTTTGATAAGTTTCGATGCTTAAACTTCTTTTATAAATTATCGGAACCAGTCAGTATACCTGCTAGATTATCTAAGAGATTCGCCTTCTCTGCCCCAAGTCGGAATAAACATATAATTATACCCGGTATAAGATGTGCCTTGTAGGAAAGATATTTTGTTATTAGGGTGAGGTGGCGAGATATTGAAATAGTCTTCTCCATGAGCTGCAAATATTTTCTCATACAATAGTAACAACGGCTTCAGTATTAAACTGAGACTGTGTGTGTAGTCGGTGTAACAAAACACGATTTATGTTTGATTAAGGTGTCATAACATTTTTATCCGACTGTAACAATATTCTTATATTTTTTCTCTACACAAATAATTACTCCTTCAAGAAGAATGGCTGGAGTCTATAATTTTTTGATTATAATTACTACCTATGTAAATGAATACATTTGTATACATATATTTTGTTAATTATTAATGTGAAAAAATTACTCAGAAGCGCCCTGCACATTTTGTAATAACTGCATCAAATTTTCAAAACTTAAAACATTTCAACTGAAATTTAACAATAATAATGATGTAAAGAAAACAATATGTACGAGTAAATAAAAATTATATCATCAACTAACTTTATCATCAAAGTAATCGCCAATAAAAAAAAATTTGTTCAACTTGATTACTAATCACCACGACAAAAAATAGACGTCATCTCATGATGATCACTTTTTCTGATCGCATTGAGACAAAAATAGTAAAAAGTAAAGTAGAAAAGGAAAATATTGTTTAAGATAGCAAAAAATGTACATTGATAAAATTCTAGGTCCTTTTCATTAATACAGTGCTCAAGCACATTATATTCATTGCAGCGCAGTAATACATTTCCGAACTTTCCCACTTTTGTTATAGGATGCGTTGGTACGTAAACAGAGTGGTCCAAAAGTCACCAATGGTTTTAAAAATTTAATATCTTAAAGCGATATTGTTACACAAAGTGTAAAAGATAATGCCACGTTTTAACCGAGATCGAGTAATTTTCAGAAAATTGGAAATTACTCGTAATTGCCTTAGTGCATGACTATTATTGTAAAAAAACTGGTTATAAATGTATAATTCAAAGCATTGTCCATCACTCGCAAATACTTTCTCCAATCTTTTGCAACCATCTACGAATCGATCCAATTGGTCAGCCAAGCCGTGTGCGAGGGAGCAACGTGTGGAGAATACGGTGGATGTGGTAGGACTTCTCATTTCAACATTTCTAAGCGTTATTCCATTGAACACTTTTGCAACGTGGGGTCGAGCATTCTAATGCCTAAGCTTATTGTATGACATATACGATCTATTTATTTCGACTACCATTTACCGCTACTGCCATCTATGGCAAAATGGAGGAAGCAAAGTTGCGTACCTAACTTATATAGATGAATTTCGAATCCACGGAGAAGCCTTCTGGAACAGAAAGTTAATGTGTTATGTCCAAAATTGAGGTGTCAGATAAATTTTGGCTTGTTTTTTTCTACTTGTAATTTTTACCCCTTCACTTCACATCCCCCTATTTGACCCCTATACTAGGGGAGTCACTTGACTTGATCGGAACCTAGTTGTTTTTATTAAAATTAATTATCCCATATGTTATTAAATACCCTATATGTATTTGAAAATATTATTTTAGTCGCTCTTGTCACTCTGCGGCTAAACGCTATTGATAACAGATTTTTTTTTAACTATACATACCGCTACATATGTATGAGGGAGGTTCAATAAGTCCACGACTTTTTGAATTTTTTGCCTCTTAATTGAAATGGCAACACTGCTCCTCTTAAGAGGAACGATCAACTGGTTGATGTCTAAATTTTGCCAATTGGCAAATCAAGGATAAGCTAGATAAATATTATCAGATCTCTGCATCACCAATGTCCATGCTAAAGAAGTGCACGGGGCACGGAAGATTCTGAAGGTTTTGGATGCCCAGTTGAGATCTCTACACTCGAAACAATCGAAAAAATTCACGATATAGTTTTAGCCGATTGGAGATTGAAAGTGAGAGATTATGGAGGCCATAAGCATCTAACATGGCTCAGTCGTTTCAATTTTTAATGGTCACTTGGGTATGAAAAAGCTTACCGCAAGATAAGCGCTGCGTTTACTCACAACCTACCACCAATCTGTGCGAGTTTTTTTCGCCGTTTCATAACCAAATAGTAGTCAAAACATAGTGTTTCTCGAGGTGAATCGGTGCCAGAGAAGGCAAAGGTAGATTTTCCAGCCAAGAAAGTAATGGCGACCGTTTTATTTGTTTATTTTTTTTTTATTATTATTCATTTTTTGGATGCACGCGGTATGAAGAAATTATACGAGATTATTGAGTCGATTAAATGAGCAATTCCTAAAAAAAATTTAAAAGAGAAAAAGTTCTTTTCCAAATCCGGTTTTGCACACTAGAGTAATTCGCCTTTCATAAAAAAAAGGGGAAAAAATTGGAGAAAGGTTGGACTAAGTGTAAGCTGTAAGTAAAATATTAAATAAAGAAACGCAAAAATTTGACTTAAGCAAATGGTATAAAATCTTGTCTAAACCAAAAATTCTGTGGTAGCAAACATGAACCGCTTGACTCGACGAGAAATGAGTTTTGTGTAAATTTTTTATTTATTCTGCAGACTTCCATTATCTCTAACCTAATTAATTTTTTAAATTAAATTTCAAAGGGTGTTCCAAAATTAATGCAAACTTTAAGTAGACCACAATTTTTAATCTTTTCATTTTGTTTTTTTTTAGCTTTTTTTATTTATTGAATCTTTACAATGTGAACTAGCAATAAGTATTCAAATCTTATTACTAAATACAATAAATTAACTCCAGCCAATGCTAGACAAAAAGTTTTATTATGCACATATTATATCGGTAAAATCACCTACTTAACGCTCTGATGGTGGCAACGGTATCCCTTCTTCTCAACCGAGTGTGATCACTAAAATTAAGTATGTTTCGTGCAATCTTCACCCATAGTTTCCTCTGGTTTTTGGTTTCAGGTGTGTAGTGGTGGACCCACGTTTTATCAACAGTTATTAATCTACGCCAAAAATCAACAGGATTACGCTTTATCATGTCCAAACACCGCTGATAACTGGTCTGTCGAACTCGCTTTTGTTCGATATTAACCAAACGTGGCAACCAACTTTCCGATAGTTTTTTCATATGCAAATGTTCATGCAAAATGTTGAAGACACGTTCTTATGATATATTTACAATTTTAATAATCTCACGTAACTTAACGCGGCGACCATTCATAGCGATATCAAGGATTTTCTTGATATTTTCTTCAGTAAACCACTCTTTTGCCTTTTCTGTTGATGGTATTGTTGCAGTGCTTGTTCGGGCGCGCAGACTCACCGTAATGTTTATTGAGCTTTTCTTTTATCTCTTTCGCCATTTTCACTTTCAAATAATATTGTTTGATCACTGCATGAAATTCACTTTTTCCCCCATTTTTCAAGAAACACAAAAGTTGCTTACTTCAAACGACTACAACAAATAAACTAGTAGATGAACTTTGTTGAAACAGCTGACGTTTGACAGATTGCAATAAAAAAAAATTGTGTTTGTGCTGCCATGTAGCGCTAGGTAGTTTAAATATCAATCCGCCCTCGTAATGGGACTAGGTTGAAATATAAAATAAGAGTAACCTTTTATATAAAAACTTGTGTTTCATTCAAAAGATCGCGGTCTTATCGACTCGCCTTCTTATATTATTACTAATTATTTTAGATACATATGTACATACTGCTTAAAATGCTAAATTATACATACTCTCAATAATCGAAAAAAATAATTAAATTCAATGTATAAAATTAGTTTAATATCTTTATAATTATTTCCGCTATATACTTTCTTTTAATGGCAGCATCTAAAGGACTCGGTCGTTTTAACTTCTCATTTTGTTTCAATTATTTTTATGTGTCACTTTGTTTGTAATTAAATTTCAAGCGTTTCGTGCATTTAATTGTTCATTCACATTTAAATGCTCCAACACGCCTTTTGCCACATCTTATTCATGCAAACATAACACAATATGTGGAATTGTTTTATTTAGTAGTAAACCCAGCAAGCATTTGAACTTTATATTAAATTTTTGTAATATAAAATTTATAATTTAAGTGTGTTAATGATAAATAGTCGTACTTATTTTTTAATATTTCCAATATTACTTGATGGTATCATTCGTCTGGATCAGGTTCAATCCTGGCTAAAGCCAAGAAATATTTTTATTTTTTAATTATACGAGTAACAACAATTGCCGCGATCAACAACTCTTGATCAAAGAAGACAGGAAAAAATAATTGAATACGCTAAAGCTGGGGGGCAACTAGCTGTTTCGCAGTCGCTACACTGCTCATCAGCACCCACTAGGATTCGAACTCAAGTATCATGTAAACATGATGTATTTTCAATACGGCCGCTTAACCAACTTAGCCACCGAGCTGTTCCGCAGCTTTAGTGTATGCAATTATTTTTTCCTGTCTTCTTTGATCAAGAGTTGTTGATCGCGACAATTATTGTTATAATTAAAAAATAAAAGTATTTCTTGGCTTTAGCCAAGAACTTGAGCCAGACGAATGATACCATCATGTAATATTGGAAATTTATAATTTAAATTTTATGTCCGTGCCTCGCCAGAATTTGTATTCTTATATCAGTTTTCTTTCGCCGTCTAGCTTATGAAATATGTTGGTGACTTTTTGAGCGAATTGGAATTTGCGTGTCGTTGTCATAAATCATGATACAAAAAACAAGGTAGCCGCTTCGCTATAACAATACAACAATAAAAAAAAACAACAGGTATTAGGTTTGTGTAAAAAGGCGAATTCACACTTAAGCTGTCAAAAGTAGTTGATAGCGAACATGTACAAAAATTTAAATGGCGCCGAAAAAGGCAAACAAAACTTGACAGAGAAAGTGCGGCCATATTAATCGAATTCGCCTGAATTCGCCGATATATCCACCTAATAATTAATTCGCCTTGGTCATAAATATCTGAAAGGTTAAATATTGTGTATTAGTATAAAATATTCTCCTAAAATATTACAGTCTACAGTTTGACAAATTATATTATTCATTGCACGTGTTTTCTAAATCTTGTCTGTTGGAAACGTTTTGGCCTTCAAAACCAGTAAAATAATACGTATCTTACAAAGGTCTCATTTGCCATTTCCATACTTCTACATCATTTTTAGTATTTTGAAAATTTTTTCTTTTTCTTATCAGTAACGTATACTCCATAATGTTTTGTAAGTAATAAAAAAGATTTAGCCAAGTTTTAATGATGAACATTTTCCAATTCAATAATTTTTTCTACAATCATCAAAGTCTGAATTAAAATAACATTTCCATTAATGAACTTTTTCTAAAAAATCTACTAGTGGTTGTCTTTACACAGGTGATCCATGAATTTCGGATATGTCTTAATTAGATGAAGTTACATTGGAACCTGAAGTTTCTTGTTTTGATACCGGGGCACAGCAAAGCGCCTGAATATCTTGTGTAGATGAAATGGCAAACTCTAAGGCTCATTTACACCTAGGGGATATAGACAAAATGGTAGAGATTGTGTTTAACCCTTTCCTATCTGACGGTATTAATCCGTGCCACCTTTTGTAACGGCAAATTTATGAAGCATGGCATCACAACAATGTTGGCTTTGCTTAATTATCTCTTTTTAAACAATTGAGCGAGCTGATAGAAAAGAGTCTATTGAAAAAACTAATGAACTCTACGTTTAGAGTGGCATCGAATGTTATGAAAATGGCGTGAAAAATGTTCCATTTTGTTTTGTAACAAATATTCAGTAACCACTTCTTTTGGCCTTCCTGTTGATGGTATAGTGCTTGTTCGGGCGCGTTTAAACTCGGCAATTCAGTGTTTTACTATGTAATCTGATGGATCAGCCTCACCGTAATGTTTATCGAGCTTTTCTTTTGCCTCTTTCGCCGTTTTCTCTTTCAAATAATAGCATTTAATCACTGCACGAAATTCACTTTTTTCTATTTTTCAAGAAACACTTCAAACGACTACAACAAATAAGCTAATCAATGAATTTGGGTGAAATTTTAACAGCTAAACATTGACACAATTTAAAAAAAAAAAAAACCAAAAAATTGTGTTCGTGCTGCCATCTAGCGCTATGTAGCTTCAATATAAATCCACCCTCGTTAATCAGCAAAATCGCTTTAAAAAGTTGAATTATCCAGCATCAGCAATATGCAGCAAATGATGGAAAGTGTTCGCCCTAGTTATAAGTTCTGGTTTCTTCATAAATTTGGTGCCGCGAAGAAATTTGTTTGCCAGGTATTTTTGTTTATGTTCATACTCGTACATATTGTTTGTGTATGTTTTTCTTGGGATCCCTAATGCCGGGTATAGACGGACGGACAGGCGTAAGTCACTACCAAACGTACAAGTATAAAATCAACATGCGTCATCATTCTGTCGCAGTCAAGTGGTAGAAGAATCGAAAATGTTTTATTTTTCCTAGGCTGAGCTTGAGCTAAAAAATACGGCAATAAAAATTGTGTATCATTTTGTACTCATTAGACATCAACTTCAATTAAAAAACAAAAAATAAATTAAACTTTCATTAAAATGTCAATTCCGTTATCAGAATTCATTTTGTCATACTCATATGTGTGTTCCCTACAGAGAAGCAAGCCGAAAAAAAATTTCGGAGACGGCTAAAGGGCAAATATTTTCGGCAGCGGCGGCTAAATGGCTCTGCGCCGACTTTTTAACAACAAAAATAGAAGAAATACAAGAAAATACGTTTTTTGTATACATATAATTATTTTATTACAAAAATTTAGGTGTAACATCAGGCACGATGTATTGAGGGGCTTGTTTTTGTTCAAATTTGCAATTTAATTTTTTAAGAAGGAACTTATTTAGTTTTTCGAACTACCGCAGGTAAAAATTATTCATTTAATTTTTAGAAACGGTTTAGATGGTTGTCGTTTACGAATAATTGTCTCCTTACGGTGAATGGGTTTAGGCGGCTTCTTTTGGCGGCAATGCAAGCACCAGCAACAAAATGCTTCCTACAATGAAGCTGAAGCAAAACTCTGCTAACTTAGATAATTTTGTAAACATCTTAAGAACTAATAATCTATTTAAAAGTGAATCAGTAAAAATTATAAATTTTTGTTTGTTTCTCTACCATTTCAAATACTCGGTTTTCTCCTACGGTACGTAAGCTTTAATTTCCAGTGCTATGCTAGATTCATTAGAGATGCTACAAACTCAAGCATTTCTCTTCGAGCTGCAGATATTTTCTAAAGTTTAAGATTTATACCAACCAAAAATTATAAACAGCTTCTTTCCAACGTTTCCTAGATGTCGACATTTCATAGAAGCTACCTTAATCTTGAGTAGACTTGGAAACCTTTGAAGCTAACAAATTGAATAAACTCGATTGTTTGAAAATCCTTTTTAATAAATCACTCTTTTATTTTAATAAAGATAGCTAGGCATTTATGGCCAGAAGAGTCTCAAATTTTGCATGAAGATTATTTTGACTCTATGGGCTAGAACAAATAAATACATAGTTCATGGCGAAATAACTTACCCTTTCAATATTGTTTGATCCATTTCAAAATAGATTTTACAAAACCGGAATGGTCAAAGTTCCAAACGCTCAAAACTATTTTGGCGACGTCTTTTGCCTTTTTGTTGCGTGGTAGAATACTTTCGTATTCACTGAGGTGTTGCTCTTAATAACTTTTGGAATGCATATCTTTAAAAAATGCTGAGTCTTCGGAGCCATTACTCACAACATCATTTAGTTCTTGTCTTTGTACGTTATGCGTTTTATTAAAATTACTTGATTTGAAATAGTTTTCTAGCTTTTGGGTCATTTTACTAGATTCAACACAATTTTAAATACTTGGCTTTCTTAACAAAATTAAAAGTCCGTTGCACGCAAAAAAATGTCTGTGTTGAACTGAATAATCAATAGGTAATCAATATTATTTAAAGTAAAATAAACGATAATCAGTTATATTAATTTAACCGTTTTCTACCGAATATAGCGATTCTAAAGCCAAGATATCAGTAAAAAGTGGCAACTTAGCGTTTTATTAATAAAATGCCAAGATAAAATTGCGCGTTTAGCAAAAATTATGAAAGATATTTAAATATTCGGCTGAATATTGAGCCGCCGATCAGCCCCTGCACTTCGGCGGCGGTGCAGTCTCTATAAAAAAATCGGCGACACGGCTAATCGGTGGCTGCGCCGATACGGCTTGCTTCTCTGGTTCCCTGCTTAAAATGCTTCTCTCAAATGAATTAGTACGTTTTGCTGCAACGGATGCCCGTATTCTCTAAACCCTACTTCAATCCATACGACAATACGCGCAAGCATGAAATTTAGTAACGTGTATACGCGGCATAATGATGGCATTTCTCAGACACTTCATAGAAGTTTGATTAAACACTTTCATGTGCATGTGTGTAATGTTCTGTTTGTTTGGCTGGCTGTTAGTTAGTGTGTATGTTTGTCCATCGATTGCTTTAACTGTCAGTATTTCTACAAAAGCAATTCTACACAAGGGAGTGCGCGTTTGTGTTTAGTTAAAATAATTATATAATACGCGGTTGCTAATTTGTTTTAGTTCTTTAACGAAAAAAAAATAATAATAAAATAAATAAAAATTTATTTATCATTTATTGTTTACAACAATAACGTTTGTTCATTCGATTGTGAAAACGAATGGAGTACGCGCGCGCCTTTCAATCGGAAGTGTATTTGAGTTCTCTTGGTTTAGCGGCTGCTGGTTGCTTCTGTTTCAAGTTTTTTCTAATAAATTTTTTGATTGTATTTCAATTTTACTACAGCAAGGCAGGCTTAGACTAATTTTGAACTACGAGTACTTTGTTTTGTACTAAGTGAATGGTGTGCATATTTAAACGGCCAATATGTTTTGATTCTGTCGTAAAAACAGTTCGCTTGAGAATAAAAATCGCAAGAATTTGATCACCATCTCCTCAGTGCCCAGTGCCCCTAACTCAATAAAACAATTATTCCATGTTTTATAGTTCCAATAAAACCAACAGTCGCTAAATAAGTAATGGTAGTTCTTGTCGCAAAAAGTAATAAAATATTAAAGAATAATAATAAAAGAAACCAACAATTTTTATTAAGAATAAAAGTGATCTGCTATAAAACAATTTATTGTTTATAGATAATAATAAAACAAAAATAAACAAACGAAGTAAATTCAAATACTCCTATTCAAAGTTTAAAATTTTACACGGTTGTTAGCAAAAAAAAAAAAAAAAAAAAAAAGAAAAAGAAAAAAAATATTAATAAAATAAAATGAGTGCTGTTGTAAGTTTTGAACAGAAAGTGAAAAAAATTAAACACAAATTTTTACTAGTAATAAAAATCTGATAATAAAAAAAATAATTTTTTAAGCAAAACTTATAACTTAAAAACAAATATTCTATTTGCATACTTTAAGAGTTAATAATAACAGTAAAATAAATTGATAATGAAAATTAAAAGAAAAGAAGAACACGCGATTCGTTTACAAGTCAAAACTTGCTTGTTGATGGACTATTACTAGTATAATGCCATTGAAATCTTTTTATTAATACGCTGTACAAAAAAAAAAAAAAAAAAAAATCAAAAGTTTTTCTAAATTTTTGGTGGTTAGGAATATTTAAGAACTTCGAGGGCAATTTGATAACTCCGCGACTTCAGCTTCACCTTTTGATCTAGTCATTTTTCATAAAACATTTATAATTTTGGAAACCATAGAACGTTACTTTTTCTTGCTAAACACTCAGAACAATTTTTCCCAACATATATATCGAAAGCTCTAAACACTTAAACGACAGCACACTTCACAGCTTCATGATTATGAATAAAGTTAACTTCAAATGCTGCCGTCCAATAAGCAGTGTTATTATTTTAAAGGCAGCAGCATCACTATGCGTATTTTAACAATACAAATATCAGAGGTGCTACATGTATATTTTACATAAATAAAATTTAAAAAATTACTGACTGAAAACGTAATAATATCACGTAAAACTGTAAAAACACATCAATTTATTTGTTTATTCTAATTTTGTGATGGTTTTTCGGTTAGATACAACAAAGAATTTTCGTTCTTAATGCTGCCAATTTATATTTATAGTGGCACCACTGTGTTTACTTTTTGCTGCTTACGAAAATAGAAATTAGTATAAGTTGGCAGCAGCAGGAAATGCTGTTGTGAACTCGTGCTGCTGTGATGTCGTAAAAATAATCGTGTGCATTTAAACACATGTATTGTATTTTTGATAGATTGCCGCTTGCTGTCTGCTGCCGTCTATGTGTTTAAAGCTTAAACATCAATGTTGTTTTTGTTTCTACACAGCAAATACCGCTTGGGAGCGTTGCCAGAATAAAGACTTCAACTTGCAGGATTTCAAGATATTTCTGTCAAAATTAAGAGTATTGAGATTTAGTATTCTACTCGTAATAAACAATATGTTAATTATTTTTAAGCATACATTGAATTTTGACTTTTTTCATAACCTGAACCTTGAAATAATTTTTACACCCAAGTGCAATACATATGGACATAAGTATATAGTGAGGTATATTTAGGAAAGAAACCTGATTGAACTTTTGCTTTAAATTTTTGATCTAAAATTTTTGTACGGTTAGATTAATTATCTCTTTGCTATAATTAAATACGAATATTTAATGTCAAAAAGTCAAAAGTAAAATATATCAAGTATTTTGTTTTTCTCCCAAAATTAAAGTTTTTTTTAACAATTGAAGATTTTTGGACAAAAATGTCTGCCACCGGCACCGCCGCTTAATTAAAAGCTGCATATAAGACAGAGAACTTCAAAATCATGGTTTTTCTTGATTTTATTCAGCACAAAATTTATTGTTCATTTTAAAGAATAACGAAAAATTTAATGATGATTAAAAATCATATTCATTCTACTGCACACATCAAATTCTGATTATGATTCGAATTAACAAAAGCATTTTATGAACAAGTTCCCACAGGCAAGACAAGGGCTGGCACTAAATTCATCGTGTCCAAACGCTCATAGTCTCATTAACTCACACAACATGTTTGAACCAAACGTCTGCAAGAATGCAAAGAACATGGACAACAGTAAAAATGATTTACATCAGTACCTGCCTTGACGGCCTAACCTGATGGTGGATTAATTCCACGAAGTGAATTTTTCACGATTCACCACCGCCCCCGTGTGGCTTGCTAGGCTCACACAGGTAGCAATTATTGTCATATGATTGCGGTCATATGACAACTTCTTGTTGAGGATTTCGGGCTTTCTAATCCCTCATGTATGCAATTTCCCAGCAATCAATGGAGGACAAGGCTTAGTGAGTTGGTAGGCCGAAGCCCATTAAGAGCATCAGCCCTTAAACCAACTCACCCGTCTACCATCACCACTGGTTCCTTACAGTACACGTATCTGTTGTATAGGCAACAGATCCTCGGGAGATTGTTAGCCCTCGAAAAAAGCCATCACCAAACAATTATCAAGGATACTAACACTCCCTTCCTGCGTTTTAGGTTTCAACCACAGCCAGAACGTTTCAGCCAAGGTAGGCACCTCAACCATGATCAGTTTGCCGCACCAAAACAGAGCGCCTAATTTAGGAATACGCCAAGGCAAAACCTGTTCCCCGGGGGCAGAACATGGACAAGTATGATCATTTGCAAAAAATGTTTTGTTTTTTTATTGTTAAACATGTGTCCGATTAATGGATAAAATTTAGTTCAATTACATTCGCCGAAATATAAATGTAATTATAGCAGACGACAAAGGAAAATAAAATTAATATTTTCTTACAAAAATATCCTATTTTGCTATGACAGTACGAAAAATTAATGTAAATTAAAATAAAAAACTAGCCTTTCTTGATAAATATGAATGAATTCATATATAATGATTTTTTGCTTTTTGTACCTCAATGTCTATGACAAATATGAGTGTTGCGGAAAAGACAAGCGCACGAGTTGACAAGTTCGGTCTAATCGAACTTGTATGATAAAAATAAGCAAGTGTTTAAACTGCATGTGGTTGGATTGCCTTAAAATGAATAACGTGTAAAAATGTTAGAGCAAGATTGATTAATTCATTTATTTCCACTTTAAAGAAGATTGTTTTTATGAGTCATCTGATGTGTGAACTACAATAAGACACTCTCTTTTTTCTGCCAATTTGCTTCTCTTAACAAGTACGATGGAATATTCTCTTATAAAAAACAAACATACGAGTACTGCCTGGCTCACGATGTCTCGTTTCGTAAACGTTCGTCATTATTTTTAAGGTCAAAAACCTTACTCCAACGCCGATTATAAGCTTTATTTTTTCCTGATCTTATATCATTTGCCTTGTATACCTTCGATATATCTGTTAGTTGTATAACAGTTGACTATAAGTCACTTATTTTTTACATAAAACATTAGCGAACGTTAACGAAACGACATCGTGAGTCAGGCAGATAATAAATATTGTGTTTCTATCAAATAAAACAAGCAAACTTGATGCGAAGCAAATGTCAAGAAATATTTTTATTTGGAAAAAAATCAACCATTACTCGTATTTGAAATATTTGGTATGACACCGGAGTATTTTATAAAGGTACTTTTATATGCATGCATACACACATACACACTACATATTTATTAAAATTAAATGCCTTTGCAAACAAACATATGCACATAAATGCTAACATACTTATGTATATATAAAATATCTTGAAAAAGTCTATAATAAAAAATATAATTCATTTCCAAATGATTTGAAATTGAAAATTCGGTATCGGATTATGGATTAAAATTAATTATACAGGAAACATAATCAATTATAGGCAATACAATTTTTTGTTTTATTTCTTCAATATTTCGTTTTATATAAATTGCGTATATGAGAAATTGTTAAGAAAAAACCAGAGTTTCAAATACTTTCCGAAACATTTAGAGTAAAACCAGCAAAATTTTATTTTTTTAGTTTATTCATATTCAGCAAGCACGAGTAAATACAAATACTTTGTACGTATAAAGAGAATAAGTTCTGTATTTATGTTTTTTTATTTGCTTTGCATTTGTTTGCTTTGATCGGCATTTGTATTTAGCTTTATGCTGACAATGTTTAAAAAAGCAAATGTATTTGAATTCAACTACATTTGATGCTGAACCCTGGTGTAAACCAGTGATCACCACAAATCATGTTTTTGCGTGATTAATTCATTCATCATAATTTGTAATCAACAAAAATCAAGTAACATAGTTCAACGCTGAGTAAAATCAACTCGTCTTGTAAACATTCTGAATTTGTAATCAACAAAAGCAGGCAACAAAGTTCAATGCTAAATAAAATTAACTCGTTTTGTAAACATTGCACTTTCATCTTAGTGTTGAATAAAATCAGCTTTATGTTTATTGTTGCTTTGATAGTGAGTTTTACTTTTTTGTATTTGAAACATATACATACATTTTTCTTCAGTTTTTTTAAGTTTCACGTACGTATGTATGTAAAAAAGTACTTTTATGTCTATATAAATTTATTCTTTAACTTTTCTTGTTATATATGTATTTAGGTATATTAAGTCTAATTTTGTTTCTATGTGTATTTTATTTAGATTTTTTTCTGATAGAAGCATACAGAAGAACTGTTGAACACATCATTGCATTGATTTTTGTTAATGTTTTCTTCCAAAACAAACGCAAGAAATCACCGCCGAACAACATGCGCATTCACTTACATTCAAGCACGAACACCTTAACGATGATTACACTCACATAGCGAAGATCTTGCTCATTGTGTTACTGATTAAAAATCAACTGCGCATTTGTGCGGCTGAACACAAAATCATATTTGAACGAAATGTAATGTTTTTCATGTTGTTGAGCAAGTATGATTTTTTTTTTGTAATCGGTCAATGCTGGGGCCGAATTATAGCATACGTGATCGAGTAAAACTGTACGTAATTTTTTTATTGGGATTACTGCAGTCGTTATCGAACAATTACTACCGTAATTTGAGATTACAACATACGATAACGAGTGTGTAATCGATTGTTTAAATTACACTCGCAAATAAGTTTTTTGTTGTTAAAGTGCACAAAAATTAAAAAATTTAAATGCATTTTTCAAATGAAAAGCATATTATTAGTATAAAGAAAATATTTCTTGAAGCAATATTAACTAACTTGTTCAAAAATTTAAAGCGCTTTAACATAACCCCATTACATAGTAATTTGAAAACTGCTAGAAGCGGTAGATTCACAGCCAGTTGTAGCTTAACAAATATTGCTGTAGACAAAACTCAGTTCACAAAGCAACAAATAGAACGCGTCCATTTAACGCATAAACCGCTTAATGATTCTTAAATACATATGTATATTATTTGTTAATTACTCGTATTAACGGAAGCAGATTGTCCAATTTACTTACGCAACAGTGTGCGATGACAATGGATCACTTTTGTAGCGCACTTGCTTTCTAATGCATACAGTTTTAGTATCATCTTCAGATGAAAAACAATGTTACCGTTATTTTTGAAAAGTAATTTTTATTATTTTTAATTTACTATATTCTAAGGGCCGTATCCAAAAAAATTAGTTTTAACGCGTACGCTAGTTACCAAACACATTAACACTACCATACATTTGTTAAAAAAGTTTATGCAAAAACAGTACGTTAACTTTTAAATATAGTAAGAAAATTTGGTATGTATTAATGATAAATAGTCGAACTTGATTTTAATATTTAATATGATGGTATTATTCAGATGGTTACGCGGCCGTATTGAAAAATACATCATGTTTACATGGTACTGAGTTCGAATCCTAGTGGGCGCTGATGAGCAGTGTAGCGGCTGCAAAACAGCTAGTTGTACCCCAGCTTTAGTGTATTCAATTATTTTTTCCTGTCTTCTGTGATCAAGAGTTATTGTTCGCGGCAGGATTGAACTTGAGTCAGACGAATGATACCATCATATAATATTAGAAAAAATAAAAAATTATTATTATGACATAAATTAACACTTTTTTGACAATTATTTCCTGAATTTACCTTTTTAATAAATAATGAATATATAATATGTAGTGTATTAATGAAATTGAGAAAAAATAATAGCATTTCTTACACTACAAATATTTTTATTATTCAAGACGAATCAAAATCAAGAAATCAAATGTCATTTTAACGTGCAGTTAAAGTGGCCCATTTCAACTTCAAACGTGTAGTAAACTAATAGTTGGTTTTCGAAAATGATTGATCACAGCAAATTTGTATTGTAAAAACTTATTCTAAAGAAAATACTTAAGAAAGGAAAAACTTGAACTATATATATATATATATATATATATATATATATATATATATATATATATATATATATATATATATATATATATATATATATATATATATATATATATATATATATATATATATATATATATATATATATATATATATATATATATATATATATATATATATATATATATATATATATATATATATATATATATATATATATATATATATATATATATATATATATATATATATATATATATATATATGTATATAAAGTTCAACAAAAATTCAGTAAAAATCTTTTATGTTATTTTAACAATTTCGATACGTGAGCTTTCGAATGAAGGAATGCATCTGTGTGTTCGATACGTCACGAAATTGTGTCCGATACGAAAGCATACTCGATCACGTATGCGGTAATTCGGCCCATGTTCTTTGGTGTAAACCATCAGAACCAACAATGAGGCATATATATGTTCGGTTGCTTTAAAATGAACAATAAAGGCAAGTGTGTGGGCAAGTTTGATCACTTGCAAATAAAAGACAAGTTTTTTGTGCGTTTGTTATTGTTGAACGATTTTTTAATCAACAAGTGAAGTTCTCTGCTACAAGACAGCTTCGTTAGGTAATGGTGTAAGCACAGCTGTGTTCTGTTTCCGTGCCGGAAGATTGTCAAAACTTTATTTTATGGCTTCTACATAACTCTGAGAAAACAGATACTCTTTGTTGCTTTTGCAGGCCAGAGAGAATGCAGATTTTCACAACATTACGTTCATTTCTACTAACCACGTACTTATGATGTTATTTGGTTTTATTCTTGTTATAATAGTAGCCACACCCTGTAGTGCGATTCCGTGTCTAATTTTAACAATACTTCTTATTGTAAAAAATTTAACACAACATGCAGTTTGAGAATATTAATTGACAATTTAACAATTCTCGTTATTGTTAAAAGTTGCACAATTCGCACCCTGGCAAAGTTGCCTTGGTTGCATATAAAAAATGTTCTGTCATCAAATTATGAAACAAGAAAATGACCGCAGTGCACACCCAAAATAAGTGTGTGCAGTATAATTTGGTTTTACTTAGCACCGCAACGCATCAAATTTTTTTCGTCAATCTTCATTTAAAATTGTTTTGAAGAGAAAAGAACCTTGGCTCAAAAACGTCCAGTTATTTGCCAAATATTGCGCAAATACTTTTTTTTTGGATTCTCTATGTCTGTATGAAAATTTTTTAAACTGAAATTGTTTATAAACATAAACAAATTCAAAAACAAAAAAATTTTTTTTCTTCCATTTTTAACTTTATTTTTGTCACCAAACACAGTGATGTTGTCTCTGTCAAGCCCACACAAAAATGAAATTTGAAGTAATTACCCGCACACATATCAAACTAGCTTCAAACTTCTGCTACGACATAGTAAAAATCTAAATTATTTTGATTTTCTTCAAACTCAAATCAAATTATACGTGTAAGTTTATTCTCACTAATACATTCAAAACACGTATAGATTGAAACATGCTACTTAATAGTCAGCGTTGTCAACTTTGCAATTTCAAAACGCAACAAAATGGGAGGAAAACGCGTTATCTCTAAGAAAAAGCACCAAAAAAATTTTTTTTTATTAATTTTATACGTTTTTCACAAAATTTCTAAAAATCGGTAATATTTCCATTCAATTAACTTATTAAAAGCATAGAAATTTGCTTTTGACTTAATGTGGTGACTACAGAACACAGGCGTACAACTCGTCTACAAAATTTGCGTGGACAGCAATCTGAAAAAATTATTTTTAAACAAATTTTCTCTAAACACTTAGACGACAGCAGACTTCATAACTTCATGAGTACAAATGAAGTTAGTTTCAAATGCTGCCGTCTCGTCAGCAACATAAATTTTTTAAAGACAGCAGCAGCACTATGTGCATTTAAACAATACAAAATTCAGAGGTGCCACATAGATATTTTACACGAATATAATTAAAATTACTGACTGAAAACGTAATAATATCACGTAAAACTGTAAAAACCCATCAATTTATTTCTTTATTTTATTTATGTGATGTTTATTTCTATTAAATATTTCGAACTAATTTTAGTTCTTATTGCTGGCAATTTATATTTACAGTGGCAGCACTGCATTTACTTTTTGCTGCCTACGAAAATAGAAATATTAGTCTAAGTTGGCAGCAGCAGCAAATGCTGTTGTGAAGTCGTGCTGCTGTGATGTCGTTAAAATAATCGTGTGCATTTAAACACATGTATTGTATTTTTGATAGATTGTTGCTTGCTGTCTGCTGCCGTCTATGTGTTTAAAGCTTTACACCGCTTTCACATATAGAAAGTTTACTTGGCAAAGAGTGACTTTTTTCCCGTGCTAGCACTTAGTTCAAGACAAGCGTTGCCAAAACGAAGAGTTTACCTTAATTTTAAAGATTTTATAAATAAAATAAGATTTGAAGATATATTTCCCAAAATTAAGATTAAGAAAAATGTTACTCAGCTGTTTACTGGTTTCAAACTTTTTGTACGCTACATATACACAAATGTATATACCTAGTTACATTTATAGTGTAATTGATGAATAGTGCTATACGACAAAATGTAATAACTTTTTGCTATTATTTAAAGATGCTGGATGAGGTTTTCATTCAGAACTCCACCGAAGCCGTATCCATTTTAACTGACACATAGTCAGATCGGTTATAGCGGAGCTTGAAATGAAATTCCCAGCTATACTTTTCACAGGCTCCTCAGGTCAGCTGACCTGATTGCACTACATTTTTTTTTATCATGCCATAGTTTATTATATTATATATTATCACTTCCCCAAAAAATACATATGTAAATAAAATACATTGATGCAAAAGCTTGTTTATATTTCTTTCAGCAGCTTTGTACTACTCGCTCGAGTACTAATTTTGAAAGTATGTTTTATTGAATTGAGTTTTAGCTTAATATTTTCACTTTGATCTCATTGTTATGTTAAAATAATCATCATTTTGTAATAATTAACAAACGTTACTTTCTGAGTTTGGCATGAGAAAAATCAAAAGAAACCCCTTTTAAGATTTTTTTTATTAAAATTAGGATTTTTTTTCGGCAAATGAAGAGTTTCCGATACAAATATCTGGCAGCATTGCTCAACATATTACAAAGTTAACTTTCCTTGTGTGGAATTGTACGCTGTTGTTGATGAAATCTGCAACTCTTGCACACTTGTATAAAATTTTATTGAATGTATTACAGATATATCGTACAAAAAGTTGCTTCTTATACTAGAACCGAAAGTTATATTGAAATTGATATGGTGCCACCGAAAATTAAAAAACGCACCGAAAATTGGGAAAAAGCTCACCGGATAAGGATTTTTTTGCACAAAAAATTTCAAAAATGTTCCAAAAAACGATGCGAAACGCAACGAGTTGACAACGCTATTAAGTCTAAGGTAAGACAGAGCGATTTTAATTGCCGAAATTTTTAGCAATTTTCTTTTGGAATTGCTTTTTTGTCCACACACAAATGTTTTTTCGGCAATTCTTGAGCTTTTTCTACCTTTTATTTCATACAATTTACATTGTATATGCACACACACACATATACACATGAGAGAAAAGTAAGGAATTGCTGAGAATTGCCGAGTATCGGCAATTCTTTTTCCCTTCTTATTCCCCTCACCGAAAGTTTCTATAAAGTCAAGAATTGCCCAACTAAAGTTGCTGTAGGTGACCTGGCACTAATAGTGCAACGTAATTTAACTCTTCGATTTTAGTATGTATCTTAAATAAGAGCGTTAACGTTGTGCCATGAACAATATTCACTCACTGACTTTGATTAATAAAAAACACTAAATAGAAATAAGAAACAGTATTAAAATCGCCGCATTAGCCGGAAATACCTAATGTGTGATTACTAATGGCCGCAAAAAATGGGTAATATTTGTGTTGAAGCGCTGTTTACTGAGAGACAGTAAAGCTTTCTCTTTTACGCTTTGTCAAAATTGGATTTTCCAACTGCAAAACGTTGACGGCGCGCTCTTTGGGTGGGTGTACTACATTTTGTATATACATGAGGACTTTTGATAGATAAATTATGCCTAGCGCGCTAGTTTATGTTGAGCTGCTAGAGTTTTGTTTATGTTTTTAGTGATTTTAGTAATATCAATGAAATAAATGACGACAGTCCAATTTACTAGGAAACGATTCGATGTAGCTTAAAGCAATTAAGAAGAAGGAATGAACGCTGAATATGATCCCAGACTAGAAAATCAAAAGCAAAGTTGTAAGATTGGCGCCGACCAATCGGCTTGCAAGTTTGATTTTGGTTTTAAGTACATTTTTTATATTTCTTGTACAGAAGAATTCAACTAATAGTAATAGTAACAGATTTAATTTGTTTATTCTATTATTTAATAAGAAATCTTTTATATGTAATGTACCACAAAAAATGCACGATTTTAAGTGTTTAAAAACCCATCTCCATATTTTTGTTATGATAGAATGATAGGTGATTCTATGACAGTTTTGTGGGAAACGAAATATTGGCCAAATGCTCGCAACGGCTTCGGTGGAATACCTCCATCGGTCCATATATCCATTGACTCTGATACATAATTAAGATTCAACGTTTTAATGTGCCGATTTATCTTGTTATTTCGCATTGTTCTTGGCTTATTGACGTACAATTTTCTTAGAAATATTTCCAAAAAAGAAGTGCAACGATGTCTAATTACATAAGCCACGACGTGAGGTAACACGCCTATTGGGTTTAATGCAAATTTCAGAAAAACTATCACGTATGGAGAAAAAGAATCGAAGAAGAAAATTGCTAAGAATCTATCGTAATAATGCAAAAAAATATAGAGAAATGCTTTAACAAATGAAGATTTGTAATTAAAAGTATGTTTTTATATTTTGTTGCGTACGGACAAATTCCATTACGCACGTGAAATAGAGGTATTTATTTCTATAAAATAACCAAAAATCAAAAAATGGATATAATTTAAAAAAAAACATAACGTGTTCTAATATTATAAAATAACACATCACCCACACACACACACACTCACACACACTTAATGCAACGTTATTCTGAATTATCTGGCCTGCAAACACAAGGAAGCTAAAATTTCAATAGCCTTATTCACAAAATGACTTCTTTCTTCAAACTAAAGGCACCCACTAACGACATGCTTTACTTCTGTTTTTTTAATAATGTACAGTGGCTTACAGTTTATTTCGTGCAGCTTTTAAATCCAACTTTCAAGGATTATAGCAGGAAAACTGAACATGATATCCAGGAGACTTATTTGTATTTATCGGAATGGTTTTGATTACGAATTTTCATTTCGATCGATTTTGTTTAGCCTTCTTTAGACTTTGATCGATTTACTTCATTCCGACAAGTTTTATTTTCGGTATTTTTATGGTAAGTGTGGCAATATTATTCATTAAATGTGGTAATAATGTGCAAATCAAATTAAAGTGCGAAAGTGCAAAAATGTTTTTTTCAAAATTTAACAAATCTTAAAATATATAAACAAAATCCCTGGTGTTTCAGTTGTTGCAGTGCTAAACAATGTCCACATTGACGAAATTGAAGAAAATAATGCAGCAGATCAAGACCAATTTGAAAGAGAAATGTTCAAAGTTGGACAACGCATACGCAATAACATTGCTGCACAAATAAATTAATACACTTTTAATTTTATGTTTTAATTAATTTATTAAACTAAAATACAAATTCATTTTATAGAAAAAAATTAATTTATTAAATTAAAATAAAAATTCATTTTATAAAAAAATAAGGAACTTTTTAATTCAGTCTTCTAATTCACGTTGTAGTTTGTACTTTTTAAAACCATTTTATAAACTCGTTTAGATTTTTCAATTTAAAACTTAAGGGTTTCTACTTCTAAAAGTTTCACTTTTATTTCATTTTTTTCTTTCATTAAATTCTAAATTGTAATTTGGTGCTTTTTTTGTCTTCAAAATAGTTTCGGTTTTGGCTTTTAAGTTCACCACGCTGTTCTTCCATCAACTTAACAACAGATTATGAGTGGTTATTTTCTTCAAAAAGAAGATTGTTTAAATCATGTTGTGGTGTTATTTTGGGAGTACTTGCGCGTGTTTTCTTGCTGTTTAGGTTTGGTGATGGGGTTGAACCGAAACGTTTTCTCGTTGGCATTGTATTATTTTTGTGGTATGAGTTTTCCTCTTCAGCATTTCTGTTCTTTTCTAATATCAAATCAAGATGCGTGGAATTTTCGAAATAGTTATCACTTTTAGCATGTTGCAAAGAATATTTTGAAGTAGAAGGTGTTATATTTTCTTCGTCGGAGTCTAAAATCGCTGTGAAATGTTTGTCAGCAAAATCTCTTGTGTCAACAATGCCTTCAACACTTCTATAAATTCCACTCAATCTTGCTACAGACTCCTCCACATCCGATAAAATAAATTTATTGAATTGATCACCTCCAGTTTTCTCATTTTCCTTCTTGTTGTGGCACATTTTTTTTTTTTTTTTTTTTTTGATATACGCTTTCCAATCTGTCCAGGTCTTTTTCCAGCCATGACAATCTTTGCTTGGTAGGCCAGAGAAATTTAACTTTTCTGTTAAGTATTCCCATAGCAAATCCTTTGCCACTCTATCACCTTTCACATAGCCTCTAGCAATATCTTGATTGTTTTTCATAAATTCAAGGAAAATTTTTTCTTGCTGAGGATTCCTATGTTTACGCCTGAAAAATATATGTGTTATAAAATTTTTAAATATTTTATTATAATTACCAATGCTTACATTTTTTCAAAAACCTCCAAATTATAAACAAACAGATGTGTTCTTATTTTGCTTTGATCTTGTTTCGTGATGCCAGTATGTTATTATATTAAAAACAATTTTTTTTTGAGGAATAAAGGTGGTTTCGATTAAAATGTATTTTGGCAGCACCTAATTAAAGTATTTGTTCCTTATGTTTTTCTTAATGCAAACATGAAAAAATTTTGGAAATAAAACTAAAAGTTAAATAAAAAACATCAATAAATTGTGTTTAATAGTTTAAAAAACAGTTTTCTTCATTTGAATACAAATATTTTGACCTCTTTTTATGCTATTTGATATATATATACTTCCAATTCGATCGCAAAAATAAAAGTGATTTCAATTCAAGAATATTTTTCGATTTTAATTTTCTGAAGAAGCTTTTTCGGAATTGAAATTGATTTCGATCGAAATTAATTTCTGGGACAGGCCTGTATATTTCTTATTTAACAAAAACTTTTTTTCATATATTTACGAGATTGCAAAAAAGATAAAAATAAAAGTAAATAAGTATGAAATGTTGCAGTCTCAGCTTATTTTGTGCGTTGTCTGCAGCCTTATAAAAAACTTGTTTGGTATGCGACTGAGTATTTGAAGGTCTCCCATTTACTTAATTACATTTTTAATTCGAATTTTTATCCAGTCTGCTAATTTTGGTGTAGTCTACCAGGGGATCTTGTTCTACCCGTCGACCAGAACCATTTTCAAGTTTTTAATATTACTGATCTGCCTTTTTCTCAATATATTTCAGTAAATAATTTTGTCTATTGTGACTTAAATGAAAAGAAGCTTACCAACTCCAGAGACACTCATACAAGCCCAAAACATTATATATCTAAGCTGGCTTTGAACATTTGTTCCAGAACTCTGTATTGCCTTAGTGTCCCTAATATTTACCATTTGATCTAAAAGCATTAAAGTTTTACTCGTCTGCAAGGTACAGTACTTCTTGCCAAAAAGTTGTTCGTTTTGTAAATTTTTCCATGTCATAAATAGATTTAATTTTATAAAGTTACAAAGTTTTGTTGTGCATATATACGAAATAAGCTGTGAGCCACCTCATCTCCTCCTGTAATTCTTCATGGCTTTCAAAAGTATTATTTTTACAGAAGATTTATAAAATTTGCTCACAAACGTATTCGTACATGTACATTTATGTCTGACATTGCCTCTGCTTGTCTATTTTGCTTCTTCACTTGAATATGAAAGTCGTGGTGATCAAAGATTGATTGCTGGCGACATTATTCATGTTTTTGAGGTAAGAGACGACATGTAGGGAAAAATGACATCTTCATTGGTAAAAACATATCGTGTGTTATCGACTTAAATATGCGTTGTTCAGGTGTCACTCTATTTATTCATGCTGAAATTCTAAACCAAACTAAACATAAACAGCTGATAAAATGACCACCAGTTGAAAAAGCTGTTGCCAGCTTGAAGTTTTTCTGTCAAATGTCATAAAATATTTTTGTATAATAAAGTGAATTTCACTTGTAGAGTGATAGAAATCAGAGTATAATAAAGTATAATAGATTTGTCAGCTAAGTATAATAGATAGAGTATAATAGATTTGGCTGCTGATCAACTTGCTTCAGCCAGCGTACTTGTTTACGCCACCTGTTCCCTGGAAGTAATAATTGCTTATAAATTTAAAGTACACCTATTTTTTGAGACCTGGAACAAGTGATTTGCACAATGTTTCTGTCTCACTTAATTTGAAATACAATGCAAACGATTTGCAATTTATATTTACATATATATGTATTTAGTCACTCAGTCAAGTAAAATATTAAGAAGAAAAATTGAGGCATTTGCGAATATGATTCATTTTTCTTCGTTGCACTCCCACTTAAAATTTTGTCAAGCAAAATGTGTCTTTGAAAATTTCAGAAAATTAATTGTAAATGAAGTATTGTTGTTCTTATCAGAAATTACTCAAAATACATGAACTCAAACCCCTTCACAATCAATTAATGCAATAAATGAAATCAAATAAACAACGCAATTTTATATTAAAAAAAAAACTTAATTCGAATTATTGGGTATAGTAAACAGGTTGGGATCACATGGTGCGTATCAATTTCAAAAATTACTTTTCATCGATAAAACAGAACAAAATAAAAAAAAATAGAAGAAAGTAATTAAAGCGATTTAGAGTTGGGAAATGCTTTCAATTAAATACATATGAAATGACAACAAAGAAATAATGCAGCGCATTTAACGAATTGAAAATATTTGAATGGAAATCACCACACCCACTAAAGAAACACTTTTCATTCCTTCTGTAAAGTTTAATTAAGTTAGGCTAAATAATTAGCACAGCCTTTTTCAAAAGTACTAATTAAAAAAGCATAATAATAAATTTAAGTCGTATGTTTTGTTTTTAGTAAAATCGAAAGTGTTAATTCATAAACACGTTAAGAGGATATTAACTTAACTTGCGACGATTTAGGCGTAAATTTGATTATTGTGCAACAAATCTGTCAACAGAATCGTCTTGCTTCTGATCTTACATTAGAAGTTTTAATTATTGACTTAGAAATTTTATTAATTATCAAAAACTGTCATTAAAATGGCAACAACTCGAAACATGAGCCTGCTGATTTTTCAACCTTTCTTAACATACATTCAAGGTCTGATCAAAAAATAACCGTTATTTAAAATTTTTTCAAAAAGTATTTATTTATTCAGCAATAATTATCTTGTCCCCTTTAAAATAATCCTCCTCAGATATAATACATTTATACCAGCATTTTTTGCCAATCCTCGAAACACTTCTGAAACGCGCTTTTTGGTATCGCCAACAGCTCCTGTTCCGATGTTTCTGTTATCTGCTGAATTGTAGCAAAACGCTACGGCGTCCAAGCCGTAATAACGGTTTTGTTTTTGGCCAAAAACTCACGCACAAGCATCGATGTGAAAGATGGTGCGTTATCATGATGAAAAATCCATTATTGTTTTTTCCATAATACTGTGCGTTTCTTCGCGCAAACGGCGCATAATTTCAAGGTAGTATTCCTTATTGACCGTACGACATTGTGGCAAGAATTCATGATGCGCTACGCCATTGCAGTCGAAGAATGTGAAGGATTGCTTTAAATCATTCAAACTTGTTGGATTTCTTTTGTGAACTTCTTGTTTGCTATAATCCCCCAAAAAAAATCAGGTGCAGTGAGGCCAACGGAATGTAGAGTTTTTACAATAGTGATGCCCAAAGAGAAATCCATAGTTACGCTCTGAGTAAAAATAAATAAAAAATACATTTGCACTGCGAGAAAAAGTGCGAAATTCAGAAAAATCGTTTACTTACAATTTATTTAAAATTGAAGTAAAAATAAAACTGAAAAATTGAATTCATTTTCTAGTTTAATATGAAAAAAAAAACTTTAACCTTTTTATTACTTCATTTCGAATTAAAGCAGAAAATAACAAGAGTTCGTTCTATATAACAGTAATTAAAAGTAATATGAAAGCACAAAAAAAGTCTTGAAACTTTTTATTGGAAAAAATATTGAATTAATGTAAAAATTTTATAGTATAAACAAATTTAATACGTTTGATATGTATAGACTATTTAAAACCAAGAGAGCAGACATTTTAAAAAGCATTTTTATATTTTTCAAATTGCTATGAATCAATTTGAAACCACTGATGTTAATGATTTATGCTATATTATCATTTGTATGCTATGTGTAGATATAGAGATATAGATATAATGTTTTTGAGTCAATGTTTTCACTGGAAAATTTTTACATAAAAATGACAGACAATATTAATGAAAAACTTTCTTCTATTGCGGACTCTATGAAAGGTGCTGCGTAATAGGACCTGAATATGTTTACGACAGTTCAATTTTAATACTTTTGTTGCAATTGCGTATGAGCATAATATCTTTCAAATGGGCCGAATTTAATTTGTTCCTTTGTTTCGAGCAAATAAATTTCAAATCAGAGAATATTTGCTCACACAAATAAGTAGAGGGAAAATTGATTCATAGTACTATGAGATATATCAAAATGCTTTTTTAAAATGTCCACTCTCTTATTTTTAAATATTCTATAGCATAAGATACATTGCGTGTACCCAAAAGCATTTTTAATCATAAAATAATTTTTTGAAACCATAACTTGCATTCACGGCAAAAATTTCAATAAATTATAGTTTCAATTTGGCTCAGTGTTTACAAAAAAAAAAAAAAAAATACGCGAAAAATAGAGAGAATTCAAAGAAAAATTTCATACATCCGTGCACATGTTCATTCGTCGCTGTCTCATTGACGACTAAATTAATGAGCGTAAGATTGTGTTTGCTTTTGTTTACCACTTTATTACTATGGGGTGGGCATCGCTATTTTACAATCAGTTTATTGAGAAATTTTGTGGGAAGTTGCCCCATCTTGTTGAAACCAAACAGGGTTCAAAGAGATTCTCTTTCATCAACATCTTTAAGTAACGGTCACCATTGACCGAAATGAACTTTGATGAAACTGCACACCACACCGTGATGCGAAGTGGATGTAATTGCATCTGATTGAGTATCTGTAGTTTAGAATTACTCCATATTCGGCAATTTTGTTTGTTAACATTGCCATGTAAATCAAAATGTGCCTCGTCAGACATAAAAATGCAGTTCAAGACGTTTTCATCCTCTGACACCATCATTTGAATAATCTTCTCAAAAAATTCCAAGCGAATCGGAAAGTCTCTAGGGTTTGTTTGTTAATTGAATCTTATATGGAAATAAGTTTAAATCTTGGTGCAAAATTGTCTGCAGTGACTGTCTGCTGATACCCATTTGAGCAGATAAGCTCCTTGTCGAAACTCTAGCATTGGATTGTACGGCAGCAGCTACAGTAGCGATAGGTTCCGTACTGAGGGATCTCGATGGTAAAGACTTCTTGCAATTGTGCCATGCTCGGCAAAATTCTTCGCCAGCCTCATTATAGACCATCTGCTAGGAGGAGTGCCGCCAAACGTGCGCCTATATTCTCTTTGGACGGAAACAGCGGATTCTAAAACGTGAAAACGTTGCACTATCCAAATTCCGTTTTCATTGTCCCAATTTACCATTTTAGATCAATCTATAAAATACAATAATAACGGAACAGGTTAGTTAAACAAAAATAAAAAAGTTACTACGTTTTTTTTTGAACTCTTCCTTGAAAGAATTAGTGTACGAGTACATTAGTTTTATTTTAAAAACTAAATGGTTAGAATCATTAAAAAAGATCGAAAATTTAAGAAATTTATATAAAACTGAAATTCCAAATGTTGAATTTCTCTAAATGATAAACTATAGACAAATGTAGGGAGATGGACAGACACACAATTGGTGGAAATGATACGCACTGACTCTATTTTAATAAGTTAATGATATAAAGAAAAATTGAGATATTTAAGTAACAGTGAAATTTATAATTTTGAATATCAGGAAAATGAAGGACAAAGGGTGGACACAAGTTGTGTAAGTTCTGCACAGCATAATATCACGCTTTGCTCTATTCGGAACTCACCCTTCATATTTCTAGTTTATAAAAACCTAATATTAGTACTTTAATATGTTTTCGCAATAATCATTTGACCAGTTGGCGGGAGATATGACCAAGTTCCTGGCATCCACTTTAGATTGCAAACACAGAGTTAATATTAAAATCTTCAAACTTTATTTCAATTACATTAATTAACCCTAGTGTTAAAAATTCTTTTTGGTATGGGTACCACAAACAATTCTTTTTTTTTTTCTCTAAGTTAAAAATTGCCGTTTTCCTATTTATACAGAATTTTAAGTAAGCAAAACTGACTGGAATGATCATAAAAAAGAATATAATAGCATGATTCAAATTGGCGCAAATATCAAATAAGTGCATATAAAAGTAGGTAATATTTACAAAGTTGTATTCAAAGGTATTTATCTTATTGCTTACAACTGTTATAAATTGCTGGTGGCGATAACATGACCTTTAAGTTTTTTTTTTGTTTTTAAAAAAAGTTTATTCCATATTTGGTTTTCCTTCTTCAGGAAACCCAAATATCGAACGAAAAATTTTATAAAAACAATAGGACTTCGAGCTCAAATAATTATTGCAAAAAATATATAAAGCTAAGTACTGTGTTCGTCATTTCGTGCGAAATGCTGTCAAAACTCTATATAAAAAAAAAAAATTGTGTGAAATATCTAATTATGTTGCTGAAATAGTATTCTGTTCAATTGTGTGAAAAACTTATGAAATGTTTCTGTAAATTTCAAACAACAGCTGAACAATGTGGTATACATAAAACCAAGAAACCCGTGAAATAGGCACCACATTTTAAATGTCATATTTTCCGAGTGAAATTATTAATGTTGCTCAACATTTTTCGCAGATTTGAACAGAGTACTTACCTTTAAGCAAAAAATTTCGAAAAAACTAGGTTAATCCTAATAAGTTAACACTTTAAAAAAATTGTGTTGTGTCTGCGGTATCACAGCACAATTGACGATGTACGTTCAGGTCACCCTAAAGAGATCTTCACTCCAGAAATCGTCGCTAAAATGTATGGAATTATGTTCGACGAGCGGAGAACGGAAATACTTGAGATGGCTCAGGTTGCAGGCATCTCAACTGAGCGAGTACATCACATTTTATATGAATATTTTGACATAAAAAAGCCGCAAATGCTCACACTCAATCACAAATTGCAACCTTGTGATTACTTCAATAGAGTGTTTGGCAATATATAAACGTACACACAAAATGTTGCACACATCATAGAAGAGAAGTAATGTGGTAGGCAGTGTTCGCCGCTGGGGACCTACTTACAAAGTAAGCGAGATTGTATTCGAGCTGCCTACTGTCGACTTACAAAGTATGCGAGATTGTATTCGAGCTGCATACTGGTAACTTACAAGGTATGTTAGGAAGTAATGCGCTTTTGTTGGATGAACACCTCACTACCTCGCTTACTTTGTGTGCAGCTGGTAGACGTTCACTCTACAAATGCGGCAATGTATATGAAAAAGTATACTAGGTTCGTATATGAGATGGTGTGCATTACTGACTTACAAGTGTGCATCGGATCATCGCTTCTGTAAGCGAAACTTTGGCCGCTGGGTCGTAGACGTACTGCGCACTTCGGTTTTTTTGGGATTATTCCATTGGAAGTAATGTGGCGGCGAACACTGCCTACCACATTACTTCTCTTCGATGATGTGTGCGACACATTGTAATCAATGAATGATAACTTACAAGTGTATGAAAGTAGTATATGGAGTTCCCAAAAATAAATTACATTCATTTTTTGTATCACATTTATATATATGTATTTTATTTTTTAGTTGTAAGTCAAACGTTCGCCGTCTTTGTCAGACTACGTTGCAAAAATTTTGATTAACAAAATTAGGTAAAAGAGCTAGAAAACAATTTTAAAAAGGTACAAGAAAGATAAAACATTTAGTGAAAAAATAAAAGAATGCAGTAGACAAAAAACAACAAATTTATTTAAGGCAATATTCCCAAAAAAACACGTACGAGCTGCCTACCGCCGGCTTACAATATATGCGAGATTGTATCCGAGCTGCCTACTTCCGACTTACAAAGTATGCGAGATTGTATTTGAGCTACCTACTGATAGCTTACAATGTATGTTAGAAGTAATGAGCTTTTGTTGGATGAACACCACACTAGCTCGCTTACTTTGTGTGCATGTGTATGAAAATGTATACTAGGTTCGTATATGAGATGGTGTGCATTACTGACTTACAAATGTGCATCGGATCATCGCTTCTGTAAGCGAAACTTTGGCCGCTGGGCACTGCTTTGAAATGAACAACAAAGGAGAGTGTGTAGGCAAGTTTGCTCCTTTGCAAATAAAAGAGGAGTTTTTTGTGCCTTTGTTATTGTTGAACGATTTTTAAATCAACAAGTGAAGTTCTATATATAAACGACTTATAGTGCGTTTCCATATAGGTGTTTTGCTCGAAAACACGAGTTTTGGGCAAAACATGTAGAAATGAACATGTTTTCCTACACATTTTTGAAAAAAGCAAAACACCTCAATCTACGTGTTTTGGAGCAAAACACTTCGAAAATTTCCTGAACAACACTGCTCTTACTCAACAAAACGAAATACAACGTTGTGCTATTCATTCACATTGATTGAAAAATTCGAAAAAATTACGTTTTCATTTGTCATTAAAAAAATAAACAACTAGAGTTCAACAAAACAATTAAAATGTTTAAATAAAATAAAGAACAATAAAAAGATTTTAAGATTTGTATTGCAGCTAAAAGGTTTTACGAAATGGAGTTGCGGTTGGGACTGAAAATATGATAAAAGAAGTCATATTTTTCTGCAGCAAATACGAGCACACATCCATACTAATTTTTCTTTTTAGGACCAAATGTTTTGCCTCAGCATTCATATTGCAGAGAAGTTCTGTCCCCATTTTAATGTAATTATTTCAGACTACAAATCTTTTTATCAACATTCAATTTAAAAAATCAAACAAAACTTAAAACTATGCATAACAATATTTAATTAAATTCGGTAGAAGCCAAATACTTAGCTCCAATCAAATAAATTTAGTTTTTATTAATAAAGTAGTATACATACGAATATATTTGCGTGGAATTTTCTTTTAAAGAGCAGAAAAAATAAGTCTTAGAACAAAATTCCGATTTTATTAACATGACCCTTCAATCCATAAGTAAAATATTGCTTAATCCTACATATACATATGAAACTGTCTCAATATAATACAGCCGATGGAACAAACTCCTGCCTGAATGCTTAAACGCATGAAGGAAACCCCAAAAACCATATGTTATATTAAATCATAACTAATGTGCATAACTAATTCTTAATGATGCAAGTACTTTACAACAACTATAATATTTATTTAATATATCATAGTGAGCAGCACAACTGCTCTCAACGAACTAAACAAACAAAAACAGCAAGCATCAATACAGAGTAGGGAACATTATTTTGGAAACATGCAAAATCTAAAAAAAAAAGATATTTTGGAAGCCAAAAATGAAACATCGCTACAGACTAGGAACATTAAAAGAAACTTGCTCATATTTCCTTTGATATTCCGTCATCTGTATGGTACATTATATTGAAATACGAACCAGTTTTAATAAACTAGCCTTTTAAATTTTCCAAAAATTAGAAATAAATTGAAAATAACTTAACGTCAAATTCGAAATTTAAAACACTTCATATACCAATGGAAACATTTCGACATGATTTCCTCAAAACAAGTGTTTTCCTTTCTCTATATTGACGCCGCCGATCAAAATAAGAGTGATTTTTTGGAATGAATAAAAAATTGGAAAAACGCTTGGCTAAATGTATCTATTTATTAAATCACAAAAAAAAAAAAGTTTTATGAAAATAAACACGGAGTTATCAAATCGTATATAATCGTATTTAAAAAAATTGTGTTATAATTTTTTTTTGCTTTGTTGTACAGCGTAATTAATACTCATAATATAAGAGTTATAATTTCATATTCTGAAAAATTATCACTAAATATTTTGCAGAAGAAAGTTGAGGAAAAAACATAAATGATTTGAAATTAACATATGCTTGTAAATATACACTAAAAAAAGAAGGAATGTTTATAATGAAAAAATTTTTAGAACTCAAAAATAACGAAAAAAATTTCGTGCCTTCTGCTCAACAAAATAATAAAAGTGTTTCAATTGCAAGACGGTCTAAAAGCTTTTGCTGTTATCACAATTTACAAAATAATGGGATTTTTCTCAAAAGCGGCATATATTGTCTGGGCTGTGTAAGTTTTTTGTTTGTAAATATAATAAAAAAATAATAATTATATTATATACTCACTCGCATGTGTAAATTTCTTTCTTTTTAATTAAGTTGGTTCACAAGTATTAAGATTTTTTTGGATTTTCTGAGACAAAAATCTAATCAGATTTATTGCGACTCTAAGAAAATGTAAACTAAAACTTTATTTTCACTTCAGAGCTGCCGTTTTTGGTAATTTTAACCCAAATTTGTAATATTTTTCTTCAATGTGGAGGTGCGAATATTTTTTTCATTTTGTTTACTTTTTTCTTCCACAAACATAGTGAGCCCTCTCTTCACCCAACACTCACCAACGCGGGGTTTTTGTCTGATTATGAGAGGTACCCGCTTATAAAAAGTTCATATTTATTAACCCTAATCACTCACTCTATGATTCTTCAACCGCACGGTCGTGTTTTTAAAAAGTGAACAAAAAACAAACCAAAAAATCATTGTGCTATTATATTTTTAAACTTACATATATAAACAATAATATATTGTATTAAATTGTAAAAACAATAACAAATTATTTTAAAAAACAACGGGAAAATAAATTCCTCACATTTCATTAAATAAACAATAAAATCAATTTCAATAAAACAAGTGCGGTGGCAGTGCATTGTTGTTGTTGTTATTGTGCGTGAAGATTACCTACCCAGTGGGGAAAAAACTATACACTAAAGTTTTGTTTTCTTGCAAAACCGAAAAACTTTATGACAATTATTTTTATATACTTTTAAATTAAAAAAAATATAAATAAAAAAAAATAAAAAATTGCATGAGTGTACCTAGCAGATGCAATTCTGAAAGGGAGCTTAGCTCCACTAGAAAAAACCTCTGGATCTCTGAGGAAGAATCACTGAAAAAATCATTGGATAATCTTCTGTCTCTAAGAGATAAAAAACGCACGCGTTCGTGTTCGCCAAACATTGTTGTTACAACAGAAGACAAACCATCTTCCAGTTTAGCTATTGTTGATAAACCAAAAACGCAAGTAGGAATGGATAGGTATATAACCGTGGTTAAACGTCAGCGAAGCCCTAAATCCGCACAAATATCTTCAAAATCAAAAATTTCTAAAGATGATAAACCCACTGCGATAACGGATGGTAATAGGTTTGCTATCCTTCAGACAGATGAGCTAACAACATCCAAAAAAACATGTAAACCCCCACCAATTTATTTGAGAGAGCCTACTTCTAGTGAGCTGGTGAAACAACTTATTACGGCAATCGGTAAAGATACTTTCAACGTCACATCATTGAAGCACGGCAGCATCAGTAAAACTAAAACACAAGTAAATCATGAAAACGATTATCGAAAATTGTCTGATGTTTTAGAAAAAGAGAAAAGATCATTTTACATATACCAGCTCAAAAGTGCTAAAGGTCTTCAGGTCGTTATTGAAGGTATTGACTCTTGCGTAGATATTGATGATGTCAAAACCCGATTGGAAGATAAGGGTTTTAAAATAAAAACCGTAGTAAACATCAGGAACCGTGAGAAGATCCCTCAACCCATGTTTAGGGTTGAACTAGAACCCAGGGATGTTGTCCTGAAAAAAGGTGAAATTCATCCAATTTATAACCTTAAATTTCTTTTGCATCGTAAGGTTACCGTTGAGGAGCCACATAAGCGTTCAGGACCCGTTCAGTGCCTAAACTGCCAAGAATTTGGCCACACTAAGGCTTACTGTAAGTTGCCCGCTGTTTGTGTTGTATGTGGCGAACTTCACGGCACAACACAGTGCAACAAGCCAAAGGCCGACGCAAGTGTTAAGAAATGCAGTAACTGTGGAGGTAACCACACTGCAAATTATAGAGGTTGCCCTGTCTATACTCACTTTAAGCGGTCAATGACAAATAAGTCATCGGGTTCTCCAGCAACCCAGCAGCCAAATGTCATTGGTAAAAATAATTTTCCCCAGGTAGGCGATTCAACCACCCATACAAATACGCAAACCTCCAAACAACTTTCATATGCTAATGTCCTTAAAGCCGACCAAATCTTGAACCAGGAGCCCAAACCTCAAAAGTGCGATCCAAATTTTAGTAATTTAGAGGCAACTCTGCAGACTCTTGTTCAGTCTATAAACACTTTTACCGTTTCTATGACAAACTTGATGCAGGAAATGCTAAAAATGCAATCCACTATTTAACAGGCAATTTTAAAAAAATGAATTGGTTAAAAATATGTTTCTGGAACGCAAACGGCATCCGCCAACACAAAAATGAATTTGACAACAGTTTTTTCAAAATTAATGGCTACATAGTACGACACAAAAGATCCCCGTGGAAGATCTTGCGGAGGATCGGCAATTCTAATAAAATCCAGAATTAAACACTTTTTAATGAACGAGACATGTGAGGAATATCTCCAAGCTACAAATATATGCCTTAATTATTTTCATGAAAAAATTGTTATATCCTCGATTTACTCACCACCACGATTTTCAATAACAGAAAGACAATATTCAATTTTTTTCAAATCGCTTGGTCCTCGATTTGTAGCGGCTGGCGACTATAACGCTAAACACACTTTTTGGGGATCACGTTTAATTACCCCGAAAGGCCGTGTGCTTTTTGACACCGTTACCAAAATGGGATTAGGTGTGATTTCAAGTGGACACCCCACTTATGGGCCGTCAGACCAACGCAAGATCCCAGACGTTATAGACTTTGGAGTTACTAAAAATTTTCCCTCAGAATGGATGCAAGTGGAGCCTTCATTAGACTTGTCCTCAGATCACTCACCAACTATAGTTTCGTTCCCTCAGGGGGTTGGTTCCCCGTTTTGTGACTTGGCGTTGACCGTCACTCGAGTTAATTGGATAAAATATAAGAAATATTTGAGTACACATTGTACGGAAAACATTGCCTTGAGAACGCCTGAGGATATTGATATATCGATTAACGAATTTTCTGAACACCTTAATCAAGCCGTACAACATGCTACCACTAGCCATATAAGATCCAGAAATGTGAGCAATAGAACTTATTCATCTGAAATTGATCAACTTCTGTCAGAGAAAAGAAGAGTCAGAAGAGAGTGGCAACTTCGCAGGTCTCCCCAGCTTAAAACTAGGTTACGGGAATGCATAACTCAGTTAAGAAATCTGCTCGAAATCCAAAGAATGGCTTCTCTTAAAAATTATCTGGAAGGTCTTGATGGTACTCCTCAATCCGATTATTCGCTACGGAAAGCGACAAAACGCCTGAAAAGACCCGTAATAGGTAAGCCACCTTTGCGAACTTCAACTGGAGACAGGGCAAGAAGCGATTCTGAAAAGGGAATGTTGTATGTCGATCATTTGAGAAATGTTTTTACCACAAATGATACAGCGAGTAATTCAGCTGAACTATCGTCATACGCTGCTAGACCGCCTATGCCTTTGAGACTTAGTTTTCAAGATGTTGAAAATGTTATTCGTAACACAAACCCCAGGAAAGCTCCAGGTATTGATCAAATTACTGGTAAAATGCTTGAGCAGCTACCTCGTGTAGCTCGTAGAATTCTTCTTTTTATTTTTAACGCTATTTTACGTCTCGAATATTATCCTGCAGAGTGGAAGGTGTCCATGATTACTATGATACCCAAACCAGGGAAGGATTCCACTAAGGTAGAATCATACAGACCAATAAGTCTACTGCCAACAATTTCAAAACTGTTCGAAAAATTGTTAATGGCAAAGTTGAGTACAATGTTGAACACTGTGGGATGCATCCCTGATCATCAATTTGGCTTTCGGGCTAAACACAGCACCATAGAACAAACGCACAGACTAGTCAATGTCATAAGACAGACCTTTGAGGAGAAGAGGTATTGCTCAGCTCTATTCATTGACATTTCTCAAGCTTTTGATAAAGTGTGGCACGAGGGCTTGATACACAAAATAAAGTTGAACTTGCCTGCAAATACACACAAGCTTCTGGAAAGCTACTTATGTGGGCGGATGTTTGTTATCAGAGAAGGCGACTTTATAAGCCCAACTCAGCCAATCGGGGCAGGAGTTCCCCAAGGCAGCATACTGGGGCCTACTTTATATTTGATTTACGCCTCTGACATGCCAACGACACCCGGAATCCAGACGATACAGCATTCTGCAGCGTACATGAAAGCCATCAAGTAGCTTCGCGAAATTTGCAGGAGTATATTTCAATATTAGAGATGTGGTTAAAAGTTTGGAAAATTAAAGTTAATGAACAAAAGTGTACTCACGCTACATTCACGCTGCGTAAACAAACATGTTCAACCATCCAAATCAACAATTCACCTATTCCGCAGCAAAATGAAGTCAAGTACCTTGGTATTCACCTGGACCATAGGTTAACGTGGAAGTATCACATAGATGCGAAAGTTACTCAGTTAAAGTTAAAAGCAGCTCAACTGAATTGGCTTATGGGCAGAAACTCGACATTGAAGCTGGATTGCAAACTTTTATTTTACAACGCTATTCTAAAGCCTATATGGTGCTATGGAATTCAACTATGGGGCACCGCCTCCGCTTCAAACGTTGAACAAATTCAAAGGCGACAAAACAAAATTCTTCGAACAATTACCGCAGCTCCATGGTACGTAAAAAACTCACGAATTCATAAGGATCTCTGTGTTCCTCTTGTAAAAGACGAATTTTCAAAGTACGCAACAAGGCATATCAATAAATTGGAACTTCATCCAAATCGTCTTGCACGCAATATACTTAATTTCGAAGGACACTCTCAGTTGAGAAGGAGGGACAACCTTGCCACCATTAGAACGTTAAATAGGTGATTTCACCGATATTGACCGTGCAAAATAAAACATTTTTGTCTAGCATTGGGTGGACTTAATTAATTTTATGTATTTATAGGGTGTTTTTTTAAGCTAGATAGAACTTTAAATTGTAAAAAGTAACACAAAAAATTAAATTTTGATGAAACATTTTTTTTATTTGTTTCAGTATACTCTGACAAATCATCATGAATAGACTCACGCTTGAACAACGCTACGAAATTATCCAAATTTACTTTGAAAATCAGACCCGTTGTTTTATCGCAAAATTGTGTTCAGCGATGAGGCGCATTTTTGGCTTAACGGGTTTGTTAATAAGCAAAATTGCCGCATATGGAGTGAGACCAATCCACAAGAGACTCTACAGACTCCATTACATCCAGAAAAATGCACTGTTTGGTGCGGTTTTCATGCTGGTGGCATCATCGGACCTTATTTCTTCAAAAATGAGGCCGGAGCTCGCGTTACGGTCAATGGAGATCGTTACCGCACCATGATCAATGATTTTTTGTTTGAAAATATGGATGACATTGATCCGGAGGAGATGTGGTTTCAACAGGATGGCGGTACGTGCCATACGGCGAACGCAACCATCGACTTACTGGAATCAAAATTTGGCGATAAGTTGATTTCGAGAAATGGACCTGTCAATTGGCCTCCAAGGTCGTGCGATTTGACACCTCTCGATTATTTCCTGTGGGGCTACGTGAAGTCACTGGTTTATGCTGATAAACCAGCAACAATTGACGCCTTGGAGGCCAGCATTGTTCGTGTTGTTCGTGACATACGGTCAGCAGTGCTCGAAAAAGTGGCCCAAAATTGGAAGTCCAGAATGCGCTTCGTCAAGAACAGCCGCGGTGCCCATATGCCCGAAATCATTTTCAAATGTTAATGTCACGTATTGATCTTTCGAATAAAAAAAAATTTTGATTACAATTTAATTTTTTGTGTTATTTTTTACAATTTCAAGTTCTATCGGGCTTAAAAAAACACCCTATAGTTTTAAGATTTGAATACTTATTGTTAGTTCACTTTGTGAATATTCAATAAACAAATGAATGAGAAAAAAAAATAAAAAATTAACCCTAATATTTCATTATATATAGCTACATTTGACTAAAACAAAGCTGGGCTTTGGAAGAATTTCTGTAGATTAGACTGCTTTAACTTATACCTGTTCAAGTTGCGTTGCAAAACGACCTTAAATGTTTTTTACGTGTTGGAATGCGACAAAGTTGTCTCTAGCAATATGCTTTAGGAAAATATGTTTTAATCCTTTAATCCCACATTTACTTCATTTTAAGGGTTTTCAGACAGACTTATCCCCACAACAGTTCTTGAATTTAATCAGCCCTATCGTGAATAAGATGGTAAATATTCGTTTCATAAAATTTTCAATTCCCAGGAAGGGGAAATTGCTAACGTGAATTTCATGGAAACTCTTGTACGTGCTATCAGTACTAGGCTTTAGCATAAACACAAATTTCAAATACAATAAGATACTCTCTTTTTTTCCTCAATTTGCTTTATGTTACCTTCTCTTAACAAATACAATGGAATGTTCTCTTTAAAAAAAAAGTATAATAAATATTGCGTTTCTAGCAGATAAAACAAGCAAACTTGAGTGTCTCAAAATGTACGCGAAGCAAATTTCAAGACATATTTTTATTTGCAAAAAACTAACATTATTTTTAAACATTTGGTACAATACTTGAGTATTTTATAAAGAAATTTTTGTACGTATGCATACATATGTATTTATTAATATGAAATGTCATTGCAAATAAACATATGTATGTATGTACATAAGTGCTTACATAAATACATACATACATACATAGGGAAACAAAATATTGAAGTAATAAAATAACAAATTAAAAAAAACGAATAAATTCAATTGAATAATATAAAGTTCATGAATATATGCATATTATTTTTTGATAAAACAAATTGTTTTTGTGCATTCCGTGGAGGAAATTAATCTTCCAAGTTATTTATTTCATTAGAAATGTTACACAGATTTATGTTCCCATGCACAAATATAAGATGGTTTACTTTTTCTGCATTTTTTCCAATGACACTTCTGGTTTCTGAAAGAGCGTGTCTGCTATTGGAAAATATTCTTTCAGCTGGTGCGCTACTGGCTGGAATGCATAAGATATTACAGCTGACTTTATACAAAATCGGGAACTCCATCTTTCGCGACTCCCACCATTGCAATATATTGAAATCATCAATCATGTACATATACATTTGTGTTTTCATATCTTGTCATTTCTTGATTAAAAATATCTTCAATACGAGTATGTTCAGAACGGTTAGGTTGTAAGAAATCCCCTAAAAGATCCAAATTGTCCAATGATAAGATGTTTTGATCACTTGGAGCATGTTGAGAGTCTTGGTTAACTACGTCCATTAATTTAAGACATTCAAGTTTTATCATATGTTTCTCAGCATTGGTAAATTGTATAAGTTTATTTGTTGGTGGAAAAAGAAACAAAGCTACTTTATGGAACATTGACAGATTTGGCAATATTATTGATTCGAAATTTTCTATTATTTTAAATTTTAACTCTTTTATAAGATCCAAATCGGATTCATTTACGGTGCATCTCTTACGTAACTGTTGAACATATATTAAAACGTAATGAATTGTGGGGTATTCCAAAATAGATGTGACAGCGTTTATATTATTATGGTTAATTCCGTCGATTCTATTTAGCTCATGATTTTGCTGTAAGAGGCTTACGATTTCCTCCCAATTTTTAACCACAGATGCAAACATGTAATATACTGTGTTCCAGCGCGTTGGAGAAAAGCTTTGTAAGCACGTTGCAAGTTGTGCATTGAGTCCTGACTTCTTAAAATAATTGACCAACTTACTACAAGTTTTGTATAAATCAGCAACACTTGCAACAATTTCAATGGATTTCTGAACAACATTGTGTAACAAGTGGTTAATACAATTTATTCGACGGCAATCGCGAAATGCAGCTTACCATATTCGCCCCTCTGTCAGTGACAATAGTAGACTTTGCGTCCATTTGGCAGTCAAATTCATTTAACAAATTTTCAGTCTTATTTCGTATGTTTTCAGCTGAAATTTTTAGGGGGGAAAAATAACTAGCTTAATAAAAATATTATCTATTTTTTATTCACAGCAACATAAGACACTGTCTTCAATTACAATTCCAATAACCAGAATTCTAAACTTAATTAAATATACAGGATTTTGTAGTAGAATACATTTAAAATCTAATTTAATTGTTGTAAATAAATTCAGTTTCAATGTGATGAACTGTGGGCAAACTAACGAAAGGATTTAATACGCGTTAAAACATACCTGTGCATTTATTACCATTCATAGATTTCAAACCTATTACAAGGTTTACGAGCTTTCCATGTGCTATATAGTGCATCGTTACGCCTAAATATGTTTTACGTAAAAAATTATCGGACCATAAGTCCGCTGTTATTGTAAAACCATTGCATTTTATAGTTGCTATCATATCTTTGATGCACATAAAATATTTTTGGTATAATTTATCTGTCTGCAGTTTTGGACAACCCACTCTGTACAAACTTTTACAGCTTGTTTTCTTGTATCTTCGCTTACTTTGATCTTCTCTAATTTTTTCTCATAATCAATATAACATTTGTGTTTATTTAGATTAGAGGTGGATCTTGTGTCATATTTAATAACGGCGTAACAAACTCGACAACCAACAACTCCTTTAACTTCTTCACTATTTTCATTTTCAATTTTTCCAATAATGTTCCATACCTTGCTATATCCTCTTTTCGACGTTATTTTGAAAATACCATTTTGCAAATTTTCTTTAATTTCACAATTTCTTATCTTGTATGCCAAAAAAAATGGATATAAAAATTCATTAGTTATACTCGTAAATAATTCATAAATGATTATATTGGAAATTAACTTCTCTATTCAATGTCCTTTTCCCAATTATGATGTACATATATAAATATAACTCACTTGGCGATTATCCATTATTATTTAATATATGTATGTATGTATATTTTTAAAATTTATGTTTGAAAAATACTGCACTAATATTAAAATTAGGTAAAGTAATTTAACGGTTATTCAAAACAATAATTGGAAAAAAAACTTTTAAATAAATTGCGAATAAGAGAAATTCTAAGGAAAAAACAAGACTCAAATACTTTCGGAAATATTTAGAGTAAATCTAGCAAAATTTTATTTGCTTTAGTTTATTTACATCCAACAAGCACGAGTAAATACAAATACTCTTCACATACAAAGAGAATAAGGTGTGCATTTGTTTTTTGTTTACTTTGCATTTGCTTGCTTTGATGGTAATTTGCACTTAGCTTTATGTTGAGAATGTTTAAAAAAGCAAATGTATTTGAATTCAAATACACTTGATGCTAAACCCTAATCAGTACGTAGTGAATGTAAAATAAGTAAGAAGAGTAATAATAAAAAAATATCAACAGTCAGTGCAGTGAAAATTTATTTAACAGAAATTAACATAAAATGTTTAGAACTGGAGGAAGAATCTCGACAATAAGGAGTTGCTCGTAGACGTTTACGACATGAATCTAATCCATTGGAGTTACCCGATACATCGTAAGTTATTCTATAAACAAATTGTGTTTGTAAATAACTTGTTTTTGCATTTATGTATATTTTAGAAGTGCTGGATAATAATATACCAAGAAAAACATCATTTGGAACAACACCAATAAAAAAACTGTGTGCCTTCCTGCGGTTCTTTGCAGAAGGTGGATACCAGAAAGGTGTAGCCAGAGATTTTCAGGTATCAATGGCACAATCAACCTTCTGTGAAGTGTTCTCATACGTTTTAGACGTATTAGAGGGAAAACTTTGTGGTGAGTGGATAACTTATCCAACAGAAGAAGAAAGTAGAGCGACAGCCCAAGATTTTTATCGAAAATTTGGAATACCAGGTGTAGTGGGGTGTATTGATGGGACGCACATCAATATTTTTTTTTTTTTTAAGCATTTTTTTATTTATTGAATCTTTAAAATGAACTAACAATAAGTATTCAAATCTTAATACTAAATTTAAAATTAAAAAATGTGATTCTAAAGTCCGGCCAATGCTAGACAAAAAGTTTTATTATGCGGGAGCTATTTCGGTAAAATCACCTATTGAGTAATCTGATGGTGGCAGCGGTATCCCTTCTTTTAAGCCGAGTGTGGCCGCCAAAATTAAGTATATTGCGAGCAAGAGGGTTTGGATGAAGTTCCAGTTTACTGATATACCTTGTCGCGTACTTAGAAAATTCCTCTTTTACCAGCGGAACACTCAGATCGTTATGAATTCGTGAATTTTTGACGTACCATGGAGCTGCAGTAATCCTTCGTAGAATTTTGTTTTGTCGCCTTTGGATTTTTTCAATGTTTGACGCTGATGCGGTGCCCCATAACTGAATTCCGTAGCACCATATAGGCTTTAGTATTGCGTTGTATAACAAAAGTTTGCAATCTAATTTCAGTGTCGAATTTCTGCCCATAAGACAATTTAGCTGCGCTGCTTTTAGTTTTAACTGAGTGACCTTTGCTTCAATGTGAGACTTCCATGTTAGCCTACGGTCCAGGTGAATACCAAGGTACTTGACTTCGTTGTGCTGCGGAATAGGTGAGTTGTTAATTTGGATAGGCGGACATGTTTGCCTACAAAGTGTGAATGTAACATGAGTACATTTCTGTTCATTAACTTTGATTTTCCAAAGTTTTAGCCATTTCTCTAATATTGAAGTATATTCCTGCAAATTTCGTGATGCTAAATGGTGGTTTTCATGAACACTCAAAAACGCTGTGTCATCTGCAAAGGTAGAAGTGTGGATTCCAAATGTCGTTGGCATATCAGAGGCGTAAATCAAATATAAAGTAGGCCCCAGTATGCTGCCTTGGGGAACTCCTGCCTTGATTAGCTGAGTTGGGCTAATAAAGTCGCCTTCTCTGATAACAAACTTCCGCCCGTATAAGTAGCTTTCCAGAAGCTTGTGTGTATTTGCAGGCAAATTTAGCTTTATTTTGTGCATCAAGCCGTCGTGCCACACTTTATCAAACGCTTGAGAAATATCAATGAAAAGAGCTGAGCAGTACTTCTTCGCCTCAAAGGTTTGTCTTATGACATTGACTAGTCTGTGCGTTTGTTCTATGGTGCTATGCTTAGCCCGAAAGCCAAATTGATGATAAGGGATGCATCCCACATTGTACAATATTGGACTCAACTTCGCCATTAACAATTTTTCGAATAGTTTTGAAATTGTTGGTAAAAGACTTATTGGTCTATATGATTCTACCTTAGTCAGATCCTTCCCTGGCTTGGGTATCATAGTAATCATTGAGACCTTCCATTCTGCAGGATAATAATCAAGGCGTAAAATGGCGTTAAAAATAAAAAGTAGAACCCTTCTAGCTACACGAGGTAACTGTTCAAGCATTTTACCAGTAATTTGATCAATGCCTGGAGCTTCCCTGGGGTTTGTATTACCGATAACCTTTTCGACATCTTGAAAATTAAATCTCAAAGACACAGGAGGTCTAACAACATATGGTGGTAATTCCGCTGTATTATTCTCTGAATCATTTGTGATAAAAACGTTTCGCAAATGATCGACATACAACATTCCCTTTTCAGAATCGCTTCTTGCCCAGTCGCCAGTTGAATTTCGCAAAGGTGGCTTACCTATTACATCAATATTGTAGCTCTAAAAAAAAAACATAAATTTATACAACAACCGGACAGGCAACTACAGATTGAACGCTAAATATACATATTTATGGTACTCTTCGTTATAAATATAATTGTGTTCCAGATATGTGACAGCCAAATGAGGATAAGATTTTTTGATGCTACACATCCAGGAGCCTGCCACGATTCATTTGTGTGGAATACCAGTCCTTACAAAAGTGTAATGAAGAAAAATTTTTTACAAAAATGACTCGGAGCTTGTCTATTAGGTAAGTTACCAAATACACACATATGTACGTAATTACACAATTGTGAAATAATTCGTAGCTGACGCCCTATAAAATTTAATGACGTACATTCCAAATACAGGAATATAATAGTGCGAACTAACGGTGTTTTGAAAGACAGATGGAGATTTTTGCTTGGTACCAGGGAGTTACACTATGAGCCAAAGAAAGCAGTAAAAATCGCAAATGTTTGTGTAGCGTTGCACAATATTTGCATACGCTATAAGTGCGAATATAATAGTAGCGTTGTTGACGAGATTGAGCAAACTGACGACACTCTAGAAAATTCAGCTGAACGTGATAGTTATATAGCAACTACTTAAAGAATTCGCGCAAATATAGCAAACTCGCTATGATTAAGATTTCGTCTGCATACAGAATCACCGGTCTCACTCGTTTTTACACCATTTTTAATCCCCTAAGTTTATTTATAAATTAAAATATATTCAAATAAATACTGTTTAATTAAAAATTGATTCAGTTAAACATATTCACAGTTAAATTCATAATTAAAATTCACATTAATTCTTAAAACTATGACCAGACATCTATAAAAAATAAAAAGTTACATATTAAGTAATTGCAGTTTAAATTTTTCAATTGCTATCAACTTATATTTTTTCTATTTTACTTTCTTTATTTCTATTTTTCGAAGCTTTTGCTTTTCTGCTTTATGTTCCTCTATGATTTTATGCTTTTTGCTTTAAAATCATTACCTTTACAGAAGTAATCATTTCTTTATGATGACTTTTTATTGATTCGCATATGTCTTCAATTTTGGAGCACAAGTTTTCTTGAACCGTCAATTCTTTGGAAATGAGCTCAGCTGTTGTTAGCTTTTCTTGTGGCTCCGTTCTTTTCCGTTTTAAAGAATATGGTGTCTTCTTACAGGATTCCATTTTAGTAATGAGATCGTGTGGTGGCGATGTTTCCTGTTTCGAGCAGCAGGGCGTCTCAGTATCATCTTTGCTCGGTGGTGTTTCTAGCTTACTTGAATTACAATGCCATCACTTCCCACTGGCAAACCAAATCTTGACGAGTTTGCCAAACTCTCTACTGATTCCTTCATGCCAATGAGGTCATATATACATTACTCGCTTCCTGATAGCAATTTAGTTTGGTTTGGCCCTCCTCCCGTCTCGCGCTGGTTTTTCATATTCATGGCAGCTTTTGACCGGACGTATCTTTTTTTCGTCTATATTTGTCTCATACTGATCACATATGCAATTTGTTATAATCCCAGTTGTTTGTACTGCAATTTGTTGTCACTGAACCACCAGTTAACTGTTATTTATTTTTTAAAAATAAGAAGGAAATGTTACTTGAAAAAGTTGGCGGAAGCGCGTAGTTTCTGTGTTATGGACCCCTGAAGTTTTGATGTACGTGTACATGCAATTGCGATTTTTTATTACATATCTCAAGGTATTTAGACGAATATGGTATCATTCGAAAGCGCTTTTATTTCTTGACCCGTTTAGAAGCGAGAATAATATAATGATGAGTCATACATTTTTATGGCTTAAGTCCAGTTTACGTACAGAGTTTCGAATTGAAAAAAAAAAATTATATGGGGAAGTTGAAAATTGAAAAATAAGATGAAAATGTTAAGTAAAAAAATTGGCGGTAACGCATAGTTTCCGAGTTATGGAGCTCTGAAATTTCGATGTACTTATACATGAAATTGCGATTTTCACTATATTTCCAAAGTTGTGTTTTTTGGATATGCATTTTTTTTTAATTTTTTAACCCTTTCGGAATCGGACAAATTTTTAAAAATATGAAGGCTCTGTTAAGGTATAAAAACATCATTCTAGTTGGCTTATATATTATATTATGCCCGGTGAAAGGCCGAATATATAGGGAAACTTTAGCCAGCAAACACCGGCTTCGCTGGCTTGTAGTACCATAGAGAAGAAAATGCCTTCGCCCGACCAAAGGCCGGTTATGCCGAAAAATTTTAGTCAGCGAAGTAGGTGTTTATATACCATAGAAAAGATAGACCCTCCGCCCGGCCGAATATGTAAAGAAGCTTTAGTCATCTAAGTCGGTGTTAGATATGCCATAGAGGAGCAAATCTCTCCGCCCGGCCGAAGCCCCGCTGGGCACATGAACTTTGGCCTGCGAAGCTGGTATTTGTTAAACCATAGAAGAAAAATTCCTCCTTCAATGCAAATACATTATTGTGAATTAATCCGGCGTTATTTACTAAAATTTTAATCACACTTTCGTTCTAGCGCTTTTAACTAGCATTTATTAAAAGTGTATTATCACTATTCAAACGCATTCGAATGATACCAATTTTGTCTAAATACTTTGAGAAATGTAAAGAAAAATCCCAATTTCATGTACACGTACTATGAGCATCAAGAGTGAGCCAGCATCAGTGATAGTTTTATATTTCATTTTATTGCATTGCTAGTATTAGCACTAGAATGATCTTAGTAACTACAATTATAAGACTACTTAATGCTCGTTTAACCAGTTTCAAAATATATAAGAAAAGAGACCAACAAATTTTTTAATAACTTTTAACTAAAACTGTCAAAAATTCCGCTTCATAAGTGAGTAAATAGGTTCTTTCTCATTTAATTTATTCGCTAAGACTGGTAGATTTACAGCTATTTTTATGATCAGTTTTATTGAAAAAGACAAAAAATTATTGTTTTAGTTAATTGATTATCAAGTAAAGTGCCAGTAAAGTTTTATAAAAGCCGTGAATAAAGATGAGAACGGAAATTTCAATAGAAACAAAAAAATTATAATAAACCTAAGAGAAAAAGGTAAATCATTTCGAAAAATTTTCAAAATTTTAGGAAGCCACCACACTCTTAAAAAAATTGTGGAAAAATTAAAAAAGGATTGATGCGGTACAAATTGCCAAGGACATCAGTACAGAATCTGTTAGTGATAGCACAATACGACGCACTTTGCATAGATATGAAGTTACGACAGACGTCCGAGTAATAAGATTGCACATACATTTAGTTAATACATTGACGTACACTCACTTTTCTTCACATATTATTGACTCTCTGTTGTAAACTATAAAAAAGGCATTATATTTAATTTCAGCTATTTTTCCTATTATAATGTTATAAATAATTGTACGTAAAATCGATATGTATAATATAATTTCATTATATCGGGTGGTTAAATTTCACGGGCCGATGTTGAATGTGAACCACACCTAAACGCCAAGTTTTTTTTCCGAATTTTATTTGACATTTCTCTATTGCAGACTTACTCAATTTGAACCATGGAGAGATACACAATCCAACAACGTGTTAAAGTTATCCAGACTTATTATGAAAATGATGATCAATTTTCGAAGAAAATCATCTTCAGTGATGAGGCACATTTTCACCTCAGTGGATTCGTCAAGAAACAGAATTGCCGCATTTGGGCGAATGAGAATCCAAGAGTGACTGTCGAAAAACCAATGCACCCACAAAGAGTGACTGTTTGGTGCGGTTTATGTGCTAGCGGCATCATCGGGCCGTATTTTTTTCAAAATGAGGCCGGTCAGGCAGTTACTGTGAATGGTGTTCGTTATCGTGAGATGATAACGACCTTTTTGTGGCCCGAATTGGAAGATATGGATGTAGACGATATGTGGTTTCAGCAGGACGGTTCCACTTGCCACACAGCTAACGAAACAATTGCTCTTTTGCGCAACAAATTCAATGGCCGTGTTATCTCACGTAATGGCGATGTCAATTGGCCGCCAAGATTATGTGATTTAACACCGTTGGACTTTTTTCTTTGGGGTTATTTGAAAGAAAAGGTGTATGTCGATAAGCCAGCAACAATTCAACAGCTAAAGGATGAGATAATTTGGCACATTAACGGCATAGAACCTCCATTATGCCTCAGGGTCTTCGAAAATTTGGACCATCGGATGGAGGTGTGCCGTCATGGTCGCGGCGCCCATTTGGCCGATACTTTGTTCCATACATAATTGAATAATACCAATATATCATAATAAAATAAAATTACAATAATTTCCGAAATAGTTTGTGTTTTATTCAAAATCAACTTCAGCCCTTGAAATTTAACCACCCTTTATTAAAAAATAAGACACACTACTGGTGTTGACTCACTTTTAATTCTCATAGTATATCAAAACTTCAGAGGTCCATGACTCGCAAAGTATGCTTTTCCGCCAACTTTTTCAGTTAATATTCTCTTCTTATATTGCAATTTTTTCAATTCGGAGCTCTGTGCGTAAACTAGACTTGTTCCGTTTTTATTAAAAAGTTGTTTCTTTTTGTCAAAAATGTAATCAACAAAAAATTGTGACAGAATTTCAATTTAAAATTATTGTTTTGTATATTATTAGACTAAACAATTCTAAAAAAATGCAAATACATGGTTGAAAAATGCTAAATTTATCCGTTAAAATGGCAAAATGGCCACGCTGAAAAGGAGCCTAATTACTGTCGCGTTGAATATATTTTTTCTATCTGATTTCAACAAAAAAAAGCTTAGCTTAGCTCACTTGCTGAAAAAAGCAATGTTCAGAATTTTTTGTATATATTTGCTTATATGAAACGGAGATGATAAGTACTTTTTCCAGTACAATTTTCATATCAATATTACTATAAAAGTGTTATTGTGGTACGATTGATTTTTAAACAAAGTGCTTTATTTTGATAAATGAAGTACAAAATTCTCTTAGTACCATATGAAAAGAACATGCACTGTTCAATGAAATGGCTTGTCTGCAAATTATGTACGAGTAAGCATATTGCTCAACTGAATGAAATAAAATACTTTCGTTTATGTTAAACAAAAAATATGCTGTCCTTTCATATAACAACTCGTTCAAACTTTGTCGTCAACTTATTCTCGTTAGTCCGTTAATAAAGCTTCTGGCGTTAAAAACACTTTAATTATACGATTATCAAAATAAATTATTTATTAAATACAAAGTAAAAATTAATCAAAACAAAAATTAAATAAAATTGAGCCAAAAGTTTTTCTATTTTTAACTGGCGCCGTTGAAAGGATACCCGGGTCTCCTTACTAAATTCAGTGAAAATCGATAGAGAAAATTTAATGTTCTAACCCAGCCCTACTGGTGAAAGAAAATAAGAGTGAAATATTCAGCAAAACTTTTTAGTTCTTAAAAAAATAAAATATAAAAAAATCTAACCAAAATTAAAAAGAATGGCATTTCCGTAAAAAAGTATAGCAGTGATATAAAGTAATAAATAATTAAATTAAACAGTTCTTAAAAAAAAAAAAAAAAAATAGAATATAAAAAAGTCTAACCAAAATTAAATAGAAGGGCATTTCCAAAAAAAAAGTGTAACAGTGATACAAAGTAATAAATAATTTATTTTGATATCCGCCAAATATTGTAAAAAAAATATAAAATAATTCATAGGAATAATATTTTCTCAAAACCAACCCCTGTCAGACCAAATAATTTTACTACTGAAAAGTTTAATTTAATAGTTAATTTTACAAATGAACAGCCAGTTCGGCGATATCGAATGAAAATGTATGCAAAAGAAAGCTAGTCACTCACATTCGAATCAATTTGGGTTCGTCTATGTCACTATTATTCCTTAGCATGTACTTATGTATTTTAATTGAATTTTGGCACATCGTTCGCATGGAATAAAGTTAGAATAAACCCAAATCTATTTTCTTTCGCCTAGAATGGTAATGAACTTATCCTTTCGAGATCGGCGAACTGGCTGTAAATAAAAAAATAAAATAAAGAAACGCAAAAATTTGACTTACGACTAAGCAAATGGTATAAAATTTTGTATAAATCAAAAATTCTGTGGTAGCAAACATGAACCGCTTAACTCGGCTTAAGAGAGAAATTTTGTGTAAATTTTTTATTTATTCTGCAAACTTCCATTATCTCTAACCTAAATAATTTTTTAAATTAATTTTTAAAGGGTGTTCCAAAATTAATGCAAATTTTTAATAGACCACAATTTTTAATCATTTTATTGTTATTTTTTTTTATTGAATCATATGTGCTTTACATAGTATAGAATTATTAGGGGGGGAATTGATATTGAGGCTAAATAAGTAGGAAAAAAATATATTTTTTTTCAAAAACCATTTATTTCTCAACATAGTCTCCTTTGAGCTCAGTGCACTTAGTAAGACGATATTCCAACTTTTTTATACCATCTGAATAATACGATTTTGGGAACCCTTCAAAATATGCGTTAGTTTCTGTAATCACTTTTTCGTTTGAGATGAATATTTTTCCTGCAAGCAATTTGTTCAAATTTGGACACTGGAAAAAGTCACTAGGAGATAAATCTGGACTATAAGGTGGATCATTGATCAATTCGAAGTGTATTTCACATAATTTTTGCAACGCGTCTAATCCTATGTGAACCGCTACGTTGTCTGGAAGAAACAGCAATTTTTTCTTCCTTAAATGTGGACGTTGTTTCTTTTTTTTTAATTGCATCAGTCAATTGATCCAATAATGTACGATAATGCTTTCCTGTGATTGTGGATCCTTTTCAAGATAATCAATGAGCAATATTCCGTCTGCATCCCAAAATACAGTAGCCATAACCTTGCCAGCCTGACTTCGCTTTCTTCGGAGCACTTCCACCAGCTTACACCCATTGTTTCGGTTGCTTTTTGGTTTCAGGTGTGTAGTAGTGAACCCACGTTTCTTCAAAAGTTACTAATCGACACCAAAAAGCAACAGGATTACGCTTTATCATGTCCAAACACCGTTGAGAAGTGGTCTGTCGAACTCGCTTTTGATCGACACTGAGCAAACGCGGCAACCAACTTTCCGATAGCTTTTTCATATACAAATTATTTATATTTTCAATTTCAATAATCTCACGTAACTTAACTAGGCGACCATTCATAACGATATCAAGGATTTTATTGATATTTTGTTCAGTAACCTCCTCATTAGGCCTTCCTGTTGATGGCACTGTTACAGTGCTTGCTCGGCGGCGTTAAAATTCAGCAATCCAAGCTCACGGTAATGTTTATTTAGCTTTTCTTTTGTCTCTTTTCCCTATTCAAATAAAAGTGTTTCATCACTGCACAAAATTCACTTTTTACCATTTTTCAAGTAACAAAAAAGTTGCTTCAAACAACTAGAAGAAATAAACTAATCGCTGAGTTTGGGTGAAACAGCTGACATTTGAAAGATCGCACACAGCGTTGTCTACTTTGGAGTTTTAAAACGCACCTAAATGAGGAAAAATGAGCGTTATTTCAACGAAAACGCACCAAATTTATAATTTTCTTTTCATATTTAAAAATCCATTTTGTATAATAAAAAGGATAATATTTTTATGTTAAAAAAAAGATAATGAAACAACCTTTTAAGCGACTATTAGATAGCACCGCCTGATGTCATGCCATCAAATTCGTGTAATAGCTAAAAATCGTGTTTGTCAAAATTGGCCTCTAGTGCGATTCTATTACTTTTATTAAGGCAATGGTATCTTTACCATAATTATAAGGAGCTACCTTGATCCTAGTTGCTTTGGCCTTTATATTAATCAATGTTTGCAATAAATTTGTTCAGCTCAAGGTCTTATTGTATTTTTTTAATTTTTTTTCCTTTGAAAAACGAAATAACCGTCGTCAAAATTATATTGCAAGAGCTTACAAACGTTACTGCCAGGGATGAAATGTGTCGAAAAAATTTACGGTTATCGAATTATTAAAAGTTATAGAATCGCGCTACAAGCGATCAAACTCGATTTCGGATCTAGTTAATAATTTGGTAATTTATTAATTACTAAAGCGAATTCAGGCGCCTTTGTGAATACGAACTGCACTATTCAGTGTTTGCTTTTTTCGTAATATCTGACAATCTTGGATTGATCGTTTACCAGCAAACACTCAGCAAAAATAACAAATTGTATAAACCGAAATGTTTATTTTGCATTCGAGAAAGTGTATAATATACATCATATACACTTTGTGTATATGATGTAATACGTTTTACATGTTATTACTCCGTGTTAACATTGTGCTCTTCTACAAAATGAGGTGTAAAAATTTTAACCACTCTTTTCTTACATTAAAACCAAAAGTTGTGTTGAATACGATTTGGTGCCACCGAAATTTAAAAAGCGCACCGAAAATTTAAAAAAGGGTACACCGCACCGACTAAATAAATTTTGCGCACAAAAAATTTTAAAAAGCACCAAAACGGTGCGGGATGTACTGCCATCTAGCGCTAGGTAGCTTCAACATCAATCCGTCCTCGTATCTTAAGTAATAAATTTTCGATCGAATCTAAAGAAATACAATAAACATATATGCATAAGTTTTCTGCAAACGTGACACACCTGGGTTGCTTGGATAAATAATTTACCTTCTGTTACGTGGTTGTAGGGTACGGCATACACAATACGAGTATAGAGGCTTCCAAAAGGACGGTAGCGAATGTTTTTTACTGCCAAGCTTAATTTTTTCCCGTTTACTCTAGAGAAACTCCATCTGATAACACAATTCTTTCTCTTTCTTACCACTCAAATTAAAAAAAAAGATATGAAAGTCACTTTCAGTATATGTCACTGTCCGGTAAAGTGTCGCAATGGTGAGATGTTATCATTGATCAATGTACTAAAACAAAGGACCAGGTCGATTTTTGTTTTGCTTTCCTGACTTTTATACGCAAATCGGGATTAATTTTTATTATAAATTTTACATTAAACACACTCGTAAAACAAACAAAAAAGAAATATGACTAGTTACTATTTACACCAGTGGTGCCCACAAGTTCTATATGAAAGAGTAAACACCAATACATTTAATGAAAAACTATTTCTATTTGATATATTTTGTTGTAAAAAGCAAAACATTTACAAAAATAAACCTCACACTGATAATCGCTGTCGTCAATGTTTACCAGCAAAACATGCTAAAGTGTTGTTGCTTTGCTGTTGTGTGTGTGCAGTAAAAAACGACAAAAAATATATAAGACGAAGTTGTTTGTGTATTTTTCATTGCTAGTGCTTAGCGCAGTATTTGTGTATTAAAGAGCACAGCCCTATAATTAAGCGCATTTACAAAAACAATTGAGTATCAAGTGCATAGGGCTGGGCACACTTGATTTACACAGTGTAGCTCTTACATACTGCATTAGTGATGGACTGTTTCTGCTTGCTAGTACATTTCAATTCGATTGAATAAGTAAACGTATTGTCCATAAACTCATGTGGCATTTATTGTGAATAACAACTTTGAAATACATTGATGACCTAAATGGCTACCTTACATATTGACTACACTAATACCATCCAATTTCGGCAGAAAGAAATCTCTTATCATGTTGCGATATCAAGCACCAGTAACAGACACTTGACAAATGCGGCTTGACCAGCAAAAAGTATTGTCCAATTTTGAGTCCAGCTGAAAATCCGCACCAAAAACAGTGACACCTTGTGGCTGTATATGTTCTTCGACAATTACATATGAATTTTCAGAACTCCAACTTTTGGTGATAAAAAAAACTATTAAGGTTAAATGTATTTCATTGCTCGAAACTCCGGCCGCGTGGCTTTTATTATTTTTTTGAAATATTCAATAACGAAGTCACATTTCTATTGTGTAACACTCATTTTTTACCAACCCTAAACAGGTGGCAGGCATCCTTTCGAATTGTTTATAAGGGCTATCAACATTTTATTGCACAAATGACTACAAATTCAAATCTTGTTTTAATTTTGGGACACCATTTAGAAGAAAAAAAACGAGCTTATAATATAAAATCAGAAATGATAAAAAATTTAATCAACACAAAACCATAATTCGTTTTAAGCCTTTCAGATTGAAATGTTTGGTTTGCAATAAATGTTTTTATTTTATTTTATTTTTCACTCTCTCATATAATGAGTTATCTTAAGATTTACATACATATGTATCTGCTTTTAGAAATATTTTTGAATTGTGAAATTGACTTTTCTCAAAAGCTTAATTTATGACTTATACTGTCATTGCTTGTGACCGGAGAACTACAGATACATACAGAATTATAGAATGATCGTACACATTTAAATAACATTCAGAAAAAAAAATTACTGACAAAAATTTTTGAAATTGATATTAATTCAAATTGAAACAAAAATTGATTGCCAACGACTAATGTGAAATTAAAGACAGGCTTAGAAATTTATGTAATAAAACGCGCACAGATTTATGAATCGCATTAAAGTGTAAACAAATAGCCAAAAATAATAAGAAAATAGCTTCTAGCATATTCAAACGCAAAATTTCAAAAGCCCATGAAGAAAAGATTAGCTTGCCTCAAAATAATCGAAGACGCAACGGTTAGCTTATTTACGCCACGGTGTGCTAATTACGGTTTAAAAATGGCGATAATGCTGTGAATAAATTTTTAAATTGGCATAGTAGAAGTATGAAATAATAATAAAAAAAAATTAGTGAACTTAATAGTATATTTCAAATCCCCGCATCAAAATAAAATTAAATCATTGTACAACATAAAAATAAATGCAATTGTAAATAATAATATACTACGCGCCACAATATATAGAAAAATGTGTTTAAATATTTTTATATTTTACTTTTTACCGACTTATGTAAGTGAACCGAAATAAAAGTTAATTATGTAATTAATTTAATATACACGTAGCAAAAAAAAAAAAAAAGAAAAAAAAAATGCGTGGTTGACACGACAATATTCTAAGGGCAACATACTATTGTTGAATTATATGATTGTTGCCGACAATATTATATTGTTATATTCAAAACGCAATTGACATGACTAACTATAGTTTTGTTAAAAAAATTTATATATAACTATACAATATTCTGCTGCAACATTATTGTAATAGTGAGTAGGTTGTACAGGCCGCCAGTTTCATGAAACCAGCCCACTTGGGTCCTTTTGGTCCCGTTGTGTTGTATAGAGTGATTTTTTTGCTATTATCTTTTTGGCAACACTAGTTTTGACAGCTCACGCACGTTTTGTATCTTGTGTCACTGTCAAACATCTTCAGTTTGGTCTATAATTTAATCATGAATCGTCTTACAAACGAACAACGCTTGCAAATTATTGAATTTTATTACCAAAATGCGTGCTCTGTTAAGAAAGTTCATCGCGCGCTTCTTCCATTTTATGGTCAGTTTAATCGACCTACTGAGGCTTCTATTCGGGCTATTGTAAAAAAATTTCGCACCAAATTTACATTGTTGGACATTAAACCAGCAACACGCTTACGTAGAGTGCGAACTGAAGAAAATATCGCAGCCGTATCGGCCAGTGTTGGTGATGACCGTGAATTATCGATTCGGCGCCGTTCGCGGCAATTGGGCCTCTATTACTCCACTACGTGGAAAATTTTGCGGAAGGATTTGGGTGTGAAGCCTTATAAGATACAGCTGGTGCAAGAATTGAAGCCAAACGACCTACCACAATGCCAAATTTTTGGTGAATGGGCTCTTGAAAAGTTAGATGAAGATCCACTTTTTTATCGAAGAATTGTGTTCAGCGACGAGGCTCAGTTCTGGTTGAATGGATACGTGAACAAGCAAAACTGCCGTATTTGGAGTGAAGAGCAGCCAGAAGCATTGCAAGAGCTACCAATGCATCCACAAAAAACAACCGTTTGGTGCGGATTATGGGCTGGCGGCATCATTGGGCCGTATTTCTTCAAAGATGATGCGAATCACAACGTTACTGTGAATGGTGAGCGCTACCGTGCGATGATAACAAACTTGTTTTTGCCCAAAATGGAAGAGCTTGACTTGCACGACATTTGGTTTCAACAAGACGGTGCCACATGCCACACAGCACGCGAAACAATGGACCAATTGAGAGGCGAGTTCGGTGAACAGTTTATTTCACGCTTGGGACCAGTCAATTGGCCGCCCAGATCGTGCGATTTAACGCCTCTAGACTATTTTTTGTGGGGCTATGTTAAGACTAATGTCTATAGCGACAAGCCTGCTTCAATTGACGCACTGGAAGCCAACATTATTCGTGAGATACCGGCCGAAATGTTGGAAAGAGTATGCCAAAATTGGACTAAGCGGATGGACCATTTGAGGCGCAGCCGCCACGGCTGCGGCGCCAACATTTGCATGAAATAATCTTCAAACATTAAATTATATCGACCCAACTACCGATCCAAATAAATATTTCATGCATTTTTCTGAATTTTATGTGTGTGTGTGTTTTTTTTTAATTTCCGATAGTTGTAATAATACGCCGTGTCAGGATTTTAATTATACTTTATTTATACAATTATATAAATACTAGTATATATTAAATATAAGTTTCTGCTGGTTGTACACGTGAGTAGTAATCTAGATAAAATCCATATGCCTCAGCTGCAAACCGGAAACCGTAAAATTATTATTGCTTGTTGCATTACATGACATTCGCTCTTTTCAAGCGTATGCACACGAGTTAAACACATTTGCTCTTGTAAGCATCTGCACACGTGTTACACGCCTTTTTTTTTTTTTTTTTTTTTTTTATTATTATTATTATTCAAGGTATCTTCTTGGTGGTCGAACTACACGACCACTTCTAGTGCGAACGTCCGTGCTATTCTCCGTTCTCAGTTCTTCTGTTGCTTCCTGTACCCCCGTCTGAGAGTCAGCACAGGTGCTATCTCTCCCTACCTGTGAATGATCCTCTCCGCCCTCTGATACATGACTTGTCGTTTCCCTATTGTCCAGTGCTATCCCCCCTTCCTGACCCTTCTCATTCTCGTCGCCCTCACCTCCATCAGAGTCGGACGACGCTGGCAGGACCTGCCCACTATGACGCCTAAGGTCTTCTTCGCAAAATAAGTCACTAGTATCTAAGTCTGAATTTTTCGTCTTCGTAATAAACCTCCTATTGCGTCTAAAATATTTATCACAATTATCCCTAATTATATATGATCTCGCACCAGCTCTCTCTACCACCACCCCATAACGCCACTCGTGACAGTCCTTTTTAAACATAACCAATTCACCCACACTAATCTCAACCAATGACTTCGCGCCCCTATCATAATAATATTTCTGTTTTTCTTTCTTTCTTGCTAGTTTTCCTTGTACTGATTCTTCAGTAATATTGTTTCTGATCAACAATGAGCTTGACACAGGCAATTTAGTCTTAATAAGCCTCCCAAAGAACAAAGATGATGGTGAGAGTTGCATATCCGCCAAAGGAGTCGTATTATATTCTAAAATCCGATATTGATATGAATCCAGGTCACCCGTCGCGAAACACCGCTTCAAAATGTTCTTCGCTATTGCAACACCCTTCTCCGCTAGTCCATTACTCTGAGGGTTGCGTGGACTTGAGAATCTAAACTGAATATTACAATCTGAAGCGAAGCGATCGAAATCCCTGGATACAAACGGACTATTATCGCATTTTAATATAGTTGGGCAGCCAACCTTAAAAAATATCTGATTCATCTGATCAATAATATGTTTCGAGGTTTTCTCACGCAATGACGCCACTAACAAATAATTAGAATAAGCATCTATAATTGCCATAAAATCTTTACCCGCATATTCAAACAAATCCACAGCCACTACATGAAACGGATACTTGGGTATTTCCTCCTGCATTAATGGCTCTTTTTGATTGTTTCGGCGGAACTTTTCACAGATGGAACAAGATGTTACTTCCGTCTTGATTTGATTGCTCATCCCAGGCCAGTAATACAATCCCCTCGCACGCGCTAGCGTTTTCTCAATGCCGAGATGTGGAGCATGTAACCACTTGGTAATTCTCCCTTGCAATTTTTCTGGTATTACCAGCCTGCAATCAAATAGTAATAATCCATTTTCTACATGAAGTCTAGATTTAAGCTTGTAAAAATGTTGGCTACTATCATCCAGCTGATGAAATCCCGGCCACCCATTCTCAACATAAGAGCAAATACGGCTATACTTTTCATCCTCCTTCAAACAATTACGATAATAAACCAAATTCTCATCTGATAAACAAACCATTTCTGTTATCCTGTGTATCACACCCGATAGGCCCTGTAGCTCTTGTTCCTCCGTTAACTGAGCACGAGACAAGCAATCAGCAATCAACATTTCCTTTCCTGGTCTATAAATGATAACCATTTTCGGATATCTCAATAACATCATGAACATACGCTGAAGACGCATGGTGACATCATCAATATCCCGTTTAATCAATGTCTCCAAGGGCTTGTGATCACTCTCAACAGTGAACTCACGGCCATAAACAAAATAGTGAAACCGTTGACATGCAAAAACAATAGCCAAGAGCTCCTTCTCAATCTGTGCCCACTTCTGTTCATTCTTTGACAATGTTCTTGACGCAAACGCAATTGGGTGGCCTTCCTGAATCAGTACGCATCCCAATCCATCCTTGAATGCGTCTGTCTGAATTCTTACAGGTAACTTAGGATTGTAAACGGCTAGTATAGGTTCCTTAGCTATAACCGCTAACAAATTTCTGAATTCCTGTTCATGTTCCTCCTTCCAGTCAAACTTCACATCCAGTCTTGTGAGGCTCCGCAAAGCTGCGGTCATCCTTGATAGGTTCGGTATAAATCGGGCCAAATATTTCAACATGCCCAGAAAACGCAATATATCCGCCTTATTCGCCGGCTTTTCCATGCCTAATATAGCCTCGCAATATTTTCTCCCCACTTTAATCTTATTATATGTTATAATGTTTCCCATAAATTCTACTGAGTCCTTGCGATACTGTATTTTTTCCGAATTAAACTTGACATTATTCTCCCTTGCCCGTTGCATTACTAGTCCCAGTATTTGATCATGTTCCTCCATGTCCCTTGCACCTATTAAAATATCATCAAAGTAAATGTAAACCCCCGGAATGTCCCCAAAAATCTTAACCATAGTCCTCTGAAACATTTCCGGTGCACAGCTCAGGCCAAACGGAAGCCGATTGAATCTGTACCGACCAAATGGGGTCATAAAAGTGGTCAAATCTGCCGATGCTCTGTCCAATGACATGTGCCAAAATCCACTAGTAAGATCAATAACTGTAAATACTTTTGCCCCTGACAAACCCGATGTAAGATCCTCGACTGTTGGAATAAGAAAATGTTCCCGTTTAATACATTGATTCAAGGGCCTTGGATCTAGACAAATACGTAATTTACCATTGGATTTTTCTACGATCTGTAAGTTGTTGACCCAATCAGTAGGGTAATCAACTACTGAAATGATCCCATCCCTAAGTAAACTATCAAGTTCCGTTCTTAAACTCGTCATTAACGCATGCGGAACCCTTTTCTTGTAGTGAAGCACAGGCTTTGAATTGTCACGCAAGTAAATCTTGTATTCGCCCGGGAATCTACCAAACCCATGAAACACATCATTGAACTTCTCAATAAAAACTCTCGACCCCTCTGGCAAGATAGCCCTATCAACATCCAATCGTTTAACGAGACCCAGTTCAATACAACTATCCAACCCCAGTATAGGCTCAAGCTCATTATCAACAACCAAAAACAATATTTCTTTCTCAACATTCGTTTCCAGATCAATACACCTCAACTTGACCGTCCCAAAAACCCTTACCCTATTGTTGCTGTAGTCATAAACAGGAAAAGAATTATTATTATCATTGATCTTTATTCCTAGTTTTACAACCACCAATAAAGGAACACAATTCACGTCTGCTCCAGTGTCTATTTTAAAATTCACTATTTTTCCTTCAATCTGATATTTTTTGATCCATTTTGTCCGATTTGTTTCTACCGATTTTATTCTAAAATAATGTTCATTACTTCCAAACTTTCCTTCTGTCTTTACATAGTCACAAGACCTACCTTGAATTTCGCTCCAAGCAATACTTACAATTCCCGGTTTGCTGTTGAATCGCCCATTATTATTATAGTTGTTATTATTGCAGCTGTTGTTTTCCTCTTTTCTTAGATTTCTTTGTTGTTGTTTTCCTCTCTGCCGGCAGATCCGGGCATAATGGCCAATTTTCAAACAAATACGACACGCAATGTCTTTCGCCTTGCACTCACTTGCGTGTTTTGGTGACCAAACATTTCCGCAATTAAAACAAAATTGAGTCCACTGCTGCTACAGATTGGGCCTTTTCATCACTCTCCAGACTTGAGATAATTGGTGCTTTCGCCTCTAATATGCTTTTGTTAAGACTAGCAGCTTCATAAATTTTACACGTTTCCAGCACCTTTGACAATGTATCATCCCTCCCATCTAGCAGCTTCATCTGCAATTTTTTGTCATATATACCAATTATGACACGGTCTCGAAACATTCGTTCTTCATACAGAGCGCCACAACTGCATTTGAAGTCACAAAACGGTAATTGTTTCCGCAGCTCAGTTTCAAATTCATTTATTGACTGCTTCTCTTTTTGCTGTATCATATTAAATTTGAATGATTCCATGGCGACGTTCTTTTGTGGAAGACAATAGTCATCAAATTTTTTAATCACTTCCTCCAATGATCTTTGTACTACTGCATCTCCGGAACGATGTTCTCCCAGCATTGAATTTTGCGTACCATCATTTGGAAACAGCGTATTATATATGACTGCGCCTTGTTCGCCAATCAGCCATATGAATGTTGCAATTTTATTTTTTTCTGGCTTTTCCATCTTTCCGGTCGCAATCATCCATACCATAAAGTTTTGTTTCCATTTCGGCCACTCCGCGGCAATGTTAGAGCAATCCAATGACCGTGGTGTGCGATTTTGACCTTCGTCCGCCATTTTGTATCAAGTCACACACAAAATCACTCCCCAATGTATTTTTTTTCTTTTTATTATTTCTTTTCCGCCACTTCTGACACCATGTAATAATACGCCGTGTCAGGATTTTTATTATGCTTTATTTATACAATTATATAAATACTATTATATATTAAATATAAGTTTCTGCTGGTTGTACACGTGAGTAGTAATCTAGATAAAATCCATATGCCTCAGCTGCAAACCGGAAACCGTAAAATTATTATTGCTTGTTGCATTCGCTCTTTTCAAGCGTATGCACACGAGTTAAACACATTTGCTCTTTTAAGCATCTGCACACGTGTTACAATAGTTCTTATAAAATCACCCATTAATAGTGAGTAACCATAGTACAAATTGAAGTTACCATATTAATGTTATATCCAATCATATTATCAACCAAACCACCTTACTTTTTCATTAAAAAATCTTTAAGCAATCATAACAACGTCACAAATAGTTTTATTGTTATACAAAAATGCTGTAATAATTAACACAAAACACATACATATAAAAAACTAAAGCAAAGAGAGTATGACATATCAAATAACTAATAATAATTCAAAAATATATGGGATGCATGCGAGTTAATATCGACATATGTTCAGCTATACATACATCACGGATAGTAGTAAAAAAGATAAGAACATGAAACAACCACCATAGAAGAAAGATATCACCTTCCTATAAATAGTTGTTAAGTTACATTTTGTAATTAGTCTTAAGAATATATTAAAATAAAGTGCACGTTTCGGTGCAGCGAAAAAACAATATTATTTTTTTTGATTCAATCCTTAGTAGAGGATTTATCTGGGGGCTCAACAACCGGGATACAAGCGAAATAATCTTGTGTCCAGCCAAAATTCATCCATCCTAAAGAAGGATGCAAAACTAAACAGTTCCTGAAATATTGGAAAAATAAAAATTCCTGAAACATTGGAAAAAATAAAAGGATTCCTGAAAAAATTGGAACCAAAGAATCAGAGTGAAAAATTTTAACCTTTACAAAAACTGGATTCCCGCACAAAACGTCATCAACTATTTAATTTATTCCGAGGAATAGGAGAAGACATCAGTATGACTGAAGCCGCAACTCTCCAAGCTCATATTCAAGTGCTAACTGAGCAACTAACGTCCCTAAAAACAGAAATGGAGACGATAAAAAACCAGACACCATTCCAGGTAGCCACAGTTCCTACCATGCCAGCACTCCGGCCGAATATAACAATGGCAAACCAAATAAACACAGAAATCTTCAAATGTCTGCCAACGTTCAGCGGCACGGAAAGTGACTACAACCCATGGAGAAACCAGGTATGGACTCAAATGGAAAACATCAAACAGTTTATAAATAGTCCCGAATATTATAACTGTGTGTATATAATTCGTGCAAAAATTATCGGAGCCGCATCTAGAGTGCTATCGGTTAACGGCACAGAGCTTAACTTTTATGCCATAATCAACCGATTAGACTACACATATTCTGACAAACGTCCGTTATATGTACTAAAAGACGGATTGTCAAGAATTAGACAAGGGCATAAGACTCTAACCGAATTTCATGACGAGATTCATCAAGCTCTAACACTAATCCAACAGAAAATAGAAACAATGGAAGACGACATGAGAGCAGGGAGACTATCTGATGCTAACAACGACGCTATCCGCGTTTTCATCATGGGACTCCGCAGCAACTACACTAAGGGAATATTGTATACAAATAACCCTAAAAGTCTTGGGGAAGCATATGCCATTGCCTGCACAATATACCACGACAACCAGGACACTCATTTCGAAAACGCACCCATAAGACGACAAGAACACCGTAATGAACAGCGACATTACCAAAAGAATGAGTACCGCCAGTTGAAACCATCATACCAAGTGCAACAAAGATATAATAACTATCCAACACCACAACGAAACCTCCCTGAACCAATGGATGTCGACAACTCAACACACTATAGAAGACCTACAAACTTCCAACAACAACAAGCAAACTGGAGTAATAATAATCCTTCACGGAACAACGCAACACATCATAATCCATTCCGCACCAACAACCAGATACCTGAAAAAAGGGCAAGAAACCATTCATCCTACAACTATAATGCTAATAAAGTGCAACATATAAACCAAACACAAGACGAGGATCTTCAGTCAATTCAACCCCAACACAGCAACGACGATTTCGAAACTGGAAGTGCTTTTTTAGGCGAGTAAATGGTTTACCATGTTTACAACGTACTTGCAGGGAAACAGGTAAATCATTAAATATTCTAATTGATACAGGGGCCACAAATAACTATATAAGTACTAATTGTAAGATAGGGAAATCTATTAGAATAAAGCCAGTAAAAGTCAAAACACTTCATGGATATTCCATAATAAACTCAAAAAAAATAATTACTGTCCTAAATCACCACTTAACTTTTTACGAAACGGAAGCGCTTCAAGAATTCGATATGCTTCTCGGAGAACAGGGCTTACGAACAACCAAAGCAGAAATTAATCTCTTTGACTATAGCTTAAAATATAAATATAAAAAAGAAATGATAAATAATGAACAGAAAATAAACTATACAATAAGTAATGAAACATATAGGGGAGATATTGAAAAGATAATGGAAAGAAACAATAAAACTAGTGAAATATTGCCATTCACTACAACGATTCAGGCATCGATTAGAACAAAATCCGAAGACCCTATTTATGTTAAGCAATACCCTTATCCTATGTCAGATAATGAGTTCATTAACAACGAAATACAAAAGTTATTAGATAACGAAATCATACAGCCAAGTAGGAGTCCGTACAATTCCCCCATTTGGACGGTCGCAAAAAAGGGTACCGACGATCAAGGTAAACCCAAAAGACGAATGGTGGTAGATTTTCAGAAGCTAAATGCTCAAACCATCACCGACCGCTATCCAATTCCTGATGTTGGAATGACAATCCAGAACTTAGGCAAAGCAAAAATATTTACTACGTTAGATTTAGAGTCAGGATTTCATCAAATCCTTATAAAAGAATCGGATAGAGAAAAAACAGCATTCAGTGTGAATGGTGCAAAGTATGAATTCTTGAGGATGCCGTTCGGACTTAAAAACGCTCCTTCTATTTTTCAACGATACGTTGATGACATTCTCCGTCCGTACATAGGAAAATTTGCGCATGTCTACATAGACGATGTTTTAATATACTCTTCTTCACCTGAGGAACACTTGGAACACATCCGTACTATAGTAAATGCACTCCACACAGCAAACATGAAAATATCTGACGAAAAATCACACTTCTTTCAAGACTCTGTCGAATATTTAGGACACATAATTAAACATAATAAAATAACAGTAGATCCTAATAAAGTAGATGCAATAAAGAATTATCCCATTCCTACAAATTTGAAAGAACTTAGATCATTCTTAGGTTTGGCAAGTTATTATAGGAAATTTATTCAAAATTTCGCAGCCATAGTAAAACCACTCACTGTGCATCTGAGAGGAGAAAATGGTGGAATCAGTAAAAATCAAAGTGCAAAAGTAAAAATTAGTCTTGACCAAGCAGCATTAGACGCATTAAATAAAGTAAAGGATGCTCTTCAAGCGCAAGTCGAACTATTTCAACCTGAATTTACCAAACCATTCGAATTAACTACTGATGCAAGTAATTTCGCTATTGGCGCAGTTTTTTCCCAGAATAAGAAACCTATAGCATTCATTTCACGAACTTTAAATAAAACAGAGCAAAATTATAGCACCAATGAGAAAGAATTATTAGCTATTGTTTGGTCTTTGCAAAAATTGAGAAACTACCTTTACGGTATCGCTGATCTAACAATATATACTGACCATCAATCATTAATCTTTTCCATTTCGGACAAAAACCCTAACACAAAACTTAAAAGGTGGAAAAACTTCATAGAAGAATATGGACCAAAACTAGTGTATAAGCCTGGACATCAGAATGTTGTTGCAGATGCTTTATCAAGGCAGCAAATTAATAATACAGCCTCCAGTTGCTCAGAACACTCAGGACAAAGTTCACCATCAGAGGGTATTAAGAGAGTAAAACAACCCCTTAATGCTTTTAGGAATCAAATAATACCAATATTTGATGAAAATAAAATGATTGAAATAGATACATGTACGGTTTTCCCAGATCGAGTTAGGCATATCGTATATTATAAAACAAAGAACGAGTTGATAGATAGATTAAAGAAAATAGCAAATCCCAAAGTCCAAAATGCACTAAAATTAAACGAAGAAACATTATTTCATGTGCATGAAAATATTATCGCTACTTTCCCACCTAATTTATTTGTTATAGCACAAACACAATTAGAAGACGTAACTGACTTAGATAAACAGAAAGAAATAATAATCAACACGCATAGGAGAGCACATAGAAACTACATAAATAATGCTGAAGAGATATTATTATCATACTATTGGCCAAAGGTTAGGGAAATGTGTAAAAAAGAATGTATAGATTGTAATATTTGCTTACAAAATAAATACGAACGTAGACCAAATAAACAGCCGATAGGAAAAACACCAATACCCACAAAAGTAGGAGAATATATACAGATGGACATATTTTATATGAACAACCAAATGCATATTAGCACAATTGATAAATATTCCAAATACTGTTACATACGAAGGATACATAACAAAACTAATTTCCATGAATACATTGAAGAAATCCTTGCACAAATATACCCAAACACTAAACATTTAATGACTGATAACGAAAACGTATTCACTAGTGTAGTGGCAAAGAGTATTTATGAACGTTTAAAAATACAGCACACAACAACGCCAATCCATCATTCGACAACAAACAGCCAAGTTGAACGCATTCACGGCACTCTAATTGAAATATCTACAGCATTGGCACAGCAGAATAACTCCTCACCAAGAGACGAACTGTTTAATGCAGTGAAACAATATAACAAAACGATTCACTCTACAACAGGATATAGGCCCGAAGACGTTTTTTTCAACAGAGAACGATACCCCGACATCAAAGGAACTCTCGAACATAAACAGGAGAAATTGCTCAACTATCACAACAAAAATAGACACCCAATAAATTATAAGGAAGGAGATTTAATATACGCGAAAACACACCGCCGCAATAAAAACAACATCAAATACTCACAGCATAAGGTAAAAGAAGATCGTGGGGACACAATCTTAACAGCGAAGGGTAAGATTATTCACAAGGACAATATACGCAGACAAGCTACACAATGTACAAATCAGCAGGACTTATGATTATATTTTTTTCACTTACCTTTGGCGACAACATAATTGATTTGACAGATAAAAAATATGTAATTATAGAAACAGACCCAGTATATTTATTTGAAGACACATCATATTTATATCACGTAGTTAACTTGACAAAGATACTAAGACCATATGAAAACATAATGCAAACGTTGTACAATACAGAACAAAGCCAAGAGGAACAAATATTAATAAATAGAATCGAATCATTAAAGACACAGCTAATACCGAATACACACCGCGAAAAAAGATCACTAAACTTCCTAGGTTCAATGTTAAAATTCGTCACCGGTACACCGGATCATGATGACTTAATTGAAATAAAGGGAGGACTTAATCAATTAATAGAAAATAATAATAAGCAGAAAACAGTAAACTCAAGGTTGGAACAAATCTTAGAAACATTAGATCCAAAAGTTATTGCAGACAACATGGTAATCAATGAAGTATATCGAGAACTTGAAGCCATAACAAATACAATAAATTTTGCAAGAAATGGAAATTTTTATTCAGGAACACTGAATTTAAATGATATAACAGAAATAATATCTAATGAAGCTTTTGATTTACCATTAATAAACATCCTAGAATACTCAGACATTCATATATGCTTTTTTAAACAAGCCATAATTTCAATCTATAAATATCCTATCTTAAGAAACATGTGTAAACTATACAATATATATCCACTAGCATATAAGCATGGAAAATTAATATTAGATAAACACATTGCTGTCTGTAACAATAAGTATACCATGGTAAATAAATGTAAAAATTATTTAGGGAGTAATATATGTAAAATTAACAATAACAATAATTGTACTATAGATATACTAGAAAATAGACCAGCTAAATGTGACATAATTCAGGAAAATAACGCACCACTCACAATACTTGAGAACGGTTACATACTCACCGACAACGAACATATTTGGAATGGTCAAATAATTAAAGGTCCTAAATTAATCCAGTTTAATATATCTACAAACATAGATGGAAAAATTTATCTCAACCATCAGAAAGAAATAAAAGAAGCCATACATCAGAAACATGATGAACAGATGGAAATTCTTCACATCCTATCTTCGGATTCCATCCACAAATTTTCAAACATACAAGAAATGTCAAAGTATCTAATTCCAATAGAACAGCACCCCATCCGACATACTATTTATTTCATACTCATAATTTTAGGAACAATACTATGCTTATACATTCTAGCAAAACTATTTGATTACCGCGAAACTATAAAACAAGCAAAAAGAAGGAAACTTGCTGAACACATTTACGCAATAGAATTGGCAAGATTAAGAACAAGAACAAATTTAGTATAAAAAGTGAGGACACATTTTTTTAAGAAAGAGGGGAGTTAATATCGACATATGTTCAGCTATACATACATCACGGATAGTAGTAAAAAAGATAAGAACATGAAACAACCACCATAGAAGAAAGATATCACCTTCCTATAAATAGTTGTTAAGTTACATTTTGTAATTAGTCTTAAGAATATATTAAAATAAAGTGCACGTTTCGGTGCAGCGAAAAAACAATATTATTTTTTTTGATTCAATCCTTAGTAGAGGATTTATCTTGCGTCCGATTTGAACTTAGTCAAAAATGTTCTCCTTGATCTAGAAGTATCTATTAGCTGCAACATAGCAAAATTAGTTATTAACTTTTCATCTGTGAATGCAATTTAAAATATCGTACATAGCCGTATCAAAATTATTGGATGTTACATAGTATTCAACCATACTATGTAACAGCAGCACGACAATAGTATCATTAAACCTAAGAATTTTTTGTGTATATTATGATGTATTGTACGGTTGGCTACATAATAATATTGTTCATATAGGTTTACATCTTAGTATACTAACTTACCTTTTTATTTCCGCGTTTGCTGAATACGCATTTATTTATTTTTATACCCTTTACAAAAATGTTAAAGGTAATATATAGGTTTGTGAACCCGCTTGTAATTTCTAAAATTTTTATTTGCGACCCTATAAAGTATATATATTCTGAATCAGAATTAATGGAAAAGTCCATTAAGCGATGTCCGTCTGCCCGTCCGCCTGTCTGTTGATCGTTGAAATACCGTTTCTGAGAAAACCATTAGACATATAAACTTTTTTCTTTCGCCATTTTATTACCCCATCGAGTCATGGGTTTACTATTGAAATTCAGTAATATCGGTTCACATATAGCTGATATGTATTCGAAATTCCGAAAAAGCCGTAATATTTTCCAATTTTGTATGAAAATTTAAAAGAAAAGTAGTTTGTTTTACTTCAAACTTCACACAATTAAAAAAAATTTGGCGATAAAAAGGCAAAACAAATGTTTCCGAGATATCGGTCCAAAGTACCCGAGATATAGCCTAAACCGGGTTTTAATGAAAATGTCTCAAAAGCGAACTTAAACAACTTTTTTTGCTTTAAAGCATTTCTGGTATTAAAAAAAGGTTACATAAATAAGGAAAATGAAAATTTCCGATATCGGTCCATATATACCTGATATATAGTCTAAACCGATTTTTTAATGAAAATGTCGCGTAAACGAACTTACACAGTTAGTTTGTGCTTACAAGCAGTTCTAGTAATAAAATGTTATATAAATATGGAAAATGAAAATTTCCGACAACGGTCCATATATACCCGAGATATAGCCTAAACCTATTTTTCTTGGAAATTTTTTTTTGCTTAAAAGCAATTCTGGTTATAAAAAAGGTTACTTAAATACAGAAAATGAATAATTCGGATATCGGTCCATATATACCCGAGATATAGCCTAACCCATTTTTGCCAGAAAAATGCCGCATAAGTGAACTAAAGCAATTTTCGTTGCTTAAAAGCAGTTCTGGTAATATAAGGAGGTTACCAAATAGAGACAATTAAAATTTCCGATATCGGTCCATTCATACCAGAAATATAGCCTAAACATATTTTTCCATGGAAATTTTTTTGTGTTTAAAGGCAGTTCTGGTTATAAAAAAAAGTTTCTAAAATACACAAAATAAAAATTTCCGATATCGGTTCATATACATATATCCGAGATATAGCCTAAACCGATTTTTCCATTAACATTTTTTTGCTGAAAAGCAATTCTCGTTATAAAAGAAGGTTACTTTAATACAAAAAATAGAAAATTCCAATATCGGTTCATATATAACTGAGATAGCGCTTAAACAAACTTTTCCATGAAAATGTCCCTGAAAGATTTCTTTTTTGGAATGGTGATTACAAGGCAAAAATATTTTTTCGTCGATATCGGTCCATATACATATATGTATATCCGAGCATATCTAGATAAAATTTTTAATATATACTATACATATACGTGACTATCATGAAGGGTATTTCAGATTCGACCTAGCCGTATATACCACACTCTTACTTGTTTTTGTTAAAATTAAATTTTTTTTTTCAACACATAAATATTTTTTTTTTTCATTAAAAAAATAAAAAAAAAATGTCAACGACTAGAACAAAAATGTTGTTAATGATGGCAATAGCAAATTTATTTTGTAAATTTACATTTGTTGCATGTGAATTAGTTCATCATACATATGGCAAAAAAAAAAAAAAAAAAATAAATTCTTTGGTATTCGTCGGGATGGAAACTATTGTTGTTCTAAAAAAATTTCGTAAATGCTATTATTGTATGCAACCATGTCTTGAAATTGATATATGGTAATAATAGAATTACGGAAATGCAAACAAGAACATATATAAGGGGGAATAAACTATAATTAAATCCATAATAACCTGATTCTACAGATAATACATAACGTTATAGAGTATATATTCCCTGCAGGAAATGTCAATAGTAAAACTATAGTGATTACCTATTGACGTAGTCACCAATACTACTAACAAATTGTACCCTTACTAATGCTAACTACATTTTGACACTTAACACAGGCTCGTCCTACGAAATCTACCAGTAGATTGCGTCAATACTAACTTGGTGGTTCTTGTGGAACCATATGGAGATATAAAGTCAAAAACTGGGCCTAAAGATGGTCCCTAGTACATAAAAATATCAGAGCTTATCATTGGGTGAATGAACATATTAAGCAAATATTTGTTAAATAACAATTTAAAGAGAGTTTTGCATAATAATACTTTGTAAAAGTGTAGTAAATTGTTATAATAACGCTGTATATCTTTATTTTTTATATTTACAGTCTATTCGAACAAGAGATAATGAGCTATGTGCCCATAGAGGAACGAAGTCCTCAGAGTTCACCTGTTATGAACTCACGTATGTTACAAAGAGCTCCACCACCATTTCGGCGTGATTTTGAAACCAAGTTGAGATGTTTCTATCGCAAATTGGAGTCCAAAGGATACGGACAAGGGCCACATAAATTAAAGTGAGTAATTAACTACTAAAATACTTTTTATTGGAAGTAAGTTTTCAAACTTTAAAACCAACCAAACTCTTATAGATTACATATACGGCGTACACATTTGCTGGAAGATGCTTTTCGTCGTATTATGTCAGCCAATAAAAAAGACTTACAAAGGGGCCGTTTAGCGGTGTTATGGGACACCGAGGAAGGTCTTGATTATGGTGGACCATCAAGGTAAGAATGCTAGTTAACGTTATGATTAAAATAAAAAGTTCTTCCTGTTTTATTTCATGATCGAAGTAGTAATAAGTAATTAAATAATTGAAAAGAAGGAATGCAATGCGTGCCAAAATGTTTACAGTTTAGTCTAGACGATATGTTGAATCAGCACACATATATGCAAACAAACAAACATAAATACAAAAATACATATACATACATATGAGGTCTGATCAAAAATAACCTTAATTTAAAATTTTTTGAAAAAGTATTTATTTACTCATCATCTTGTCCTCTTCAAAAACTGGGCCTAACCTAAGTGTATTATATATGAACCGACATCGGGGAAAATATATGTTTGCCTTGTAATCACCATTCCAAAACGGAAATCTTTCATGGAAATTATCATGCAAAAATTAGTTTAGGCCATATCTCGGTTAAATATGAACCGATAACGAAATTTTCTATTCTCTGTATTTTACGAGTAATTACCTCGTTTTATAATCAGAACTAATTTCAAGCAAAAGTAATTTTTCACTAAAAAATCGGTTTACACTATATCTCAGGTATATATGGACCGATATCGGAAATTTTCATTTTCTCTATTTGGTAACCTCCTTATATTATCAGGACATTTTTAAGCAAAAAAAAAAACTTATGGCAGAATTTTGGGTATACGAGTATATGGACCGATATCGGAATTTCTCTTTTTCTGTATTTTAGTAAACTACTTTTATTACTATAATAAGTGTGTGAAGTTTGAATCATAACAAACAATTTTTTTTCAAAAATTTTCATACAAAATGGCAAAAAATAATGGCTTGTTTCGGAATTTTGAACATATCTCAGCGATATTACTGAATTTCAATAGCAATCCCATGACTCGATGGGGTAATAGAATGGTGAAAGAAAAGCGTTTTTAACTCTAACATTCTGACATTTTTTTTAATACCGTTTTAAATTGTAAATAAAAAATAGAAGCAATTAATTGCATGAGTGTACCTATCAGATGTAATTCTGAAAAAGAGCTTAGCTCCGGTAGAAAAAACCTTTGGATTTCTGAAGAAGAATCGGTGAAAAAATCATTGGAAAATTTCCTGTCTCTAAGAGATAGGAAACGCCCGCGATCGTGTTCGCCAAACATTGTTGTTACAACTGAAGACAAAACATCTTCCAGTTTAATTGTTGATGATAAGCCAAAAACCCAAGTAGGCATGGACAGGTACATAACCGTGGTCAAAAAGCAGCGAAGCCCCAAATCAGTTCAAATATCATCTCGACCGAAAATTTCTAAAGATGATAATAGTACTTCGGCAACAGATAGTAATAGGTTTTCTATACTTCAATCAGATGAGCCAACAATATCTAAAAAAACCTTTAAGCCGCCACCAATATATTTGCGAGAGCCTACCTCTAGTGAGCTGGTAAAACAACTTATTACGGCAATTGGCAAAGACACTTTTAACGTAACATCGGTTAAGCACGGCGGCATCAATGAAAAGAAAATCCAGGTAAACAGTGAAAATGAATACCGAAAGTTGTCTGACGTTCTGGAGAAGGAGAAACGATCATTTTACACATATCAGCTTAAAAGTGCCAAAGGTATTCAGGTCGTTATAAAAGAGATTGAACCATTTGTAGATACGACTGATATCAAAACCGGACTAGAAGACAATGGCTTTAAAATTCAAAATGTGGTTAATATTAGAAACCGTGAAAAAATTCCTCAACCCATGTTTAGGGTTGAATTGGAACCTAGAGATGTTCTCCTGAAAAAGAATGAAGTGCATCCAATTTATAACCTCAAATATCTTTTGCATCGTAAGGTTACCGTTGAGGAGCCTTATAAGCGTTTAGGGCCCGTTCAATGCCTAAACTGCCAAGAATTTGGCCATACTAAGGCCTATTGTAAGCTGCCGGCAGTTTGCGTTGTGTATGGAGAACTTCACGGTACATCACAGTGCAAAAAACCTAAGACTGACTCGAGCGTTAAAAAATGCAGTAATTGTGGAGGTAACCATACTGCAAACTACAGGGGTTGCCCTGTCTATACTCACTTCAAGAGGTCAATGACAAATAGGCCATCAATTTTAAATATGCCACCCCAGCAGTCAAAAACCACCTCCTCAAACAATTTTCCCCAGGTACGCCAGTCAACCAGCCATGTAAACTTGCAAAACCCCCAACAAATTTCTTATGCGCATGTGGTAAAATCCGATAAACCAAACTTGAATCAGGAGCCCAAGCATCAAAACTCCGACCAAAATTTTAGCTATCTTGAGGCAATTCTGCAGACTCTTGTTCAATCTATAAATGCATTTACGGTTTCCATGACGAACATGATGCAGGAAATGCTGAAAATGCAGTCCACTATTTTGCAGGCAATTTTAAACAAATGAGTTGGTTAAAAATATGTTTCTGGAACGCAAACGGCATCCGCCGACACAAAAATGAACTTGAGCACTTCCTTATGGATAAGCAGATCGATATAATGTTGATTGCTGAAACTCATTTGACAACCAACAGTTTTTTCAAAATTAATGGCTACATACTGTACGACACAAAAGATCCCCGTGGAAGATCTTGCGGAGGATCGGCAATTCTAATAAAATCCAGAATTAAACACTTTTTAATGAACGCGACATGTGAGGAGTATCTCCAAGCAACTAATATATGCATCGAATATTTGCATGAAAAAATCGTTATTTCCTCGATTTACTCACCGCCCCGATTTTCAATAACAGAAAGCCAATATTCAAATTTTTTCAAATCACTTGGGCCTCGATTTTTAGCGGCTGGCGACTATAACGCTAAACACATTTTTTGGTGATCACGTTTAATTACCTCGAAAGGCCATGTGCTTTTTGACACCGTTTCCAAAATGGGCTTAGATGTGGTTTCAAGCGGATACCCCACTTATTGGCCGACAGACCGACGAAAGATCCCAGGCATTATAGATTTTGGAGCTGCGAAAAATTTTCCTCTAGAGTGGATGCAAGTGGAGCCTTCATTAGATTTGTCATCAGATCACTCTCCCACTATTATCTCTGTTTCGTTCCCTCAAGAGATTTGTTCACCGTTGATTGTTTTCTAAGTACGCGGCAAGGTATATCAGTAAACTGGAAATTCATCCAAACCCTCTTGCGCGCAATATACTTAATTTTGGCGGCCACACTCGGCTTAAAAGAAGGGATACCGCTGCCACCATCAGATTGCTCAATAGGTGATTTTACCGAAATAGCTCCCGCATAATAAAACTTTTTGTCTAGCATTGGCCGGACTTAAGTATCACATTCTTTAATTTTAAATTTAGTATTAAGATTTGAATACTTATTGTTAGTTCATTTTGAAGATTCAATAAATAAAGAAATGCTTAAAAAAAAAAAAAATTTTCATTGCCCGTTTGTAGCTGGATTACCTACCGGAGATGTCTTATATACCATTTTGTTGCAGAAAACTTTCAAACTCTTCTGAAACAAAAGCAGTGCTGTTATCTGAAACAATAACCCTTGGTAATCCAAAATGTGAAAATATTTCTCGTAGTACGGCTATCACCGCACTACTGGTTGTATTTTTCCCCATGTCGATACACTCGATCCATTTACTTGTGCTATCCACAATAACCAAGCACCAAAGATTACAAAATGGACCGAAAAAATCCACATGAATTCGTGACCATACCTCTTCACTCCGTTTCCATGGTAACAGTTCATGTTTTGGAGGACTTTGGCTAACTAATAAGCATGGTTCACAACGCTTAACACATTCTTCCAAATCTCTACCTTGCGTTGGCTACCAACAACATTCTCGAGCCATCGATTTCATTTTTACGATCCCCATGTGTGTTTCGTGCAAAAACTTAACTGGCCTTAATTGCAAATTACTTGGTATCACTACCCGGTAGCCCCAAAATATACAATCTGAATCTTCCACAAGTTCAAATCTATTCTCGAAATAATGCAGTAAGCTTTTGTCCGCACATTTTTTCATCCAACCCTCTTGAATAAATTTTTTCACCTTCTGTAACATTTCATCCTTAGCTGTTTCTTTTCTAATTTCATCTAAATTTAACATTTTATTTTCAGAATTTACTTCCTGAAAATAATTTACGAAAATTCCACACGGTAGTTCTATCAGCTCTTCATTTTGTTTTTGCGGGTACCTTGAAAAATAATCAGCAACGTTTTCGCCTGATATTACGTGTGCTATATCGAACTGATAACCTGTTAGAAGTAACGCTATGCGTTGTAGTCTATTCGATGCCATTACTGGTAAGCCTTTTTTTGGACCAAAAATATATTCCAATGGCTTATTATCAGTAACTAGTGTGAACGGCCGACCAAACAAATATTGATGGAATTTTTTTATTCCATATAAAATAGCGACAGCCTCGCGATCCAACTGCGAATACCTTTTTTCGACATCTGATAGTGTTCTGGATGCGAACTCTACAGGCCTTTCTTCACCCATTCCATTTACCTGGGACAAAACTGCACCTACCCGAACTGGGCAGGCGTCTACTGTCAACTTCGTTCTAAGCTCCGGATTGTAGTGTGATGAACAATCTTCCGGTGTCAAAAAGCTCTTCAATTTCTTTACTGCTACTGTGCACTCATCAGACCACTCAAATTTTACATCCTTACATAACAATTTATGCAATGGATTTAATAATGTTGATGCATTTGGAATGAAACGCGTATAAAAATTTATAACACCCAAAAAAGCTTGAAGGTCTTTAACATTTTTAGGTATTGGCATTCCTTCAATTTCTTTTACTTTCTCAGGGTCCATGTGAAGACCGTCTTTGTCAATAACATGACTCAAGTATTTAATTTTTTTTACAGAAAAATTCGCATTTACTTTTGGCTAGCTTAAAACCTGCCTTACATAATATAGAAAGTACTTTTCTAAGACATTCTTTATGCAATTTTCTATTAGGGGCAGTTATTAGTATGTCATCTAAGAAAACAACGACCCCTTCAATTCCCATTAGCAAAGATTCCATAATCTTTTGAAAGATTGAAGGTGCCGATGCTAGTCCGTAAATCAAACGAGTATATTGGAAGAGACCGTTTCTTGTCGAAATCGTTGTATACCTACGCGACTTTTTATTTAAAGCTATTTGTTGGTATGCGGTACTCAAATCCAATTTAGTAAATTCAACTCCCCATGAAGTTTTGTAAAAATTTCCTCAATCCTGGTCAAAGGGTACTTGTCAATGTGCAATTTAGGATTCAAGGTAACCTTGAAATCACTACAAACTCGCACCCACCGTCTTTTTTAATAATTGGCACTATTGGTGTCCCCCACTCACAATAATCGACCGGTTGCAATACCCCAAGACTAACTAATTTATCAATTTCTGTTTCAACTTTTTCCCTCATGGCTAACGGTAACGGTCGCGGTCTAAAAAACGTGGCTTGGCATCGACCTTCAAATTCAACGTGGCTAATGCACCCTTAAATAGTCCTAAAGCACCATCAAACGTATTTAAAAATTCTCTTAAAACTTTGTTTTCTTCTTCCGCTAATGACTGATTTTTGTATTTCAAATCTACGAATGAAATTCCAAAAGCGTTTAAAAATTTTCTGCCCAAAAGTGGCGGACCTCAATTTTGATTACTATCAAAGAAATATTTTTGCTATCATTTTTAAATTGAACTCTAAAGGCAGAATTAGTTTGTACGTTCTTTTCCGTTCTGAATCAGCTGTTTTGTTTCTGTTCAATATAAACTATATGTACATGGTTTGTTTTCACTTTTACGTTCTGTTCTGATACGGACTAATCTGTTGAAAATAGAATTCAACGTTAAGTGACGGCCAGATATGTGTATGTTTTACTTTTTTCAGGCATGGAAAAATTAATTTTTTATTCAAAAGTATATAATTTTTTTTTGTCAAAAGCTAAAACAATTTGTTTCAATTAAAGATTTTTAAAAATTAATACATTTTTATTTATTAAGCAACTATGAATTGTTAAAAGAATATTATTTTAGCAAGGAAAAAATTATATTTTGTATAAGAAGTGTTATAAACTCTGCAGATTTTGAGAAAGAATTGGTCTGTTTGATCACCATTTTTAAATTATTAGTTTGTTTCTTTTTTGTTTTTTCATACAAGATAATATTTATGTACATATTTGATTCTTCTTTCCTATGTTTTTCTTTTATTTATGCTCTACTGTAAAAAACATCTGAATATTTTCACGGAAAAAGTATTTGTAAAATATTTCCGACAGAAATGAACGTCACAGTATGGCAACAGAAAGTAAAAACTAATGAGGCCTTATATGCGCCATTGTAAGTTTTCAACAAGACCGAATTTTCGTGTAAATTATACTTTTTAAAAACAATTTTATAAAATTTTTCGGACATTACATTGTTCTCAGCCCCTGTATCTAGCTGCATCTCATGTAGTTGATTATCAATAAATAACTTCACTACAATCGGATCATTACTAATACTATTAAGAGCAAATAATTATAAATCTTTACTTCGTACAAAGTTAAAATTTTTTACCTTACACATTTTTCCTAAGTGTCCTTATTGTTTGCAATTATTACAGTTGAAATATTTAAACTTACAGTCAGCACTTTTATGGTTTGTATACCCGCAAACGTTACATGGTTGCTTTTCTTGCTGTTTTGTTTGCCTTTGCTGTGTGTTCTGCCGCTGCTGCTGTCGTTGCTGCTCATTTCTCTGCCACTGCTTGCCTTTCATAAAATTGAAGTCTTGTTCGGTTTTAACACAAAAATCCAAGGTAGTTGGATTTTTAAAAAAATATATATATTAGTTCTTTTTTTATTTATTTATTTGTAATCACTTTACAATTTTGAATCCATATTTTGATCTGAACTATTGTATCTGTTTTCCCTCTTTAAATACTTAATAAATGCTTATTCAATTAACAAAATTATTGTTTATTCTGAATATTTAATAAAAGTTAATTCCTAAGAATTATTGCCAAAAACAAGTTAAAATTGATTTCTAGGAATGGTTTGCAAAATCATTATTTTACTAGTTTAGAAATTGATTATTCGACAAAAGATAATTCTTAAGAATTATTACATATTTAATAAATGAAAGTTTAAAGAATTATTGCCAAAACAACTTTTATATGATTTCCAAGAATTGCTTACAAAATCATTCTGTTACTAGTTCATTGGACTAAATAACTGTTTTATTCTTGGAATGGAAAAAGGTGAAATTAAATATTTAAATTATAGATTTTTTCTAAATTTTCCAGCTAAAGATCTTGATTGATTTTTGTTTTTATAAAAAAGGTTTAACGGTATTTTATTTTCAATATTTCGATAACAATTTGTTATCATCATTTTAATTTTCCTGATGATGATAACAAATTGTTATCGAAATATTGAAAATAAAATACCGTTAAACCTTTTTTATAAAAACAAAAATCAATCAAGATCTTTAGCTGGAAAATTTAGAAGAAATCAATATAAACAAGATCAAATAATACGAATATTTTATTTAAATTATAAATGTTTAAACTATGTGTGCGTTTTTGGAACAGAATGATTTTATTAGGTGAGAGCAGAATTATTTAAATTATAACTCTTAACCTCAATATCAGCATGATGTTTCAATATATACTCTATGGTATTTGCGATTTCCATGGCTCGTTCGAAACACACATTAACAGATTCCAAAAAGATTTTATCTCGAGCTGGACCCATAACAAATTTATTGCGAAGTGCGATATTTAACAGCCTGTTTATAGGACACGAGTTAGCTCACTCGCGACGAGCCAATTTATAGGCGAGTACGTAAGAAATTGGGTTCATAAAACGCGACTTGATTGTGTCGTGCAACTTACGTAAATTCGCGTATGTGTCAAACATTTATGATATTTGTTTGTTGCCATCATGCGAAAAAATAGTATCTGTTTACATTTTTCATACCAAAAAAATTTTTTTTAAGCTAAAAAGCGGCATTCCTATTCTAGGCACAGTTGGCACACATACATACATACATACATACATACATACATACATACATACATACATACATACAGGTGGCGTGGGTGCGAGCGTTCAAGGTAAAGCGCTGGCTTCCCATCGGGTGTAGCCAGTTAGCGATCCTTGTCCTTGCTCAAACCAAGTTGTCACACGGCCTTCTCGTGGCGCTACTGAATAGTTCTCAACAAAAGTTGAGAATGAACTAACTGTGTGACAGCGATAATGGATTGGATGACGACCTGACGCAGACGATTATGGGCTGGGAGCTGACGTATTCCGTGACCTGATTAAGCACGAGTGACATCGTGCTGAAATGGCTCACGGGCTAATGCGGAAGCTACCTCCGTCCCGGTAAAACCCTGGCAGGGGCTTAAAGTATGATCAAAGTTTGTAGCCAATAGTTTTTGGCTGTGCAGGGTTAGTTGAGATGACTCCTAATCAGCTCCCGACCTGGCTCTGTACACAAGTCTCATAAGGCCTTGTGTCAACCCTCGCGAGGAACTCACTGCTTGCATAGCCACCCTCGGGGTCACTACAAGGGTAACTGCACATTCACTCAACAAAAAGTGAACTAAATTTTAATAAAATTAACTTAACCCGGAAAATGCGGGAATGTTTTGGACAAAGAAAAAACTTTTTATTGAGTGTGCGGCAAACGGAGACTACAGCTTTAAGCGGGGACCCAATTGAAAAAATGAATAAAAATAATAATAATAATGAGAGTATAAATGAGTTGAGCATGGGTGAAATTGTAAACCCTTTTGCTAAGAAATCGGTGATAACCAGATCACCTCCTACAGCGGTGAGTAGGACCGTTCCGGTGCCAGGCACCGTTGAAAATAGTGAAAATGGACAAAATAACGTCCAGAGGCTAGGAGAGAAGATCTCAAAGCTCGTAGCTTTCCTAAAGGCACGTTCAAACGTGCATAAGGAAATAGTGACAATGTCACGTGAGATACAGGCATTGTACATGCAGGTCTCAGATGAATTGAGTAGTGGAAGTGCTAGTAGTACAAAGAAAGCACATACTAGTACGCATACTCAAACAGACGAACCACCAAGGCTCAATCCTGTGATGGGCGGAACTCCAAAGCGTAGAAGGGAGGACTTAAGCCCAAAAGGTAACAGAGCTAAAAAGAATAGGGGAACAACCCCTAATAAAGTAGTCAGGGTAGGTGGACACACTATACCCAAGGCTATAAACTTAAACTTGGCTGGCAAACCGGATCTAAGTGCTAAAGATCCTGGTTGGGTTAAGGTTGGCCCAAGGGCTAAAACAAAGAAAGCGTCCGTTAAACCAGATGCTATAGTGATTAAAACCTGTGGAGATACTTCCTATGCGGATATTCTCAGACAGGTGAAGAGGGACCCTAAGCTAAACAACCTGGGTCAAAATGTGAAGAGCATTAGGAAGACAGGGAAGGGTGAACTGTTGTTTGAGCTGAATAGACCCGCGCACCAGAATACGGGCGAATTTAGGTCGGCTATAGAAGAGGTGCTAGGTGATGCTGCTAAGGTTAGATCACTTTCTCATGAGGTCAGGCTTGAGATTAGGGATATAGACGAAGTAACCTCTAAGGAGGATATTTATGAAGCTCTCGTCAAAATATCTGACGAATTTAAAGCTTTGCACCCTACGGCAGTTAAGTCGCTAAGGAGAGCATACGGTGGGACACAGACCGCCACAATTGGCGTGAGTGCACTGATAGCTCGCCGCCTTATAGAGATGGCAAAGATACGTATTGGCTGGGTGGTTTGCCGAATACGCGAAAAGGTAGCACCAAAAAGATGCTTTAAATGTCTGGATTATGGACACGTAGCAGGGAACTGTAAGGGGCAAGACCTTTCAGGGAATTGCCTACGGTGTGGCAAAACGGGCCACAAAATTGGAACCTGTTCCAATAAACCATCCTGCTTGCTCTGCAAGAAGGGAGCAGACACCGTTAGTGACCATGTCACCGGAGGTGCAGTTTGCCCGTTTTATAAAAGAGCTCTACAGAAACTTAGGGAGTAGAGTAGAACCTAAGTCACCAAAATGCGTATATTACAGTTAAATCTCAACCATTGCCAGGCAGCCCAGGAGCTTCTTAAGCAAAGCGTTCGAGATATAAGTGTAGATGTCGCTATTCTAAGTGAGCCATATCGGACCATGGCATCTGTAAACTGGGTTTCCGATAACACGGGTACATCGGCAATATGGAACACCAGCACGCTAACCATACGCGATAGAATAACAACGCAATGCGGATATGCTCGAGCGGTTATATCTGGCATCACTATTTACAGCTGTTATATACCCCCTAGGTATTCTATAGAAGACTTTCGGGTAATAGTTGACAGTATTGTAACGGATGCAGTTGGAAGAACCCCCGTAATAATAGTAGGTGATTTCAATGCGTGGGCTGTTGAATGGGGCTGTCCCTCAGCAAACGCAAGAGGAAGAATACTCTTGGAAGCCTTTTCTGTACTGGGTGTTGTACTCATCAATAATGGAGTTGAACACACCTTCAGAAGGGGTGATGCTGGCTCAGTAATTGACATTACATTCGTCAGTGCCAGTATCGCAACCCAAGTGAACTGGAGAATATCTGACATCTATACACATAGCGATCATAGCGCTATAATAATAGATGTGCAAGACGCACAGCCCCGTGCTATTGTACAAGCACGTGTCTTGACAGGATGGAAGGTAAATACCTTTGATAAGGATAGCTTCGCAGCCTGCATGGAGAACATGGAAATGGCTGGTTCAGCAGAAGACATGGCAGTGCAATTAGTGCGCAATATCACTAGTGCCTGCAATGTAGCTATGATAAGGCGAAAAAGATCGCCAAATAAGCCTCCAGTGTATTGGTGGAATGATGAAATTGCTAGCTTGCGTTCAGAGTGTATTAGCGCCCGAAGGCGGTATACACGAACGAGGGGTCGGTTAGAGAATAACGTGCAGCACCAGTTGTATAGGGATAAAAGAAAGGCATTGAAGATTGCAATTCGTAGGAGCAAGCGTAGGTGTTTCCTGGATGCTTGTGATGAAATAGATAGTAATCCTTGGGGCTTAGCATATAAGCTAGTAACCAGGAAACTTAAATGTCTTGGCCCATCACCGCCAAGAGAAGAGAATATCCTCAACGGAATTGTAGACCATCTTTTTCCTCAACAGGAAGCTCCGACATGGCAACACAGCTATCCAGCTGAATTATTCGACATTCCTCCGGTTACGGTCGTCGAGATAGAAGGTGCTGTCTCAAAATTCAAAGACAAGAAGGCACCAGGCTTAGATTGCATCCCAAATATGGTACTGAAGGAGGCTGTTAAGCTCCATCCTGATTATTTCCTGAAAGTAATAAGCGCATGCTTGATTCAGGGAACTTTTCCAACAATCTGGAAGAGGCAGAAATTGGTGTTGTTACCTAAGGATAACAAGCCGCTAGACGACCCTTCCTCCTATCGTCCGCTCTGTATGATAGATACAAGTGGAAAACTTCTGGAGAGTATAATCTGCAGAAGATTGGAAGATTGCGTACAAGCTAACCTAGGTTTATCAGATAACCAATTTGGCTTCAGGAAAGCAAAGTCAGCGGTGGACGCTATCAAAGTTGTAGTAGAAACCGCTGCTCAAGCTATCCAAGGGAAGAGGTGGAGGAATGGAACAAAAGGGTATTGTGTGGTTATAACCCTAGATGTAAAAAACGCCTTCAATACGGCAAACTGGGAGCATATAGTTAATGCTTTGGTCCGTATAGACATCCCAGGGTATTTACTAGCAATTGTACGGGACTATTTCCGGGATAGAGAGCTAGTTTATGATACCGATAAAGGTACTAAGAGGCGCAAGATCATTGGTGGGGTGCCTCAAGGTTCAGTTCTTGGCCCACTATTGTGGAACGTCATGTACGACGGAGTATTAAGATTGGATCTACCGGAAAAGGTGAAGATAGTTGGATTCGCAGACGATATAGCGTTAGTGTGTGAAGGGAAAGAGTTACTAGAGGTGGAAACCATTGCAAACGCCAGTATTCAGATCGTAAGATCTTGGCTAAGATCAATGGGCCTAACTCTAGCTGACCATAAAACGGAAGCGGTTCTGATTAGTAGTAGGAAAGTTAGGGAAACTGTCAGGCTAAATATTGGCACGTGTAGCATAGAATCTAAGGAATGTTTAAAATACCTTGGGGTCATGATTGACACTCGTCTGTCTTTTCAAGAGCACTTGAAGTACATAGGCAGTAAAGCATCAAAAACATGCACAGCGCTATGCCGGATCATGCCGAATACAAGAGGTCCAAAATATCTGCAGAGGAAATTACTCTCTAGTGTAGTAAGAAGCATTATCTTATATGCATCGCCAATATGGTCAGGCTCACTTAGATATCCTACTTATGTGAACCTGATATCTCCTGTGTATAGGCTGATCGCCTTGCGTGTATGTAGCGCATTCCGAACTGTATCGGACCTGGCCGCTTTTGTCATTGCCGGCATGATACCGATCGAGCTAGAGGCCGCTTCGGACATCTCGGTTGGGTTGAGAGAATCGTGTCTGCCAAAATGGCAAGAAAGATGGGCGACAGCTGACAAGGGAAGATGGACCTACTTACTGATACCAGACATCAGAGCATGGCTATCAAGAAAGCATGGCGATTTGAACTACTATATAACACAGTTTCTAACTGGGCATGGTTGTTTTAGGTCGTACTTGTACCGTTTTGGACATGACAGTACTCCGTTCTGTCCGAGTTGTGATGGTAATGTCTTGGAAGATGCTGAGCATGTGTTCTTCATCTGTCCACGGTTTAATAGTGATAGGGAATATTTAGAAACAGTCCTAGGACGTAGCATCAGTCCGAGCAGTATCGTTCCAATCATGTTGGAATCTTTGTGCAACTGGACGTACGTCTGTAGTTTTGTAAAATTGGTTCTGTTGGAACTTCGTAGGTTAGAACAGATTCGCAGCAGAATCAATGTAGTTTAGTTTAGATGTAGGGTGTATCACCTTTCCCACCCCGAGACGTAAAGCCTTGCGGCAGTCCCTCGGGGAGCATCTGGGTCAGGGCGAAGGGGTGTTTTTTAGCGAGTTAAAGTCTCGCACTACTGGCAACCACCATCACTGCCAGTGCCTTTCGATGGTTTTTCACCCCGCGAATAAAAAAAAAAAAAAAAAAAAAAAAAAACATACATACATACATACATACATACATACATACATACATACATACATACATACATACATACATACATACATACATAACCATACGCGATAGAATAACAACGCAATGCGGATATGCTCGAGCGGTTATATCTGGCATCACTATTTACAGCTGTTATATACCCCCTAGGTATTCTATAGAAGACTTTCGGGTAATAGTTGACAGTATTGTAACGGATGCAGTTGGAAGAACCCCCGTAATAATAGCAGGTGATTTCAATGCGTGGGCTGTTGAATGGGGCTGTCCCTCAGCAAACGCAAGAGGAAGAATACTCTTGGAAGCCTTTTCTGTACTGGGTGTTGTACTCATCAATAATGGAGTTGAACACACCTTCAGAAGGGGTGATGCTGGCTCAGTAATTGACATTACATTCGTCAGTGCCAGTATCGCAACCCAAGTGAACTGGAGAATATCTGACATCTATACACATAGCGATCATAGCGCTATAATAATAGATGTGCAAGACGCACAGCCCCGTGCTATTGTACAAGCACGTGTCTTGACAGGATGGAAGGTAAATACCTTTGATAAGGATAGCTTCGCAGCCTGCATGGAGAACATGGAAATGGCTGGTTCAGCAGAAGACATGGCAGTGCAATTAGTGCGCAATATCACTAGTGCCTGCAATGTAGCTATGATAAGGCGAAAAAGATCGCCAAATAAGCCTCCAGTGTATTGGTGGAATGATGAAATTGCTAGCTTGCGTTCAGAGTGTATTAGCGCCCGAAGGCGGTATACACGAACGAGGGGTCGGTTAGAGAATAACGTGCAGCACCAGTTGTATAGGGATCAAAGAAAGGCATTGAAGATTGCAATTCGTAGGAGCAAGCGTAGGTGTTTCCTGGATGCTTGTGATGAAATAGATAGTAATCCTTGGGGCTTAGCATATAAGCTAGTAACCAGGAAACTTAAATGTCTTGGCCCATCACCGCCAAGAGAAGAGAATATCCTCAACGGAATTGTAGACCATCTTTTTCCTCAACAGGAAGCTCCGACATGGCAACACAGCTATCCAGCTGAATTATTCGACATTCCTCCGGTTACGGTCGTCGAGATAGAAGGTGCTGTCTCAAAATTCAAAGACAAGAAGGCACCAGGCTTAGATTGCATCCCAAATATGGTACTGAAGGAGGCTGTTAAGCTCCATCCTGATTATTTCCTGAAAGTAATAAGCGCATGCTTGATTCAGGGAACTTTTCCAACAATCTGGAAGAGGCAGAAATTGGTGTTGTTACCTAAGGATAACAAGCCGCTAGACGACCCTTCCTCCTATCGTCCGCTCTGTATGATAGATACAAGTGGAAAACTTCTGGAGAGTATAATCTGCAGAAGATTGGAAGATTGCGTACAAGCTAACCTAGGTTTATCAGATAACCAATTTGGCTTCAGGAAAGCAAAGTCAGCGGTGGACGCTATCAAAGTTGTAGTAGAAACCGCTGCTCAAGCTATCCAAGGGAAGAGGTGGAGGAATGGAACAAAAGGGTATTGTGTGGTTATAACCCTAGATGTAAAAAACGCCTTCAATACGGCAAACTGGGAGCATATAGTTAATGCTTTGGTCCGTATAGACATCCCAGGGTATTTACTAGCAATTGTACGGGACTATTTCCGGGATAGAGAGCTAGTTTATGATACTGATAAAGGTACTAAGAGGCGCAAGATCATTGGTGGGGTGCCTCAAGGTTCAGTTCTTGGCCCACTATTGTGGAACGTCATGTACGACGGAGTATTAAGATTGGATCTACCGGAAAAGGTGAAGATAGTTGGATTCGCAGACGACATAGCGTTAGTGTGTGAAGGGAAAGAGTTACTAGAGGTGGAAACCATTGCAAACGCCAGTATTCAGATCGTAAGATCTTGGCTAAGATCAATGGGCCTAACTCTAGCTGACCATAAAACGGAAGCGGTTCTGATTAGTAGTAGGAAAATTAGGGAAACTGTCAGGCTAAATATTGGCACGTGTAGCATAGAATCTAAGGAATGTTTAAAATACCTTGGGGTCATGATTGACACTCGTCTGTCTTTTCAAGAGCACTTGAAGTACATAGGCAGTAAAGCATCAAAAACATGCACAGCGCTATGCCGGATCATGCCGAATACAAGAGGTCCAAAATATCTGCAGAGGAAATTACTCTCTAGTGTAGTAAGAAGCATGCATCGCCTATATGGTCAGGCTCACTTAGATATCCTACTTATGTGAACCTGATATCTCCTGTGTATAGGCTGATCGCCTTGCGTGTATGTAGCGCATTCCGAACTGTATCGGACCTGGCCGCTTTTGTCATTGCCGGCATGATACCGATCGAGCTAGAGGCCGCTTCGGACATCTCGGTTGGGTTGAGAGAATCGTGTCTGCGAAAATGGCAAGAAAGATGGGCGACAGCTGACAAGGGAAGATGGACCTACTTACTGATACCAGACATCAGAGCATGGCTATCAAGAAAGCATGGCGATTTGAACTACTATATTACACAGTTTCTAACTGGGCATGGTTGTTTTAGGTCGTACTTGTACCGTTTTGGACATGACAGTACTCCGTTCTGTCCGAGTTGTGATGATAATGTCTTGGAAGATGCTGAGCATGTGTTCTTCATCTGTCCACGGTTTAATAGTGATAGGGAATATTTAGAAACAGTCCTAGGACGTAGCATCAGTCCGAGCAGTATCGTTCCAATCATGTTGGAATCTTTGTGCAACTGGACGTACGTCTGTAGTTTTGTAAAATTGGTTCTGTTGGAACTTCGTAGGTTAGAACAGATTCGCAGCAGAATCAATGTAGTTTAGTTTAGATGTAGGGTGTATCACCTTTCCCACCCCGAGACGTAAAGCCTTGCGGCAGTCCCTCGGGGAGCATCTGGGTCAGGGCGAAGGGGTGTTTTTTAGCGAGTTAAAGTCTCGCACTACTGGCAACCACCATCACTGCCAGTGCCTTTCGATGGTTTTTCACCCCGCGAATAAAAAAAAAAAAAAAAAAAACATACATACATACATACATACATACATACATACGCATGTATGCGTAAGTAAATAAATAAAACAAAATATTTTTTGGAAAGGCTAATTGGAAAAAAAACGAATAAACAAACAAAAATTGTATATTTTAACTGCAAGTTTTATATTCTATATGTGTATGTTTTATTATGTCTGTAAATATGCTACAAAACATTTATATGCAACGAAAAAACAATTTCAATTCATGTCTCCAGAAATTTGAGAGACTCTTAAAACGTTTTGTTGCAATTTTCATTCCTAGTTTTCTTCTTATTTATTACCACATATAAATTATTTTTATTATATTTCTTATTATTTATAACAATTCCTACACATTTTCTATTGACGAGCATGTTTCTTCATTCGCCGATTTTGACATTTATGGTGAGATGACTCGCGTCTTACAAACCAAAATAAATTGACAGATGTTACGTTTTTTAATACTAATCGTCAATAGTCGCGGTTTGTAAACCAAAATCAGAAAAAACTTACAAAGTTAGCGCTTTTTATCGACGAGTCGTGTCTTATAAACAGGCTGTAAATGTTCTGCGAAGTCACAATTTACTGCCAGCGAACGTACTCTTGCTGCCCATTCATTTATGGATTCCTGTAACGATTTTACTGCGCTATAAAATGCACAACGTTCCGCAAAACTTGATGTAGTGGCTTTAAAATGCTTTGCCATTACTTCCATACACATTTTACCGGTTGTTGCTGAGTCTTCCATGTCTTTAGGACTTAACAAATTTTCTAACAATTTGTAAGCGTTGTCGAACAATGAGGTGAGCATAATAGCTTTTTTCCTGACATCACCCGTCAGGCCATTGGCTATGAAAAACTGTTTCAACTGTTTTTCAAATACACAGTCCAAATATTGCAGTCCATATTAAAATATGTAACCCTAATGGAAACACCTGTGAACTGAGATCCACTTGCATTATATTCAGAAGCTGCCGGTTTCATCTTGCAGTATCCTTTTTGACTTTAAAAAAATTAATTTAAAGTTTCCTTTTTTATATTGGTTCTTCAAACTCGTCGCCACTGTAATATACTGACCACGAGGTAGCGTCTGTTCCGCATTTTCCGTAAATCTATAATTCTGAATTCTTGCGAGAGCAAAACCAAAAAACGTGTTCTTCAATTCATTCGTTTTATTCATCTATCTTCATATAACTAATTTATCGTACATTGATAACTTATAAAAGAAGTTGCCAGACTTTATTTAAATATACCACAGTTATGTTTAAACATCTGACATTAGAACTATATGCCTTGCAAACAATTCAGCGGCTGTTGACTTTGGGCGGTATAAGCAGCCGGCTTTAGGAAATTTTAACGAATTAATGTTTTAATATGTTTTAAATAATTATTTTTTATAATAATGAAAACATAGACAATGTCAGACGTAAATGTACATGTACGTTTGTGAGCAAATTTTACAAACCGCCTGTAAAAATTAAACATTTTGACAGACATGAGGAATTACATATTAAAAAAAACAGACGTAAAAACATATCATCTGCCTTTACTTTGCAACTGTATAGCTAAATAGCAAGGCGACTTTATACAGGTGAGTGCAAGCGGAAAGGCGAATTCAGTACTATGTATTTTGTTATTGTAAAACATATCGTGAATGTCATAATCTAAATTCGCCTAAGATTGCTCAGCAGAGAAAAAATGTTATATAAACGTTAAATATAAGCTTTTATAATTGTTTGTAATTAAAATCACAGATTATATTAGTTTTTCACTTTTAAATTCACACAAATTTCTTGAAATTGCACTAAATCATTCAAAAAAAACCTTTAGATTAAAATGGCGCGAAAAAGTTTGTAAACAAAAGAAACAAAATTTGACAGTCTCATTGGAAAAAACGCGAGAAGCAAAAAATAATCACCTGTGCTGTTAAGTTCACCTGGTAATGAATTCGCCTTGCTAAATAGAAATATTCTTTACAAAAGTAGGTACAGTAAAATTCGCTTATAGTCCACTGCTTCAAATGCACGCTTTTTGTGGACTATAAGGCGAATTGGACTATAGTTAGATTTTTATATAAGCCACTTTTTGTGGCATATGATAATTTATTTTGACTATATAAAATCTGAAAGCAGATATTTCAATGCTCTCATTGACAAAAAAAAAAAAAAAAAACAACACATTTAACATTGCAAACATGTGTCAAAAATAAAATATATGTACATATAAAAAAGTGTTGCATTTTTGTGCTCCGTTTTTGTCTAGGAAAATTTTTATTAAATTTGCATTTTGGATTATATCTTTAATAACTTGCATGAAATTAAGTTTTTTCACACCGCATCTAGGTGGAATATGCCAAAAAATTGCATATTTTGGACTAAATCGCTAATTCTACTATAAGCGGTGTGGATTATAAACGAATTTAAATTGTATCCGTATGTTTTATTCACTGTTTGAATTTATATGTTTCCCATGACGAAGGTCTTCTTAGCAGTGTAAGAATTAATAAATTTAGCATTTCCTTCCTGCGTTTAAAGCATGCGTTGCTTTCGTCAAACCAAAAGGAATATATTGTATTATTGGTACAATTTACGCATTGTTCCACAATCATTTTTTATGTTCTTTATTTCTTTGCATTTAGCAAAAATATTTTCGAAACCTTTTATGTGAATTTTACACGCTGCCAAACATTAGTCTGATGGAGCACACAAACTTCCAAAATCTGTAAGCCGACGCACATAAAACCCAATTTCTCTTAAAAAATCCAAGTTTGACTCTACATTTTTTTTTTAGTATATCACCTCTTATTAAACTTGAAGTAACAAAATAATTTAAAACAAACTTCAAATTTTTAACATAAAAACGCAAAATTGGTACCCCATTTCATTCACTCGTTCATATCCTAAATCGATAACTCCATTTATTATATGCATTTATTTAATGTAAAATTTTTCCTTATAGATACTTCATCAAAAATTAAAATGCATTATTTTTCCATATGTTGCATCTTTTAAATAAACAGTTGCTGTGAGTGCACTGTATATGCATAAATTGTTGCCTGGCAGCAAGTTTTTAATGCTACTCCATCTACTAAGAGATTAAGGACTCGGTAGGTTTAATTTCAAAATATTTCTAAAACAAGTCCGTGGTGGTTGATCTATAAAAAATACTTTGGAAAAAGCTTATCTCATGATCTTCCCAACGCGGACTTGTCCCCAAAGTTTTTTCGTTAGGATTTATATTCAATTCAACAACTTTCAAATATTTGGTAAACAAATCAAGATTTGAGTCACTCAGAGTTGAAAATTTTTTGGAAGTCTGGTTAACTTTTAATGACAAGAAATTTCTTAAATTGTGTAATATTAATAATTGACACTAAAATGTGCAATAAGTGGTAAAAACGAGGACTTTCCAGGACACATTTTTTTTACAAGGACAGGTGTTCAAAAAAGTGGACAGTGTACGGGAAATAGAGGACGAATGACAATTCTAGTTGTAACGAACTGAAACCATTATATTTGAAGTATAAAAACTATGCATAAAGAATGTATATTCGATTTTAAATGCGGTGTGAATCGATGTATTTGCAATGGTATGTACAAAAGTACATATTTTTGTCATATAAACAATCAATCGGCGATATTAAGTTTTATGTAGCTTCTGTCCACATACATATCTATAATATGCGAAAACACGATCTCTTTTTGTTTGTTTATTTTTTTTTGCTTAGGAAAAAATATACGAATCCACGCATACTTAACCCTCTAATATCTAACCATGCCTCAGGGCACTCATCACAAAGGTGGCAATGGTGAGAAATGTAACTGATTTTTTATTCCAAAAGCTTATTTAACAGTTGCTATAAACGTACTAAAATATTTGCAAAGACTTTGAAAGCTCAATTCTATATATTTTGCTACACTTTTTTCTTACCAAGTGCATTTTCAAACAAATAATTAGGGGGTTTTTACATTTTGTTATTAAACATCAGTTCTATTGATTTCAAGCATCTAAATGGTGATAATATTTTCTTTCTATAAAAATATTTTATAGTTAGTGGGTTAATTTTGTTAAAAAAGATAAGTTTTGCATTGGAGCAGAGATTTTTTTGATAAGTGCCTTAAGGCACTCTTCGGCATTGCCGAAGAAAATTTCACAACTTCAGATTCTTTCCCATTTTGCAAATAGTTGTCTTCTTTGCTTCGATTTACAATTCGTTATATTGGAATTAAAAAAAAAATGGATCGTCGGATGAATAATCGTTTTAAATTAGCTGATGCCGATATAGATGAAGATTTAAATAGCGAATCCAGTGAAGAAGAAGAACCTCACGTAGATGTTTTCGTATTAGAAAATGTAGTCAGTACTACCCGTGCAAGTACTACACAATCTGCGAAATTGAGTAAGCCATTGAAAAGGCCTTGGTCCCTTTTGTCACCTATTGAATTTTCTGGTTACAAATTTGCTCCATCGTCAGGTGGTTTCATCTGTTCTGGTAAGAAATATTCATGCGTCTAAAACGGCTTTCTAAATCAAGAAAGTATTTTAGGTGTATACTCTATCATGAAAAACAGTAAAAGTGGGGTATAAAATTATTTGTTCTTTGCGATACTTTTGGATACGCCTATCGCTTTGAAATTTACAGTGTTGCAGGTGATAATGTTATTTTACCTGGTCAGCCAGATCTCGGCGTTTATGTTAATATTGTAGTTCCATTATCACAAACTGTTAAAAGTTTTGCCAATCATATTATACATATATTTCAATAATTTTTATACGATACTTCCGTTATTGGTGTACTTCCGTGCTAAAGGAATATATAATTTATGAACGGTCCGTGTTAACCGAATTCCGAACTGCAAGCTACAATCTGATAATAACATCAAAGACCAGGGGAGAGCATTTTTGACTGAATATATTGGATGCATGTTTTTTTTTAACTTTTACCAGTACTCAGGAGATAACCCCACTGTACTAGAACTAGGAAAATAGGTTGTGAAAACGGGGAAAGAGGGAGTTGTATTTGTGAACATTTGACTTGAACCTTCCAACGTTATAACAGAGAGGAAACACGTCTGCAGGCAATTTATTCCACAGGCGAAGCGTGCGTGCGGCTGAAAAACGAATTCTCTCTGTAATGCGCTGTACGGTTCCCCGGGCAATCGATCACAAATGGATGAGCCCTGGACGATAACCGAGTGTTACGTAAAAATATTGTAGTAAATTTAAAAAATATTTGTTTTCAAGTTTTTAATACATTTTTTTTTCTACCTGTTTTTATTATATATACATATATAAATTGTATTTGTAAATTATGTTGATATTTCACCTAGCTACCAAGCTCGAGATCGTCCTTGTAAGTAATTGAGGTCCATTGCACTTCTGTATAAACTTGTGTTCCAAATAAAAGAATGTGATAGGGCCCAGGATATGTGGCATCAACGAATCATATTCTCATTTTACAACCACAAATCTTTATAGACATAATATGCATAACTATGAACCAAATACATCTTAGCTATTAATTTACACAAGATACATACTAGTGTGAGGCTTCCTGTTTGGTTATAATTAGTAGTGATAGTTTTGCTTTGGGGTTATAATATTGATGCGTATTTCATCAATACATCCTACTACACCCAGGTATTCCAATTATTATTGTTAGCTCTGCATTCTTCTTCCGACGGATAAGTTATCCATTGCCCACATAGATGTAGCTCAAGACTATCTACTACTTGTGAGAGAACCTCACAGAAAGTTGGCTGCGCCATTGCATCTTCATAATCTCTTGCTACCCCTTTTTGATATCTGCCCTCAGCAAAGAACCGCAAACGAGCAATGATCTTAACTATTGGAGGGATACCAAATGCTTTTCTCGAGGAATGCAGAGAATTTTTAAGCACATCTAAAATGTACAAAAAGGCTGCTTTATTTATCTTGTAATATTGGATGAATTTAAGAAACCCTAAATTATTACAAAAGCAAAATTATTAATAATTACGTATGTTACGTACTGCGTATTTGGTAGTTCCAAGGTGTTGTATGTGTCGCGCAAACCTCAGCGAACAATTTGATGTTGCCTCAATTCTTCCTCTTGCAATAACATTAACGTACCGATTCCAAACGTCCAGGGTCATATCCAAAAAAATTCTTATTTGAGTTTTAACGCATGCTTTAGTTACCAAACACATTAACACTTATTAAAAATGTTTATGCAAAAACAGTACGATAACTATTAAATGTAATAAGGAATTTAATTCCTTTATTCTGGCAATGCCGTTAAGTTCAGCTGTAATTTTTTGAACAGTGATGCACTAAAAATAATATTCGAAAGCCGAAAAACAAATTAAACAAGAGTGCGGCATATTCGGCAGGGCCGAATCTAAAATAACCTTCACGATAGTCACGTAGATGTATAGTACATATTACAAATTTGAACTAAATATGCTCGGATATATATGGACCGATATCGGGGAAAACTATTTTTGCCTTATAATCACCATTCTAAAAAAAAAGAAATCCTTCATGGACATTTTCATGAAAAAGTTTGTTTAAGCTATATCTCGGTTGTATATGAACCGATATCGGAATTTTCTATTTTCTCTATTTTAGTAACATTCTTCTATAACGAGAATTGCTTTTCAGCAAAAAAAAAAAAAAAATTTTAATGGAAAAATTGGTTCAGGCTATATCTCGGGTATACGAGTATATGGACCGATATCAGATATTTTCATTTTCTGTATTTTACTAACTTCCTTTTATAATCAGAACCGCTTTTAAGCAAAAAAATTTTTTTCGTTGAAAAATCGGTTTAGACTATATCTCGGGTATATATGGACCAATATCGGAAATTTTCATTTTCCATATTTATATACTTCATTTTATTACCAGAACTGCTTTTAAGCAATAAAAAGTTGTTTAAGTTCGCTTACGCGATATTTGCATGAGCACCCCGGCTTAGGCTATATCTCGGGTATATATTGACCGATATCGGAAAATTTCATTTTCCATATTTGTATAACATTATATTATTACTAGAACTGATTTTAAGCAAAAAAGTGGTTTAAGTTTGCTTACGCGACATCGGCAATTTTAATTCTCGATATTTTAATAACCTTCTTATATTAACAGAACTGCTTGTAAGCAAAAAGAGTTGTTTTACTTAGCTAACGCGACACTTTCATTAAAAATCCGGTTTAGGCTAAATCTCGGGTACATATGGACCGATATCTGGAAATTTTCTTTTGCCTTTTAGTCGCCATGCTTAATAAGTGTGTGAGGTTTGAAGCAAAAAAAAAAAAAAAACTTTTTCAAAAAATTTTATACAAAGTTGCAAAAAAAAAATGGCGTTTTTTCGGAATTTTGAATATATCTCAGCAATATTTGAACCGATATTACTGAATTTCAATAGCAAACCCATGAATCAATGGGGTAAAAGAATGGTGAAAGAAAACAGTTTTTTAGTCGAACGGTTTTCTCAGAAACGGTATTTCAACGGCGGACAGACGGACATCGCTTAATCGAAATTTCTACCAATGCTGATTATGAATATGTATACTTTATATGGTCGGAAAGGAAAATTGTAGAAATTACAATTCCCTTTACATATACACCTTTTACATTTTTGTGAAGGGTATAAAACATTTTTTTATGGAAGGCGAACCACTAATATTTGTAGCTATTGTATTTGTACAAACAATTATGAAAAAGAAAATCACTTATTGAAATTGAAATAACAAAACGTTTCTTTCTTTTGCAGAGAATTTTTCTTTCTACTATCTCGTGAGCTATTCAACCCCTACTATGGTCTTTTCGAGTATTCAGCCAATGACACGTACACTGTACAAGTTTCGCCATTATCAGCTTTTGTAGACAACTGCCACGATTGGTTTCGTTTTAGCGGTCGAGTATTGGGTCTAGCCTTGGTCCACCAATATCTATTGGATGCTTTTTTTACGCGACCATTTTACAAATTTCTCTTAAGACTTCCTGTAGCTTTAAGTGATTTAGAATCATTAGATAATGAATTTCATCAGTCATTACAATGGATACGTGATAATGACATTGGAACCGGCATAGACTTGGGCTTAACATTCTGTGTAACAGAGGAGCTATTGGGACGTGTTGTTGAAAGAGAACTTAAGTCGGGTGGCAAAAATATTATTATTAATGAAAAGAATAAAAAAGAATATCTTGATCGTATGATCAAATGGCGTTTGGAGAGAGGAGTACAAGAACAAACGGAATCTTTAGTACGTGGCTTCTATGAAGTTGTTGATTCACGCTTAGTTTCAGTGTTTGATGCCCGAGAACTGGAACTGGTTATAGCCGGTACAGCTGAGATTGATATAAATGATTGGCGCATAAACACTGAATATCGTTCCGGCTATCACGATAATCACCAAGTCGTAATATGGTTTTGGCAAGTGATTGAGAAATTTACCAATGAACAGAGACTTAGACTTTTGCAATTTGTCACCGGCACCTCTAGCATACCTTATGAAGGGTTTTCTGCCCTCAGAGGTTCCACTGGTCCCCGGAGATTTTGCATTGAAAAATGGGGGAAACCGAATGCTTTGCCCAGAGCTCATACCTGTTTTAATCGTTTAGACTTACCACCATATCCAACACCGGAACTTCTCTACGAAAAGCTATTATTGGCTGTTGAAGAAACAAATACTTTTGGTATCGAATAAGTTGTAAGTAAAAACTGTTGTTCATCAAAATGATCTGCCAAATTAAAATTTAGTTTTTCCTTACTTTTAATAAGTTCTATCTATAAGAAAACGTGATATATGTATGTAAAATGTTCTTAAATATTTTAAGTAGTAATATTAAATTTAGATGTTTTATTTATTCCGAGATCCAAGTGTCTCCTCCATACTTAAATGTTACACCAATCAGTTTTACTTACATTTTTAGTGACAGAATATAACTTAATTTATTTAAAAGTGTTTATTTTTTAAATTATGACTACATTTATTAACACTGTTATAATATATGCGAATAGATAATAATGATTTTTAAGCAATTTCAGTTTAAACGGCAGATACACTGATATTGAAAATGTATTTAATATTTAATTATTTGATCTTGTTTTGGTAAATATTTCTTATTTTCGCAGCAAAAGATCGGCGTATGTTATATAAAAAATTTAACAGTATTTATTTTCAATATTTCGATAACAATTTGTTATCATCGTCAGGAAAATTATTATATTATTAATTAACAAATTGTTATCGAAATATTGAAAATAAATACTGTTAAATTTTTTATATAACATAAAACGATCTTTTGCTGCAAAAATAAGAGATATTGAAAATGTTTGCATACTTTCATAAGACTGCATTATGTAAAAAAAAATTAAAATTAAAAATATTGCAAGACGTATATGCAACTCTTTGTTGTAGCATCGTTTTTTAGTGATTTTCTTCTTGAGATAATACTCTTATTTCCAAGTAACAAGCACATAGTACATAGATACTCGTACGTGTAGATTAGAGCGACTCACCAAAAAACGTGCTCGATCCACCCTCTTAAAAATGAACCTTTAACTTTTTTTCAGATGACATTTAAAATATTTCGGCTCCAGCTTTGACCTCTCGTAAGTTGGGTCAGTTTGAAAAAGGGTCTATTTTTGCATGTTTTGTCAAGTTGAAAATCTGTTTCCTTAGCAACATACGAGTATAAGATAATGGGTATCATAAGAAAGCTTTTTTAAGGCGCTTGCAACTGTACAAACAATTTGCCGACGATCATCCATGTCCTTTGTTTTAAGGATATTCTGTAAAAATAACGGTTTTTGAAATATTCGCGTAGTGAATTATTCACGATTCACCAGCGCCCCCTTGTGGCTAACTAGGCTCACACAGGTAGCAATTTTTGCCATATATTTGTAGCCATATGAGCAACTTCTTGTTGAGGAGTTCGCGCCTTCTAATCCCTCCTGTATGCAATTTCCCAGCAATCAATGGAAGACAAGTCTTAATGAGTTGGTAGTCCAAAAACCACTAAGACCATCAGTGCTTAAACCAACTCACCCGTCAACCATCTCTACCGGTTCCTTGCAGTACAGCTATCTGTTGTAAAGGCAACAGACCCTCGAGAGGGTCACCAAACATTTATCAGGGATACTGACTCTCTCTTTCTGCGTTTTAGGTTTAAACCGCAGCCAAAACTTTCCAGACAAGGTAGGCATCTCAACCATGAGTAGCCCGGGTTGAACTCCAAGCTGAACCACCCGGGGGCAAAGCTGATCCCCGTTTAGCCAATTGATACCCTTGGTAAGGTTTTCGGAAGCTAACACAATATAAGTCATGCGGCTTCTTAGAGTTTTATTTGCTACAACAAACGCGGGACGCCTTCCTCCCCTTACCCGAAAAACAGAATGCTCTGCTTTGGAATACGCCAAGGCAAAGCCTGTTCCCCGGGGGGACCATGCCAACATACCGATTATTTATTTTCCATTCACTTTACAGCGGAACCTAAATTAGTGCGTAAAACGCCACGTAATTTAACACTTTGGTTTTATGCTGTATTAAGTAACTTAAATAAGAGCGTTAATGTTGTGCCATGAACAGTATTGATCACTGATTTTATTTCATAAAAATCACTAAATAGCAGTAATAAAAAGTGATAAAGTCGCTAAATTAGTCTGAAAGAACCTAAAGTGTGATTACTAATGGCCGCAAACAATGAGTGAAAATTGTTTTGAAGCGAACTTTAGAGAGAGCCAGTTAAGCTTTCTCTCTTGCGCGAAGTCAAAATTGGATAATCCAATTGTGAATCGTTGGCGCGTTCTATTTGGATTGGTCTCATAGATTTTGTACGTTCATGAAGATTTTTGTCAGATAAATTACGCTTGACGCAATAAAAAAAACAACTTTATTTGCTTTTAGTTTTAGATTATAATGATACAATTTTTATTAATTACTTTACTTTTTATAGTATTTAATTGGTAATAATGCAATTTTATAATTCTAGGAATAAAGTTAGGAAGTAAAAATACAATGTTGAAATAATGCAACTTAAGTCTAACCCAATTATCGTAAATAAAATAAAAGAAAATAGAATAAAATAAAATATGCAATGTTTGCAGAATACGCCAACTAAAGTACTTTAAACAAAAGTGTGCCAATAAATAAAACATCAAGTAATATTATTAGGTCAATTAATGTGAAAAATTAAGTAAGTCAGTTTTATTATTGGGTTGTTGCCCTCGGTGGTTTTATTGGTGGTTATGGGTGTTTCCGTAACTCCCCCCCCCCCCCCCCCCCCCCCCGCTTAGAATAAAGTGAAGGCCACAAGGAAAGCGTAGGGGCTGGAACGTTGGTCGTGAAATTCGGTATGAACTGGATTTTATTTTTCTTCTTTGCGATATAAATAAGGGCCGCAGAAAATATTATGCCCAAAAAACAGGTTATTAAGGTTATAGTGTTGCTTTTCCTCGATGTTATTTTTTGATTTTCTATTTGAAAGCTCCTTAGTTTGTCAAGGCTAAGTTTATCAGTTATGGTCTTTGCATTAACTTCGGAATAGGTTATAAGCGGTGGAAAAACTTCGTCTTTGTTGAATATAGGATTGTCATCATAAATTTCACCATTTATATTGATTGAGCAGTTGTTGTAGTATAGGAGAGTTGTGCCTTCAATGTCATAAGTCTTATTGTTGCAAGTAGTTGTTACAGGGGTTTTATTAGTGTTGATGAAGAGAATATAGTTAGGTTCGGGCTGGACAATTAAGTTTATACTTCCAACATCTTCTAAATCGCACAGTGCTTTTTTGCTGTTTACTACTTGCGCTATACAAGTGGAGTTGGTGGTGTATTCGGTGTATGGTGAATTATTACAATAATAGGAGCTCTCGATTTTTGGGCAAGGTTTGTTGAAAAATTGGATGTGGTTTTTATTGTATGCTATGTATGGTTTTATTTTTATCATTTTAGTTTTATTTAAAGGGAGTGGAATTATGTGAAAAAGGTCATAATTTTCTTCTGATACAATTGGTATCTGTACATTAAATATAATTTTTGAATTATTGTAGTATGCTTGGAGTCCAAGCAGTTCATAAATTTGTTCCTTGGAATTAGTTTTTATTAACTGATTTTCCATATAATCATATATTTGGTTTAATTCTGTAGTGCTTAATATGAACTTAGAAATTACATTTAATTTTGCTAGGACAATTGATTCAGCTATACTTTCTAGGTGATTGTTTAAAAGATCTATGTTATAATTAATTTGGCTTACATATTGGAGTTCAAAAAGTTGGTCATCTTCTTTTAAAATATTGTTTGTTAGCTTGTTGATGTAGTTTTTTATTTTGTCCTGTTCTTTATTTATGTGGTCAGTGACGTTTTTCAGTCTTTCCTGCATTTTTGTATTAATTTGGTTCTGGTTTGTCAGTATAGTTTCAATATGTGTTGTATTATTATTCAAGTTTTGTATTTTTTTATTTATAAAAAGTGCGTCATTGGCATCCATGTTGCCTGTTATGAATTTTATAGCTGTGCCTAATCCGTTAACAAGTCCACGTTTATGTCTGTTATAGGCCATAAGTGTGTGCAGTTTGTTTTCCAGTTCATTAAGTTTCAGTCTTGTTACTTTTGTGAAGCTTGTAGTTCTGTGGGTGTTTTCAAAGGCTGAGACAGTGTCTTGTATTTTATTAACAGTCTTTGCGTATTCGTCAAGGCTGACGATGTGTATGAGGTTATTGTGGTTGGTGATTATCCTTGCCGGTCCTAATTGAAATCTAACTACTGTCTGCATTTCGTCTATTTTTTGTATGTCTACGGTTTGAGAAAGTACTAGTGGTATCCTGTGGGCAGAGAAAAATCTTAATTAGATTTTTTTTTTGAATTTTGTGTAACCTTTTTATTATTTTTGATTTGTGAAACTTTTTGTTCTTGTGTGTGATTATTGTTACTCTATTGTTCTGTTTTACTTTGTGTTTTGTGAATCTTGGAGTTAATTTATTGCGTTTTGCTTCTTTTCTATAAATAGTTTGATTTTCTAGGTTTTCCGGTTCAGAGCGAGTTTCATTTAATTTGTTTACCCTAGTATTAGTAGCGTTCTCTAACTTTTCTTTAATTTTTGGGTATAAAATATTTTGGAACTCGTTAAGTTTTGTAATATACTCATGTTCGTTGTTGAACGTAACAGTGTTATTTAATTTAAAAGTTCTACCGAAAAATATTTCAAAAGGTGTTAGTTTTGTAGCAGAATGTATTGAATTGTTGTAAGTTATAAGAGTTTCAGTGAGTATGTCGTCATGGTCTTCACTAAAATGATTTTCTTTTCTAGTAGTTGATACAATTCTATATATTTTAGTTAGGGTGGAATGTAGTCTTTCTACAGGAGCATTGCTTGTGCCTCTGTTGAAATGAAGTAATATGCAGATTAATTTGAAATTGCCTACAAAATTCTTTAAAAATATTGGCTGTAAACTCTGAGCCTTGGTCAGCAATTATTTTCCTTGGAATACCGTAAAGAGTAATGAAATGTTTTAAAGATTTTAATATTCACACAAAATTCCTTGATGGAAGTGTATATGCTGCTACAAATTTTTAAAATTTGTCAATTATAGTTAGGATTTGTTTGTAATTTATACTGTATATGTCTATATGTAAAATGTCTAAGGGTTTTAAAGGAGTTTCTGGTTTTTGAGATATCGGTTTTGGGGGATTCCTGTCGTATTTAAGCGTTTGATATTTGTCGCAGCTGTTAATTATCTGCGTTATTTTGTTCTTCATAAAAGGGAAGTATAATTCTCTTTTTAGATGAAGAAGCGTTTCGCTAATTCCGCGGTGATTATTATTGTTATGATAATTTTTTATAAGTTGTTCCTGTCTGTCACTATCTGTTATATCTTCTAATAGTTCTGTACACCGTATTAGACGAAATATTTTGTTGTTTGAGAAAAATTTTGAATAAACGGATTGTATAATGCGGAAAGTGTTGTCATCAGTAAATATTGCTGACAATTTGTTTGGATTAAGAAATTTCTTGAAAATGTCTATTATTATATCTTCTGTATACAAAGGTTTTCTAAATATTCGGCGTTGTTTATTTTTAAATGGCATCATGACCGACATTTCTGGAGTTTCTAATGTTTTTTTTTTTTGAATATGAGCTGTAGATTAAAATCATTTAGAGGTTTTTCTGAGATGTATATGCCATCGTTTAGATTTTCATCTGTTGAGTGCACAGTAGTGCCAGCGGTACCCTGGTTTGAAGTAACATCGTTTAGGTTTACATCTAACACTTTGGCGCATCTATTTTTATACGACTTAATGCATCAGCATTTGTATTTAATTTTCCTTTCTTGTATACTATTTCATAATCGAACTCTTCTAGTTTTAGGCGCCACCTGACTAGTTTTGAGTTAGGTTCTTTTAAGCTCATTATCCACGTGAGTGGCCTATGGTCAGTTACAATAAAGAATTTGCGCCCAAAGAGATAAGGACGAAAGTACTTTGTTGCCCAAACTATTGCTAAAAGTTCTTTTTCTATTGTGGAGTAGTTGCATTCAGAGTCCGATAGAGTGCGGCTAGCATAACATATAGGTTTGTCATTTCCTATTGTAGAATAGGGTCATTAGTTAAGATTGACTTACAAGTTTCGAAAGCTTTCATATATTTATCGTTAAAGTCTATGTTTTTCCCTTTCTTAAGACATTCTGTAAGAGGTTTGGTTAATTTAGAGAAATCTTTAATGAATTTTCGGTAATACCCAACGAGGCCAATGAAGCTTTTAATTTGCTTCTGCGTTCGAGGGAGTGGAAAGTTTTTTATAGCAGCAATTTTTTCTGGATTGGGTTTTATTCCATCTGTAGAAATTATATGTCCAAGGAACTTCGTCTCTTTTTGCAAAAATTCCGATTTATCTGTTTGAATTTTAAGATTTGATGAGCGAAGCTTATCGAAGACTAACTGAAGGTTTTGTATATGCTCTTGTAAAGATGTAGAGTATATGATGATATCTTCTAAGTATACCAAGCATATTTTACCTATGAGATCACCTAAAACATTATCCATGACCCTCTGAAAGGTCGACGGTAGGCGTTTTTAAGCCCAAAGGGCATTCTAACATACTCATAATGTCCGTTTTCTACTGTGAATGCTGTTTTGCGGATGTCTTTAGCATGCATCTCAATTTGATGAAAACCACTTGCTAAATCGAGGGTGGTAAAGTACATGCATTTCCCTAATTTATCTAAAATTTCACTTATATTGGGAAGGGGGTATCTATCGGATATGGTTTTCTCGTTAAGTTTCCTGTAATCTATTACCATCCGCCATTTCTGTTTTCCGCTGGCATCTATTTTCTTTGGTACAATCCATACAGGAGAACTCCATGGAGAATAACTTGGGCGTATTATTCCTTGCTCTAACATGTCCGCTATTTGTCGCTTTACTTCAGTTTTATGTATTTGTGGGTACCTATATGATTTTGTATGTATAGGGATGTCGTCTGTTGTTATTATTTTATGTTTAATTTGATTAGTGAAAGTCAATTTTGTATTTTCCCTAAAAAATATATCTTTATAATTACGACAAGGTTTTAACAAGTGTCGTTTTTCTTCTCTGTTTAAATGTTCTGTTCTAAGTGTTTGTGAGATATCATCAAATTCAGAATTCCCTATTTCAATTATCTCGAAGCTAAAGGCTTCTATGAACTCATTGCAATTATACTTAATGGCTTTTAATGGTTGTTCTATGTATAACACTTGTTGTTCGTCCGAGATGTTAATAATTTCAAGGGGGCTCTGCCAGTCTTTTGCTTGGTATATACCTTGCAAAAAACCTAAGACTGACGCGAGCGTTAAAAAATGTAGTAACTGTGGAGGTAACCATACTGCAAACTACAGGGGTTGCCCTGTCTATACTCACTTCAAGAGGTCAATGACAAATAGGTCACCAATTTTAAATATGCCACCCCAGCAGACAAACAGCATTTCTACAAGCAATTTTCCCCAGGTACACTAGTCAACCAGCCATATAAACGTGCAAAACCCCCAACAAATTTTTCATGCGAATGTTGTAAAATCCGATAATCCAAACTTGAATCAAGAGTCCAAGCCTCAAAACTCCGACCAAAATTTTAGCAATCTTGAGGCAACTCTGCAGACTCTTGTTCAATCTATAAATACATTTACGGTTTCCATGACGAACATGATGCAGGAAATGCTGAAAATGCAATCCACTATTTTGCAGGCAATTTTAAAAAAATGAGTTGGTTAAAAATATGTTTCTGGAACGCAAACGGCATCCGCCAACACAAAAATGAACTTGAGCACTTCCTTATGGAAAAGCAAATCGACATAATGCTGATTGCTGAAACTCACTTAACAAGCAACAGCTATTTCAAAATTAATGGTTACAGACTATATGATACTAAAGATCCCCTTGGCAGATCTTGCGGAGGCTCAGCAATTTTGATAAAAACTAGAATTAAGCACTATTTGCTAAACGAGACATGTGAGGAGTATCTTCAAGCAACAAACATATGTATTGAACATTTTCATCATAAAATTGTTATTTCATCGATTTATTCCCCACCCCGGTTTTCAGTAACAGAAAATCAATATACAAATTTTTTCAATTCACTTGGGCCTCGATTTTTAGCGGCTGGCGACTATAACGCTAAACACACTTTTTGGGGTTCACGTTTAATTACCTCGAAAGGCCGTGTGCTTTTTGATGCCGTTTCCAAAATGGGCTTAGATGTGGTTTCAAGCGGACACCCCACTTATTGGCCGTCAGACCGACGAAAGATCCCAGATGTTATAGATTTTGGAGTTGCGAAAAATTTTCCTCTAGAGTGGATGCAAGTGGAGCCTTCATTAGAGTTGTCATCAGATCACTCACCCACTATAATCTCCGTTTCGTTTCCCCAAGAGATTGGCTCCCCGTTGACCGTCAATAGAGTTAATTGGCTAAAATACAAAAAATTTCTGAGTACACATTGTATTGAAAATATCGCCTTGAGAACGCTTGAGGATATTGATGTGTCAATTAACGATTTTTCTGAAAACCTCAAACTGGCCGTACAGCATGCTACCACTAGTTATATAAGATCCAGAAATGAGAACAATAGAACTTATTCGTCTGAAATTGCGCAACTTCTGTCAGAAAAAAGAAGAGTCAGAAGAGAGTGGCAGCTTCGCAGGTCTCCCCAGCTTAAAAGCAGGCTACGAGAGTGCATAACTCAGTTAAGAAAACTGCTTGAAATCCACAGAATGGCTTCCCTTAAAACCTATTTGGAAAGCCTAGATGGTACTCCGCAATCTGACTATTCTCTGTGGAAAGCGACAAAAGGTCTGAAAAGACCCGTAATAGGTAAGCCACCTTTGCGAACTTCAACTGGCGACTGGGCAAGAAGCGATTCAGAAAAGGGGATGGTGTATGTTAACCATTTGAGAAATGTTTTTATTACAAATGATGTAACAAATGATGTATCTGAATTACCACCATACGCAGTTAGACCGCCTGTGTCTTTGCGATTCATATTTCAAGATGTAGAACAAGATATCAGTAACATAAACCCCAGGAAAGCTCCAGGTATTGATCAAATTACTGGCAAAATGCTTGAACAGTTACCACGTGTAGCTAAAAGAATTCTAGTTTTTATTTTTAACGCTATTTTACGCCTTGAGTATTACCCTGCAGAGTGGAAGGTCTCAATGATTACTATGATTCCCAAGCCAGGGAAGGATCCGACTAAGGTAGAATCATATAGACCAATAAGTCTATTACCAACAATTTCAAAACTATTCGAAAAATTGTTAATGGTTAAGTTGGGTCCAATATTGAACAATGTGGGATGCATCCCTGATCATCAATTTGGTTTTCGGGCTAAACATAGCACCATAGAACAAACGCACAGACTAGTCAATGCCATAAGACAGACCTTTGAGGAGAAGAAGTATTGTTCAGCTCTATTCATTGACATTTCTCAAGCTTTTGATAAAGTGTGGCACGACGGCTTGATGCACAAAATAAAGTTGAACTTGCCTGCTAATACTCACAAGCTTCTGGAAAGCTTTTTATATGGGCGGAAATTTGTTATCAGAGAAAGTGATAAGCCCAACTCAACCTATCGAGGCAGGAGTTCCTCAAGGTAGCATTCTTGGGCCTACTTTGTATTTGATTGACCTCTGATATGCCAACGAGATCCGGAATCCACACTTCAACTTTTGCAGACGACACAGCGTTTTTGAGCGTTCATGAAAACCACCAATTAGCTTCACGAAATTTACAGGAATGTATTTCAATATTGGAAAAATGGCTGAAGCTTTGCAAAATCAGGGTTAATGAACAAAAATGTACTCACGTTACATTCACACTGCGTAGGCAAACATGTGCGCATATCCAAATTAACAACTCACCTATTCCGCAGCACAATGAAGTAAAGTACCTTGGCATTCACCTGGACCGTAGGCTAACGTGGAAGTCTCACATTGAAGCAAAGGTCACTCAGTTAAAACTCAAAGCAGCGCAGCTAAATTGGCTTATGGGCAGAAATTCTACATTGAAATTAGATTGCAAACTTTTGTTATACAACGCAATACTAAAGCCTATATGGTGCTACGGAATTCAGTTATGGGGCACTGCCTCAGCGTCAAACATTGAAAAAATCCAAAGGCGACAAAACAAAATACTTCGAACGATTACTGCAGCTCCATGGTATGTAAAAAACTCACGAATTCATAAAGATCTAAGTGTTCCGCTGGTAAAAGGGGAGTTGTCTAAGTACGCGACAAGGTATGTCAGTAAACTGGAACTTCATCCAAACCCTCTTGCGCGTAATATACTTAATTTTGGCGGCCAAAGTCGGTTGAGAAGAAGGGATACCGTTGCCACCATCAGAACGTTCAATAGGTGATTCTACCGATATTGCTCCCGCATAATAGAACTTTTTGTCTAGCATTGGCTGGACGTAAGTAAAAAGCACATTTTATTTATTTATTTTTTTTTTATTTTATTAATTCTTTTACTTTTATATTTAGTATTAAGATTTGAATACTTTTGAAGATTCAATAAATAAAAAAGTTTAACAAAAAAAAAGTTTTAAAAAAAAAAAAAATGTAGATGTTTCCATTCTTAACATCTACAGGGATTTTCTTTATGACTTTGCAATTCTCAGGTATAATATGTTTCCCAGAGGAAAAATTAGGCTTAAATTGTAGAGGGATTGTGGCACTTTTAGTTACAATTGTATTATTTGCCAAATCTATATTTGCTTCTAGTTGTGACAGTATATCGAGACCAATCAGTCCATCAAAGTGATTGTGAAAATTGAATAAAAGAAATCTTAATTCACCTGGTTGATTAAACTCAACAAAGGTTTGGAGTGTAACCTCCTTGTTCAGTTCATATCTGTTAAGGATAGTTGTTATTGTAATCGGTTCACATGTTTTCTGGTCTGAAGAGTTTATAAATGATGATGAAGCGCCGGTGTCAATAAGAAATTTAAGCGGTCTTCCAAATGGAGAGGAAATATTAGTATAGCCTAGCTCAACCCCATGCTTATTGATATCTAAGTACCCTGTCTGTTGTTCGAGGCAGAGTCTTGAAAATTTATGTTATCCTCATTATTTAAATTTTCTTGGGTTCCTAGGTATTGATCCAAATTTTGTTGGTAACCTGCAATTGGTGGTAATGACTCTAAACAGTTATTGTTTTGGAAGTTGAAAAGCTCTCCTCTTTTATACTGACTTCCGGGTGGCAAGGTTCGCATCGTTTGATCAGTTTTAAAAGATCTTTGAGTTGTAGTTGGTGCTTGGGTTTTTATATAACCAGAACTTACTTCCATAGGTTCTGGTTTGCTGTATCCTCTGAACACATTACTTCTAAATGGGTTTTGATTATAGTTTTGGTTAGAGGTGTTGCCGTTTACTCTACGTTGTATAGGTTGTGTGTTATAATTTAACGGTTGGGGGCGTGTATTTTGGTTGTTGTAGGTAACTTGGTTTTGTTGGGAAAAAGGTGTAAATCTATTATTATACCTACTTCCATAAAACGAATTGTTTGGTCTCGGTTGCCATTTGTTTTGGGTAATAGTGGGTTCTGATTTCATATAAAAAATGTTTTGCTCCTTAATGCATAAGGAAAATGCTTCTGCTAGTGAGTCTGGTTTTGATGCTCTTATGGTCGAGCCTAGTGGCTCTCTTAAACCAATCAGAAAGCTGTTTAAACACATTTCGGAGTAAAGATCCTTTTTCGATTTTACCACTTTATCGTCTCTTTCGTGTATTTGAATATTATTAAAAAGGGACGCCTGAATTTCTATTATTTCGCTATAAAACTTTTCTACATTATTTGATTTTTGTCGAATATTATGGAGATCTCTAATTAGGGAAGTCTCAGTCCTCTTGTCCGAGTAGTGTAAAATAAGGTTTTGTTTGATGTCATCCCAGTTTAGGGGTGTTCCATACATATTTAAAACTTCATTAGCTTGTCCAATGATTTTGTTGCGGATAGCTCTCAACAATATTTGGCCCTGTGGTGTTGCATCATACGATCTTATGTGCAGTAGAATTTCTTCCACATTGTTAATAAACTCATTTAAGAGTCGTGGATTGCCTTCATATGTTGGCAAATCCTTTATTGCATCTGGGATGCGAAGGGACTCAAAAGTCGCTTTGGGCGGAAAATTATTTACATTACTACCCGTGGGATTTGCTTGTTCGTAAGGAGTAGTCAAATTGTAGGTTTCTGATTGAAAAGATATACCTTCGGGAATTGAGTTTAAGCTCCTACTCTTAAATAGCCTTCCAATTGTACTCGGATACGGTCTGAAAAAATGTTTTAACACTTTCCGTTTGTTCATTTACAAGCACTACAGTCTTTATATAAATGTATTTTCCTTACTATTGTTATTGTTATTATTATTTTATTTTTTTTTTATAAATAAAATTTTTCTCTCTTTCTTTTTTTCCTTTTATTATATGTATATTATATTATATGTATATATATATATATATATATATATATATATATATATATATATATATATATATATATATATATATATATATATATATATATATATATTTTTTTTTTATTCCTTTAAAATTAATTTATGTGTTTGTTTATTTGTATATACTTTTAAAGGCTTTACAGGCCTGATCATAATAGTTTTTATTATTATTTTTTTTTTTTTTTTATTTAACACACATCACAATTTTCACTCACCCAATCAAGACTATGGTTCTTATCATCCTGGAGGTAAAGAGTTGATACTCTCCGAATTTACCAGATTTCCTTCGATATTCCCTCGAATTTGTCTCAGGTATCCAGTGATATTCCTTCACTGCCTTTGACTTTTACTGGTTGCCTTCGATATTCCCTCGAAGCTAAGTCTTTGGTATTCTGTGATATTCCCTCACAGTCCTTGACTTCTTAATTCGTCCTCCAGGCCTATGTTGACTGCGCCAGATATATTCACAACCGAAACTCACAATAAAAAAAACAACTTTATTTGCTTTTAGTTTTAGATTATAATGATACAATTTTTATTAATTACTTTACTTTTTATAGTATTTTATAATTCTAGGAATAAAGTTAGGAAGTAAAAAAATACAATGTTGAAATAATGCAACTTAAGTCTAACCCAATTATCGTAAATAAAATAAAAGAAAATAGAATAAAATAAAATATGCAATGTTTGCAGAATACGCCAACTAAAGTACTTTAAACAAAAGTGTGCCAATAAATAAAACATCAAGTAATATTATTAGGTCAATTAATGTGAAAAATTAAGTAAGTCAGTTTTATTATTGGGTTGTTGCCCTCGGTGGTTTTATTGGTGGTGTTATGGGTGTTTCCGTAACTCGCGCGGATTTAGGTTGCACTCTTCGTGCAACGAACAAATCTGACATTAAGTAAATACATATTTTTTGACATGAGAAATCAACTTCATTGTAGTGCGTCACTGAGTTTACAGAAGCAGGTAATTAGTTTCAAGTTGTATGTACATTTTTCCGTGTTGAAAAAATAAAAAAAAAATGTTTTTGTTAAGGCATTATTTGCTTTCTTACAAATTGATTGCAAAATACTTATTTATTAACCTGATTAATTTCGAAAGCATTGCAATATACTTCCGGGTTTTAATAAAAAAAAGGTGAAAAATTATAATTATTAAAATATAGAGTTCATTGATTTTGTTTGCGTTAACTCTTCTCCTCTTAAGTCGATTGTCCCCAATCAGGTTGGCTTAACAGGCGGGTTAGTGAGTTGAGATGTAAGCTGTGGAAATGGCCCATATGGATTTGTACTGCTTGCAACAGTATCTCGAAGTGATGTAAGATGTAATATGAAATTTCTGTTTATTATTGACAATATAGTAACAAATTAATATAGTAGTATAATAATAAGTCGATTGTCCCCAATCAGGTTGGCTTAACAGGCGGGTTAGTGAGTTGAGATGTAAGCTGTGGAAATGGCCCATATGGATTTGTACTGCTTGCAACAGTATCTCGAAGTGATGTGAGATGTAATATGAAATTTCTGTTTATTATTGACAGTATAGTAACAAATTAATATAGATATGAAAATAAGTAGTATTATTGCAATATCCGAACTTATTATATGCGTACTTTTATTTCTATTAATCAACAGGTTTATTTTATCCTCGTTACTTAATTGATTTACATATAAACTTTCTAGTTTCAGATGTAATTTATTAACATTATTCATTCATTGATTTTGTTTGCTTTAACTTATTTACAACCAATACATCGAAACAAAAAATAGTAGCGGTTTTCACTCTTTGTATTAAATTTAAAATGCTTTTAAATATAATGCTATTGTAAACTTCTTAGTGCGAGCGACTTTTACTTTGGTATTGTAAAAAACCGAAAAAGCTGTCATTTGTTGAGATATTTTTGCGACACAAAAGAATTTTTCAGATAGAAGTTTCGCGAAAAGGGATAAAACGTAAAAAAATACCTAATCTCATCTTTTATTTCAACTTTTTTTTCACATTTTCTTTTATTTTTTATTTTATTTTTGATGTTTTCCATTTTCAACAATGTTTATGTACATTTATTTTATTGACACCAATAAAATAAATATGGCATCAAGTCTGCCGGCTGCTTCATACTTGTAAATAAATGAACTTACTACGTTTACTATATCTACTACGGTTTTTGATATTATAAAGATTGTTAATATAGTAAATTAAAAATCTATGAATTTTGTTGTTGTATATATATATATATATATATATATATATATATATATATATATATATATATATATATATATATATATATATATATATATATATATATATATATATATATATATATATATATATATATATATATATATATATATATATATATATATATATATATATATATATATATATATATATACTAATTATGTATTCAAGATTCTTGTGTTTAAAATATTTGAAAAAAGAAGCTGGCAAGAGAGTAATTTAAAAAATAACGGTAAATTATTATGCATTTTGCCTCGTTTTTTCATCAATACATTTTGCTTTAGTCATCTTTCGTGCAGAAGTGTAAAAGTTTCCATTGATTTGTCGAACCCCAAAAATTTTATACTTTTAATTTTTCTTTAAGCTGATCAGACCGTTAAGCGGCTGATCAGCAATTCAACAAATCAATAGTTTTATTATAACAAAAGAAGTTTACTTTGACGACGGATGCATCCAATTATGCAATTGGAGCTGTGTTGTCACAGGAGGGTCATCCTGTATGTTATATCTCTAGAACCCTGAATAATCATGAAAGGAATTACTCGGCAACAGACAAAGATCTAAGGCCATATTTGTACGGTAGGGAGTTCAAAATTCTAACAGACCATCAGCCAATAAAATACTTACACTCTAAGTATAGAGGAAAAGATATATCACCCCGACACCAACGCTGGCTTCTAAAGCTGGGAGAATACAAATTTGAAATAGAATATATATAAAAGGTAGAGAAAATCGAGTGGCAGATTTTTTAAGTAGAATGGAAATGACGAAACTATAGAAGACAAGAAATGAAGAAACTATAGAGGACAAGACTCAGGAGGATCGTGATAATGAAACGGATATGGTAAATAACGTGGAGGATGATAATGCGTCAATGGAAACGATACACTCAGCCGAAGAGAATCTTCGAAGAAATTGTAAATAAATACAAAACTCAAATAATCCTTACAAATAATAAAATAGAAGATTATAAGGAAATACACGGAAAAAGAATTATTTTTGTTTCAGAAAGTGATTTTGGTACCATGGGAGAAATTTTTAGAAGATACATTTCAAAAGGCAAAATAGGGATATTTTCAGAATTGTCAGAACATAGTTATAATGTTGTCCAGAACATGTTGATAGAAATGTTTTCTAATGATAACCACATTAAGTTTACTAAATGTACAATGCGAGCACATGATATCGAAACAGAGGTAGAGGCGATTAAACAAATATCATTATATCACGTCAGGGAGAGCATGCATTCGGGTATCGCTGAAACATACAATCAAATTAAAAACAAAATATATTACCCTAAATTGTTGGAATTGATTCACTTGATTATTAATCAATGTGAGATATGCCAGGTCAAATATGACAGAAAACCTATCAAACCTAAGTTGACGTTTACTGAAACACCAAGAGAAATAAATGAAATTATACACATAGACACATACTTATGTCATGAAACGGCATAATTTCTTAACGGTAATAGACAATTTTCAAAATTCAGGGCAGCCTATACTCTTAGTGACAGAAACCATATCACTATCATTGAGCAGTTGGAAGATCATTTTGCTAATCTAGGAAAACCAAAGAAGATAGTTGCAGATAACGAATTCAAAACTACAAGAATAAAAGAATTTTTGGATAACGAAAATATAGAACTTCACCTAACAAAACCAAATAGTCACACAGGTAATGCTGACATTGAGAGACTACATAATATCATAGCAGAAAAGTTTAGAATTTTATATAGGTTAGAAAAGGGTTATCAATCAAACAATTAATTCAAAAAGCCATTAGAAATTATAATAATAGAGTTCATTCAACAATAAAATGTACACCAAACATTGCATACTAAAAGAAAATTGTAAAATAATAAAATGTACAGAAATTGGGGTAATAACAGTAGATATAAGAACGATATGCACTTAATGTGTCAGTACAACATACTTGTAATGAAAATAAAACCAAAATAAATGGAAATTTTGTAATAAAATTCAATAATTGTTCAGTAAAAATAAAAGACTATTATTTTTCTAACATGATTGGAAAAGATGATTCAAAGATTTCAACTATTAAACTCGAAAATATAAGAAACTTTACAAAGAAAATAACATTTAACGATATAATAAATGAACATAATAACAATACATTGGAAATAAAGGAACTAAAATATCATAATTACACATCTTATGGATGCAATTTAGCTTTATTAATAGTTGTATTCGTCATTTTAATTTTTGTACTAATTAAAAATAAATATATTAAAATAATACTAAATCAAAGAATTCAGGAGAATTCTACTCTAAAGGGGGGAGAAGTTACATATTCACCCAAGACCAACACCTATACAAAAACAGATCCAATAGATGATTTTTAAAATAAAATAAAAAGCATACCGTTTAATAAAATAATGTCAATAAAAAATATAAATCATATGGTGTTTTCTTTTCTGATAAAAAATGCTGCCCTTTAAATATTTATCATTTTTTTCCGATTACCATCACCCTTAAAAAGTTGTACATGTCTTATTAGCACAAAAGAACAAAAAATGCTAACAAAGTGCCATTTAATAATAATAATATACACTTAGCGTTTCAAATATATCATTACTACTTTTAACATACCAATGTTTTAATCACTATTTTATCTTATAAAAGCTATCATCAGGAGCACCGTTTACTCATCTACAATAACAAAAGAGTTTCATATTTGCATAAACACGTATGAAACAAAGATATAAAAAAGGGCAGTATCTCCACTTTACTCGAAGTACAGTGTAGGACATTTAAAGAGCAGGTGGACGACAAGATGAGGCTTCAAATCGTCCATGTAATATTCTTTTCTCCATATATAACATCTTAGTCTTCGGCAACAAACCAGAATATATATCATTCAAGTACACATTTTTATTCGTATATCATTTTTTTCCGATTACCATCACCCTTAAAAAGTTGTACATGTCTTATTAGCACAAAAGAACAAAAAATGCTAACAAAGTGCCATTTAATAATAATATACACTTAGCGTTTCAAATATATCATTACTACTTTTAACATACCAATGTTTTAATCACTATTTTATCTTATAAAAGCTATCATCAGCAGCACCGTTTACTCATCTACAATAACAAAAGAATTTCATATTTGCATAAACACGTATGAAACAAAGATGTAAAAAAGGGCAGTATCTCCACCTTACTCGAAGTACAGTGTAGCACATGCTAAATGTTTTGCCAGTTTTAAGGGCAACATTTTTTTGAAAAGAACATGATATCCTTTAATAGTGTATCAATTTGTTTAGAAAAGAACTTGTTGAACAACTATATGTAGCATAGGTGTAACATTTTGATCAGAAAAGAAAACACCAATAATTAATTTTCTGCGACAAATCAAACATTTATTTTTTTTAAACTATATGAACCTGATGCATTGGCAGTTTTTAAGTAAGGTATACTAAACACCTTTTTAGAATCATGCAAAATTATAAATTTTGCATTAGTAAAATTTTAAGGCTTAAGCCAATGCAGCGGGCAAAAGAATAATATTGTAAACTTAATTTTAAGAGTTAATTCTGTTTCTTCCATTAACCTGGTGAATCAAAAAAAAAAAAAAAAATTTATATATATATATATATATATATATATATATATATATATATATATATATATATATATATATATATATATATATATATATATATATATATATATATATATATATATATATATATATATATATATATATATATATATATATATATATGTATATATATATATATATATATATATATATATATATATATATATATATATATATATATATATATATATATATATATATATATATATATATACATATATATATACAGCACTGGACAATTCAATGGAAACTTTTCTAAAAATTTATTTATTTATTTTTAGAAGTCGAAAATCAAAAATTATTTCTAAAGAAACTTCACAAGTATTTTAGAATTTCATTTTATAGATTCTTTTTGATATATAAACAAAAAAATAATAACATAAAAATAACGTAGTTCAAAAATTTGAAAGAAAAATTAAAAGTATAAAATTTTTGGGGTTCGACAAATCAATGGAAACTTTTACACTTCTGCACGAAAGATGACTAAAGCAAAATGTATTGATGAAAAAACGAGGCAAAATGCATAATAATTTACCGTTATTTTTTAAATTACTCTCATGCCAGCTTCTTTTTTCAAATATTTTAAACACAAGAATCTTGAATACATAATTAGTATATATATATATATATATATATATATATATATATATATATATATATATATATATATATATATATATATATATATATATATATATATATATATATATATATATATATATATATATATATATATACTAATTATGTATTCAAGATTCTTGTGTTTAAAATATTTGAAAAAAGAAGCTGGCAAGAGAGTAATTTAAAAAATAACGGTAAATTATTATGCATTTTGCCTCGTTTTTTCATCAATACATTTTGCTTTAGTCATCTTTCGTGCAGAAGTGTAAAAGTTTCCATTGATTTGTCGAACCCCAAAAATTTTATACTTTTAATTTTTCTTTCAAATTTTTGAACTACGTTATTTTTATGTTATTATTTTTTTGTTTATATATCAAAAAGAATCTATAAAATGAAATTCTAAAATACTTGTGAAGTTTCTTTAGAAATAATTTTTGATTTTCGACTTCTAAAAATAAATAAATAAATTTTTAGAAAAGTTTCCATTGAATTGTCCAGTGCTGTATATATATATGTATATATATATATATATATATATATATATATATATATATATATATATATATATATATATATATATATATATATATATATATATATATATATATATATATATATATATATATATATATATATATATATATATATATATATATATATATATATATATATATATATATATATATATATATATATATATATATATATATATATATATATATATATATATATATATATATATATATATATATATATATATATATATATATATATATATACATATATATATATATATATATATATATATAAATTTTTTTTTTTTTTTTTTTGATTCACCAGGTTAATGGAAGAAACAGAATTAACTCTTAAAATTAAGTTTACAATATTATTCTTTTGCCCGCTGCATTGGCTTAAGCCTTAAAATTTTACTAATGCAAAATTTATAATTTTGCATGATTCTAAAAAGGTGTTTAGTATACCTTACTTAAAAACTGCCAATGCATCAGGTTCATATAGTTTAAAAAAAATAAATGTTTGATTTGTCGCAGAAAATTAATTATTGGTGTTTTCTTTTCTGATCAAAATGTTACACCTATGCTACATATAGTTGTTCAACAAGTTCTTTTCTAAACAAATTGATACACTATTAAAGGATATCATGTTCTTTTCAAAAAAATGTTGCCCTTAAAACTGGCAAAACATTTAGCATGTGCTACACTGTACTTCGAGTAAGGTGGAGATACTGCCCTTTTTTACATCTTTGTTTCATACGTGTTTATGCAAATATGAAATTCTTTTGTTATTGTAGATGAGTAAACGGTGCTGCTGATGATAGCTTTTATAAGATAAAATAGTGATTAAAACATTGGTATGTTAAAAGTAGTAATGATATATTTGAAACGCTAAGTGTATATTATTATTAAATGGCACTTTGTTAGCATTTTTTGTTCTTTTGTGCTAATAAGACATGTACAACTTTTTAAGGGTGATGGTAATCGGAAAAAAATGATATACGAATAAAAATGTGTACTTGAATGATATATATTCTGGTTTGTTGCCGAAGACTAAGATGTTATATATGGAGAAAAGAATATTACATGGACGATTTGAAGCCTCATCTTGTCGTCCACCTGCTCTTTAAATGTCCTACACTGTACTTCGAGTAAAGTGGAGATACTGCCCTTTTTTATATCTTTGTTTCATACGTGTTTATGCAAATATGAAACTCTTTTGTTATTGTAGATGAGTAAACGGTGCTCCTGATGATAGCTTTTATAAGATAAAATAGTGATTAAAACATTGGTATGTTAAAAGTAGTAATGATATATTTGAAACGCTAAGTGTATATTATTATTATTAAATGGCACTTTGTTAGCATTTTTTGTTCTTTTGTGCTAATAAGACATGTACAACTTTTTAAGGGTGATGGTAATCGGAAAAAAATGATAAATATTTAAAGGGCAGCATTTTTTATCAGAAAAGAAAACACCATATGATTTATATTTTTTATTGACATTATTTTATTAAACGGTATGCTTTTTATTTTATTTTAAAAATCATCTATTGGATCTGTTTTTGTATAGGTGTTGGTCTTGGGTGAATATGTAACTTCTCCCCCCTTTAGAGTAGAATTCTCCTGAATTCTTTGATTTAGTATTATTTTAATATATTTATTTTTAATTAGTACAAAAATTAAAATGACGAATACAACTATTAATAAAGCTAAATTGCATCCATAAGATGTGTAATTATGATATTTTAGTTCCTTTATTTCCAATGTATTGTTATTATGTTCATTTATTATATCGTTAAATGTTATTTTCTTTGTAAAGTTTCTTATATTTTCGAGTTTAATAGTTGAAATCTTTGAATCATCTTTTCCAATCATGTTAGAAAAATAATAGTCTTTTATTTTTACTGAACAATTATTGAATTTTATTACAAAATTTCCATTTATTTTGGTTTTATTTTCATTACAAGTATGTTGTACTGACACATTAAGTGCATATCGTTCTTATATCTACTGTTATTACCCCAATTTCTGTACATTTTATTATTTTACAATTTTCTTTTAGTATGCAATGTTTGGTGTACATTTTATTGTTGAATGAACTCTATTATTATAATTTCTAATGGCTTTTTGAATTAATTGTTTGATTGATAACCCTTTTCTAACCTATATAAAATTCTAAACTTTTCTGCTATGATATTATGTAGTCTCTCAATGTCAGCATTACCTGTGTGACTATTTGGTTTTGTTAGGTGAAGTTCTATATTTTCGTTATCCAAAAATTCTTTTATTCTTGTAGTTTTGAATTCGTTATCTGCAACTATCTTCTTTGGTTTTCCTAGATTAGCAAAATGATCTTCCAACTGCTCAATGATAGTGATATGGTTTCTGTCACTAAGAGTATAGGCTGCCCTGAATTTTGAAAATTGTCTATTACCGTTAAGAAATTATGCCGTTTCATGACATAAGTATGTGTCTATGTGTATAATTTCATTTATTTCTCTTGGTGTTTCAGTAAACGTCAACTTAGGTTTGATAGGTTTTCTGTCATATTTGACCTGGCATATCTCACATTGATTAATAATCAAGTGAATCAATTCCAACAATTTAGGGTAATATATTTTGTTTTTAATTTGATTGTATGTTTCAGCGATACCCGAATGCATGCTCTCCCTGACGTGATATAATGATATTTGTTTAATCGCCTCTACCTCTGTTTCGATATCATGTGCTCGCATTGTACATTTAGTAAACTTAATGTGGTTATCATTAGAAAACATTTCTATCAACATGTTCTGGACAACATTATAACTATGTTCTGACAATTCTGAAAATATCCCTATTTTGCCTTTTGAAATGTATCTTCTAAAAATTTCTCCCATGGTACCAAAATCACTTTCTGAAACAAAAATAATTCTTTTTCCGTGTATTTCCTTATAATCTTCTATTTTATTATTTGTAAGGATTATTTGAGTTTTGTATTTATTTACAATTTCTTCGAAGATTCTCTTCGGCTGAGTGTATCGTTTCCATTGACGCATTATCATCCTCCACGTTATTTACCATATCCGTTTCATTATCACGATCCTCCTGAGTCTTGTCCTCTATAGTTTCTTCATTTCTTGTCTTCTATAGTTTCGTCATTTCCATTCTACTTAAAAAATCTGCCACTCGATTTTCTCTACCTTTTATATATATTCTATTTCAAATTTGTATTCTCCCAGCTTTAGAAGCCAGCGTTGGTGTCGGGGTGATATATCTTTTCCTCTATACTTAGAGTGTAAGTATTTTATTGGCTGATGGTCTGTTAGAATTTTGAACTCCCTACCGTACAAATATGGCCTTAGATCTTTGTCTGTTGCCGAGTAATTCCTTTCATGATTATTCAGGGTTCTAGAGATATAACATACAGGATGACCCTCCTGTGACAACACAGCTCCAATTGCATAATTGGATGCATCCGTCGTCAAAGTAAACTTCTTTTGTTATAATAAAACTATTGATTTGTTGAATTGCTGATCAGCCGCTTAACGGTCTGATCAGCTTAATGTAAAGTTTCTTATTGAATTATTTCTTTCTTTAAAATGCTATATACATTTTCTTTTGCTTAGGCCCAGTTTTTGACTGCGTATTTAAATATACCATCAATATGGATTTGCCACAAATTTAATAATCCTATTGTTAAATGATATGTGTCCGTCTATCAAGTCTATAACCGTTTGTAAACAGTTCAACCAGTCGATTCCTATTATAAATTGATATTGTCTTCCGCTTAATTCAGTAATGCATCTGTTAACATTTTGTATTTAATTATATCCTTTCCACTTATCGTTTGAAAACTAATTGGCTTCTTTAATTTAATTATTCCAAAATACGTAATATTCTTGTCAACTATACTTATGTTTGCTCCCGTATCTATCAGTGCGATATATTTTTTATTATTTATAGTGATTTCTATCTTGGGTAGATAGTCTGATGGTGTTGCTGAAAAAACTGATCCTGGCTTTGTCTAAGCTGACCTGATTCTAAAGGGTTTGACAAAGACTGGATCGTTATGCAATTGTTCTTTGTTACACTCGTTGATTCCGATTTGGTCTTGGCAAGATTGACTACGACATTGTCTGCTGGAATTTATTCTTGGGTTTTCTACCTGGTCGGTTCCCCGAATACTATTTACCTGAATGTTTTCAACTTCCATAGGTTCAACTTCTCCTTGCTTAAGCTGATTCCGGTAATTGTTACCGTTACTTAACCTAAGGTTTCCTGATTGATTAAACCCTTGAAAGTTCCCTGGTGTTCTATTACCATTATAATTGTTATTAATCTGTGGAGCCCTATAACGTCCTGAGTTATTAAAATTATTGTTGAAAGCCCAATCGAATCCTCTATTAAAATTCCTACTATTATTCCAATTTGCGTTGTAATTATTATTATTCCAATTTTTCTTGTAATTATGCAAATTCATGTTATTATTATAATTTCAATTATTGTCCGTATTCATGTAGGAGTTTCTTTGTCACTTATTAATATTAAAATTGTTATTCCTAAATTCTGGTCTAATACAACTGTCCTCGTATCGCCATCTGGTCATGACATCTAATATGCCACTCAAGTCCCTCATATCATAGATCTTATCCAGTAATGTACCCTGGGTTATTTCTTTTATTGTATTTATTAATACACTTTCAATATTACTTAAATCTATACAATGATCACCACTATGATATATGATAAGTTCATCTGATTTACATTTAATAGCTTGTATTTCTCTTGCCAATTCACTCACCATATTAACATAAATATTGTTGATTCTTCTGTATATTTGGTGTGGTTCCGTATCAGGTCTATATCTAAGCTTCAATAGTTTTTTGATCAGCTCCCAATTGTCTACCTGTTGTATGTTGATGATCGTGTTCTTCGCCTCTCCTTGTATGCGTCTGTAGTAAATCGCTTTTATGGCCTCCTTTTTCATCGTCTCATCGTTTATTGTAGATAGCAAATATTCAACATTGCTCATGAATGAGTTGATTGTCACCTGGTCATTTCCTGTAAATGTTGGTAGGTGTGCCACGTTTTTAAAGATCTGTTCAATCTGCTGTTGCTGCAGTAAATGTAGGTTTGCTTGTCCTTGGATTTGTTGTTGTTGATGGACTTGATTCTGTAGTTCCATATAGGCAATTCGCAAGCGTTCTAATTGTGCATCTTTGCGGGCTAATTCTTCTGCCACATTTACTGGAGCCTGTTCTTCCATTTTCCTTCTTTTGTCAAATTCCTGCGCTCTTTTGGAATGCACTTTGATTCGAATTTGTTTCTCACTGTATGTTAATAAATTTGTGTTTTTTTCTGTTTTTCTTTTTTTTTTTTTTTTTTTTTTTTTTTTTTGATTGTGTATTTTCTCTTACTTAATGTTCACTGAGTTAGAGCTATTTATTTCTAGCTATGTCCAAGAATAATATTTTGAGAGTTTTACTCTCTTCTTTTATTTAATGTTCACAGAATTAGGCCTATTCTACCTAATTGTGTCCAAGAAAAAAATTTTTTGAATGTTCACTGAATCGAGAAAAAATATTTTTAATTAAAACTATTCGTATCACTGGATCCTTTTCGCGTTTATAAAGGATCCTACCGACTGCGCCACTCAAATGATTACTATCCGGTCAGGACTTAAAAAAAAATATATATATTTTTATTTTATTTTATTCACCAGTGTCGGTTAATGGAAGACACAGAACTAACTCTTAAAATTAAGTTTACAATATTATTATTTTGCCCTTTGCATTGGCTTAATTTTCATTGGCTGAAAGCCTTAAAATTTTACTAATTGAAAATTGCTAATTTTGCATGATTCTAAAAAGGTGTTTAGTATACCTTATTTAAAAACGGTCAATGCATCAGGTTCACATAGTTAAAAAAAAAAGAAATGTTTGATTTGTCGCAGTTCCAAGAACCGCGACCGAAAAATAATTATATTTTTAATAGCAGTTGCAATTCCGTAAATTGCGGCCGAAAATTAATTATGATTTATATTTTTTTATTGACATTATTTTATTAAACGGAAAATAGGTTTCATATTACATATTATGGTATGCTTTGTATTTTATTTAAAAAATCATCTATTGGATCTGTATTTGTATAGGTGTTTGTGTTGGGTGAATATGTAACTCGCGAGGCAGCTTATTATCAGCCATGTCACAAAGTTTAATGCCGTTCGGAAACGGAATTGAATTATTTTTTTTCATCTTCAAAAAACGAAGAACTGAAAAATTTTTGGATTAAAATCATTCCTAATTGCAAGAATAAATCTAGTATTGTCTTATAGCATAGATTTTACTCCGAAATAATATACATTTTCGTTTTTTGAGAATTAAATTACCGATTCAATTCCATTTCCGAACGGAAGTGAATTCTGTGACATGGCCGTATATATACATAATTTTGAAAAAAAAACGTACTGGCCGTATTCATAAAAAAATTAAACAGATATTCTAATCAAGTTTAGAGTAAATTCGATAAAAACTATGCATAAACGAATTTTAAGTTAAAATGTTTTCAGAATTAATATTTTTGAATAACATTTTCATTTTCCTGACGATGATAACAAATTCGAGAAATAAAGATTTTGAATTGTTAATTTTTTATAAAAAACAACGATCTGAAGCTGCAAAAATTAAATTTATTTAACAAACGAAGATCGAATAATATTTAGATAAAGTTAAAATGTCCTTTTTAGCACTTTTTAAACCAACCGTTTTTAAAACTGATTGAGTCCATTTTTAAGGCAATTTTAAGGTGACGTTTGTGTTTTGTGGTTGTTTTTATATAACTTAATAAAATACTTGTTTAATTTATTTAACAAAGAGAAGACTATGTCTTCTGTTTCTCTGTTTTATTGTATTTTATTTTTTTACAATTATTCCCGGAAGACTATGTCTTCTTGCTCGGGCTTGTTACTTATTAATAATTAATTATTATTATTATTATTTTTACTTAATATTATAATACTTAATAACTATAGAACAACAATCTAGAACAACAATCATCACGTTGATTGCAACGTGAACAATTTGAGGTGCATTCGATGCAGACACATCGTCAGCACTTTAAGTAAGTAATTTTTAATAATAAATTTTTAACCAAATGAAAATGTGTCAGCAATTGAATTGCGACAGAGGGGATTGAACCTTATTAAAAACAATTTTTTGCATTTAGCAATTTCAATGGAAATCTGTCAGCAATTGAATTGTGACAGAGGGGATTGAACTTTTAGAAAGAGAAATAAATATGTTAGTTATTAACTCCTCCCTTCTTAATTTGATTGTCCCCAATCGTTCAGAAAAATGGGATGTTGTTCAATCTAGGAGGTTTAATAGGAGCTTCTAATGCTATTGATTTTGGGGATGTAGCATCATGTTGCTCGTTATTAGTTTGTGGAATTTGAGATTCCCAAACAATTATTTTTTTTGTATTTTTAAAGAAAATTTTTAAGCATGCTATGGAAATGATAATTAGGCCAAGGATGACAGAGATTGACCATCCTCCAATTTTCAAATGTTTCTGGATAGTTGAAATTACTTCCGTATTATTAATCTGTAATTCGTTAAGAGCTTCAAGTGATAGGAAATTAATATGGTCGCTTTCGAAAGGAGTGGGCTGCATTAATGCGGGGATGACTTGCAAAGGTGAGGCTTCTATATTACTGAAAGTCCTATTGTTAATTTTAATAGTGCTATTATGAAATTTAATAAGAAGTGTTCCAGATATATTTCTCCGCATTTCATCAATATAAATAGATGTGTTACAATTATTTACCAGGATAACCCCGGACTCGATCTCTTCGATCAAAGGGATATGATGATTGTTGCTCGTTACGCATGTAGAATTTTGACTACTTATAAGATTAAGAATACATTTGGTATTTGAAATATTATTTATTTCGTTTTCTTTACAAATTCTAATATCATTATATTTTTCACAATAATTTTTGATACCGTACATAGTTTTTTTGTTTTTTAAAATCTGCTGAAATTCTAGATTAATTACAGAGTTTTGCTTTTTTACTGGTCTTAAAATTATGTTTTCATAGGTTTCCTTTTTTGTTAAGGGAATCTTAACCAAATAGAATATCTTTTTATTAGTACTATATAAGACAGATACTTTAGCAAATTGGAGTGCCTCTTCGGGGCTCACAAACACACTATTTTCTTCTCTAATTTTACTTATAGCAATTTCAATTTCCTTTTTATCTAATATTAATGGGTTAACTAATCCAAGCTTTGCCCATTCAATTCCATTTTGAATATTTATTAACTCTTCCTTAACTAGTCTTACTCTATTTTGTAAATTTATAACTATTTCATTTTCTAACAATACATCTTTTCTTATTATATTTGAAATTTTATTTACTATGTCTGTTAGGTTTTTTAATCTTTTATTAAAAGCTTCATTTACATACACTTGTTGATTATTGTTTTTATTTAGATCATTTATATTACGAGCTATTATTTCGAAGTCGTCATGATCTGGAGATCCTGCGACATATTTCCAAATAGTACCTATGGCATTTATTGCTCTTTATTTTTTATAGTGGGTGTTATATTTTCTAAAATATTTTCGGTAAGGCTTAATTCGTGGATAAGGATGGGATACAAGTTATGGTGATTTGGGATGTTTTGTTGGATAAATGTATGGGTATTGGATATGGATACTGCGTACTGTGCCAGATCTATTGAATGTAAAATGGTAAAAGTTCCTTGCTGAATTTTTGCTGTACCTCTATTAATTGTCACAACATATGAAGAAGTGTAATCCAAAATTTGGACTTCTGCTGTTACAAAGGTTAAATAAAATCTGTAAAGGTAATTTATTTTCTTTTAATATTACTTTTATAAACAATTCTGCCTGTCATTGTTAAAGCAGTGGAGTTTCTATCTTCTTTGATTATTTCCTTTTTATACCTTGGAGTAAATTTTGAACCTAGTCTCTTGTTAACTCTGACAAAAATTTCTTCTCCTGGTGAATAAATTTTTATTGTGTGTCTATTTTGATTATGGTAGTTTAAGTCCTGTTTCTGTTTTTCTGTTAAACGCTTGATGATTTCTTGTTTGTCCAACATTGCTTTTCCTGGATCCTTACTTAAATTTCTATTAAAAAATATATCTATAGGTTTTCTGCCGGTGGTGGGTAGAGTGAAATCTTTCTATATGACCATTAACAGAACTAGAGTAGGGTGGTGTAGTGTAGGTTTCAATGCCAAATTGATCTTTAAGAAGAAAATTTATTGATACGGAATTTAAGGATTTTTCATTGTTTATGACTATGGACTTAGGGATACCAAAAGCTAAAATTATTTCTTTTAATGGTTCTTTAATATCTTCTATTGCCCTAGATTTTAAAATTTTGACTAAAGCGAATTTTGAGAATTTGTCTATTGCTGTTAATACCAGATTTCCTTCGGTGGAGTAAATATCAATATGGACGATTTCTCCAGGATTTTGTGGAATTGGTGTGGGTTGGAATTGTGGTTTATTAGGACGACGATCGTATTTTTGTTCTCTGCAAACTTGACAATTTTTAACAATTCTATTGGATATTTCTGTCATTTTTGGGAAATAAAAAAATTTTTTTATCTGCTCTCTATTTTCTTTGGCATTTCTGTGGGCTCCTCTGTGTTCCTTGATTAAGACCTCTTCTTTTTCTACGTCGTTAGTTATTTCTTTGACCTCTGACTATGTAAATCTTACTTTATAATTTATGAAATGTTCGGAATAAAATTCTTGAATTATTCCCATGATTGATTCAGTAGTAAATAATCCATTAATTACGCTAGGATTAAGATATTTTTTTAGAATCGAAATTAATATATTTTTGGTGTAGTACGGTTTTTTTTATTATATGCCTGTGATAGGTTGGAAATGGAATTTCAAATTTGTAGTTATCATGGTTGTCTATTAAAATATGAATTTGATTTTTGAAGACGTTTATAGGACATTCCACTGCTGGTATTTTATTGTCCGATGAACTTTCATGGCTATGTTGAGTTGCTGTCATTGAATTTATCTGTGGTGGCCTAGATAGTGCATCAGCTACCACGTTTGTTTTACCGGGTTGATATCTGAGTTCATAATCATATTCTTCTAAGATGGATTTCCATCTCTTCATTTTGCTGTTAGTATTTTTACTACTAAGAGCGTAAGTCAAAGGTTGGTGGTCTGTGAATATGATTACCCTTCGGGATCCGTACAGATAATTCCTCAGTGAGTTTAGCGACCAAATTATAGCCAACATTTCTTTCTCATTTGTGGCATAATTTCCTTCAGTTTTACTTAGTGTTCGGGAAAGAAAGGTTATAGGTTTTTTGTTTTGCGATAAGACTGCGCCGATTGCGTAGTCGGAAGCATCTGTGGTTAACTCGAAACATTTTTCAAAATCAGGATGAGAGAGAACTATATCACTAGAGACTAACGAGTTTTTTAATTTTTGAAATGCATCCAGAGCGTTCTGGTCTAAATATATTTTTTTTATTTTTGGAGGCATTTTTTGAAATGCGTCCTTCCTCCCCTCTTAAAAGGGATGTCAGGGGCTTAGCAAGTTTCGCGTAATATTGGATAAAGCGCCTATAGTAACCTGACATGCCTAGAAAACTTCTTAAATCTTTTAGAGTTTTTGGGGGTTGTAGTTGAGCTATTGCTTCTACTTTTTGTTTATTAGCTTTTATTCCTTCGGTTCCTACAACGAATCCTAAGAATTCAATCTCTGTTTTTAAAAATTCGCACTTATCAAGCTGTATTTTGAAGTTTGCGGATTCTAATGTTTCAAATATTTTGTATAGATTTTCAAAGTGTTCTTTTTCAGTTTTGGAAAATATAATTATATCGTCTATGTAGACATAGCATATTTTGCCTATGTGGTCTCTTAGAACATCATCTAAAGTGCGTTGGAAAATTGATGGCGAGTTTTTTAATCCAAATGGAAGTCGAACGAATTCAAATTTTCCATTATTGATTGAAAACGCTGTTTTTTCTATATCACATTCCTTTAAAGGAATTTGATGAAAACCACTCTTAAGGTCTACCACTGAAAAGAACTTATTTCTTTTTTCCTAAATTTGCAAGAACTTCGTTAATTTCTGGGATAGGATATCTATCGGCTACAGTGATCGCGTTCAGCTTTCTGTAGTCGATGACCATTCTGAATTTTTTTTCGCCAGATGCGTCCATTTTTTTCGGCACAATCCAGACGGGTGCATTGTAAGGTGATCTAAAAGGTCTGATTATACCATCGCTTAGAAGTTCATTTATTTGTTTTTCAACTTCGTTTTTGAGTGCCATGGGATAAGGATATGATTTGCAATATATCGGTGAGTCTGATGTGGTTCGAATCTCTCCTTTGATTCGAGAAGTAATTGTAAGTTTTTTATTAGGGTCTTTGAATAAATTGGGATGATTATTTATAATTTCTTCTAATTGAGATTTTTGAACTTCGTCCATATGACTAGTTCTAAATTCCATTTTGTTTACGGATTGGGAAATTTGTTGGTGAATTTTAATTTTGATTTTGTGATTTATTAACATGTATTTTTCCTTAATATGAATTATTGCATTTAGTTCCTGTAAACTGTCATGGCCTAAAATACCATGAAATGATTTCAAAGAAGGTACGATATAAAATTTAATAGGATGATCGGGTAAATTAAACAGATTTGCGAATGTATGGTGTGTGATTTTAATGTCGCCAGAAACTGAGTTGGCAAAAAAAGGTTTTTCGTTTTGTATAGGATTATTAACGAGAGATGATTGGATGTAATTTTTATTAGACCCTGTGTCTATTAAAATTTTTAAGATTTGACCATTCTTCGCCTTACATTCGAAGTATGGGAGCGAAGAATACGTTAACCTAAAAAATGAATGTCAGTTAGATCTTGGGTAGGCATTCCATATTGTTGATCCTGCTGATCTAGGGATTCAACGTATTTTTCCATATCTTCATTTTGCAGTTGCTGGTAGTAGTTATCTTCGTAATTTTCGGGTTGAAATTCTTCAGATTCTATTATATTGTCGAAATCTTGCTGTTTAGTTTGTATGTGAAAATTTCGTTGTTGTTTAAATGGTGGTGGAACGTGATTCATTGATGCAGGTCTTTTGCCTTGAAGTTGCATCGATTGACGGGGTCTGTTCTGGTAGTTAATATTTCTTGTTTGTACCGACTGATCAATTTCCATAGGTTCAGATCGTTGGGGTTTGGTTTCTGTTGGTCTTGGCGGTTGAAATTGGAACCGTTGTCGCATTTGGTGATGCGGTTGAAACGTTGGTTGGGGGTTATGGTAAGGAAAAGACTGTTGATTTCTAAATGTATTTTGTTGCATACTGTTCATAGGGGTGTTATATTTGGTAGAGTGTTGAAATGTTAGTTCTGGGTAAAATGGTCTATTATAATTTTGTGTGTTTAAATTACGCATTGAAGGAAGTGGTGGCTGATGACGATGCTTATGGTTTTGATGCTTATTCGCATATTCTGATCTATAATGTTGGTTTTCCAACTTCAAGCAAAGATGTAGTGCTTGTGGAAAATCTGAAGGTTCACGAATACCTAGGAGTCTCGGTAGGTCTCCGTTCAAGCCTCTTACAAAAGTATCGAGGGCTTTGTCTCGATATGTCTGAGTCAAAAGTCACAAGGAATCTTGTCCCATTTCCATGCACCCAATTTTATTCAATATCAAGGATAGGTGCGAATAGACTTGTTGGTAAAAGGTTTGAATAGTGTTTCTTCCTTGGATAAGTGCAGTCATTTGGTACTCCAGTGTGCCTAAGTCACGTTTATCGGCATAATGTTGGGTTAAACATCTTACTATACTATTCCAGTCTAGTGGCGTGTTGTATGATTCTAATGCGATGTCTGCATTCCCTGTTACTTTGTTCCTAATTACACTTATTCCATAATATTTTGGAGTTCCCCTCATTGAGTTGTAAATTTGTAGACCCTATCAACACTTTTTTCCAGGAATTAAATTCGGAAGGGTTTCTAGAAAATTTCCTCAAACTTCTTACTATATCTGGTATTTTGTCTAAGTCATTTAAATTTTCCCTGTATCTTTCCTCTATGGTTTGGTAATTTCCGTAATTTATGTCCGCACTGGGGTTTATTATAGATTGTACAATACTCCTACACTGTTGTGCACAGATGAAAGCTATCCTATTCTCTAGTTCGGCACTCATTTGAAAATTTTGCGGTTCTACAGATGGGTTTGGGATTGGGTCGGAGTTAGGAGTGTTAAGAACAGGTGGTCTTATTAGGTTGTTGGGATTAGCCATGTTAACGGGATTTTAATATTGATAAGCTGAATTAAATATTGCAACAAAAACAATAAAAAACAAACAGATAAAAAATAAAAAAAAGAAAGATCTTTTTTCTTGTAAGACACAAAAATGATTTGCGTGCAAAGTCTAATTTGATTTTTGGCAGCGATGTTAAAAAACAGAAAAATGTTATATACTTGTTAAATTAAAAAAATTTTCATTGAATTAAGTCAAAGTTCATCAAGAACGCACAGTTTTTAACAATATTTTTCCTTCCTGCTTTTTTATATTTCTTCAATTTCTTCTATCTTTTGCTTTCCTTTACTTTAATTGTTGAATTCTTTGCTTTTCTTTTTCTTTTCACAAGTTATTCTCTTGGTGTATTTTTCATTCGAGGATTCATTTTATAGATTTATAATTTTTGTATTATTCCCTGATTTTTTGTTTTTATAAAATATCAGAATATTAAACACAAAATTTTCTCTTGCTTCTTAATTAAACATTTTAAGAATTTTAATCGATAATGATTTGTATTCACTTTTGCGCTTAAGCCCAATTGATTTTTTAGATTTACTTAATCTCTTTTTGTATCAAAATTTTTTGGAATTATTTAATTCTTATATTTTTTCTTAAGGCCAATTTTTATTTAAACATTTTTAGCTTCAATCATTTTTATTTTATTTCTTAAAGCGAATTTTTTTTAAAAACTTTAATTAAAATTATTTTTTATATTATTTCTTATGCCGATTTGAATTAAAAACTTGTTTACATTTGTTTAATGTCACAGATCACTTATTCTCTTTTTTTTAATTTCAATTAAAATGTTCTAGAATTACTTACATTACAATATTGATACCCCACATCTTTTATTGCTGGCAGCTTCGGATGTCTCCTTTTCGTTCTGGGTTGATTACTCAGGATCCTCTGGCTGCACCTTTTGCAATACACGCTGTCTTGATCAATCCAGGCGTCGATGTGTCCAGCTTATTGAACTTCTTAAGGACAGCTGGAATAAGCTGCAACAAAACAAGTCCACTGAGGTCCTTGAGGGTTGAATATGTTGCGAGCCTATAAGATGTCTCCTTTTAGCTCGGGCGCCACTTAATAAAATACTTGTTTAATTTATTTAACAAAGAGAAGACTATGTCTTCTGTTTCTCTGTTTTATTGTATTTTATTTTTTTACAATTATTGCCGGAAGACTATGTCTTCTTGCTCGGGCTTGTTACTTATTAATAATTAATTATTATTATTTTTTTTACTTAATATTATAATACTTAATAACTATAGACAACAATCTAAAACAACAATCATCACGTTGATTGCAACGTGAACAATTTGAGGTGCATTCGATGCAGACACATCGTCAGCACTTTAAGTAAGTAATTTTTAATAATAAATTTTTAACCAAATGAAAATGTGTCAGCAATTGAATTGCGACAGAGGGGATTGAACCTTATTAAAAGCAATTTTTTGAATTTAGTTTTGAACAGCCGGCAACAGAAAATTTTCGGAAAACGTAGAGCATAATCTATTTTAGATTCTTTTTTTCCGCTTTTACTTAATACACTCTCGTATAAAATCCAATGTTGAAACCAATATATATATATATATATATATATATATATATATATATATATATATATATATATATATATATATATATATATATATATATATATATATATATATATATATATATATATATATATATATATATAAGTGATCGAAGTTTTACTTCTGGTGTCTGAAAATGAACTTCTTAGAATTCTTGGTGGAGATTCTGCTTTTTCTCGCTTATTTTGTTTACAGCGATTTTTTTAATATTTCAAAGATTACTTCCTTCACTTATTTAGAAAGATTTTCCTTTTTTATCCTTAGTGAGGAATTCGTCTTTTTCACTTATTAGAATTTTATCCCGGGGTAGGACTGTTTATTTTCACTAATTTTATATTAAATTTAAAAATTTAGTTGAGGGCAAAGGTCCTGATTTTTCCCGCTTATTTTACTTTTTTTTTTAAAACGGAATTTTCTTTTAACTCGGGCGCCAGTGATCGAAGTTTTACTTCTGGTGTCTGAAAATGAACTGTTTTATTAATTCATTTCTTTTTGTCTTGATACATTCTTTTTGCTTACAAAAATAGTGTTTTTTGCTTAAAAAATTAAATAAATTTTTTGTTCGTTAAACATTTTTTGCTTATTCGATATTCTTGCTTATTCAATAAAATAAAATAAAATAAATTTTTGTTCGTTAAACATTTTGTGCTTATTCGATATTCTTGCTTATTCAATATTACTTGATAAAAAGGTAAAAATTTATAGGAAAAACAGATTGATCAAATTACAATTATGAACTGTTGTGAAATATTTTTGCTTATTCAAAATGTTAAAAGTTTTATTAAAAAACAGTTTGATCTAATTACAATTATAAACTGTGTGAAATATTTTTGCTTATTCGATTTTTTGCTTATTCAATATTTTTACTTATTTGCTTTAAATAAAAGGTTAATAACTTTTATGTAAGTTGTACGTCGGCTTGTCAAAAGCCTTTTTACCGTTGTACGTGGGCTTGTCAAAAGCCTCTTTCCAAAATAAAAGACGATTGTAATTGTGAGCGCTTGTCTAAAGCGACCTTTTTATTTTTGAGTTCAGAAGTTGACTGACTAAAAATTTTCCTTTATTTAAAAATTAAACTTAAAATTATTACAGAGTTTTTTGTATTTTTCTGCTTACTTGCTGAAACTTAAAATTATTGGGAAACTCATTTCCTCAAGTCAGACGTTGCATGAAATGATGTGTTTGCATTTATCAGCGCAAACACAATTTTAAAATAATTTCGCAATTTACAAAGAAAAATAAAAGAACAAAAAATTAATAGCGAATTGACTTTTTAGGTCGCCAACCTGTATCATGTTAATTTGAAATATTTCGTTGGAAACAATATTAAAAATGATGTGTTTGCATTTATCGATGCAAACACAATATTAAAATAATTTTCCAATTAACAAGAAAAAGAAAAGAACAAAAAATTAATAACAAATTGGTCACCAACTTGAATCGTGTTAACTTGTACAAAAAAATGGTTTAACCTAATTGCAAGTAGGTATGACAATATTTTCCTGTTGCGGCAAATGTGTTAACTCCCCCCTTTTTAAGAATTAGCGTCCCGCTAATCAAGTCAAGGGTAATTTATTTTAATTTCGGGAAAATTTGCAAGAGAATTTGGAATATGTAGTGTTTGCCTTTTGTATTTTTGCCATTGATATAGCTGGACGGTCATTACTATCACAAAACCAATGAGAAGAAATGAAAAATTAGAACTAATTGAAATTAAGCCTCTGTGATAGAGATTCTCAATATTTGCAATATTTTGGAGGTGGAGATGATGGAGGTATTGCAAGTCTATTTTAATGTCTTTTTCTGTCACGTTATTTTGAAGTATTGGAGGAATTATTTGGAATGAAGTTGTCTGCCAATTCGAGTAAGTAATGTTATTGAGAGTTATTGTTTATTGTTATTATCCATAATTCTGTCTGTTCTGCTGAGTATACGGTCCCAGTCGGTAGCGTTTGGGTTTCCTGCTATCCATTTCCAGGCAGAGCCGATCCAGTTTATCGATTTCTTTACTCTCATTGGATTTCTAAAATGAAGTTGATGAAGCAACTCCTCTATCTTAGTAAGCTGGTGTTGTATTTGTAAGCTAAGTGTTCCACTATCTCTTATTCAGTCACGGATTATTGTTCTGATGTCATTTGTAGCCTGTTCATATTCCTTTAAATTTATGGTGTGTATGATTTTGTAATTACCGCTGCTGATTTTGCCTATGCCTTGTTTGATGGTTATTATAGGGCTCTTGTATTCGTAGATGTCCATTGTAGCATCTGTCAGATGCAAGAAAGGTCTGAAACGGAGAAGTTCGTTTAGGTCTATGAGATACTCTTAACTTTTTAAATCAGACTTATGGATCTTTTTGTTATCGTCCGTAGTCACTGTTACGTTATTGTCTTTTCCAACAGTCTGTTTTGTAAATAGTGGTTTTTCTTTACCCTTTATTTGTTTATTTCTCTTAAATATTGTATCCCCCGGTTCGTATTTTTTTGGTTTTTTGCGTTTCGCGTTTTGTCTATATAATTGTATCTTCTGGTTTCTTGCTATTTCGTTTCTTAGATCTTTATTAACAACTTCTCTAAAATCTGTCAACTTCTGATAATTAATTCTTTCCGTTCGTCCAAAGAAGATGTCCGCTGGTTTCTTCTTTGTTACGGAATGGACTGTATTATTATATCTGTCAACTGTAATATTAATCAGCTCTTTAATTGAATAGTCTGGATACTCTTCTTTCAGGCACCTTAACATCTCAATTATTGTACAGTGTACCCTCTCGATTGTACCATTCACTTCGCTTTTTTGTGGAGGTGTGAAGTAAGGTTCTATTCCTAACCCCTCTATATAATTTAGAACTATTGGGCTAATAAAACTACCTTCATTATCCATTACGATAATTTTTGGGGCGGAGAAAAAATGAAGTAGCTTTATCATTTTGTCTCTTATGTAGAGAACCGATTTGTTTTTGATATGAAAGAATTTCGCGTACTTTGAGAACTTATCGACACAAGTGATGAATTTTTCACCCTTAATTTCCATTATGTCGATGTGTAGAATCTCGGTCGGATATGACGGTATTGGGGTAGGTTGTAATTCCGGCTTTGATGGATGCCTATCATATTTATTTCTACTACATATCTCACATGTTTTCGTGAAGTTTTTGATAAGTTTTGTCATTTTTGGAAAGTAAAACTTCTATAAGATTTGCTCTTTATTTTCTTCGGAGTTCCTATGTGCGCGTTTGTGCTCATTTTTTATAATTGAAAATTGTTCCTCCTCGTCTGTTACATCCTTCACTAATCTTTGTGTAATTCGTATCTTAAACTTGGATAAATACTTTCCGAAGATTTGCTGCAATAAAATGATTTTTTGCTCTGGTATTTTTATTCCATTAACAACGTTCGGATTTAATTTTTCTTTTAATACTTTCATCAAGGTCCGCTCGTCTAAGTTTTTTATTTTAACAAAATGCCTCTGAAAATTTGCATGGGGATTTTCCGAATAGCTAGATCTTAGGTCCTCTGATATTATTATCTGATTTCGAAAAACGTTAATTGGGGCTTCGCAATGATAAATGCAATCTGTGCCATCTTCTTCTCCACTATGTTGGGAACAGTCCGTTGATGTGAGCACGTTTACCTGAGGTGGTATACAGGAGAGGGCGTCTGCTACCATGTTTGTTTTGCCTGGTTTGTATATTAACTTATAATTATATTCCTCTATCCGCGACTTCCATCGTTTCAATTTTGCGTTATTATTGGTGTTACTTAGTGCAAACGTCAGTGGCTGATGGTCTGTTAGAATTTTGATTTCTCTTGCCCCGTAAAGATAGTTACGAAGTTTATCGAGGGACCATATTATGGCTAACATTTCCTTTTCTATGGTCGAATAATTTTCCTCTGTTTTATTCAAAGATCTAGACAAGTATGTATGTAATTGGGCGATCTTTTCCAAATTGGGCTCCGATCGCAAAATCAGAAGCATCCGTAGTTAAAACGAATGATTTTTCGAAATCTGGGAATGCTAGGATTTCCGATGACATTAGTAGCTCCTTCAAGTCTCTGAATGATTTGAGGGCTTTTTCATCTAAATCAACAAGAACGCGCTTAGACTGGTTTGCTTTAACCTGTGCGTTTAATCCCCTAGTGAGATTTGTGAGGGGTTTTGCTACAGCCGCGTAATCCCTAATGAATCTCCTGTAGTAAGATGCTAATCCGAGAAAACTTTTTAGCTCTTTTAGATTTTTAGGAATTGGAATTTTCTGAATCGCAGAAATTTTACCCGGATCTGGTCTTATGCCTTGCTGAAATACTATATGTCCAAGAAATTCTACATCTCTCTTTAGGAATTTGGATTTTTCAAAGTTGACTCTTAGATTTGCTTTTCTTAGTAGGTGGAATACCTTCTTTAGGTTCTCAATATGTTCTTTTTTATCCCTGCCGAACACAATGATATCGTCGATATAAACATAGCATGCCTTTCCAAGTAAAGGCAGAAGTACATCATTCATCATTCGTTGAAATATTGAGGGAGCGTTTTTAAGACCAAAGGGTAAACGCAAGAACTCAAATTTCCCGTTGTTTGTTGAGAACGCGGTTTTTTCGATATCGCTATCTTTCATCCTAATTTGGTGAAATCCAGAGGTTAGATCTAAGGTAGTAAAGTAGCTACTATTCCCTAAATTGGAAAGTGTAGTATTTATATCTGGAATCGGGTACGTGTCCGGTATAGTAACAGCGTTAAGTCGTTTGAAATCTATTACAATCCTATACTGTTTTTCGCCATTAGCCTTTGGCTTTTTAGCAACTACCCACAAGGGAGAATTGTAAGGGCTTTTTGATGGTCTTAGTATACCATCTTTAAGCATTTGCTCTATCTGGCTTTCTACCTCGCTTCTAAGATGACTGGGGTAAGGGTATGATTTCGTGTAAATTGGCTCATCTGTAGAAGTTCTAATCTCTGCGCGAACATTAGTTTCAATGGTACCACTATTTGAGACTGGTCCGAATATTTCCTTGTACTCTTTCAACAGGTCTCCTATATCTTTGTCATCGTGGTATATAGCTTCAATGCAATTAACTTGTTTTGAGATCCTCGATTTAAGTTGAACTTTCGCGCCGTTACCAAATTTAAGTGTATTGTTTTTTCTATTAATTATTACTTCTAACTGCTTGAGTGTATCATCGCCTATAATTCCGTCAAATGACTGCAGGCCAGGAAGAACAAAAAAGGTAAGATCGTTTTGTATACCAAGGCTCTTGAAAAATTTACCAACGACTTTCTGAGTAATTAAGGCTTGTCCCGTTGCTGATTTTAAATATTGATTCTACAGGCTTGGAATTATATGCGATGGCTTCAGATACGAAATTTTTATTTGCGCCGGTGTCTATTAAAAATTCTAGAATTTTTCCATTTTTTAAGGTAAGTTCTACGTATGGAAGGCTAGAGAGGCTTCCGTCATAAAATTTAACTCATTTTCGTGTTCTGCGAACTCCTCGTCGCTGAGATTTTCCTCATACTGCTCATCTTGTTCCTCATCGTAGCTTGAATGTTGTTCTGCTTCCTCACTAGTGTTTGTATAAAACAGTCGCTGTTGCTTTCGGGGAATGTTGGACGAATTAGTGGAGGTATTTGGGGGTGATTTTTCTGCTCTATTCATGTAATTAACTCGATGAGATTTTATTGAAGGGTCAACCTCCATTGGTACGGGTGGTTTGGGTTGGCTGGGCCTGGGTGGGCTAGGTCTTGAGTGTGCTGGGAAAGGCGTATTATAGATACGAATACTCTCATTTGGGCTAAGTTTCCTTTGCGGAATGGGTGGTTTGCTAAAGTTCCCTATTTTATACATTTGGTTAGTTGGTGAAGTAATGGTGTTCGGAAAACGAGGGTGAATCGAGGTATTCCTAAAATTTAGGTTTTGGAATTCGAGGCATGAAGTGTATGCCTCAGGTAAAGTTTTGGGCTTCTGGATTGCAAGCATCCTTGAAACATCGCCATTAATTCCACGGATAAAGATGTCCAAAGCTCTGTTTCGATGACTAGATATTAAAGCTTCAACGGTTTCGCCTGAGTAATTGTCTGTTTTGAGTTTATTTATTATTAGAGAGAGTTGATGATTTACCTTTGCGTAAAACTCATCAATAGTGCTACTCCTCTGTCGCATTACGCTAAGTTCGTATTCTAATGTCTGTATATCTCTTTTGTCCGCATAGTGTAAGGATAAACAGTTTTTTATTTTTTCCCAACTATCGCTAAATATATTGTACGAGATTAGTGCTGTGTCTGCAGCACCCCTAACCTTCTGCCTGATGTGCTGAAGTATTGCTCTGTAGATGGGTTTATGCTTAACAATTTCGTAGTCCTGTAAAATAGACTCCACATTGTGGACCCAGGAAATATACTGGATCGGATTACCATCGAAGACCTGCAGATCCCTTACACTGTCTGGTAGTTTCCTAATGTCAAGTAGGTCTGTCTCGGTTCGCGGAGCAGAAAGTAAATTTTCCGCTTGCGGGCGTTTATTAGCGTTCTCTAAAGCATTTAATCTATTAGTAAGGACTTTAACTTGCTCAATCTGGGCGTTAAGAGCACCAGTAAGTTGCGTGATAGCATCTTGAATTTGTTCCATTTTTTTCAAAAAATTTATCGAATGTGCGTTTAGGTGTGCAATTCTATTTATGTTTATTATGGTATTTGTTGTTTTCTTATATGTTTTTTTCCTTTAATAAACTGTGTTCCTATTTTAATTCTAGGGATTTTAATACATAAGTTTCCTAGGTTTTATTTTCTTTATAACAAATTTATTTCTTGATTTAATTTTAGTGGCTTTTCCACCTAATTATTTTAAATTATTTTTTTGCGAATTTTTATAAGATATTTCAAATGGATTTCTTGCGCACTCTTATAAAATATTTTAAATTGATTTTTTGTGAATTGTATAAAATATTTCAAATTAATTTTTTGCGAATTTTTTCTTTTTAAATATTTCAATTTAATTTGTCGCAAAAAAAATTTTTTTTTTTATATTTGAGATTTATCTTTAGCAAATTTCAATAAGTATTAAAAAAAAAAAAATGTTTTATAAAATATTCTAAATTAATTTTTCGTGAATTTTTTATAAAATGTTTCCAATCAATTTTTTGCAAAATTTTTTCCAAAATATTTTAAACCAATTTTTCACAAATTTTTATAAAATATTTCAAATTACATAAAATATTTCAATTTTATTGTATAATGTTGATTTACAATAGTATTATTATCAGCATGCCGCTCGGGAAAAGGTGTAGACTCCGTTTCGATTCCTACTTCGGTACTCCTTGTTCCACTAGTAACTGATACGGGTGAGTTCGATTTTCGTCCTCCAGACAACTTCTCTTCTTTTGGGTTGTTATAAAACGGTACTTCTTAGAATTCTTGGTGGAGATTCTGCTTTTTCTCGCTTATTTTGTTTACAACGATTTTTTTAATATTTCAAAGATTACTTCCTTCACTTATTTAGAAAGATTTTCCTTTTTTATCCTTAGTGAGGAATTCGTCTTTTTCACTTATTAGAATTTTATCCCGGGGTAGGACTGTTTATTTTCACTAATTTTATATTAAATTTAAAAATTTAGTTGAGGGCAAAGGTCCTGATTTTTCCCGCTTATTTTACTTTTTTTTTTTAAAACGGAATTTTCTTTTAACTCGGGCGCCAGTGATCGAAGTTTTACTTCTGGTGTCTGAAAATGAACTGTTTTATTAATTCATTTCTTTTTGTCTTGATACATTCTTTTTGCTTACAAAAATAGTGTTTTTTGCTTAAAAAATTAAATAAATTTTTTGTTCGTTAAACATTTTTTGCTTATTCGATATTCTTGCTTATTCAATAAAATAAAATAAAATAAATTTTTGTTCGTTAAACATTTTGTGCTTATTCGATATTCTTGCTTATTCAATATTACTTGATAAAAAGGTAAAAATTTATAGGAAAAACAGATTGATCAAATTACAATTATGAACTGTTGTGAAATATTTTTGCTTATTCAAAATGTTAAAAGTTTTATTAAAAAACAGTTTGATCTAATTACAATTATAAACTGTGTGAAATATTTTTACTTATTCGATTTTTTGCTTATTCAATATTTTTACTTATTTGCTTTAAATAAAAGGTTAATAACTTTTGTGTACAAAAAAATGGTTTAACCTAATTGCAAGTAGGTATGACAATATTTTCCTGTTGCGGCAAATGTGTTAACTTATATATATATATATATATATATATATATATATATATATATATATATATATATATATATATATATATATATATATATATATATATATATATATATATATATATATATATATATATATATATATATATATATATATATATATATATATATATATATATATATATATATATATATATATTAAGGAAATAATAAATGGGTGGATCAGGGTGGTGGTAGTTAAGTGCAAATGTCATCGTGGCAGGTCTTGTGGAGGCTCGGCAGTTCTGATAAAAACCAGAATTAAGCACTATTTGGTGAACGAGACATGTGAAAAGTATCTCTAAGCAGCAAATATATGCATTGACCCTTTTCATGAAAAAATTGTTATTTCCTCGATTTACTCACCGCCCCGATTTTCAGTAACAGAAAATCAATATTCACATTTTTCAAGATTGCTGTAATAGTCTTACCATTTTAGATGATATACCAAGACAGCTTTTAGAATAAAGTATTAAACACATAGACCACAGCAGACTTCACAACTTCAGGACAACAAATGCTGCAACCGGCAATTGTAGTTAAGTAGACGACTACTCAAATATTTTGAACACGTCAGCAACATAAATTCATTTGAATGGAAGTATACTTCAGTGTTTCCACGTTAGAATTTTTAGCTTTACGAAATTCCATTGTTTTACAGAACGAGTTCTGTTTATTATATCAATCCTTCATGAAAAAAGTTCTCTCTGTAAAAAGAGCAACTTAATTAAAAAAGTTTTTGTTTGCTACACTTAATTCAGGTTAGGCGGGTCTTAAAAGTTTAAAATATAATCGGACATTTCTTCTGATTTATAATGAGGAAAATATTAAAGAATTGAAAATATATATCGAAATTTTCAAAATGTGAATAGTTCGACTCGAGAAAGAAAAATGTATATAAATAATATAATTTTTCGTCAAAGATATGCAATTAAAACTACTCAAATGAAGTAAGTGGTATATATCTAAAGGGACAAATAAATTATGTAAGCCTTTCGGCAAACACGCGCTTTCCGTTTGCACATAAACGATACAAATACAAACACAAATTAATAATTTTTTTGTTGATTTAATGACAGTACACTCGCACGATTATGTTGCGGGAAGTTTACAATACATAAGTAATTTCAGAATTTGTTTTAGCCACTATTTTTTGAGATTCTGTTTCTATGATCTTTGTTTTTTTTTTTTAATTTCTACAAAGAAGGTAAACTTTTATACAATACTAAAAAGTCTAACAAGAAAACATTTTCATGATTCATTTTGCTTGCTTCTTCTTCCACCACTTCATTCTGCCAAAAATTATTTTAAACGAAAAAATGTTGCATTAGACAACACAAATATTCAAGATGTTCACACAAAAACCGTGCAAACATGGTTCAAATATTTGTACAAACAAGCAAACCCCCCCCTTTAACAACGCTAAATGTTAGTACAAACGCTTTAGCATGTTTGTGAAATTTATTTGGCCCTTAACTAGTTCTTGTATAAAATTAGGAATACTTATTTTGAGGATAAGTATGTATGCACATATTTAACTTTAGAACAATTAAACCTGTTAATTTATTTAAAACGGTATTTAAATTTTGTTCTTTTATTACGTTATATTAGAAAATAAAATATTTCCAAGAGCAAAATTTTTTTCGCATTTAAACGAATGTATTTTATATTTGACACATTGAAGTTTGTATGTTTTTCATCTCAGCACTTGTAGCTTGAAGAAACGGTAAGAATACAAGAAAAGGTTTTTACAGGCACATAGACCTGAAGAAGTTTGGGGTTTTATTATTTCGTCTCTCAAGCGCTTGAACTTGGAGGTGATAGTGTAAAACAGGGGTGCCCATAAGTTCTATATGGAAGAGCAAACACCAATACATTTAAGTAAAAATTACTTTTATTTAATATTTTTTGTTGTAAAAAACAAATTATATTTACAAAAACAAAATATAAGTGAAGTGATATCTTGTTGAATAAAACCAAGACAGCTTTATACAGGTAGTATCAGAATTACAATAAATACAAACCAACAAACATCAACATGTATTTTCTTGGTGTTGTATATATTGTAATTCTGCCACTACCTGTATAAAGCTGCCTTGAATAAAACTATATTTTGTTTGATTACTTGACTATGACTACTTTGTTCGTTGTCATTTTCTTTATATTAACCCAACAAACACTAAGGTTTGTTTTCAAATTGAGAATGATTTGAAATCAAACGTTTTCTCAAACGACAATTTGAGAAATTAATTTATTCTCAACTTGGTTTCAAATGTTGATTGTGAAGTGAAATACAAATAAAAATTAATTTTTGCTTTGCAAATTCATTTTTCTTTTGATTTATTTGCGGTTTTTAATTTAAAATATCCATTATTATTATTTATTTTATTGTTATTATTATTTTCCTTAGTCTTGAAATTCTTGAAAGGACGAAATAGTTGGTTCCTTTTGGCTGTAAATAGCGGTCAAATCAGACAATCTCATTATTTTTTACTATTTCACATTTTGATGTTTTATTTCATGCATTTTAACTTATTAAAACCAATTTTTGCTGACATTTAATTGAATATTGGTCACAAATAAATCACATTTATTAATTTTTCCGGAATTCTTACAGCCTGTTCATGGATCGCGTTTTAAATAAAGCGAAAACCAGCGACACGTTTATGACTACGTAAGAAATTGGGTCTGTGTAACGCGCTTCTCATTGTTCGCGTTCTGTTACGTTATACACGTATTAGTATACATATTTTCAATCTCCAATATTGCCACTATACAAGTTATATGTATCTTGTTTACTTTTTTCGTGTAAAATATATTTTTGCATCGTGAATAACGGTAGCCCTATTTCAATTGAAAAAAAGAAACCGGTGATAAATATTTATGTAAAAAAAACATCTTTATACTGGAAAAAAAAATTATAGAATATTTGCTGGTCATACAAATTTTGTTGATGATCAGACAAATGCCTTTATGGATTGATCCTAATTTATTCTTTTATTTTTTAAATTATTTCCTTTTTTTAAAATAATTAGCAACAAAGGAAACTGTTTTTCTTTTTTATATATTCTTTATTCCGTATCTCCACCTAAACTGAACTTAACTTAATTCTACTTATACTATTTAAAGAAGCAAAAATCATGACGAATCGATTGCGCAAGAGATTGAAAAACAAAATTATTAATCATAATAAAATATTGTTGCGGCTGCTTATACAGCAATAAAATCGAGTAAACATAAAGTAATAAAAAATCAAGACATTGTTGCGGAAGTTTATGTCGCAGTCATTTATACAAATTATGCCGATGTGAAATTTGTAACATGAAACCCTTTCAACAATTGGTAAACAAAAATTGTAATTTCTTCGTTTATTGAACCAAAGAAATGAAAAAGAAAATATAAAACTAAAATTCAACAATATTTGAATTCTAGTTACACCGTTTCCATAACTCCCCTTACCGTTAGTTGAATCGTCCCGATTCAATAGGAACATCATTGATGCTTCGAAATTCGCATCCTCGAGAATGTGTTTTCTCGATACCATCAATCACGGGTAATTTAATTACATTGACAATCTCTGTTGATTTGATTGTATTCTTTGAGCACAGCTTATAGGCTATTATTGAAAGGCTCATAATTAATATTATTGTAAAAATCATATATACTGAAAACAATATCGTGCCCCTGTTAGTAATTGCTGATAATTCGTCAATATTTTTTATTTGCAAGTCTTTCATAAGTTCTAAGGAAAGAACTTCTTGAATTTCTTGTTTACCTTGATTAGGTTGAAGTAAGGCTGGAAGAGGTTTCCAATATGAGATTTCTTTGGAAACAAATGTTCTATTGGCTATCGAAATGGTATCATTATGGAACTGAATTAAATAAGTTCCTGATAACTCATTGGATTCATTATTAGAGGTTTTGACGGTGCCATTAAATTTATTTAACAAAATAAGTCCCGGATATAGTTCTTGCACTGAATTCACGTGCTGATTATTTACGTAAACGCAATCACGATTTTTACTGGACAAAAGTTTAGGAATATTGTTGCGGCTGCTTATACAGCAATAAAATCGAGTAAACATAAAGTAATAAAAAATCAAGACATTGTTGCGGAAGTTTATGTCGCAATCATTTATACAAATTATGCCGATATGAAATTTGTAACATGAAACCCTTTCAACAATTGGTAAACAAAAATTGTTTATTGAACCAAAGAAATGGTGATATACCGATTCAAAACTCAATTGATCCTATTGAAAAAAAAGAAGAAAAATTGTTCGAATTATTTTACAACTAAATCAACAAATTAATTTTGCAATTACAATCCATTATTCTGGTAGTAAAAATATTTCATCAAAAGTTTTTCGATTTTTCCACTAATCGATAAATACATATCCTTGTGTATTGAACAATTCACAAGTATTAAAACGAAAATTTTGCGATTTTGAACAAGGCAGAATTTTGAGTTCCGTATTCAGAAGTTATTAAATTTATCTACACGTAAAATGGCCGCTCTTAATACCAAATTTTTATTTGATTCGTCAAATTTACGTTCGTTTTGTGGAAAGTTGGCAGGACAAGAATTTTCCAATCAACCACAGTCTCTGATTGAAATTAAAATGAAGGATTTTGATTCACGTTGGGAAAAAGTTGGAAAGTCCTACGAGGATTTAATGCTTTCCAAACAAGACGAAGCTCTTAAAACTGGAGCCCAAGAGCAATATGACACCTGCGTTGAGATCTATTATGAGACTATTTCGAGAATGCTTGATGCAATGGGGGAAAAACCATGCAAAACCCGCGAGCCCTTAGTCCCATCTCAGATTAACGTCGCCAATAATAATTACAGCGTTGGACTGAAGCTTCCACCATGCGACACTGAAGTATTTGCCGGAGGCTACGAAGACTGGCCGGGTTTTCGCGATATGTTTACAGCCGTGTATATTAACCACCCAAGGTTAACTCAAGCAGAAAAACTTTACCATCTTCGAAATAAAACTACCGAAACAGCAGGGGCAATAGTCAAAAGATTTCCTTTGACTGACGATAATTTTACACTAGTTTGGCAAGCTCTCAAACTGCGATACGAAAATGTTCGGGTGTTAGTCGACAATCAAATCCGAACACTGTTCAACATTCCGGTAGCTCAGGAGGAGGATAGTGAATCCCTTCAAAGAATACACAGTTCCGTTTCTGACTGCTTGGCATTGCTTCAAACTCTTGGAGTTTCTGTCGAGGGGTGGGATCCTATTCTTGTCAACTTAGTTTATTCAAAATTACCTAATGAAACGTTAGCTCAATGGGAACAGTCGTTAAACGCAAGTATAGAGTTGCCAAAATGGTCACAGTTAAATGATTTTCTTCTTAAACGGTGCGAAGTAGTTGAGAGGATCTCCACCATTAAAATCATTAAATCTCCATTTTTACCCCTAAAGAACCTCAACAGAAGATTCAGATGTACGCCTCTCAAGAAAAGTTGCTTTACAACTGCAAACTATGTGATGAAGATCACAGCTTAAGGGTGTGCCCACAATTTCGTAAGCTTACGATTCAACAGCGAGTCGATTTCATTTTCAAAAATGAATTTTGCAACAATTGTTTGTCTCAGTCTCATACAAAAAAGAATTGTTCCAGTAAAAACACTTGTCTCAATTGTGGTAAAAAACATCATACAATGCTTCATATGCGCTCCCTAAATATTTCCCAAAAGAGTTCTGAGCCGTCGTTTCCTAATAAAAATGCGCAATCTTTCCAAATGAATACCACCAAGAAGACGCTAAATAGTGCAACAGTGGCCGAACCACATGAACCAGAAGTTAGACCTTCAACTTCCAGAACTAACAAATTTTCACAAATAAATTCAAACTATGCAGCCAATAACACAAATGTTCTATTGAGAACGGCTTTGGTGCAGATTGAATGTCGAGGTGAATTGTTCACTTTACGAGCTTTGATTGATCCAGGCTCAGAAAGAACTTTCTTATCTGAGAAAATTAGAAATCGGTTAAACCTTCCCTCATGAAAACCTCACTTGGAAATTGTTGGAATTGGGGGACAAAGCCAAATCGCTGAAAAGGAATGTGATTTGGAGCTAGTATCCAAGATAAATAATTACCGTTTTCAAATTTCAGCGATAGTTTTACCCAAAGTTACCAATGAAATTCCTGCAAGGTCTTTTAATGTCACAGATTTATCCAATCTGACCGATCTGGACTTAGCTGATCCTCACTTTAATATCTCAAGTACAATTGACTTGATCTTGGGCAATGATAGCGAACGATTTATTAATCTGGATGGTATAAAAAGAAATGTCTGCGGGTTCGCTTCTGCTTACCGAACCATTTTCGGTTGGGTTCTCAGCGGTCCAGATCAAACAGAACCAATATTTTCACTTTCAGTGAGCGCTCATGCTGAAGATAATTCTGAATTGGACACACTTGTCAGAAAGTTTTGGGAGCAGGAAGAAATCCCCTCCGTTCGCCCTACCTCTTCCGAAGATGAATACTGCGAAAAATACTATAAAGAAACGACGCAACGCTTACCCAATGGACGATATATGGTTAGACTACCTTTTAGGCAAGACTACCCAGACTCGCGATTTCTGGGACCTTCGAGATTTGTAGCTCTCAGCCAGTACACGCGAATGGAACAAACATTAGCTAAGGATCCTGCTTTAAAAGTACAATACTGTGAAAATCTCTCTGAATATCTCTCTCTTGATCATATGGAAGAAACCACCTCACGTGAATCTTTCTATGACGGGAAGTGTAACTCTTTTTATCTCCCACACCATGATGTTGTGAAACCTGAACGAAAGTCCACAAAGGTTAGGGTGGTTTTTAATGCCTCGCGTAAAACTAAATCAGGGTTTTCCCTGAATGATATTCTATATACTGGGCCTACACTGCAGAGTGATCTAATGACTATAATATTAAATTGGCGTCTGTATCGATTTGTTTTTAACGGGGACATACAAAAAATGTATCGTCAGATTTTAATAGCTAACGAAGATAGGTCATTCCAAAGAATTCTTTTCCAGAATTCTCCCCAAGAAGCCGTTAAAGATTATGCACTGAAAACCGTCACATTTGGTATTAACTGTGCCCCTTTTCTCGCCATTAGAACTCTAGTACAGTTGGCGTCAGATTCCGAAATGCTCTTTCCCAGAGCTGCCTCTATTTTACGAAACGAAACATACGTTGACGATATTCTCTCAGGAGGTCACTCAATTGAAAACGCGATTAGTGCTCAACATGATCTCATCAAAACACTTGAATCAGCGGGGTTTTTACTCAAGAAAATTACCGCTAATGATTCGCAATTGCTTAGTTCTTTTCCAAATGAAGATCTGTATGACTCAAAAATTTTCTAAAATTTTACGATTCGAGTGCGACAAAAACTCTTGGCATTCGTTGGAATGCATTAACAGACTCTTTTACCTCTGCGTATGAGGCAGTGCCCCAAACTGTCAAAATAACTAAACGTCAGATAGTGTCAGCCGTTGCCAAACTGTTTGACCCGGCAGGTTGGATATCACCCATAATAATTAAAAGCAAAATATTGATTCAGCAACTTTGGCTTGAACGAATCGATTGGGACGAGAGTGTTAGCGCAGATTCTCTCCGAATATGGCACGAAATAATGCAGGACTGGCCGAAGGTAGAAGAAATCCAAATTCCTCGTTGGATACAGTTCACTCCCGTTGATACTGTTCAAATTCATGGGTTCTGTGATGCCTCGAAGTTAGCTTATTGCGCAGCAGTATACGTTAGAGTGCAAACCTCTTCATCTGGAGTTTACTCAAACTTGTTGGTATCAAAAAGTAAGGTTGCACCTTTAGCGTCAATAACGTTGCCTAGATTAGAGCTTTCTGGAGCCGTTATGTTAGCGAAACTAGTGAAGCACGTAATATCGTCAATGACGCTCAACTCTTCTGAAATAGTTTTGTGGTGTGATTCAGCGATAGTTTTAGGATGGTTAGCCAAGCCTCCTTCAACATGGAAAGAAATTTATGTTTCGAATCGTATTGGACAAATTCACCAGACTCTCCCAGACGCTAAGTAGCGCTATGTGCCAACACACTACAACCCGGCAGACTTAGGATCAAGAGGCTGCAGGCCACAAAATCTAACCAACAATTGCCTTTGGTGGCATGGCCCAACTTGGCTTGTCAATCCATCATCCGAATGGCCGCAGAATAACCCATTGAAAGTCAAGGAGATATTTCAAAAGTCTCCAGAAATTGAAACCGCTACTGTTCCCATCAGTAGCTTTAAAATCACAGTCACTGAAACAGATTTGCTCAAAAGGTTCTCATCCTACTCAAGAGCACTGCGAGTTCTAGCATACACATTTCGATTTATAAGACGGTTTAAGCCCTCTTTCGCTAGCCCAACATTCCCATTGTTGTACGCTAGTACCCAACTAACCCAAAATGAAGTCAACTCCGTTAAAACTCATTTAATTATATTAGCTCAACTGATGTATTACAAAAATGAATATGAGTCAGTAGCTAAATCTAAAGCCGTGCCAAAAGAAAGCTCGCTTTATACGCTTAATCCGTTTATCGATGAGAAAGGTATCTTACATGTCAACAGACGCCTAGCTAATTCTTTACTACCATATAATGAACGATTCCCCGTAATTTTGCCACGAGATTCACATTTTTGTCACTTATACCTATCTCATTTGCACAATATGTTAGCTCATGGTGAATGTAACTTAATGTGTCGTATGATACAAACGGAATATTATATCACAAGGCTCAAGATGCATGTGAAAAAGATCATAAGATATTGCAAGACGTGCATTATACACAAAAAGCAATCGTGTTCTCAAATTATGGCAGCTCTACCATCGGATCGATGCTCTCTTTCCTTTCCATTTAATATCACGGGTGTCGATTTTGCAGGGCCGTTTGAGTTAAAAAGCTCGACTCTTAGAAATGCTTGCATTATCAAAGGCTATGCATGCATATTCGTATGTTTCGCTACAAAAGCGGTGCACTTAGAGCCATATTCCAGCTTATCCGCAGCGGCCTTTCAGGCAACTTTTTCTAGATTCGTTGGGCGCCGCGGACTACCTCAAAAAATTTTCTCTGATAATGGTCGAAACTTCGTGAGCGCGAGCCGAGCAATGCGTAGAGAATACAAAGTCTTTATTAACGACGTATCTAACACTTCTTCGAATTGGTAAGAATCCGTCCTCCAATAATTTAATAAATCGAATGTGAAAATTTTCTAATTCCGTTGTCTTATTTTTTTCTTTTCATTTTCGTTAAATTATTCTGAGAAACAAAATTTGCAAAATTTTGTTTTGGCTCAGAGAGATTTAATTCACTTCCTTTCGAAAACCACAGAACCAGCGCATAATCATTTTTGGTCCTTCGAACCGGATACAATATTGGAAGAAGAATTAATCGCTCTTGGAGATTTCATCTCAGTTGTGGATGTCCTACCAACAATTTACTACTTTTCTGCAGTAAAATCATAAAACAGGTTCGTTTGTTTTTTATTTTGCTTTATTTGATTAGTACTTATTTATCCAGTGCGTGGAGTGTATGAAGTGCATAGCAATAGTTTCGGTCGGGCAATTTAGTATAGATACGGGGTCGAAAATTTTTATCTTATCAAACATATTCAAATAATTAATTATTAAAACATATTCAAATAATTAATTGTGTAAAAAATAGGGGAAAAGTGGAAATAACAGAGAAAATTTGTTTTACAAAATAGGCATACAGGCCGCCAAATTCATTAAGAGTGCACTGGAAGTAAAAGAAAAGTTTACAAAGTTTTCGCTCTAAACTCCAGTGCATAGTTTTATAATACCCCAAAGGGAAAAACAGCTACCAGAATTCTATAAAACGCAAAGTGAGTTTTTTATATTAAATATGGTGATATTTTTCTTATAGATATAGAAAATTTCATATGAATTTATAAGCCCACCGAATAATCCTTTATTCTGTTGGCTTTGCGTTTTCTCTTAAATTTAAATTTTTCCATAAATACAAATCCAGTTATACTCTCCGTGATATATGAGATCATTCCCGTGAGAATATTTGTTCGTGTTCCACTGTTTTGTTTCTAAATAATTTTGGAATTTATTTGCGCATAAAAAAGAAAGTCAGAAATCCCTGCAAATTTACATACATTCCTATATTGTAACTTAGAAATTAAAAATATTTTCCATTTAATTCAATTGCCTTTTAAGTGACATTGTTTGTATGTTAATATTACATTCCAATTAATATACTTATATGTGCATGTGTATATGTATATTCGCCAATCCCCAGCAAACAAACAAGTTGACTGCGAATTTTTAAAAAATTTTAGATTCAAATTCATTTTACACATTATTCTCAAACTTCATTACTAGTGGATTGAAATTTTAATTTGCAAAAATTTAGTGTTGGTGCCAAACTGGAAGTTGAGTTGTGCGGTGAAAAGACTTTTGATAATTGTATTTCACGCAAATAATAAAATTTCGTTTCGCTGAATTCTTCAGTGTTTGCTGGGTTGCTTACATCGGTTGTCCAGTTGGTTTGCATATACAAGCGTAGTTAACTGAACCAAATTAACCCTAGAACGTGCATGGAGTACACGATAGATTTCAGACTGATGCAATAAATATTTTTTCAAAGAAACCGTATAAAATATTGAATATAAATAAATATTGTTAAATAATTTTGGGGTTGCGTAACGAAATAACATAATTGCATACCACATATCTATATATACTACAACCGGTTACGATATTTTTTGTTAACACCCACAAAATATTTTGTATTGATCCTTGCTCGGGTACTTCATATGGTTAAAGGATTTATGTCAATAATAAATAGTTACATACATACATTTTATATATACAATATTTGGAAGTTTTTAAACAAGAGGTTATTGAACTTTTTAATGTTCTTGTAAAACAACCAGCTGATTATTCTACACAGATCTCTAAAACGATTAACTCTACAAAAATTATTTATTTTGGTTGGGCCCATCGAGGAACGATTTTCTTTCACTACGCAGTTGTAGTTATTCATGTCCAAATTAAATATGTCTTTCGAAGAATTTATTCGTCTTGCCGACAGTATAGTCGAGTTTGAAAGTGATTTTAAAGAAAATCGATACCCCATTGATACTATTTTCAAACTTGAAGTACACAAAATTGAATTTTCGTCGTGTTGGCAGCGTTTTAAAACGGCGTACGTTTTAAAACGCTGCCAAGATTTGGAAGCCAGGGAGAAAACAAGGATGGAGTAGAGGTGGTCAAGGATAAATACAAAAGGACGTATATTACATATTGCGAATGTGTGGCCAAAATCTCAGAGATATCTGAGTCCCTGCGTAGACCGTCCCGAAGTGACAATAGCCCAACTATTTCTGAAAAGCAATCAGCAGGCAGTAGCCAGTCGCACCGCTTTCACTTGCCTCCTTGTGACATTGAAAACTTTGCTGGCAACTATGAATCATGGCCTACTTTTCGGGATCTTTTCACTGCTATGTACATCAACAATTCTGCTTTTAGTGATGTGGAAAAACTGTTCCACTTAACCCAAAGTACAAAGGGAGAAGCCAAGGAAATTGTGAAAAAGTATCCGTTAACAAATTCGGGTTTTTTTGTTGGCATGGGATTACCTCAAAATTCGTTTTGAAAATCGGAGGGTACAGGTGAATGGGCAATTGAAGATACTTTTTAGTCTGCCGAAGGTTCAGGTGGAAACTGGAAAAGCTATACAAAGGTTGCAACACGATATCAACTCCTGTATCGCTATCCTGAAGCTTCACAAGATTGATATTGGCAGTTGGGATCCTATTTTTGTGTTCCTGTGTTCAAATAAGCTTCCAGATTCAACCTTAACTTTATGAGAACATGGTTTGAGCGACAAGACGCAAATTCCGAAATGGTCTGAATTGGATATATTTCTTACAAATCGTCATAGAACTCTGGAATCTGTGTCGGAAATCCGTTCTACTATTGCTAAAACCTCTGAACCCAAAGAAAGAAAGGCAAACTTCTCAGCAACCGTTGTTAGTTCATCTCAGAGCAATAGTCCTGGCCCGCAGTGTCACATATGTCCTCAAGCAACCCATCCAATTCGGAAGTGTCCGAAGTTTTTAAAAATGACCTACGGTCAGCGGTTTAATGAGATAAAAAAGCTGGGGTTGTGTTTAAATTGCTTCGCAAAGACTCACACGGTGAGAAAATGCAGTAGCAAAAGCAATAAAAGGCACAACACTTTGCTTCACAAAGAAGTAGACAATCCTAATCAACTTTCTTCCCCCAGCACCAGTTCCGTCTCTAAACTGAATCCTAATTCCGCTTCGTTTCAAATTCAGTCCAACTCCAGTATGATACCGTCCACTACCGAGCGCAACGCTGACGTAATCACGTCTTGTTTCGCAGCCAACACTAGAAATGTTCTATTAGGTACAGCAATGGTTGAAATTTGCCACCTAGGTACTCGATATCAAGTCAGAGCGTTACTCGACTCAGGATCTAAAGGCTCTTTCGTTTGCGAAAAGATTTTCAATCTTCTAAAACTTCCTTTCTCTAGGATAAATGCGCAGATTTCAGGTCTAAATAATACTGTATCTGCGTCGGTTCATAAACAATGCTCGTTTTTATTGAATGCTATTTCAGATCCTGATATTCAGCTCCCTGTGACTGCATTAGTTGTACCCCAATTATCTAGCTGTCTTCCGGCAAGAACCCTGAATAGTTCCAAGTTTTCTGGACTTCCTTCTATTCCTTTGGCGGATCCGCAATTTTATAAAAGCGCCAAGGTAGACATTCTCATTGGAGGTGACCTTTTACCATCCATAATGCGGACCGGCATCATTCACAATGTGTGTGGGTCACTTATGGCACAAGAAACCATTTTCGGCTGGATCTTGACTGGCCCTCTTTCCGATTTCCTTCTCAAAAGTAGGCCTCTTGTGTCCTATTTTTGTGAAGTCACTTTAAACAAAAAGATTTCTCGCTTTTGGGAGGTGGAGAATCTTCCAAGGAAGAACTTTCTCTCTGTATCCGATCAATTTTGTGAAAATCTCTATAGAAGAACCACAAAAAGAAATGAAGATGGAAGATATTTTGTATCTCTTCCTTTTAAGAATGAAACTGCTGAAAAGTTGAGTTTAGGGCACTCACGGAATAGTGCTATGGCGCAGTTTCTCAGAAATGAGGCTCGTCTTCTCCGTACCCCAAATTTAAAGTCCCTTTATGCTAATGTGATGAATGAGTACAGACTTAGGCCACATGGTCAGCGTCGCTTCTCCGCCAAGCTCAGGTGGTGATAATTACTACCTACCTCATCATGCTGTTATGAAACCGGATAGCATAACAACAAAGCTAAGAGTAGTCTTCAATGCTTCGTCTCCAACCTCGAATGGGGTGAGTCTTAATGATATCCTTCATACTGGACCAATTTTACAAAATGACTTAACCCTATTGATCATTAAGTGGAGGTTTTACAAATATGTGTTCAATGCAGATATCGAGAAAATGTATCGACAGATCCTTGTCGATCCCAAGCAAACAGCCTACCAAAGAATACTTTTTCGAGATTGTCCGAACGTAATTGTCCAAGATTACGAATTAAAAACAGTGACGTTCGACGTAAACTGTGCGCCTTACCTTGCTATTCAAACATTACTGCAGCTTGCCGATGATGTTGAGACTACTTATCCAAAAGCTAGTCATATCCTTCGCAGTTCCATGTACGTTGATGACGTGTTGGCTGGAGCTCACACGAGCAGTGACGCATGACTTAATTCAAGCGCTCCAGTCCGCTGGTTTTTTGCTCCGCAAATGGACAGCCAACTCTAAGAAGATCTTAGCTGAAATTCCGCTCGAACATCGTCTCCGTGAAGAGTTTCTTGATTTTGACGACAGCAGCGCGGCAAAAATGTTGGGTGTTCGTTGGAATGCTCGCACTGATTCCTTTTTCTTCACAGCAAATTCTCTGCTTGCGAAACAGACGCTGACTAAACGAGAAGTTCTTTCTCAAATCGCTCGATTGTTTGATCCAGCGGGCTGGCTCTCATCTATCATTATTGTGGCTAAGATTTTAATGCAATCTATCTGGATGGAGGGAACCAAATGGGACGAAGTTCCGTCTACAAAATGCTTAGAGGAGTGGCAGGCATTTCAGTCTAATTACTGTTTCATCAATCAAATCCGAATTCCAAGATGGGTACACTATACCCCGAACTGCGAAATCCAAATCCATGGATTTTGCGATGCTTCAGAGAAAGCATACGCTGCTGTATTGTATGTTCGAATAGACAACGGTAGTTCGATTTCCAGTCACTTGATTTCGTCCAAAACGAGAGTCGCTCCAGTGAAAACGTTGTCTATTCCACGGTTGGAGCTATGTGGCGCTGTGTTGCTTGCTGAAATGATTGATAGCATTCTTCCGCAAATAGAAATAACGCGCTATTCTCTATTCTGTTGGACTGACTCTACCATAGTATTATCATGGCTGGCAAAGTCCCCTAGTTCCTGGTTAACTTTTGTGGCGAATCGGGTTTCGCGAATTATCCAGATAACCGATACATCGGTCTGGAGACATATTAGCTCAGAACACAACCCGGTAGATTTAGCTAGCCGTGGGTTATATCCTAAAGAGCTTATTGATAAAAAATTGTGGTGGGTTGGTCCAGAGTGGTTAGTCAATCCACAGGAGGAATGGCCTCAGTGTGGTAAGACTTCAGCTCCTGATACCATTATTGACCGAAAAAGTATTAAAGTTCATTTCTCCTCTTTCCAACATTTTGACGATGTTTTGGAACGGTTTTCATCGTTTTCGCGAGCCCCTCGGGTCACAGCATACATTTGGCGATTTTATTTTCGCACTCATTCAAAGTGGCGATCTAGCTTCCATCTGGAATCTCTTGTTTTGTCAGGTTCAGAAGTAGATTTCGTACGTGATTAGCTTATATGTACCTGCCAGAAAGCCTTTTTTCCTGATGAATATTGTGCACTTTCTATCAGTGTCTTCTAAGAGTTCAATTTTAAATTTGAATCCTTTTATTGATCCTAAGGGTCTCCTAAGGTCCCGTGAAAGACTCGAAAATTGCAAAGGACTTTCATATAATGAGAGGTGTCCTATTATTCTTCCTTACAACTGCCAGTATTCGCGCCTTCTGGTCAAATTCGTGCATTTGATTAGTCTGCATGGTGGAAACGAACTAGTTTTACGCATAATCCGATCTCATTACTGGATTCCAAAGCTTAAAAATCTTATTAAAACGACCATTCGAAACTGTAAACCCTGTATCATATACCGAAAAAGATGCCAGACATAAATAATTGCCGCTTTACCTCCTGAGCGGGTCGAGATATCCCGTCCATTCACACACACTGGACTTGACTTTGCGGGTCCATTTGACATCAAAACTTATGCTGGTAGAGGTTGTCGAATGACGAAGGGTACGTTTGCGTTTTTGTGTGCTTTGCAACAAAAGCGATCCATTTGGAAGCTACCACAGATCTTTCAACAGCAGCCTTTTTAGCAGCTTTTCATGGATTTGTTTCCCGGCGAGGTTGTCCCCTTCATTTACATTCTGACATACCATACCACCTTTGTTGGAGCTTCTAGAATCCTAGCAAGACAATTTATTCAAATGGTTCCTTCAAATATACTTTTGAGGAACTCTCTACGCTTCTTGCGCGCATAGAGGCCTGTTTGAACTCTCGACCGATTTCCCCACAATCTCAAGATCCATTTGATCTTTCCGCGTTGACACCGGGACATTTCCTTATAGGTGCCCCAATCCTTTGCCCAAATGATGTAAAGGCAACTGACCAGCCAATGTCGATGGTTAACCGCTGGCAACGTCTGAAACTAGTTTACCAAAACTTTTGCTTTCGTTGGAAAAACGAATATTTGAAAGAATTACAAAAGAGACATAAATGGAAGCAATTAGAAGAAAATGTAAAGACAGGTACTATAGTTGTAATAAAAGATGAAAATCTCCCGCCAAATTCCTGGCAGTTGGGTAGAATTGAAAGGGTGTATTTTGGGCCCGATAATAAGAGTCAGGGTTGCCCACATATATACTCAAAAGGGGTCTATCACCAGACCAATTACAAAATTAGTTCTCTTGTTCGAAAGCTAATATTCCACTTTTCCCCACGCGTTATAGTCCCTTGTCCAACATATCATTAGTCATCCTTCAGAATACCTTGTCAAACCGTAAGCGCAACAATTCCCACAAGAATAATAGTCATCGCAAAGAACAGGGCAATAAACTTCCAGAAAATTATAATGCATTTGTGTGCCGTCTTTGCAATCGCCCCCACCCGTTAAAAAATTGCCGCAAGTTTCTCGCAATGACAATGAAGGAACGTCTTAGTGCTGTGACTAAACATAAATATTGCTCAAACTGTTTAGCGCATGATCATTCACAGGGAACATGTTTTTCGAAGTACGGATGTCGCCATTGCAAAAAATTTCACCACACGCTACTTCACATCAATGCAAGGCTCATTAACGATGTACTAAAGAGCTCTACGCGGTCTGACTCTAGAGTACGGAGTTCTTCGTCGGCATCAGTTAAGGCAACCACCAAACCACTAGGTAAGAAGATCACCGACTGTGCCAAGTTTTCATCGCTACTGAGACAGAATAGCACAATTTTTCTGCCCACGGTCCTTGTGAAGATCGGCTCTACTAATGAGCACGCTCGTTGTTTGCTAGACACCGGATCTACCGTGAGCCGAGTGGCAAAAAGATTCGTCGAGGAGCTTAACCTTGCCACTGTCACGATGAATACTGAAACTCTTTGTCCGGTTATGTTAAAATCCCGGTTTGACTCGGACGAAAAGATTGAAGGGACATTTCGTGTAGACAGCGAAATTTCTCTGCAAACTCCCACGAGCTCCTTACCCAGTACTTTCCGGAAAAATTTTCTTGATTTATTCCTCGCGGATCCGAAATTTTTTGAATCGGGAGGGGTTCTGGGCGTTGATGTGTATCCTAAGATCATGCGTGAGGGTGTTCTGTCCAAGACCGGCTTGCCGACGGCACAAAGCACTATATTCGGCTGGACAATCTTCGGCACTTGTCTAGTCTAAGCACTTTAATATATTTATCACTCCCACAAAGTATAAAGCAATAATAAAAACAAATGAACATGAATTCCATATACTTTTATACATTTAATAAATATTCCTGAATTTATATAAATACATTCAATTTTATGTAAATACATTCTATATTTTAAGATATCGAATTTGTAATCCTGAATTTTGTAATTTTTCTAGAAAATAAGTACTGCAAGGCGGGCGGTAATGTTTATGTCAAAACAACAGTGCGATTTATCTGTAACATAACACTGCATTATCGGCATTGATTCGTATACAAAACCTGTATTCTATGGTTTTTGCAGTATTGGTTTCGTTAAGTAAATCGAAGATGCCGAAAATGCTTATTTCCGGAATATAAAAAAGTTACTAAAACACTTGTCCTGTAACACTTCTTCGAATTGGTAAGAATCCGTCCTCCAATAATTTAATAAATCGAATGTGAAAATTTTCTAATTCCGTTGTCTTATTTTTTTCTTTTCATTTTCGTTAAATTATTCTGAGGAATTTTGGCTTTGAGGAAATTTGGCTTAGAGGTCAGAGTAGTAGACGTTTATACAGCCGCCGGGACAATAACTCGACCTATAACTAAATTATGCTTTTTACCATTTAATAACATAGAAAACACAGATGCCGGCCAAGGCGCTGAATAAATTTAAGTTTTAATATTTTCTATTCCCATTCCATTTCTCCAAATACTATCAAATTTTATATATTAAATCGCTTTGCTACCCGAGGTAACCAATGTTTAATTTTAGTGGACGTAACCAACCACCACGGGACACTGAAATTAATCAATGCCAGCTCTGTCGCCGTTTTCACTCCATTCGGTTTTGCAAAATTTTTTAGCCATGGGTCCGAGGGAGCGTGACATTGTAGCTCTTCGCTTCAACTATTGCATGAACTGCCTCGCGCGACTTAAAACTTTACATGAAGCAAAGTGATAAAAAAAATAAGTTTTTGTTCGGTCTTTAGACCTTCTTTCTTTATTGATTAAAATCAATTGGGGGCCTTAAAACTAATTTACAATTGGTTTTTATTTTATTTTACCACAATCAAAAAATGCTTACATATAACTTGACCTAATTAATAGCTTAAAATTAATTTATAAATTGTTTTGTTGAATTAGCAAAAAGATAGGAAGTTGTATTTGCTTAAAACTAAAGAGTGTCAAATTACACTGGCTAACAGGTCGGTGTCTTTTTCTTAATTAATAATAAAGCCGGAAGTGTCGATTGCACAACTTTAGTTGGGTAATCGACCTTTTATTATTTTTGCCAATTAACATTTATTTTTGGTGGAGTCGGAGCTGTCTCTGACGTAACTCCTACCCCCCTTGTGTAAAAATTCTCCTGAATTTTTGGCTTTAGTTTTCTTTGTATTTTTATTGTGTAGACGCTGACTACTGTTAGTAAAAAAATTAATATAGTTATTATTATAAATATTGCTATGATTGATATGCTGCTATGTTTTTTATGGTAACTTAATTCTTTTATTTCTTTTACGTTCTCAATTTCACTTAAAACTAGTTCATCAAATGTCGGCTGTAAGTTAACGAATTATAAGTTCGTTTTTTAAAAAAAATATTTTTTTGGCTTAAAAGCCAACTTTATTGTTTTATGATTATTTTAAAACTAACTTTACAATTTTTGTTTGCTTAAAAACTAAACCTCAGCGGTCACGTTGCAGAGCATGTGAATGGCTGGTATTCTTGATGTCAGCATTTTTGGTTGCAGCGCGTGTAGTTGTGCAACTAATGCACGTGCACTGCAGACATGTTGTCAGCATTTTTTATGGGAACATATTTTTAATGTTGACAGCGTTAACTCCTCCCCTCTTAGGAACGATCGCCCTCGAGCGTCTGGAAAACTCGAAAGCTTCTTGTTGTTGGTGCCGGGGATTTAATAGGGATTTCCAGGTGACGGCTGGCTTCCACAGTGGCTTCTGTAGTTTGTTCCACTGTATGCCTTGTCTTCGTCTTAAGGAGACATTTAATTATTCTTATTGCAAAAATCATAAGTACAACGAGGGTTATTCCCACAGAAAACCTATTTATCATATTTTCCGCTCTTAAGGTTGGATTTCTTGGGTGTTGTTTATGTGGAGCTCGCTGAGTGCTTCTAGCGACAGGATTCTAGCTCGGCTCTCTTCTATTGGTGTTGGCTGAGCTATTGCTGGCATTACTTTTAGTGGAGGTGCATCGAAATTTTTGTAAGTTTTCCCATTTACTGCTATCGTTGAGTTTTTAAAATTTATTATGTAAGTGCCGTTCACGGCGCGCACATTGTTGTCTACAGTTATGTTGCCTTGAAATTCATTTAGAAAGAGTATTCCTGCTGTAATTAGTTCCATTCTTGGGACATGGTGGCTGTTGATCATGTGACACGAGGAATTGAGGCTTTTAACTAAATTAGGTATACAAAAATCATTTCTTAAATCTATTAATTCATCTTGCTTACATATACTTATCATATTATATTGTTTACAACCGTTTTTTATTCCATATATAATTTCTCTATTTTTCAGGATATTATTATATTTTAAATTGATTATTACATTATTTTTCATTACTGCTTTAATTATATAGTTATTATAAATTTCTTTTGTAGTCAAGGGTATTTTTACAATATAGAGAATTGTTGAGGAATTGTTTAACACACTAACATCTGCTAATTCTAAGGCTTCTTCAACCGTGTTAAATAGCATATTTTCTTTTTTTAACTCTTTAACTGTTACTTCTATCTCTTTGTTATTTAATATAACTGAATTTACAATTCCTAACCTAGCCCATTGTATGGCATACTTAATATTTATTATTTCTTCTTTTATCATTCTTACTTTGCTTTGTAAACTAAGAGCTATTCCGTTATCAATAGTATCATCTCTTTTTATTACATTTAATATATCATTGGTAATTTTGGTTAAATTATTCATTCTGTTATTTAAAGCATTATTTATATAAACTTGTTTGTTATTGTTGGCTGTTAGTTGGTTTAAATTAATGTTAATAATGTTAAGGTCGTTATGGTCAGGACTTCCTGCTAGATATTTCCAGGCAGTTCCTAGTATGTCTAAGGATCTTTTAGATCTAGGATGTTGGACGGGTTCGACGATTTCCAACAATTCAACAGCTTGTTGGGCCTCGTGCTGTAGGATAGGATACATAGGATTTCCGGGTGGCAATGTATCGGTTATTGCGTCTGTTATATTTTGTAAAAGGTTTCTGTACGCTAAAGTGTCTATGACATGGATGAAATTAAGGGTACCGTCCTTTATTTTAGAGTAGCCATTATCTATGGTGATTAAATGGGACAATGAGTAGTCATGGATTTGAATTTCTGCATGAGCTATGCAGGCTAGGAGACTGAAAAGGTATTGGTAAAATGTAAATGGTTGTATTCTAATAAGTACTTTGCTTATGACATTTTTGTTCTTAAATCTAATACTTTTCTTCTATTTTATTTAGTAGAGGTTTCTTTTCATTTAGTTTTCATTATTATTCTGTTATTTATACTTTACGCAGTCGTACGCCTATGGCATATTAATCGACATTTCTATTATACTAGTCATTCTTTTATATAGTTAATCATTCATTGATTATTTATGCTTTTTAAATAGTCGTACGCCTATGGCATATTAATCGACATTTCTATTATACTAGTCATTCTTTTATATAGTTAATCATTCATTGATTATTTATGCTTTTTAAATAGTCGTACGCCTATGGCATATTAATCGACTTTCCTATTATACTAATCATTCTTTTATTTAGTTAATCATTTATTTATTATTTATGTTTTTATAAGTCGTACGCCTATGGCATATTAGTCGACATTTTGTTTCTTTTTCTCTAATTACTAATTACAATGTTTTTAAATTCTAATACGAATTTCTTTATTCCTTCGGGACATTATCTTCCCTATCTTTTTAATTTTGGATATCTGTATTGCCAGATTCCTTTCCTTATTTGCAATATATAATTTCAACAGGGTTGCCAATTGTTTGTCTACTTCTAGCATTATCCTGTCAAAGATATAAATAAAACAAATAGAAGAAAAATAAGTCATAACTTAAGCAGTTATTAACTTATTAAGTTATTAACAAAGATAAAAAAAGAAATTATTTAGAAAAAATTGTTCTGTTCTTATGTCTTAATATAACGTTTATGTACCGTTCGTCCGGATTGAGTGATAACAGTATTTCCGTTGTCCTGAGACACAATTTCCTTTTTGTAGCGGGGTGTAAGTTTGTTTCCTAATCGTTTATTTATTTTTACGTAAATAACGTCGTTGGTCAAGTATGTTTTAATCTCCGTCCTGTTTTTATTATGGAACGCAAGGTCTTTTTCCTGTTTTTCAGTTAGTTTTTTAATATTATAGAGTCTGTCTTTTTCAATGAGCGAGGGGTCAGTATAAACTTTCCTGCCAAAAAATGCTTCGATGGGTTTCCTATTAGTGGATGAGTGGATCGAATAATTGTATTTGCATATTGCCCTGTTTAATAGTTCTTCAAAACTACTGTGAGTATTTTCTGCTTTTGAGCAGCGCAGTATTTCGGTAAGAGTGGAGTGGAACCGTTCCACCTGGCCATTAATTGAACTAGCGTATGGAGGCGTCTTAAATATCTCTATACCATATTGATTCTCTAACATAAATATGATAGAGGCCGAATTTAGAGATTTCTCATTATCAATTACTATTCTTTCGGGAATACCAAAGGCTGTAAGAAGTTCTTGTAGAGGTTGTTTTATATCTTCAGTAGCTCTAGATTTTATTAACCTGACCTGAGCGTACTTTGAAAATTTATCTATGGCTGTGAGACACATTTTATTATTTGTGTGGTAAATATCAAGATGGACAATGTGGCCTGGGTAGGCTGGAATAGGAGTTGCCTTCAAGATGGGATTAGGTGAATGCCTTTCGTATTTGTTTTCCTGACAAATTTTACATTGCTTAGCAATTTTCTTAATTTTTGCATTCATCTGCGGAAAGTAGCATTTCTCTAAAAGTTGGGCCTTATTTTCAGCTGCACTTCTATGCGCTCTATTGTGTTCCATTATGATTGCGGACTCTTGTTCTGCTGGTTCTGTCAGATCTTTTACTATATTTCTAGTGTAGCGTATTCTGTACTGGTTAAAATGTAAGGGGTAAATAGTCTGAATTTTGCCTAGAATAGAATCTTCTGTGATAATGGCATTTGTGACCGAAGGATTTAAATAACGCCTGAGTAGATTTATTAGTGATTCATTCGTGTATTCTGGTTCGGCAATAAGGTGTCTGTGGTATGTTGGGAATATTATTTTAAATTGATATGATGAAGTCTCTGCAGAATTTATAAAGATTTGATTTTTAAAGGCATTAATTGGTGCGTCAGTATATGGGATCAGATTTTGTGATGAGCTTTCGTCACTATGTCGGGTAGGTGTAAGAGAATTGATCTGTTGTGGTGTCCTAGATAATCCGTCTGCAACCACGTTTGTTTTTCCTGGTTTGTACCTCAACTCGTAATTATACTCCTCAAGCATCGCTCTCCATCGTTTCATCTTACCATTATTATTTTTACTGCTTAACGCGTAAGTCAATGGTTGATGGTCTGTAAAAATTTTAATTTTGGCTGAACCATAAAGATAATTGCGAAGAGATTTTAGAGCCCAAATGATGGCTAGCATCTCTTTTTCATTCGCCGCATAATTTTCCTCTGATTTTGAAAGGGTTCTAGAAATAAATGTAATTGGTCTATCATCCTGTGATAGGACTGCACCTATCGCATAATTAGATGCATCCGTTGTAAGTTCAAATTCCTTGTTTAGATTGGGATAAGTCAGCATGACGTCTTCAGAAGTAAGGGCGTTTTTAATTTTTTGGAATGCGTTGGTAGCTTCCTCGTCAAGACTGATTTGTTTTTTCGCCGATTGATTCTTGGACGCACGTCCATCCTCCCCTCTTAAAAGGGCCGTTAGGGGTTTGGCGAGCTTCGCGTAATCTTTGACGAAGCGACGGTAATAGCCCGAGAGGCCTAAAAATGATCTTAGTTCCTTGAGATTTTGTGGGGTGGGAAAATTTTGGATGGCTTTAATTTTTGCGGGATTTGTTTTTGTTCCTTCTGGCGTCACTATAAAACCGAGAAACTCGACTTCTTTTTCGAAAAACTTGCATTTGTCCAATTGGACTTTCATGTTTGCCTGCTCGAGAGTCTTAAAGATGTTGCCCAGATCCTCTCCGTGTTCGGCTTCGGTTCTGCTGAAAACAATTATATCATCGATATATATGTAGCAGCAGCGTCCTATATAGTCTCGCAAAATATCGTCCAATGTTCTTTGGAAGATAGCGGGAGCGTTTTTCAACCCGAATGGCAGTCTGGTGAATTCGTACTTCCCGTTGTTGATTGAGAAAGCTGTTTTCTCAATGTCCGAATTTTTTAATGGAATTTGGTGGAATCCACTCTTCAGATCAAGAATAGAGAAAAATTTATTGTGTCCTAATTGAGAAAGGACTTCGTTTATCTCAGGTATCGGATATCGATCCGCTATTGTCACCGAATTCAGTTTTCGATAGTCTATCACCAACCTATGCTGTTTGTTTCCTAAGGAGTCTGGTTTTTTGTCTACTATCCAGACTGGTGAATTATACGGTGAGCGAGATGATCTGATTATTCCGTCTTCGAGGAGTTTGTTGATTTGTTTCTCGACCTCTGACTTTAAAGACATGGGATATGGGTATGATCTAGAATAGACTGGACTATTGTTAGTCGTTCTGATTTCCGCTTTTACTGCTGTGGTATATGTAAGTTTTTCGTTGGGTTCCGCAAAAAGTGTTGGATATTGTTTACACAATGCGTAGAGTTTTTCTTTTTGAGTTTCTGTTAGATGTTCGGTTTTAGTTTCCAAAGTATTAACAGATTTGGATGTCTGCTGTTTAATAGGAATTTTTTTACCATTTTTTATCAACATGTAGTCTTCCGAAGTAAATATAATAGCTTTAAGTTGCTTAAGGCTGTCATTTCCGAGAATGCCATGGAAGGATTTAAGGGAGGGTAGAATGAAAAATTTAAGTTTTTCATTTACTCCAAAAAGGTTTAAATAAATGTGGTGTGATATTTTAATTTTTCCACCAACAGAATTGGCATAAAAAATGGAATCATTTGGTAAGGGGTTTTTTGCTAACAGGGGTTGGATGTAATTTTTATTAGATCCGGTATCTATTAAAAATTTGAGCACGTCGCCGTCACTTGTTTTACACTGAAAATATGGCAACGTGGAGTGCGTTAATCTAAAAAATGAATATCACAGAATTCTTCCCTGTCATATTCTTCTTCGTCCTGCTCTTGTCTCGCATATTCACTGCAATAATTTTTCCATGATTGGTTTTCCTGCGCGTTGTGTTCATCAGCTTCCAAGTCTTGTACGACGTTGCTTTCGGGGTTTGGCGTTATGTAATTAATCCTTTGCATCTTATTTGGAATGTTTCTATTAAATTGATTGGATTGCGTGGGTAAGGGGCGTTTTCCTGCAAAATTAAAATTCGGTCTGTTCATATAGTTCACGTTCCTTGTTTGATGCGATTGATCGATGTCCATCGGTGTGGGTGGTTTTGGTTGTACCGGTCTTGGTGGGGGGTTTCTGAAAGGATGATTATCGATTTGTCTATTCGGCCAAATTTGAGGGCTAAAATATTGGGGTTGTTGAAGAAATTGAGGTCCTACCTGTTTCAGTCGTAAATTCGTTTGTGGCAAATAGGCAAGTTGTGGGTAAAATTGATGGTTCCTATAATGAGAGTTTCTAGGGGGTAAGGGTGGTTTGTGTTGAAAATGTTGAAATGTTGATGGGGATGGATTTGGTTTCTTAGACAGACTGTACTGATTGTTAGCATGTACTGCTCTGTAATTCTGATTTTCTGATAGACCTCTGATAAAGGTATCAAGAGCTTTGTCGCGATAAGTATTTGTGAGGACTTGCATGGCTTCATCACTTATTTCCATGCACGCGATTTTGTTGAGAATGAGTGTAAGATGGGTATATACTTCACTGTAAAATTCCTGCACTGATTTTCTACCCTGTATAAGACATGTCATTTGATATTCAAGTGTACTGAGATCGCGCTTGTCGGCATAATGCATGGTAAGGCATCGAGAGATTGCCTTCCAATTAAGGGGTGTGTTGTAAGATTCTAGGGCGGCGTCGGCGCTGCCTACAATTTTGTTCCGAATAACATTCAGAATACCAAAATATTTGGGGGTACCAATACTAGGCTCATAAATTTTTAAAATCCTCTCAACGCTTTTCTCCCAGCTGCTGAATTTCGCTGGGTTCCCGTTGAATTCTCGTAAAGAGCGAACCACATCTGGCACTTTGTCCATGTCTGTTAAATTGTCACGGTAACGTTCGTCAATTGTTTGGTCTGTCATTACCTGTTGTCTTGGGTGAAGAATATCCCTGAACAAATTTTGTCCATCTACCTCTAATATACTGGACATTAATTCCCTAATTAATGATCTAAATTCCGGGGTCGCGTTTCGGACATTAGAGGGTGCGGATATATTAGGTTCTGGTTGCACAGGAGATCCTGATCGTGCCTGTGTACCTAACACTGGTGGTCTTATTACGTTACTTTGTTGCATTTTAGATTTTATAACTTGTCGGTTAGTAAGATTAATAAAAGTTTGTAAAAAAGTTACTTTGTAATTGAAAGATAAATAAAATAGAACTTTTTTTTAGCTAAAAAGTAATTTCGAAATTATTTTATTCAAAAAATCATATGTAAGCTAATACACGTCGTTTAGAAAACGAAAACCTTCTGCGATGTCAACGTTTTCTTTTCTTTATTTTTATTATTATTTTTTTGTTTTATTAACGGAAAATCTCAAACCAAAGAAACAAAACCCGAACTTTTTAGTTTTATTAATCTTTTTCGTTTAAAAGTTTTCCTTATCTTTTTCTCTTTAAAATTTTTGCTTTAATATAAATTTTCTTCTCTTTTTTTTTATATATTGGCTTTAAATAACACTTTTGAATTTTTTACATTTTTTTTTTTTTTTTTTTTTTTTTATAATATTTTGTTTGCTTAATTTGTTTAAAAAATTTCAATTAAAATTTCCTCACTTGGTTTTCTTTTGTTAATTTGGATAGCTCAATAATATGTGTAAAAAAAATTTTTTTATATATATAATAATGAATTTTATAAAATAGACTTAGCCTACGCTATGATCAGCAACATCCCACGGCGTGTTGGATTGTTCCTTTTCGGCGGGTACTCGGGGTCCAACGGTGCGCACTCTTTGTGGGTGCGTGGCTTCCTTCTATAGAAGTTCTCCACTGGGTTCGGTTGCGGTACTAAGAATTTCTTCTGAAAGTTGCTCGTGTTGTTTTTTTTACACTACACTCGCGTGGCACTACTTAAGGGCCTTACTTTTCGACCGCGTACCGGCAGTTAACGAATTATAAGTTCGTTTTTTAAAAAAAATATTTTTTTGGCTTAAAAGCCAACTTTATTGTTTTATGATTATTTTAAAACTAACTTTACAATTTTTGTTTGCTTAAAAACTAAACCTCAGCGGTCACGTTGCAGAGCATGTGAATGGCTGGTATTCTTGATGTCAGCATTTTTGGTTGCAGCGCGTGTAGTTGTGCAACTAATGCACCTGCACTGCAGACATGTTGTCAGCATTTTTTATGGGAACATATTTTTAATGTTGACAGCGTTAACTTGTATAGCTTCAAATTTAGTAATTGTATTTTTTGACGGAATTACAAAATTGTCTCGGTAGGTTTTTTCAAAATTTACAAATGTTTCATTATCAATAATTATTTTACAGTTATGGAATGAAAATAAATAATTTTTAGTTATTGAGAGATTTCTCTCGTCACAAGTACTAGTAACAATAGTTCCGTTTGAATTCTTTAAAGTTATTAAACCTGGTTCTATTTCTAAAATTTCTTTTTTGTATTCCCTTAATTTTTTGCAATTGTCTTGGTAAATACACAAGTTAGATTTTTTTATATCTTTAAAATTAGGGTTTTGTCTATATTCGAAAATTTCTCCATTATAGTGTATAATTTCTTGTGGTTTAAAATTTAATTGTGTGGAATTTGCATCTGTAATGGGTATAATAAGAGATCTTTTAACGGTCACTGTGTCTTTAGGGAATTTTACTACAAATATAATGTGCTCGTCTTTGTATTTTGCGGCTCCTAACTGCATATACTGAAGTTCGTAAAAATCAATTTTAAAATCGTTTACTTCTTTGTCCGTTAGAATATTACTGGTCATTACATTGAGTCTTGCGGAAATTATATTATTTTGAATGTGTTCTAAATTGTCTGATAGAATTTTTAGTTTGAGTAGAGTATCTAAATAGTTTATCTCATCAAGTATTTTATCGTCATTCTTCCTTATTATGTTGAACTGGTTTGAGATAATTTTCCTGTCTGTATCTATTGTTGTCTTAAGTTTGTTTAGTGTCCGATTGAAGTAGTCATTTATGTATATGTTTTTATTAATATTGTCTATTGTTTTGTGATTGTTTTCGTCTATCATTTTTAAGTGCTCTTCAATGTCTCTTCGGTCCTCGTCACTCATTGTTCCTGCTATCCACTTTAATCCTGAGCCTATAGCGTTAAATAAACCTCTTTTACGTCTGTTACTGTGTAAGGTTTGTACCTTTACCTTAAGTTTTTCTAGTTCATGTTCAAGAAGAATTTTATTTGTAATGGATTGAAATTGCGTTATTTCTTTTTCTAAGCTGTTGATTAGCTCTGTTATTTTTTGAATATCTATTATATGAATGATTTTGTTATAGTTTAAAATTATTTTTGTTTCATCTAATTTGATTTCGGCGAATCCGTCGGAATTATTGATTGGTTGGATTGTCAGAGATCCTGTTGTCGTTGGAATTATAGTCATTATAACGATTAATATCCATTTGATCTGAAAATGTATTTTTCCGTTTAATATTTGTAGGATGTACGTCTTCTAGTTTTAGTTTACGGTATCTAGGTTCATATTTATGTCTCAATGTTTTATAATTTTTAACATAACCTTCTTCATCTACTTTTTCATAATTTTCCCTCTTCTCATTTCTCTTATTAACTATATGAAGTTTTGCCTGTTCTATTCTTTGTTTTAGTTTACCTTTGTCAACCCTGCCTTCTACAACATCTATTGGTCTTACTTTAATAATTGAATGAAATGATTTGTTATACCATTCTATACATTTAAAAACTCGTTCTTGTGTCGATAGTACAGAATTTTCCGATTCCAATGCCCTGTATTTTTCTGAAATCGTACTATGTAGTCTTTCTATATCCGCATTTCCAGTATGGCTATTGGGTTTCGTAAAATGAACCTCAATTCCTTCCTGTCTTAAAAACTGTTTAACATTTGTAGAATTAAATTCGTTGTTTGTGATTATTTTAGTAGGCTTACTTCTAACTGATAGAAATTGTCTTAACTTTTCAACAATTGTTGTACTGTTTCTATCTTCTAAATAGATTGCTACTGCATGTTTAGAAAATTTATCTGTGAATGTCATGAAGCTGTGCTTCTTAATGGTATATACGTCTAAGTGTATAATCTGATTTACATCCGAGGGGGTCTCTGTTAAATGAAATTTTGGTTTTAGAGGATTGCGATCGTATTTCGACTTATTACAAGTATCACAATTATTAATATATTTATGAACTAAAGTTTTTAGGTTTTTAAAATAAATTTTCTTTTTTAATCCCTCATAATTTTCTGTAATACCACCATGTCCCGTTTCTAACTTGTGGTACTTTGCAATTTGCTTAAAAGTTTCGTCTTCACTGCTCATGTCTTTTGCATGGTGACTACACCTGTAAAACTTTATGCTATTGTCAAAAAGTTCAATCAGCTTTAGCTGTACTTGATTATAAATTTCATCACCTAACTCAGAAAAAATCCCTACTTTACCTTTTTTTAAGAATCTCCTAAAAATATCGGTCATGAAGTTGGACTCAATATCATCTTTACTTACGAAAATTTTCCTTTTTCCGTGTACAATTTCGATTTCCTTTGTTTTGTATTCAGTTAATATTATTTGAGTTGTAAATCTATTTACAACTGTGTCTAGAATTGGGAAGTGATCGTTTTGTTCTTCCTGCTGTGAGTGGATTGTTGCTGCTGTACTAATGTTATCATCATTGTCAATTGCATGGATTTCTCCTGTATCAGAGTTAATTCTACTTAAAAAGTCTGCAATTCTATTCTCTTTACCCTTAATATGATTCATATTTATGTTATATTCGCCTAACTCCATAAGCCATCTTTGAAGTCTCGGGTTGATGTCCTTTCCTTTGTGTTTTGTATAAAGCCAGACTAAAGGCTGATGGTCCGTTGCGAGATCAAAGGGTCTTCCATAAATATATGGCCTATAGTACTTGACAGCCCAAACTATTGCTAGTAGTTCCTTTTCTACGGTTGCATATTTTCTTTCATGATCGTTGAGGGTTCTGCTTGCATAACTGACCGGATGGTCGCCTTGCATGAGTGCGGCCCCAATGGCATAATCACTGGCATCAGTTATCAGCTTAAATTTCTTGGTGTAGTCTGGGTATTTAAGTATGGGTGGGTTAATAAGTTGCCTTTTCAGTTTTTGGAATGCATCAATGTACTGAGGGTCATTTTTATTAATTTTTGTGTTTTTCTTGAGGTATTTTGTCATACCTTGTGCAATTTTTGCATAGTCTCGGATGAACTTTCGGTAGTAACCGGTAGCTCCAAGAAAAGACTTTATTTGTTTTTGAGTTTCTGGAAGCTTCAGCTTCTGTATTGTTTCTATTTTCAAAGGATTTGGTTTGACACCTTCTGTACTCAGAATGTGTCCCAAATATTCTGTTTCTTTTGCAAAAAATTTGCACTTATCCACTTGGATTTTTAAATTATGTTCACGTAGCCTATCAAATACTCTTTGTATATTTTCCGTATGTTCCTCTATACTAGTGCTGAAGATCAATATGTCGTCGAGGTATACGACACAGATCTTGTTAATAAGGTTTCTTAAAACGGAATTCATCAGACGTTGAAATGTAGAAGGTGCATTTTTCAGACCAAAAGGCATACGAATAAATTCGTAATGACCTAATGGAGTTGAAAATGCTGTTTTTTTTCTATCTTCGTTTCGAATTTTTATCTGATGAAAACCCTTGGCTAAGTCAAGGGTTGTGAAATATTGGGACTTCCCAAGTTTGTTTAATATGCCCTCAATATTTGGCATAGGGAATTTATCGTCCACTGTTATTTCATTAAGCTTTCGATAATCTATGACTATCCGCCATTTTTTCTTTCCAGAGTAGTCCGTCTTTTTAGGGACTATCCAGATTGGCGAGTTGTATGGAGAAGTGCTATCTTTGATAATATTTTGTTCGAGCATTTCTCTCATTTGACGATTTATTTCATCCTCATGAATTTGAGGGTATCTGTATATTTTAGAATATACGGGGTTATTTGTCTTTGTAACGATTTCATGTTGAATTTCAATGGTATGGCTTAATACCATGCCCTCTTGAAAAAATAAATCCCTATTTTTGTTTAATATAGCCTGTAGTTTTCTAGTCTCTTCCTTTGTCATGTCGTCTCTTATGAGCTTTTGTATGACTTCGCCGTTTTCTGCACCCTCCAGTATATGAATGTTTTCATAATCAAATGGGCATGCATTGCAGAATTTAATTCTATTATTATTAACTTCGACATATTCATCGCCTATATTTATATTGGCTTTTAAAATTTTTAAAATATTCTGTCCTATTAATCCGTCAAATTGTTTGTTCTTAAAGTCCGTCAGCTTCCAACACATAAGGTTACTGTCTTTAAATTCTTTTGGGATTTCTGTTATAATTTCATAGTTGACTTCCATCTGTCCGTTTAGTGTTCTAAAGACTAAGGGTTTCTTTAATTTTATACGTTCATATTGAGGGAGAATGTCTTTATTTAGTAAAGTAGTTGAAGAACCTGTATCTATTAAGCATTTTATTTTGGTTTTACCTATTGTTAGTTCAACTAACGGTAAACTTGCTTTAAGGCTGGTGACTGAAAATTTCCTTCCTCGATGTGGTCAATTTCCATTGGTTCTGGTCTATTGCTAAAGTTTTATCTAAACGAGAGATAACGTATGGAAAAGAAACGAATACTTTTGTTGGTTGATTAATAATAATCACAATTTTATTTACTTCACTTATTTATACGTTTAATTGCAATTTACTTAATTCTATTAATTCCAAGAATTATTTAGGAAAATAAACTAATAATTAACAAAAATTGATTACTTATATTTATTTATTAATGACCTACTTTAGTTTTACCAATTCCAAGAATAACTTCAGGAAATGTATTAATGAAAATATAAATGCAATAAAATAATGAAATGCTTACTACTATTCATCTATGTCTGACCCAATTCGTGAAGAGGTTGATGACTGTGGTTTTGGTTGTTGTTGATATGTTAATTGTTGTTGTTGTAGAGATCGTGTAGTTATTACTGTGGGTGTAGTTGTTGCTGCTGGTATTGGCTTGATTGGTGACCGTAGGTAACTCCTCCCCCCTTAGAGTAAAGTGATGGCCACAAAGAATCTGCAGGTGGACGAACGATACTTTCAATTGTATAAGTGTTTGGCGTGTAGATGATTTTTATTCTTTTTGCTAGGCATGTTGATGTTATAATAATTATTAGAACAATAATCGTGATTGATGTGTAGGTAACATATTGGTGAGTTGCTGTTGTAATTTTCCAGGAAGACAACATGTCGTGATCACTGAATTGGTATGCTTTCAACTTTTGCAAGTTAAGTTCTTCTACAATTGTTTCAGGGATTACTTCTATAAACTGGGGTATTGTTACATTGATGTGTTCTTTATATGTTTGTGGTTTGTCTTCGTATGACAATCCGTTGATAATTATTGTGCATTTTTCGTAATATAATAGTGTTGTATTACTCACATTGAATGGTTTACTGCAATCTGATTCTACAAGTGTTGTTGGTATGTTGATGAATACAATAAAATTGTCTTCCGGTTGGTAGATGGTCTCCAATCTTCCTACATCCTTTAATTTACATCTGGGTTGTAGTTTTCGTATTAGATTACCTATGCACGAAGATTCTTCCATCGACTCACTTCTTACAGGGTTGCGACAGACATAAATATTTCTTAATTTTAAACATTTATCTTGATAATAGTTAATTGAGTTGTTGTTATAAGCTATATATTTAGTTGACACTATTTGCCTAGTTATATTTATTGTTAAAGGTATAATATGAGACATGATAAAAGTTTCCTTCTGAAATCTTGGAATTTTTATGTTAAATATTATTTTTGAATTATTGTGATATGCTTGTAATTCAAGCATTTCGTATAATTGTTCTATAGAGTATGTTTTATGTGTTTGATCATCTATTAGTTTATAGATATTTTCTATTTCTTTGTGATTCAATATAAATTTGGATATAATATTTAATTTTGCTAATACAATACTTTCCGCTATATTGTTTATTTCGTTTGTTAACAAGTCGATATTGTAATTAATTCTATTTAAGTATTGAAGTTTTGAAATTAAAATATTTTCTTTATTTATTCTGTTAGACAAATTTTCTTGTGCATTTTTTAATGTTCTTGTAATTTTGCTTTGTTCGTTATTTATGTGTGTGGTAATGTTATTAAATCTTTGGATCATTTCTGTGTTTAGTGTAGTTTGTTTTGTAAGTGTTTTGTTAATTATGTGTTCTTCTCCAATTAGTTCTCTAAGTTGAGAATTAATTGTTTTCGCGTCATTATCATCCATATTACCCGTAATATATTTAATTGCTGAACCCAATCCATTAAATAGACCACGTTTTTGTCTTTTGAAAGGTAGTAAATTGTTAATTTTGTCTCTTAATTGATTTAGTTTTAGTTTTGTGATTTCCAATGAATCTTTGGTTTCGATGTCTTGCTCGAATGTGTTTAGTGTTTCCTCAATTTTTACCGTAGTATTAATATAGTCATTAATATCTATTATATGGATTAGGTTCTGATAGTGATCTATTATTTTGCAATTACCCAACTTTAGCTCTATAATGGCCGATTCGTTGCTTATCAGTTGTGTACCCAGCCTTTGGGAGTGGACCACAGAAAACCTAGGAGGAAAGATATATTAATTAGTACTTTATATTAGATTGTCTTTATATTAAAGTTCCCTTTTTTCTGCTCTTAATTTTTGACTTGTGAATTTTTTGATTTTTATCTGAAATAAGTGTTATTTTCCTATCAACCTGGACTCTATGTTTGGAAAATCGAGGCGTAATCTTATTCCTTCTATTTTCCTTCCGATATATTATATCGTTTGGCTTTAAGCTTACAGGTTGTTTCCTATTCATATTTAATTTTCCCATTCTATTTTTGACATTAGATTGTAGTTTCTCTTTAATTTTCGGGTAAATTATTTGTTGGTATTCATTTAATTTACGTAGATACTCATGTTCCCCATTAAATTTTATTGTTTCGTTACATATGTGTGGTCTGCCAAAGAATAATTCATACGGCGTTAATTTTGTTGCTGAGTGTACTGAGTTATTATATGTAATAAGAACTTCTGAGAAAATTTCCTCATGATCTATGGAGAGTTTGTTCTCTTTCCTTTTGGCTAATATTATTCGATATAACTCCGTAAAAGTTGAGTGCAATCTTTCGACAGGTGCATTACTAGAGGATTGCTGAAATGAAGTAATATGTAAAGCAATATCGAATTGTTTACAAAAGTCCCTAAAGATAATGGCCGTAAATTCTTTTCCCTGATCACATACGATTTTTTTCGGGATGCCATAGGCACTAATGAAGGTTTTCATAGATTTAACTATATTCAAACTAGTTTTAGCAGCAATTGTGTATCCTGTTGCGAATTTGGAAAATTTATCAATAATAGTTAATATCTGTTGATTATTGATATGATAGATGTCTATGTGAAGAATATCCAATGGTTTGTCTGGCGTTTCTGGGGTCTGGAAAACTAATTTCTGTTGATGTCTATCATATTTTAATGTTTGTCATGTATCGCAATCATTAATTATTTGGCTTATCTTATGCCTCATCAACGGGAAAAAATATTCTTTTTTTAAGTGTAAATACGTTTCTTCAATTCCACGATGGTTGTTATTTTGATGATATTTCCTTATAATCTCATCTTGCTCGTCATTATCGGTAATATCTTTTATTTTGAGAGTACAACGTATTAATCGGTATTGCTTATTATTAGCGAAATAAGCGGAGTAAATTTTCTGTACTTTACGAAAAACATCATCGTTTGTATAAATTGCTACGAGTCTATTTGGTTTAATAAATTTGGTAAAGATTTTTATTATTGAATCTTCGTCAAAGGATGGTGATCTGACTATCCGTTTTAACTTATTTTTGAAAGGTACTTCAATCGTCACTTTTGATTCAGTATGTACTTCAAGTATTAATTGAATGCTAAATTCGTTTGGAGGTTTCTCTGAAATTGAAATACCATCATCTAAATTCTCTTCTGCAGAGTGCACTGTACTTCCACTAGTGCCGAGAGTAGAAAAAGCCTCGTGATTGTTTATGTCCGGTCTTATTCTACTGAGTGCATCAGCGTTTGAATTCTGCACCCCTTTTTTATAAACTATCTCATAGTCGAATTCTTCTAATTTCAACCGCCAACGTACTAGTTTCGAATTGGGTTCCTTTAGCCCCATTATCCATGTTAACGGTCTATGGTCTGTGACTATCTTGAATTTGTGACCGAAAAGATAAGGTCTAAAGTATTTTGTAGCCCATACTATGGCTAACAGCTCTTTTTCGATTGTGGAATAGTTAGTTTCTGTGCTGCTTAATGTTCTGCTAGCATAACAAATAGGTTTATCGCTCCCTATTTGTCCCTGAGACAATACAGCCCCTAGTGCATAGTTGCTAGCATCCGTTGTTAAGACGAAATCCTTAGAAAAATCTGGGTATTGTAATATAGGATCATTACAAAGTAGATTTTTACACATTTCAACAGTTTTCCTGTAATCTTCAGTTAGTTTTATCTCATTCCCTTTCTTCAGACAAACTGTTAATGGCTTCGTTATTTTTGCAAAATTAGGGATAAATTTCCTGTAATAACCCAATAAACCCAAGAAGGATTTGAGTTGTTTCGGGGTTCTTGGTATCGGAAATTCTTTTACAGCACTTATTTTTCCGGGATTTGGCTTAATACCTTCAGTGGAAACTATGTGTCCTAAGAATTCTATTTCCTTTCGCAAAAATTCTGACTTATCCAATTGAATTTTGAAGTTCGAGTTTCTCAATCTTTCAAAGACCAATTCTAAATTGTTAATATGTTCTTGTAAAGAAGTCGCAAAGATCGTCTAAGTAAACTAGGCATATTCTTCCCACTAATTCCCTAAGAACATTATCCATGACCCTTTGAAATGTAGAAGGTGCATTTTTTAGCCCGAATGGCATTCTAATAAATTCGTAATGCCCCCCTTCAACGGAAAATGCAGTTTTCGGTATGTCTTTTGGTTCCATTTCGATTTGGTGGAAACCACTGGCTAGATCAACAGTGGAAAAGTACATACATCTACCTAATTTATCTAGAAGTTCGTTGATATTCGGAATAGGGTATTTATCCGTAATAGTCTTCTCGTTCACCTTTCTATAGTCAATCACTAATCTCCATTTCTGTCTCCCACTAGCATCTTTTTTCTTCGGTACTATCCAGACAGGTGAACTCCAAGGTGAGTAACTTGGTCTAATTATGTTCTGTTTTAGCAACTTAGCAATTTGTTCTTGTACTTCCGCCTTGTGAACGTGCGGGTATCTATAGGATTTTGTATATATCGGTACATCATTTGTTGTTGGTATACTGTGCCTGATCTTATTCGAAAATGTCAGCTCTTGATCCTCTTTGTAAAAAACATCCGAATATTTCCTGCATGATTTTAATAGAAGTCTCCTTTCTTCTTGGTTGAGGTGGCTAATACGTAACAAATCTTTTATATCAATATCTTCCCTATTATCAAATGTTTTAAGCTCCATAGTATTAACCTCAAAATATTGTTGATTGCGGTACTCTTGTGTTTTTAAAGGTTGATCGAGATATACGGTTTCTGAGGAATTACTTAAGTTTGTTACCTCTATCCAGCTAAACCAGTTCTTTGCTGTATAAATACCGGCTGAGATGACTAGGTTCTCATTAATAAAGGTTTCCGTGATAAAGATATCCCCTGATTTAACATCGACGGGTAACCTAATCAATATTCTTGTATTTGGTTCAATTGGAATTTTGCCAGAACACACATTTGGTTTATGATATAGTGGAATTGATGAATATTTTGTTTCTAATACGTTCCTTTGTAAATCAATCTTAGCACCTATATTAGATAAATAGTCAATTCCTAAAAGACCATCGAAATAACTGTGAAATTTGAATAATAATAGTGCAAGTTTTCCATCCTGGTTAAATTCTTTAAATATTGGCAGTATTACTAATTTATCTATTATATGCTTCTCTAAAACGGTTTTTATAATTGTCGTTTTACATTTGATGTGTTGTGCTTGGTCTACGTGTTCTGGGGTAATAAATGATGTCGAAGCCCCAGTATCTATTAGAAATTTGAGAAGTTTGTTATTAGGAAAATTGATTTTTATGTAGACTAATTCAGATCCATGTTTATCCATGTCTAAGTATCCTGTGGGTTTTGCGAGGCGGATTCCTGAAAATTTACTTCCTCCTCCACGTTAGTCATTTCGTATTCTTCCCTTATTTCATGCATATTATTAATTTCCATATTCGGCTGTCTTCTAATTTGTGAGCTTGGGCTTTGTTTGATGCTTGGGAAAGAATTCCTGCTCCTTAGGTGAGTAAACCCACTTGATACGTCCATTGGTTCCGGTTGTGGAAATCTTGGTATATTATTACCTATGAACGTTTGTTTTTGGTGATTGAAATTATTACCGTAGCCATTATTAAAAGACGGTTGTCTCTGTTGCTGATTGTACATGTTATTATTTGGGTTCGTATTGCGAATACCCATTTTTTGTGTGATCGTGGGCACCAGAGTATTACTGTTTCCATATAAATGGCCACTGTAACTTGGTCTATTGTGATAACGATCCCTTTGATATGGGTAATTATTTTGTCTATATTGGTTATTATATCTATTAGAAAAGTTGCGAGACGGCCCCTGTTGATAATAGATATTTTGTTCCTTGATACAAAAATCTAAGGCTTCAGCCAATGAGTTTGGTCTCATAGCTCTTACTGTTGCCCCTAATGGATCTTTTAATCCCGTAACAAAAGAGTTTAGACACATTTCCCCATATAATGACTTCTTGGCACTTATTACGTTTTTGTCTGCTTCGTGTAACAATATATTGTTACAAAGAGCCGATTGTAGTTCCACAATTTCGCTACAAAATTTTTCGAATGTTTTGCCATATTGTTTTAAATTGTGCAGGTCTTTTATCAGGGACGTTTCTGAACGCTTATCAGAATAATGGGTTATCAAATTTCCCTTAATGTCGTCCCAATTTAACGGCGTACCGTACATGTTAAGTACTTCGTTTGCCTGACCTTCAATTTTGTTACGTCCCTTAATAGAATTTGCCCATAGGGGGTTTTGTCTGTTTCCCTAATAAACAAAAGAATCTCTTCTACATTATTTAGGAATTCATATAGAAGTCTGGGATTACCATCGAATGTCGGTAACTGCTTGATGGCATCTGGTATTCTTAGCGATTGGAAAACGTCCATCTGTGCTGCCGCCAAACCTGAAGAACCAGGTGGGACAGTACCAGACGCAGGTTGATCATACAATTCGTTATTCATTATAATTAATTCCCCTGTTTCAGGAATTGAAGTTAAACTTTTGCTTTTGAACAACTTAGGTAGGTTATAAGGTGAAAATCTTTTTCTTGGCATTAATTATATTTCGGTTTCGAGTTAAAAAAATTCTACCCAATATAAAAATTGATAAAGATATAATATATATAAATATGTATGCAACTTACATTGATATTAATAACAAGATCATGTCCTTTGGTGTTGTTATCCGAAGGTGATTACTAAGCAACCTCGTAATCGTTTTCTCTCCCGGAGTAGGTTCTCGGAAGTAGGTGACACTTTGCAAAATTATATTTGGTGTAATGTTCTTCTCAATCTATAAAAGATTATTTCACTATTTTCTTAATACTATATTTGTTCTTTTAATCACTTCTCTAATTTATTTATTTAATTAATATGATATTCACTCATATTCTAACCCCAAAATTTTATTAATCTCTCTTTTTTTTTATTCTGAAAATTTTTTTATTTGCACTATATTTCCATTAGTATCTCTGTGCGATACAAAGATTTATATTCTAACCCCCAAGGTTTTATTAATTCCTTTTTTATTCTGGAAATTTTATTTTTTCTGTGCACTATATTTTCATTAGTATCTCTGTGCGATACAAAGATTTATATTCTAACCCCCAAGGTTTTATTAATTCCTTTTTTATTCTGGAAATTTTATTTTTTCTGTGCACTATATTTTCATTAGTATCCTTGTGCGATACAAGGATTATCTTATTTATTATTTTTTTTTTTATTTTTGATTTTATTGCGATAAAATTTATTATTTCTTCCTTTTTTATATTTTTGTGCGATACAAAAATTTTCTTATTATGTTTTTATTTTGTTGTGGTAAAAATTTATTATTTTTTTTCCTTTCTAGTATTTTTGTGCGATACAAAAATTTTCTTATTATTTTTTTTTTATTTTGTTGTGGTAAAAATTTATTATTTTTTTCTTTCTAGTATTTTTGTGCGATACAAAAATTTTCTTATTTATATATTTTTTAAAAAAAACCCCTTTCTTTTTTACTTTTAAATATAATTTCACTGTATGTCACTCACTACTACCGCCTTTTCGACTGCGCCAGATAACGTATGGAAAAGAAACGAATACTTTTGTTGGTTGATTAATAATAATCACAATTTTATTTACTTCACTTATTTATACGTTTAATTGCAATTTACTTAATTCTATTAATTCCAAGAATTATTTAGGGAAATAAACTAATAATTAACAAAAATTGATTACTTATATTTATTTATTAATGACCTACTTTAGTTTTACCAATTCCAAGAATAACTTCAGGAAATGTATTAATGAAAATATAAATGCAATAAAATAATGAAATGCTTACTACTATTCATCTATGTCTGAAGAGGTTGATGACTGTGGTTTTGGTTGTTGTTGATATGTTAATTGTTGTTGTTGTAGAGATCGTGTAGTTATTACTGTGGGTGTAGTTGTTGCTGCTGTTATTGGCTTGATTGGTGACCGTAGGTAACTCGAGTTTCTAGTTTGTCCTGATGCTTGCCTATGTTGTTCTGATCTGAATGGGTTTGAAATAAATGGTTGAGTATGTCGGTACATTCCTGATTGATTTGTCTGCCTAAATTGTCCAGAATTATTTGGCTGTCTAAAAGGATTCGAATTATTTTGTTGTTTGAACTGAGCACCATTGTTTGTTTGTCTATTTCATGAACTATGACCTATGTAGTTAAATTCCCTATTTTCAGTACGCCTATTCTGTCTTATTATCCCTGTCTCCTCCAAGGTATGATAAGCTAATCTAATGTTTGAGACGTCCCTACTGTATATGATGCTGGCCATGTAAGGCGGAATATTATTTAAGAAAGTTTTCAAAATCATAGACTCATTTATTTTTGGATTAAATTCAATAGGTTTATCCTCGTCTTGTTCGTACTTTTCATTAAGCTTATTTAAGATTCTACTTAAATTAAAATAATATTCACTTACGTTAACGTTACTTGCTGATAGGGCTTTGTGATATAGCTGGTGGTATGTTTCTCTGATGCCAAAATTCGCGATGAGCTCCTTTTTTATCTGACTCCAGTTTGGATTGGGCCCCAAAGTCCGCATTATGTTTAATGCTGATCCTTGGATTTTGTTGACTATACATCTTTGAAATACGTAATCTTCTAAAGTAGTACCTTTAAAAATCGGAATAAACAGCTCGGCTTCCCTTATAAATGAGGATAGGGCGTAATCTCTGCTTCCGTTGTATTCTCGGATTCTTGAAGCTTCCTTCAGGACTTCTGATAAAGCTATTGGTGGTTCATCGGTGTTGGTTGGGTTATTTGTTGGGGTTGAATCTGCTGCATTGGATGCTTCCATTTTGATGATTTTGTGATTTCACTCGTTTTACTTGTAAAATTTGTCTTTGTTGAATTTTTTTTGTTTTTTTTTGTTAATATTTTTTTTTCTTTTAAAAAAAAAAGTTGGTTTGTTCTTTTTAAAATTCCTTAAGGAATTCTTTTTTTCTTTTAATCCTTCAGGATATAAAATTGTTCAAAATTTTATGTTATGTTCACCTATCTAAGCCTTCGGGACTAGATCCTACCGCGACTGCGCCACTTAAAACTTTACATGAAGCAAAGTGATAAAAAAAATAAGTTTTTGTTCGGTCTTTAGACCTTCTTTCTTTATTGATTAAAATCAATTGGGGTCTTAAAACTAATTTACAATTGGTTTTTATTTTATTTTACCACAATCAAAAAATGCTTACATATAACTTGACCTAATTAATAACTTAAAATTAATTTATAAATTGTTTTGTTGAATTAGCAAAAAGATAGGAAGTTGTATTTGCTTAAAACTAAAGAGTGTCAAATTACACTGGCTAACAGGTCGGTGTCTTTTTCTTAATTAATAATAAAGCCGGAAGTGTCGATTGCACAACTTTAGTTGGGTAATCGACCTTTTATTATTTTTGCCAATTAACATTTATTTTTGGTGGAGTCGGAGCTGTCTCTGACGTAACTCGCGAACTCACTTGGTCCACAGCTGTGACAGCCCGGACAGATGTAGACATTGCTCCCAACTACATCATACTTTATTGCGGCTGGATCGCCCAACTGGTGGAGGACCAGTTGGGCGATCCAGCCGCGATCTTCGGGAGAGGTTGAGGGAACGAAGACGCTGACCATGACAATGGTCACTACAGAAATACACGACAGAATCACGAGGTTCGACAGCGTAGTCGCCACTTGGACCGGAGGCAGCGCCATAGCAATCATCCTCGTATCAGTAGCCGACGACAACGCAACAGCGCTGCTGTTTCTCACAATTGGGATCAAAACCGCAATAATGTCCGCAACCACAATCAACACCTCTCACATAATCAAAGAGTTCCAAACAGCAATAATGCCGCACCGCAGCCAGATCAAAAGATAATATTTGAGGCTATTAGGTCCTTGGCCAATGTTCTGTGCGCCACTACTCCAGCACAACCATAACTTCTGGGTGGGAGTATGTTTAAATTAACATAATGGATTTAGTTTTTTTATACTGCTATATTATCCTATTTAATTTTTTTATACATTTTTTATATAATTATATATCTTATGAATTTTTGAAAATGTATATAACTATATTTATTATTGAATTGAATTTAACGAATTTTTACTTTTCTACACAATATACTTTTTATAAACTGCGTTATCTAAATCGAATGTAATGTTATGAACATTGTAATGCAATGTAATGTAACATAAGTTGTGTAAAATCAAATTGTACTAAAAGCCTTCGCGGCATTAAATGAAAAAACAAATAAAACACTTGATATCCAACACATAAACGGTAAGCATCTCTTTATTTATTTAGTTCTTTCCCAACGAACAATTTCTTTCTTAACAAATTTCTTTTGTTATTTTCCATATTTTCAACCGATCCTTATAATTTCTCAAATCCTTGAGAAATTATAAGCAAAAGGGATTTATTCACAGGATAATAAATCCCTCAACCCCCAATTTTATTCTTGTCCACTAAAACTAATTTCGCGCGCCTCCGGCCGTATATGGCCACCGAGTTGGCAGCTGGCATCGTTATCACCTCTGGCATGAAATTCCTGTCACCCATTGAAGTGCCATCGTATCTGTTGTTCACGCGGCCCGCCCAGACGTAGGAGTCCATGTGGCACATTATGTATGGTATTATGCCACGGTTTCCGAGATACGCGGCTCTGACTGGAATGGCGATCCACTCGATGTCTATTCCTGCTGGAGCGAAAGCTGTGTCTTCATCAATTTGGATCACTTGACCCGGACGTCCACGTGGTATATACGGATAGCGTCATCGCTACAACGTGGTATGGCTGGGGGGCGGTGGTGCATAGCTTGCCCCTGCAAACTTGAACACTGTGGAGGACAAGTATTTATTCGGTGTCGGGTCGGCCACGTATAGTCTGTTATCCAAGGACAAAACGGCACAGTATAGCCTAACTAAGGGCACAATGTCCATATCTGTGCCTGCATCATCGGCGGTCATCTTGGACAACGACAGAATCACGGTTCCGTCCCGTATAGTAGGCCCCTTATTATATTCCCAAGGGCTGATGTGGCGGATTGGTCCTGCAACCTCAGCCTCATTGAAGCAAGCAGCCCGGATTCTGGGCGCCCATGTAGCTCTTCATATCTGGTGGGGTTGTGTGTAACGTACACTTCTTGTACTGGTAGGAAAGAAAAAGTTCTGGAGAGCCTATCCATGACCGGAGGGGCCACAACTGCGGCTGCTCCTTCTTGGGGCTGTTGCTCGGGGTGCGCATAGAAGTCCCACTGACGTCCAACTATATTTAGGGACCGCACCACCCTCCTCACCCTCTGTCTAAGGTCTTCTGCGTCACTAGCACCCACAAGGAGTGCTGAAAAGGTAGGTCCATAACGTGACAATGTTGACCCCGCCGCGAGGGTAAGCGTATTGAAGACTTGCGGGAGCTGAGAAAACAAGTCTCGGCACCTGGAGACCCAGTCTACCTCCGCGAACCAGTTTACCTCCGAAAATCCGTCAGGTTGAAGTATTTCACAGATCTGTGTTTCTAGGCGGGTTTGATACTCTTCTAAGTATGCGCGCTCGTTATCTATGTAGTTGTGTTCGCGTGCTACCCTAAACGAGATCGGATAGCTCGCTCCAACTAGGAGAAGGAGGGTCCCCCTCCGGAGTGACAGTAGTTGTACCTCTGTCAACGAGAGGTGCACGGCTCTCGTGTAGCCAGTCGGGATCTGTGATTGTTGCGGCTCGTCTTGTTCTTGGTCGTCGAGCACTTGATCCACGTTCGATGGTCTGTGGACGTCTGCGTTTCCACAGAGTCGCAACTGCGCACATCCATCCAGCAATTGCGAATAGCCACACACATACCCACGCGACAGGGTATTGTGTGAGGAAATGGAATGTTTTTTGCCCCCAGCGTGTGAGACGTTGTCTAAAGGGCTGTGTAATGCTGTGATTGGAACCGTTCGATCCCCGACCCCTGGCAGAGCGTTCGAGAACCAACGGTTCAGGATAGTCTGTGATTGCAAATCGCTCATCGTAATAGTTTGGGTATGTTCTTATTATATAGTCTCCAAAGTCTTCAAGACTCATAATGCGCTTTGTGTATTTGGAATGCTCCTCGCGTGGGCCAGATATCGTTTACTCGCTCCCAAGCTGGCTCTTGGGGAGTCCCTAGATTGTAGATACTCTTGAGCCCTAGAACAGACAACAAGAATACTTAAGTTAAATATTGTGTCGTTATTTTTGTGTAATTCTAAAGTCTAAAGCTAGAACAGGTATTCTGTTTTTCTTTTTGAACATTACTCGTAAGTTTGTTTTGCTTTTACTGATATCTATCCTAATGATTCGGAGTACCCTAGGTATGTAGGATCTAAGTTAAGATATGCTAATTTTATTATTAATTGCATATATATTTTTTCTAGTTTTTCTATTCTTAAAACTAGAGTGTCCTGAGTAATTGGGATTTTTTAAAACTTTTTTTATAATATTAATCTCTTAAACTAGAGGATCGTTTAAATTTTATAAAAATTAAATTCTAATATGTTTTTTGTTTCTTTTTCTTAAATATGTTATTCTTGAATTAATTTTTATTAAAGTTATTTCATGTAATCTTTTAATGTATATACGTCTATAATATTATTTCTGATTCGATATCGATTTGTTCGATTATTTGCATTACTTTAGTTTGTTCCTTTTTCTCTTATTAATGTCTAATGTATAAAAATGTTCACTTCACTTACAGGCAGCCCATCGCAATGGTTAGTTTCATCCTGGATGGATTGTTGATGCCGTTGTATGCGGTTTTTCGGTTCTTGCGGCCTTGACGCGTTAACGCGCACCAGTTAGGAAGGGTTTACTCTACTATATGCGATATTTCTTAACAGATTTTTAGTAGTGTTTTTCCCTTCTTTTTTTGTGTTTTTGTTTTCCTTTTCCTCTATTTGCGATATCCTTTCGCAAATTTTGTTAGTATTTTATTTAATTATTTGTTACACTAGCCGTAGACTGCGTCATTTACGTTGTTACGTTTGTTAAATAAAAACGTTTGATTTGATTTTTGATTAATTAATTATTACAAGTTTATTGAAGTTTTATTATTTATATTATTTAAATGAATACAATACCTAATAATAAAATATTAAATAAAAAAGCTTTTATTAATTTCAGGAATAATTGTAGAAAGTTTTTGGTCAATTTAATAAGTACGAGTATGATTTAATTACAATAAATGAAATATAAAAATGATTTTATTAATCTTAGGAAAAGTGAAAAGGTAAAATAAAACAAAATAAAATAAATTTATATTTTATTGTTAAGCCATTGACCAAGTTGGTTTTGATGGTGGTGTTGCGGGTGTTTCCGTAACTCGCGCGAAACATGCTATTTTTCGAGATTTAAGTTAAAAAAAGCTACCTTTCAGTTGATCACCAGTTTATTTCTGATTTTTTAATTTGGTCTACAATGTATTTAAAATTCTTAATTGCTAATTAAGCTTGAATATTGCTTAGATCAGTTCTTAAGAAAAATGTTATTATTTGGCACAATTATAACTATAAATTGAAAAAATGATTAATTTTTTAATGTTGATTAAGCTTAAATATTATTTAGCTGGATTCATAGGAAAAATGTTATTATTTGGCTTGTGTGGAAGTTCAGTTTATTGAAATTGCACACAAGGCATAATTTTACTAAAATAAAATACAATTAATTTGTTAAATTTTTGTTGAACTTTTATAATTTTTTAAATTCAAAATTTTTTGGTTTGTACATATGTACACCGGGTTCTAGTTCAAGTTTTTCCTTTCTTAAGTTTTTTCTTAAGGAATTTTTTACAATACAAATTTGCTGTGATCAATAATTATTGATTGAAGAAGACAAGAAAAATAATAATCAAATCTTTAGCTGGGGGACAACTAGCTGTTTCGTAGTCGCTACACTACTCATCAGCACCCACTGGGATTTGAACTCGGGTCATGACGTATCATGATCTACTGCTTTAACCACTAAGCCACCGAGCATTTAATTATTTTCTATCTATATTCATCTCATATTGAATCACATATGCGTTTTTGTTAATTGCCCGCATTGTTTGTACAGCGTATACTGTCTCTGAAATATTTACATAAAAAAGGTTTATCGGGACCAGAAATTCATAATGATATAGTGAATGTGTTAGGTGAAAGTGCTCCTTCATATGCAACAATAAAAAATGGGTTGCTTTAATTTAAACGTGGTCGTACAAGCATTGAAGATGAACCACGTAGTGGACGTCCAAAAACAGCAACAGTAACAGCAATTGTAGCATTTATGTACAATTTATTAATTGTGCATGATATGGTATTAAATGATCGACGAATAAAAGTGCGTGAAATAGCTAATATCATGGGTACCTCAAATGATCGAGGCTATTTCATTTTGCGTGAAGAACTACAGATGAAAAAGCTTTCTGCAAGATGGGTGCCGCATTTGTTAACAGTCGACCAAAAACGTATAAGAATGAACATTTCTCAACCTTGTTTGGATCGTTTTAAGCGAAATAAAATGGATTTTAAGCGTCATTTGATGAGACATGGATCCACCACTATACTCCGGAGACAAAAGAACAATCCAAACAATGGACTGAAGCTGGAGGAAGTGCCCCAAAGAAGGCAAAAACAATTCAATCGGCTGGTAAGGTTATGGCAACGGGTTTTTGGGACTTCAAAGGTATTTTATTGATTGACTATCTGTGAAAGGGTAAAACAATAAAATCGGGGTACTATTGCAACCTTTTGGATCAATTAAATGTACAAATTTGAGAAAAACGTCCTGGCTTACAACACAAAAAAATAATTTTTCATCAAGACAACGCACTAGCGCACAAGAGTGTTTTAAAAATGGCTGAAATCAACGAATTAAAGTACGAGTTGCTTGACCACAAACCTTGTTCTCCTGATTTAGCTCCCAGTTGCTTTTATCTGTTCCCAAATGTAAAAAAAATCCTTGCTGGCAAGCGTTTTACCTCAAATGAAGATGCAATTACAGTTGTAAACCACTATTTTGAAGACCTTGAGGAAAACTATTTTAATCAAGGGATAGAATTGTTAGGAAAGCATTGGACTAAGTGTATTGAAGTTTCAGGAGATTATATTGAAAAATAAAAATATTTTTGAAAAACTAACTATTCTCTTTCATTGATAGGCTAGGAAGTTTCCGAACCGCGCTCGTAACTAAACATTTTATATACTCGTATATCACAAAATTCAGGTGTTAATTAAAATTGTACACTATTAATCAGTATTTAATATTGTTATGAAGCATTTTGAGTACTTTTTTGGGTATCCTTTATTACTTTTAAGCGCCTGTAGACGTCTAGGCATAGACTCCACATGACTTTTGTATGTGTCGGCATTTATATTATTCCATTCTCGGAGGGCGCTGCGCACATCATTTGGGTTAGATATGAAATGTTCTCTAATATTTCTGGCCAATATTTCCCAAACAAGTTTAATCACAATCATGTATGGTGCACACAAGCATCATACATTGATCTGCTTGCAAATGTGATTGGATGGTCTTTGCCCTCCCTTTCCTGATACAGGACCGCTCCCAGCATCTCGTTGCTTGCGTCTTTCCGAGAAATCTGGATAGATAGCACAAATTTTACATACAAGTTATTCTAGATAGTACGAGTATGCAAACTTTTCAGGATAATAAAGCAGCATATCTCTATCATCCTCAAGCTAACGATTCGCTAGAAAGAAGTCATTGGCCTCTAACTGAATATCTGAAAAAATTCGCGAAGAACGACGGGTCAAATTGGGATCAGTGGTTGGCCACGGCAATGCATATACATAACCATACGGACCATGCATCTACGAGCCAGACCACTTTTAAAGTACTTTATGGATTTGACACGCTTTTGCAGCCAAATCTCAAAATAAGTACCGCTCTCTATAATCCATACGAATATCCAACTTTGTTAAAGCATCAAATCCACAAGGCCTATGAAATAGCCTGGAGATGTCAGACAAAAGTCAAAGCAGCGGCCAAGGAAAGGTACGACAAGGGCAGCAAATACACCTCACACCACTATGGGAGGGCTTAATTTAACATTAATACACTTACTAATCACAATCGGTAATCCACTACCATATGCATTTTCCCGCAGCAACTTCCTGTACTTACAAACAAAAAGAGAACAAAAGATTAAAACCTATCTACTACAGAGGAATTTGGAAGGATACTGTACAAGGGACCGCATTGAATTGAGAAGTCGTCAAGGAATACGCATAGATGAGAATTGAGGGACTCGCAATACTTCTTTTTATGTTATCTAGAACATCCTGGGATTCTGTTTTTCAGGTAAATTTGGTTCCTTTCTTCGGGAGGCGGGTTATTGGTGAGGCCTTGCCTGCAATATCTTTTACAAACTTTCAGTATTGATCAAGCCTAAGAGAGCTTTTTTACATATTCCATTTTTCCTGGATCAGACAATGCTCCCTTTTCTGAACATTGTGGCCCAAATACACGAAATACATTGTGGCCCGAGTGATATTGCTGCCAATTTTAAACACGTTGTCTCGTTTCATGGCAATTTCGTATGAGCTCTACTTGCTTATCATTATCAGTTATATCTATTAGTTTTTTAGTGCAACGGACAACACGAAATTGTTTTCCATTGGAGAAATATTTTGAATATACTAATTGAATAGTTTTAAAAGTTATGTCATCGGAGAATATGGCGGTTAATTTACCTGAGGGGATATATTTTTTGAATATCTGTGTTACTATGTCTTGAGAAAATTCTTTTTCCTTTATAGTTCGACGTTGTTTATTTCTAAATATAGTTTCAACATTCATAATAGGTCCTTCGTCTGACTTTTCCAATAGGAGTTGCAAGTTAAATTCATTCAAGGGTTTTTCAGAAATTGGTATTCCATCCGCCATGTTTTCGTCACACGAATGTACTGTAGATAGTTGGCTAGAGTCGTTCATATTTATTTCAGCGATGGTACCATTGTCTAACTTAATCCTGCTCAAGGCATCCGCATTACTATTCAGCTTCCCTTTTTTATATATGATCTCGTAGTCGTATTCTTCCAATTTTAGGCGCCAACGAACTAGTTTGGAATTGGGTTCTTTGAGACTCATTAACCATGTAAGGGGTCTGTGGTCAGTGATTATTTTGAATTTTCGACCGAATAGGTAAGGGCGGAAGTATTTGGTTGCCCACACAATAGCTAATAACTCTTTTTCAATAGTAGAATAATTTATCTCGCTTTGGGAAAGGGTCCTACTTGCATAGCAGATCGGCTTGTCGCTACCTATGTTTCCTTGGGAAAGGACTGCCCCAAGAGCAATGTTACTTGCATCCGTTGTGAGTACGAACGGTTTTGTGAAGTCGGGGTACTGCAGTATTGGGTCATTCATTAAAATTTCCTTGCAAGTTTCAAAGGGTTCTATATATCTGTCATCCAACGTAATATTTTTACCCTTTTTTAAACATTCCGTCATTGGTTTTATAAGTTTTGCTAGGTCAGGAATAAATTTCCTATAGTAGCTAAGTAGGCCTATGAATGACTTGATTTCGCGACGTGAACGTGGTATCGGAAATTTCTGGATGGCTTCAATTTTTGCAGGGTTTGGTTTAATACCCTCTGTCGTAACTATATGTCCTAAAAAAGCTATTTCCTTACGTAGGAACTCGGATTTATCTAGCTGGAGTTTAAAATTTGAAGATCTTAATTTTTGGAAAACTCTTCCTAGATTTTCGATATGTTCCTGTAGTGATGTGGAAAATACTATAATATCGTCCAAATAGACCAAGCAAATTTTCCCTACCAAGTCCTTTAAGACATTGTCCATTACTCTTTGGAAAGTAGAGGGCGCGTTTTTTAAGCCAAAAGGCATTCTTACGTATTCATAGTGGCCACCCTCTACCGTAAAGGCTGTCTTTGCGATATCCTTTGGATTCATTTCGATTTGGTGGAACCCGCTTGCCAAATCCAGAGTTGAAAAGTAAAGGCACTTTCCAAGTTTGTCTAAGATTTCTGCGATATTTGGGAGTGGATATCTATCTGAGACTGTTTTTTCATTTAACTTCCTATAGTCAATGACAAGTCTCCACTTTATTTTCCCTGATGCGTCCTTCTTCTTCGGTACTATCCATACCGGGAACTCCACGGAGAGAAGCTTGGACGAATTATTCCCTGCTCCAACATATCAGATATTTGTTTACGTACTTCATCTTTATGGATGAAGGGATACCTGTATGACCTTGTATAAATAGGAGAGTCATCTGTAGTTTTAATTTTGTGTTTTATTTCATTTGTAAATGTTAAATTTTGCCCATCTTTATAAAAAATATCACTATATTTGATACATAATTTTAGGAGTTTCTGTTTTTCCTCATTATGAAGGTGTTCTGTGCGAAGGAGTTCAGATAAATTTGGAAAACGCTCTGTGTTTCGTTCTTGATCAGTATTGACGTTATTTAACTCGATAAAGTCTACCGCGTTGTATGGCTTTGCTTTAATAGGTTGTTCCAAGAAGATTGATTGGTCGTTATTCGTGGGGTTAACTACTTCTATTGTGCTAAACCAATTTTTTGCATAATATATGCCAGGGGAAATAAATAGGCCATTGTCCAGTGCTATTGTATTTATAATGATATCTCCTTCTTTGAAATCAACTGGCAGTTTCGCGAGTTGCTTTGAGTTTTCCATCACTGTATATTTATCAGAAGAAAAGTTTGGTTTCATTCCAAGGGGTATTGTTGTATTTTTGGTAACTAATGTTTTGCTCTCCAAATCAATTTTTGCTCCAATTTCAGTCAGAAAGTCCAACCCTAACAGTCCGTCGAAATAACCATGGAATTTGAAAACTAAGAATGTAAAAGTACCCGATTCTCCGATTTCTTTAAAGATAGGTAATGTCACTTTGTTGTCAATTTTATATTTATGTAGAATTGTGGATATTATTATTGGTTGGCATTTTTCTATATCCAAAGGATTTATAAATTCAGGGTTAATAAAAGAAGAGGAAGCTCCTGTGTCTACTAGAAATTTTAATTGTCTTCCAAATGGAGAATTGATATTAATATAAGGTAGAACACTGCCATGCTTATTGAAATCTATATATCCTGTTTGTTGTCTGAGGCTAAGTTTCGAAAATCCTGTCTATCGTCAATGTTGTAGTTCTCATACTGATCCAAGGTATTCTCATTATTAGCATAATTTATAGGATTTCTGATTTGAGGACTCCTAAGCTCGTTAATGTTATTGACTTCATTTCGTCTTGATATTCTACTATATTGTGCACTTGGTTCTCTTTTAAATTTACCTGTACCCCTTTCAAATTTTGAAAACCCACTGGTGGTATCCATCGGTTCTGGTAGTGCTTGTGATTGCCTTCGTGATAAATTATCAAATTGTTGATTGGAATCAAATCGTTGATTGGAATCAAATCGTTGATTGGAGTTAATACCTAAAAAATTTCCACGTGACGTTTGGAGTTGCTGGGGAAAAAATTGGTGGCTATAACTACCTAAATTTGAAGCAGAATTGTTGTAATAGCCGTTATAGGGTCTTACAGAATAATTAAAATCCCTACGAGGCTGATAATAATTTTCTTGTTTTGGCCTTATATTTGAATAATTTTGTGAATATTTTGCGTATGGTGTATTTTGTCTCCATTGAAGATTCCTTGGTTTTATTACATTTGATCTTACATAGTGAATATTCTGTTCCCTAATACAGTACTCCAGTGCTACTGGCAATGATTCCGGCCTCATTGCTCTGATCATGGAACCCATGGGTTCTTTTAGGCCCGACAAAAAGGAATTTAAACACATTTCGGAAAAAAGGCTTCTTTTTGCGTTAACCACATTTATATCGGACTCATGAATAGATAGATTATTTGACAAAGCTGATTGAATTTCCATGATTTCACTATAGAATTTTTCTATCGACTTACCATATTGTTTCAGGGAATGGAGGTCCCTAATGAGAGAGGTTTCAGTGCGCTTGTCCGAGTAGTGCGATATTAAATTTCCTCGGATTTCGTCCCAGTTAAGAGACGTTCCATACATATTCAGGACCTCGTTGGCCTGACCGTCTATCTTGTTCCTAATAGCCCTAAGAAGAATTTGTCCCTGGGGAGTATTGTCCGCCCCCCTAATGTGAAGAAGTATTTCCTCCACATTGCTTATGAATTCGTAGAGCAATCTCGGGTTGCCATCGAATTTTGGCAAGTCCTTGATCGCGTCCGGAATTCGAAGCGAATTAAAAATGTCATTGCTGTTGAGTGTCGGCTGAGTCGCTTGTACACTTGGAACTTCGTTATCCAGAGGCATATCGAAATCTAGCCTAATGTTCTCAGGAATGGTAGAAAGGCTTTTTGATTTAAAAAGATTAAAATTTTTAGGATATGGAACAAACCGATTTTTCCTAAACATCAAACGAATTTACGAAAACCTTTTAACTAGAGTTCACTTAAATAATCACCATCCACGACTTCCTTCTTCCCAGTTTAAATTTCTTTTCCCAAAATAATATTTATTTAAAAATATATATAATTCTCTTTTCGTATATAAATTTTCCTACTTTTATATCTTTATATTAGTTAATTTAATATTCTTTCACTGTTGGAGGTTACTTCATAGATTTCCAATAAGTGGAATTTTTCCAAAAATTTTCTTGTATATTTTCCAATTTTTAATTTTTTCTACTGTTGGAGGGTCCCGTAGGAATTACAACAGTTTTCACACCAAAATTTCTCTTTAAAAATTAATGTATTCTTCTTTATTTTCTTAAATTTTCACATATAAATATATATTTATTTCTTTTCTCTTCTTTTTCCTTTGTTTTTTTTTTGTTGTTTTTTTTTTTATAAAACTTTGTATGATTTCCATAAAATTATAATATTTACATTTTCTTTCAAAATTTCTTTTGTTTTCCTTTTTTTTTTTTTTTTTTTTTTTTCTTATTATTTTTTGTATTTAATTGTATGAATTAATAAACAGTACTTACAACAGAGCCCCTGTGAGAAACACCATTGCATTCGTGTATAAATAGGTCCTTTTCCAGCTGGTCCTTGATAATTAAGAGCAGTAGTTATCTGCCTGTGCTTTAGCCTGGTATCAATATCCCTTCGGTACCCTGTTCCACAACCAATATCCTCTCGGTAGGTGAACAGACGGCTTTTCGATAAACACTTTTTTTTATTATCACTTTAAACCTGCTGGCTGTACGACTGCGCCAGTGATATTGCTGCCAATTTTAAACACGTTGTCTCGTTTCGAGTAACACACAATAATTGATTTATTTTTGTTTTCCAAACTTAAAGGTAAGGTAAGTTATTAAATTGAAATAGATTTGTCAGTAAAACGTACAAACAAAAAAATATAAAATTCTTTTTTAAAATTAAAGTGTTAAGTGTGCATTAATAAAGTTAAATAAAAGTATGTATGTACGTACAAACAAAAAATATAAAATTCTGTTTAAAATTAAAGTGTTAAGTGTGCATTAATAAAGTTAAATAAAAGTATGTATGTACATATGTATGCAAATTTTGTAATGTAAGTGGTGGCTTAACAGGAAATAAGTATTAATTAGAACAATCATTTTTATTTTAACAATTTAAAATCTGTGGTGTAAGTAGTGGCTTAACAGGAAATAAGTATTAATTAGAACAATCATTTTTATTTTATTAATCTGCTTATTTTAACAATTTAAAATTAAAGAGAAAAGTAATTTAATAAAAGAATAGGTTGTTGACATTATGTTGTGTTGTTCTTATTAAAATTAAAGAAGGGTAATGTATGTGTAATGAGATTTAAAAGAATACATTGTTAAGAAGGAATTGCATTGTTTGAAAGAATACATTGTTGATGTCACTGCCATTGTTGTTATTGTTGTTTAGTTTTGCCTTGGTGGTTTTGGTGGAGGTTGTGATAACGTAACTCCCGTCAACCAGAAAGGTATTCTGCTGAACTCGAAATGGCCTTCGTCTGTCTTCTGTTTATCATTTCCATCCAGCAACACCCGATGGTATCCCTGGCCAGATTTAGAGTAGTGAAATATCGGCTGTTTCCTAATTGGTCCAAAATCTCGTCAATTCGTTGAATCTGGAACACCTATTTAATGGATTTCAGGCGATTTTTGGGTACCAATAATAGTGGTGAATTCCATTCCATAGCAAGGAACTATTATAGTATTTCCTGGAGGGTCCCTTAGGATTCGCAGGAAATACTTTATTATTATTTGTTGAAATAAAAAGACGCTAAGAGTTAATTTTAATTAATATAGTTTATTGTTTATTAATTATTGATTATGATATATTCTCTTGTTCACTGATTGTTAATTATTCAACCTCTTCCTCACTAACCTCTAGCTTATATACATTTAATATTTTATACAATTATTTTGCTGCTGCTGCTGTTCTAATTGTTGCTGCCTGTTTTTGCCAGCATACCGTGTTGTCAGCAGTTATAACTTTGTTGGTTGTTGTGACATAATTGCTTCGCAACCGCTAAATTTCATATTTCGCAATATCAACCAATTGTGCTGTTGACCTAATTGGATGAATTATTTCCGCATGTTGTTGTTCTTGTTGATATTGTTCAAATAACTCACAACAGAACTTGGGGTTCTTCCTTCAAGAGCTCCGACACTTGTCGATTGATTTCAACGCTATGCGGGTGTTTTGTTGGTATCTTATGCCGCACTAACGTTGTGAACTTAAGATTATCGCCAGGTAGCATAAATACGTCGTGGTACTGTTCAGAAATTTTCATCATCGATTCTTTCTTTTTTATTCCATCTAATTTCCTTCATTATTAAGTCATGTAACTTTCTTATTATTTATCTTTTGCTTGTAATCGGCCTTGAAGAGTTAGTTCCATTATACTCTGTGTAGGTATTTATGTTTCAAAACTAAACTTTTATATTATTATATACTGATAGTTCTTGTTGTGTAGTGTTCAGTATTGACACTATTGCCTTTCCATTCTGACCACCGTGTTCCCATCATATACACCAGGACTTATTTCATGCTTACAAATTACCACAGTTTTCTCATTCGAATTTACTTGAATTGAAATGACTGTAACCGCTCTACCCTGAATACTAAATTGGTCCTTTTGATTTGTTACCTCACCGTCATGAACATTATGCGAATGTTTTAATCCAATTATTATTACCAAATATCTGCGGAGTTTTGGTCGGGGTATTTATAAATCTTGAATTCCAAATATTATCCCTTCCTAGGATTCCATCTCCTGGAATACTACTACCTTCGGCTACCTCTTGGGATTCCCATTGTAGCTCTTCCTTCCCGATTACATTGATTTTTATTGCGAATAGCGTAGTAACATTTCCTCCAAATCCACCCGTTAACATTTTTGCATCTCCTGGATCTTTTCTTTGAAAAACCGTCATGGCTTCCTGCTTCATTATATTTGAATATGCCCGTGTGTCAACAAGTAGGACCAGCCAACTCTTCTTTGTTTTATTGCAGGGAACGGTAATAAATGCCGCATCCATATAGTCCGTTGACTTTGTGTCGTTGATTTTGACTCTCTCTATTATTGCCTTTGTTACTTGTGTACACATTTTTATCTTTGACTCGTCCCCAAAATCTTTCTTTGAAGAACTCGTTGCTTTTGTTCGCAATTACCTATTTTGTAATATTCTCTGTGAGTGATTGCCCTGTGCGTCAAAATTTCAGGTAAATCCATTTTAGAGACGCTCTTTTTGTTGCCGCTATATTGGATACCATCATCTCTTTCGTCCTCTTCCGATTTCAAGTGATCTAATTTTCGCAGTCCGTATGCTTCATTTTGTTATAGCCGTCTTCCTTAATGTCTCTGTATACCACTGCCTTGTGTACTATTATTACAGGCTTTTCTACCTCTGAGTCACCTTTTGACTCACTTCTCCGGTTGCCTTTAGTGCCCCCTTAAATTTTTTTCTTACTTCCCTCTAGTATTACCCTTTTTGGCCTCATGCACGTTTCGCTCGCTCTCAGTTTATCCGAAAAACGTGTGGTGTTGATTATAAGTTGTTCTAGTTTCTTATCTTGTTTATGCCAAAATATTCCATTTTCCAGTTATTGGCAGTAACCGGGTCGTGATCCATTTCCCGACGTATTGACGTCCTTATTTATGTTTGTGTCTTCTGTCAGGCATGAAAAACGCCTTTCTTTTCGTAAGCTGTTTGGCACATAGCCATTTAAGGCCCAATCAGACTATTATACAAGTATAAATACTTTCATTAGATTTTGTGAGATAAAAGTCTAAACACATTTCTTGCGACTGTCAAAAAGTCTAACGTAAATTCGATTTTGCATTCACACCATCACATTTGATATAAACCAACATAGATGTGCCATCATAAAACTTTTCACGGCGGCAGGTGCGCTATTCGTCGTAGGCGATAGACGTGCCGGCGCGTGAAATTCTTCAACAATTAAAATAATAATTATGCATAGCACATCCAAATTCAATAGCACAAACATATTTTATGTTCGAAATATAGCATGAGCAAAATACATTTATAAATGACAGCTAAATTCCAAATTTCATAACGACAAAAAATACTATCAGTGACGGCACCCCATCGGCTACGAAATAGCCGACTACTCAATTTTTAATTAGCTGGTTTGCTAAAAAACACAACCCTGATCCAATGTAAAGTATTATCGTTTTGAAAAGTTTCAAAAAACAACAAAGTCGTATGGGATGTCAAATTTTAATCGTATTATTTTTCGTATGTATGACGGATTACATTCAGACTATCAGACTTGCACGTATTATTTAAATTTTTGACAAGTATTAATACAAAGTATAATAGTCTGAACTGGGCTTTAGGAAGTCTCAGAATAAATGCCCCAAGTTGTTGCTTGTTATTATGCCAACCATTATATCATATAATCATATTAATTTCATTAAACAACCATACTAATGTCATAAATAGCTTTATTGACATAGAATCATATTTTTCATCCTTCACCATCTTAATTAAATAAACGACATTCCTGGATAAACCATACTACAGTAAAATTCGCTTATAGTCCACTCCTTCAAATGCACGCTTTTTGTGGACTATAAGGTGAATTGGACTATAATTAGATTTTTATATAAGCCACTTATTGGCTTATAAGTGAATTTGCATATAATAATTTATTTTGATTATACAAAATCTGAAAATAAAACATTCGTTCAGAAATTAAATTTTTAATTTATTTAATAATATTGCAATTACGATTGATAAAACAAAAACAATTTGTACTGTGTGGTATAATTTTTGTAAAATTATTGTACGTAGATATTTCTTCGAGGCTAAAAACTAAAAACTTATATGAGATAATCGGTTATTTTTGATTGATTTAATATTACTGTATTGAGCACTTTGTCTTCAATTTTTTCAAATATGAAATCACAATTAATTTCATTTTGTGAACAAAACTCCCGTAATATATTTGCTTGTTTGCAGTACCACTGAATTTGATGGTAAGATAGTGTTGTCATCGAATACTTCAGAGTTCGTTGAATCTAAAGTTGGTACATTCAAGGTCTCATTGCAAACAGCATTTAAAATTTCTTCTTCAATAAGAGTCCCGAAACAAACAACATCATCATCGCAGTGGATATATTCAGACGATAGGGGAAAAAATCTTCATTGTCTTCAATTTCGTGGTGATAATTACAAATTTTGAAGCCAGCCTTTGAAAACCAAACGGTCAGGATTAACTGCGTGATTTTAGTAATAAAGAAAACAAATTCATTCGGCAATTTATAGTACCTGGAAAAAATTATTCAGTACTTTAAAGTAAGCGAACCTAATCCAGTAACAGTTTAAGAATTTTTACAAATTATTATAAATTTAAAGAATATGCAAATAGCACTTTTATTGAAAACGAAGCTTAATTTCATTATTTTATTACTGTTTTCGATATAAATTGCCAAATGAAAATATAAATTTTTTTTAAAGCCAGTTATGTAGATTTTTTATGTAAATTAAAACACTTATGTAGCAACCAGCTTGACTGATTCAAACAGAATAATTATAATTAATTAAATAAAAGAAGCATTAAATTGGCATATCCTTATAACATACATAAGTACTTGCCTTTTTAAAACAGTTTGCAATAGTATCTGGCTTAACCAACCACCATGCTCGTTTTATGAAATGTAATGCATCCAATATAGTGACAGATTTAAGGTTCTCTGGGACTAGGCTTGCCACATCCCAAAAGTCAGCCAGCTTGACACTCACCTAAAATGAGCTCGATTTCAAAAAAAAAAAAAACTTGACAATTAAAATAATGCATATGTGCAGAAAAACTAGTTATTACAAAAACAATAAAAATAAAACAAATTATACAAAAACTTAAAAATAACAAAAAACGTATTACAATTCAGTCTACATCAAATTAATTTACATTTTTTTTTTTTTTTTTTTTAACTTTATTATTTTATTTATTGAATCTACATAAGAAATGTAATTACAATAAGTATTCAGTTCTTAATACTACAAAAAAAAAAAAAAAATTGTGATTAATGTCCTGCCAGTGCTGGACAAAAATTTATTTTTATGCGAATATTATTTCAGAATTCAGTCATCTGTTTAGAGCTCTAATGGTAGCCAAAGTATCCCTCCTTCTCAGACGGGTATGACCACCAAAATTAAGAATATTAGCTGCAAGTGGATTTAGATGGAATTCAAGTTTGTTAATATATTTTGTCGCGTACTTCACAAAAGGTACGTTCAGATCTGCGTGGATTCGTGAGTTTTTAACGTACCATGGAGCATCTGTAATTCTACGGAGAATTCTATTTTGACTTCTTTGAATTTTTTCAATGTTGGATGCCGAGGCTGTGCCCCATAATTGAATCCCATAGCACCATATTGGCTTTAGAATCGAGTTGCTTCAAGGTCGAATTTCTGCCTAGTAGCCAGTTAATTTGCAATGCTTTCAATTTCATCTGCGTTATTTTTGCCTCGATGTGTGACTTCCATGTTAGTCTACGGTCAAGATGAATACCGAGGTATTTGACTTCACTGTGTTGAGGTATTACTTTATTGTTAATAGTAATGGGTGAGCATGTTCCTAGACGCAGTGCGAATGAAACATGGGCACACTTTTGTTCATTAACCTTGATTTTCCAAAGCTTGAGCCATTTCTCTAGTTTGTCGATATGTTCCTGTAAGTTTATTGATGCTTGCTGGTGGTTACTATGTATGCTAAGGAATGCTGTATCATCTGCAAATGTTGAAGTGTGAATGTTGGTGCTTGTCGGCATGTCAGATGCGTAGATCAAATATAAGATAGGCCCTAATATGCTGCCTTGGGGAACTCCAGCTTCAATAGGCTGGGCGGGGCTTATGAAATCGGCTTCTTTTATTATAAATTGGCGACAATATAAATAGCTTTCCAAAAGGTTATGTACGTTTGCAGGTAAGTTAAACTTTATTTTATGCATTAAGCCATCGTGCCACACTTTATCAAAAGCTTGTGAGACGTCGATGAATAAGGCAGAGCAATATTTTTTATCTTCAAATGCCTTTCTTATGACGTTAACTAACCTGTGTGTTTGCTCAATGGTGCCATGTTTCGCTCTAAAACCAAATTGGTGATTAGGAATACATTCCACCTTATTAAGCATTGGATCCAACTTCGCCTTTAGCAATTTTTCGAAAAGTTTTGAAGTTGTTGTCAGTAGACTTATTGGACGATATGATTCTACTTTGGTGTGATCCTTCCCTGGCTTAGGAACCATTGTTATCATGGACACCTTCCACTCTGCAGGGTAATACTCAAGTCGTAAAATAGCATTAAAAATAAAAAGAAGAATTCTTTTAGCTACACGAGGCAGCTCTACGAGCATTTTGTTGCTGATTTTAACCATACCTGGAGCTTTTTTAAGGTTTAGAAAACCAATAGCATTTTCAACTTCTTCAAAATTGAATCTTAAAGGCACAGGAGGTCTACTAGCAATAGGCGGCAACTCATTTGCATTATCAGACCTATTTGTAGTAAAAACGATTTTCAAATGGTTAACAAATAAATTACCCTTTTCCGAGTCACCAGACGGTTCTCGCAAGGGCGGCTTACCTCTAACTGGCTTTTTAAACCCTTAGTCGCCCGCCATAAAGAATAGTCGGACTGAGGAGTACCATCCAGACTTTCCAAATACGTTTGTAGAGAAGCCGTTTTTTGGGTTCCAAGCAAATTTCTTAGTTGATTTGTGCACTCACGGAGCCTTGTGCACTCCGTTCGCGTTCCAGAAACATATTTTTAACCAAATCATTTTCTCGAAATTATCTGCAAAATGGTGGATTGCATTTTCACCATTTCCTGCATCATCGTCATCATTGACGACGTAAAAGTGTTTATAGTTTAATGTTCTATTGTTCTAGTTATTTATGTATGTGTTATGTATGTGTATATATCTATTTGTTATTTGTACTAATTCTAAAGTATTACAATGTCTTCTATGTTTTGTTCTTAAACTGTATTATAATATAACGCCATCTATATGTAAGGTTAATTTTTCATATATTAATTTATAAGCTACTATGTACTTATAATTCAAATATTGAATTGACAAATGACTTGGAAAAAATAGAAAACGAGCATTATATAGAAAGCAACCGAACCAAGAAGACGTGTTTTTTCATTACAATAGTTTGAATAAGGGTCTGTATTGTTGCCTCAAGGTTACTGAAATTTTGATCGGGCGGTTGAGATATAGATTGTTGATTCCGGTTTGCGAATGTAGACTTAACTACATTAGCATAAGAAATTTGTTTTTGATTTTGAACGGTTATGTCGGTGGTTGACTGTCCTGTGGGAGGAAAAGAATTATTAGAAAAAATTTGAGTCTGCTGTGGTGGCTTAGAAGCAATTATTGTTTTGTTGTTCATTGAGCGCTTGAGGTGGATGTAGACGGAGCAACCTCTATAATTAGCTGTGTGGTTTTCACCGCAATTACTGCATTTTTTAATTTTTGGGTCGAATTTCGGCTTTATGCATTGTGCTGTACCATGGAATTCTCCACACACAACACAAACTGTAGGCAACTTGCAATAGGTCCTAGTATGGCCAAATTCTTGGCAGTTATGGCACTGTACGGGTCCTAAGCGCTTATGCGGTTCCTCTACGGTTATTTTTCGATGTAAAAGGTATTTTATATTATATATTGGATGAACTCCATTCTTCCTTAAAGTCACATCTCCTGGCTCTAATTCAACCCTACATTTAACATTTAACAATGGTAATTTTTCCACATATACATATGGATACGTTTTCACGTTTCCAATATCTGATGCGTCGCTGCTTACCGAAAAGTAAAAACTTTCTTTTAATGCATCAGCTACTTTTTGTTATGCGTCTGTTGTCAATACGTTTTGCGTTATAGCTGATGCCTTAGTATGACCACAACTTATATTATTAGCAATTTTACTGTCACAAAATATAGAAGAACTTAGTTTAAATTGACAGTCTAACCTATTGTAACTAAGCCCGCGAACAACATTGTGAAAAACGCACATTAGTTAAGCTCTGGATATGTGTGAATCCTCCTTTGAGTTTGCCGGAACAAAGAAAATTTATCATGCTGTGTGACAATTTTTGAGTATGTTTGTGTAATGCCCGACTACCTCCATATTTTATAGAAATATCAATTTGGCATAATTTTCAAAATGCACTATAATCATCTTTTTTAATCCATTTACAATATTCTGCTTTTTCAATCCATCTATCGCAGAATTTTGTATATTTTCCTTTTTTTGAAGGTAGGGCATCTTCGTTATTTTCCATGGTAAATGGACGACACAAGGCTCAATATATTGTAACAATATTATTTTAATCTTAAACGCATCAAACAATTTAAATATCCTATTACATCAAAAATATGTACACTTAATTTCAATCAGCTGTTGTACTTTTTTAGTGTTGGGCAAAAAAAGCAATAACCCAATGATGAGTTAGAGGGGAAGTTACAAGTGTTGATACTTTTTTGGTTATCAATTGCAATGAGTTATTGATGTTAGGCTAAAAATAAGAATTAGTTTTTGGGTTTGGTGCTAAAAAAATGATGATACATTTTTTTAATATTGAATTCGTTTAATTTTAAAAATTAACTGGACAGATTATATTTTATCTTGACACTTGATAGGACCTAAAAAATCTTGACAATCAAGCTCATTCCAGACCATGTGGCAACCCTATCTGGGACGGTTTTTCCCATTTCTATATCGCAAAGTTGTTTCTTTACTATAATCTGCCTATATATATAATTCCTTGATCTAGTGGCTGTATAACGGCCGTTGAATTGGGAGGAAGAAATTGTACTTCTATATTTGATAAATTTATGGTTACTTTGTGACAGGATGCATTATCAATAAATAAAATAATTTTCTTCTTGTTTTTAATCATATCATTATACAATATGGTAAGTATTTCGTTCCAAGTACTAACTGTCATCCAACTGTTTTTATTTGAAAAGTAGGTCACCGGTACGGCCTTGTTTTTGAAACATCTGGGCTTCTGCGGCTTGCCGATACTAAAAACTCTTTTTGTAAGAGCCATGCGAGCTGCATACAAATAATAAAGTTAAGCGAGCTCTTTGGGATTTCCAACCTTTCGGCTGCTCACCGTTATTAAAGAATGTTGTGTTAGGAAGTGCTTTATCCGCGTTAAAAACGCAATCAGGGCTATACTTTTCAATTAAATTGGGCAGAACACTATTTTTAAAATGTTCAGCTGCCGGCACATCATTATCTTTAGATTCATCTTGAATTTTACCGAAATTAATATTGTTACGTTTGCGCCATCGATACAGCCAACTTGCGTTTGGTTCAAACTCTTCATCCAATTGTACAGCGAATTCTTTAGCTTTATTCAAAAGCATCAAACTAGTTATGACAGCGTTTTGTCCACGCGTATCTTTAAACCAAATACTCAGAGCTCTTTCAATATTATTGTGGTCTCCTTTTCTTTGCCTTTTAAATTGGCTGACTTTTCCAGTTCGCGAATTACCTTTTCATTCTTGATTATTTTATACACAGTCGATTTTGCAACTTTATATTTAGTGGTTATATCTCTGTGTGATAAACCATTATATTTAAAATCATTTAATAAGTTACATTTTTGCTTTAAAGACAAGTTAACTCTGTTGTTACCCATTTTTACGTTATTTATTTATGATTGACAGATCTTTCAATGCACTCTTTGTTAAAAAAAACACAATTTGACATATGTAAACACGTGTCAAAAGTGAAATACGTACATACAAGTGTTGCATTTTTTGGGTCGGATTTTGTTTAAGAAAAATTGTATTAAATTTGCATTTTGAACTATATCTTTAATAACTTACATGAAATTAAGTTTTTTCACACCGCATATTGGTGGAATATGAGCGAAAATGGACTATAACAAATATTTTGCAGGTATTTTATTTATTGATACCAAAAAATTGTATATTTTGGACTAAATCGCTAATTCTACTATAAGTGGTGTGGCTTATAAACGAATTTTACTGTATTTATGTGTTTATTTACAACTAACTATGCCACATAATGTATAATAATGTAAAATAAAACTATAAATAATCCTAATATATTTTTTAGTTTTTAAATAATTGAGAATAATTCGCAAAATATAATCAGGTTTCACAATTACAAATGATTTCGACTTCAACTGGTTTTAGCATCTACAAGCTAGACAAAACATAAATATGTTAAATATTTTGACAACAATTGCATATTTAAATATCATATGTGTCCATATTAATATGGTTGGATGTAATATAGTATGGTTGCTATCAACAATAGTATGGTTAGGCATTAAAATTCGTTTGGTTGCAACAATAGAATTGGTGGACACAACCATAATATGATTGACCGACAATATGGTTGTTTTCGTCATAGTATTGTTGATTACAACATACATACAAATATTAACAGTTTAACACACCTTTTGATTTCTGCATACGCTTTATATGCATTTTTGCACAGTTCTAATTTTCAGCTTTTTTTTTTTTTTTGTTTTGGTTTTTAGATCAACAAAAAGAGTTTTTAATTTAAAACTAAAACCATATCTGTTTTATAACAAATTCGTTAATGTTGACAATAGTAAGTTTATTCTGTGAACTTATATAAGTTAATCAAAGGCAATTCCTTCTCATAGTAAAACAAAAACTTAGGTTCTTTTAAGTTCGAAGCCAAGATTCGAATTGATTTATTTTTCCTAATTTTGGTTAATTATAACTTCTTAAAACTATTTTGGGAAAGTGTTTACGCTGCTGATTCACATGGTTGAATTTTATTAAGTATTTTGAATGCGGATCATATTGCAAAATGCGTAAGCATGGCAATATGATGACACAATGAAGTTCAAAAACTTATTTGTAGGTCGTACTTATTTGTTAAGAATATTCGCTCAAATAATAAGGGTATTAACATGTTCGTTCAGATAATAAGGAAATTTTGCAAAAAATTCACGTCGAGCTGACGCTCCTCTTCACACACATTAGCAAGCAAAGGCGGTAAAACTTGCATAGAGGTTATTTTTTCACTTTTAAATTCCTTGTCCCTAATCTCAATTGTTTGATTGAAAATTTTTACCAAGTACATACCATCTAAACTTCTATTGCCCTTCTGTGAATGAATGATACCTTTAAAATTTGTGACAAATATGATGTCGGCTTCTCGTTTGACAAAACTCCTTGTTACACTCCTCATTATTGGGTTTCTTTGATTGTTGTGTATCACAAATTGTTGTGTTACTAATCATCGTGCATGCACTCTTAATGCCATAAAGGTTCTCGTGGCTCAGCAGGACAGAGCTATATCCTTAATTAAGTTGCCTGTTTTGAATTATGGAAGCTTTTATCGTAATTCTTTCGTATTTGTTTGGGTTCACCTTGAGTATTGACAGAATTTACAGTAGTGATGTTTCGTTTGAAAATATACCTGGCTTCCCGTATTCGATAGCCTCAACCTCATTGTCATATGGTAATGTATCTACATCGGAGACTTTGTGGTGAATTTCTTCCATATCTAGAAGGTTGGTATTGTTTATGCCACTTTTCGCTAGCTAACAGGCTCTTACAACTTCTTCAATATCCTCTTTTATAATAATCAGCTGGTTTAATGACTCCTTTGTAAATGCCTCCGCTTCAGATTTGGATATTTTGTTATTGAAATTTTTAATTAAGTTGTCCATTTTCGCTACAATCTCACTAGTTGTATTGAAGAGCTTGTTATTTATGGCATATTGGTGTTCGTTGTTATCTATTAGCTTCTCTTGGCTTTGCAATACTTGGTTCCAGTCTGCTGTATCTAGGTTTCCAGCAATTCATTTCCATGCTGAACCAATCCAATCTATACAGCTTTTGTTTCTTCTGATATCCTTGATTGAACTTAGTCGATCGTAGGAGTTTTGCAGATAGTATAGAAACGCCTCTTTGTTAAGTTCGTTATTTTCAACGAGTAAAAAACTTCTGCAGTTGTATTAAGAAGATGTTTTGTAAAAATGCACAAACTGTAATCAATAATTTTATATAATATAAAAAGACATGACTTTAAATCATGGTATAAATGCCACTTTTATAAATGCATTCGTACAAACAATATCCTTTGAATAAGGCGTTACAGAAGTATTTGTGCCTTTTCATAAAACTTTTTTTTTTTTTTTTTTGATACAAGTACCATTTATATACAATTTTATTCTTAAAACTTTTTTCCATAAAAATTTATTTTTGACGTCATTGAATTAAGTACGAAACTGGTTTTTAGTGCTGTAATGTATAATTTTAAAAATTTACAGTTAAAGCATTCGAACGAGCCTGGCAGCGCATATGTAATATTAACATCACGTTTACATTGAGTATTCATGACCGAAGAACAAACGACACGAATAATAAAATTGCTAGAACAGCAAAATTTATAGAAGTAACTATTAACTTACTACATTTTTTGTTTTGTAAACATTTTCAACCCGTTTCTATCACCTTATCTTAGCAAATCCAAGCATTACTCAAATTCTTTTATTCAATTTTCATTGCAAATATTGTACATATCGCTCCTTTATTGCAACATAGTCATAACGCAAAAAAGCTTGTTTCGAGAAAAACACATTGCAAATTTTTAGTTTCCATACAAATCTTAGAAAATTTTTTTAGGAAATATCTCCTAAAGGAAACAGTTTAAAGGTAATTTAAATAAAATTTTGACACAATATAAAAGTTAGTACTGTTAACAATTCTGCATTGTTAACTCGAAAAGCCCATTTTTTGAGATATGACTATGTCAACAACAACAACAACTTACATACGTCCATAAACAACAGGTATTAATCAAGTCATTACTTAACTAATTATAAGTAATGCGGGCGGTAAATACTATGATATTAAAAAATATGTTTTTCGGTAAGTGCAACACATTACCAAGTTTTCGCTGGGCTGTTTTTATTATTATCTTTTTATTCTTAATTATAATAATATTTCGGGCTTATGACAAAAATCCAAGGTAGTTGGGTTTAAAAAAAAAGATTAATTCTTTTTTTATTTATTTATTTGCAATCACTTTACAATTTTGAATCTATATTTTGAACTAAACTGTTGTATCTGTTTTCCCTCTTTAAATATTTAATAAATGCTTATTCAATTAACAAAATTATTGTTTATTGTGAATATTTAATAAAAGTTAATTCTTAAGAATTATTGCCAAAAACAACTTAAAATTGATTTCTAGGAATGGTTTACAAAATCATTATTTTACTAGTTTAGAAATTGATTATTCGACAAAAGATAATTCTTAAGAATTATTACATATTTAATAAATGAAAGTTTAAAGAATTCTAGTTCATTGGACTAAATTTTTTTTTTTTAGCTTTATTATTTTATTTATTGAATCTACATAAGAAATGTAATGACAATAAGTATTCAGTTCTTAATACTACAAAAAAAAATTGTGATTAAAGTCCTGCCAGTGCTGGACAAAAATTTATTTTTATGCGAATATTATTTCAGAATTCAGTCTAATGGTAGCCAAAGTATCCCTCCTTCTCAGACGGGTATGACCACCAAAATTAAGAATATTAGCTGCAAGTGGATTTAGATGGAATTCAAGTTTGTTAATATATTTTGTCGCGTACTTCACAAAAGGTACGTCCAGATCTGCGTGGATTCGTGAGTTTTTAACGTACCATGGAGCATCTGTAATTCTACGGAGAATTCTATTTTGACTTCTTTGAATTTTTTCAATGTTGGATGCCGAGGCTGTGCCCCATAATTGAATCCCATAGCACCATATTGGCTTTAGAATCGAGTTGCTTCAAGGTCGAATTTCTGCCTAGTAGCCAGTTAATTTGCAATGCTTTCAATTTCATCTGCGTTATTTTTGCCTCGATGTGTGACTTCCATGTTAGTCTACGGTCAAGATGAATACCGAGGTATTTGACTTCACTGTGTTGAGGTATTACTTTATTGTTAATAGTAATGGGTGAGCATGTTCCTAGACGCAGTGCGAATGAAACATGGGCACACTTTTGTTCATTAACCTTGATTTTCCAAAGCTTGAGCCATTTCTCTAGTTTGTCGATATGTTCCTGTAAGTTTATTGATGCTTGCTGGTGGTTACTATGTATGCTAAGGAATGCTGTATCATCTGCAAATGTTGAAGTGTGAATGTTGGTGCTTGTCGGCATGTCAGATGCGTAGATCAAATATAAGATAGGCCCTAATATGCTGCCTTGGGGAACTCCAGCTTCAATAGGCTGGGCGGGGCTTATGAAATCGGCTTCTTTTATTATAAATTGGCGACAATATAAATAGCTTTCCAAAAGGTTATGTACGTTTGCAGGTAAGTTAAACTTTATTTTATGCATTAAGCCATCGTGCCACACTTTATCAAAAGCTTGTGAGACGTCGATGAATAAGGCAGAGCAATATTTTTTATCTTCAAATGCCTTTCTTATGACGTTAACTAACCTGTGTGTTTGCTCAATGGTGCCATGTTTCGCTCTAAAACCAAATTGGTGATTAGGAATACATTCCACCTTATTAAGCATTGGATCCAACTTCGCCTTTAGCAATTTTTCGAAAAGTTTTGAAGTTGTTGTCAGTAGACTTATTGGACGATATGATTCTACTTTGGTGTGATCCTTCCCTGGCTTAGGAACCATTGTTATCATGGACACCTTCCACTCTGCAGGTTAATATTCAAGTCGTAAAATAGCATTAAAAATAAAAAGAAGAATTCTTTTAGCTACACGAGGCAGCTCTACGAGCATTTTGTTGCTGATTTTAACCATACCTGGAGCTTTTTTAAGGTTTAGAAAACCAATAGCATTTTAAACTTCTTCAAAATTGAATCTTAAAGGCACAGGAGGTCTACTAGCAATAGGCGGCAACTCATTTGCATTATCAGACCTATTTGTAATAAAAACGATTTTCAAATGGTTAACAAATAAATTACCCTTTTCCGAGTCATCTCTACCCCAGTCACCAGACGGTTCTCGCAAGGGCGGCTTACCTCTAACTGGCCTTTTTAAACCCTTAGTCGCCCGCCATAAAGAATAGTCGGACTGAGGAGTACCATCCAGGCTTTCTATATACGTTTGTAGAGAAGCCGTTTTTTGGGTTGCAAGCAAATTTCTTAGCTGACTTGTGCACTCACGTAGCCTTATTTTTAGTTGCGGAGACCTGCGAAGTTGCCACTCTCGTCGAACTCTTCTTTTTTCTAACACAAGTTGCTCGATTTCTGAAGAATATGTTCTATTTTGAAGGTTTCTGTGTGCTAAATAAACGCTAGAACCAAGTTCAGCGGCTTGTTTAAGGTTTTCGCTAAAGTTGCTTAGTGACGCATTAATATCTTCAGGTGTTCTTAAAACAATATTCTCAGTGCAATGGGTACTCAAAAATTTTTTATATTTTAGCCAATTCACTCGGGTGACAGTCCTATGCAAATTGTTAATCGGGGACCAAGTCTCCTGGGGAAAGCGTACTGAAATAATAGTAGGTGAATGATCCGATGACAAGTCTAACGAAGGCTCAGCTTGCATCCATTCCACAGGGAACCCCTTTACCACTCCAAAATCAATCACATCAGGAATCTTTCGTCGGTCAGTTGGCCAGTAAGTGGGATGTCCGCTTGATATTACGTCTAAGCCCATTTTAGAAATTGTATCAAAAAGCACCCGACCCTTCGGGGTGATTAAACGTGAGCCCCAAAAAGTGTGTTTTGCGTTGTAATCTCCAGCTGCTATAAAACGAGGTCCTAATGAGGTGAAAAAACTTGAATATTGTGATTCTGTTACTGAGAATCGAGGCGGCGAATAAATCGATGAGATAACCAATTTGTAATGAAAATTTTCCACACAGATATTAGTTGCTTGAAGATAGTCCTCACATGTGTCGTTCAACAAAAAATGCTTTATCCTAGATTTTATCAAGATTGCGGAACCCCCACAAGCTCTTCCACGGGGTCTTTAGTATCGTATAGTACGTAGCCATTAATTTTGAAGAAGCTTGTTGACGTCAAGTGAGTTTCTGCAATCATCATTATATCGATCCGCTTATCCATCAGGAAGTATTCGAGTCAATTTTTGTGTTGGCCGTTCGCGTTCCAGAAACATATTTTTAACCAAATCATTTTCTCGAAATTACCTGCAAAATGGTGGATTGCATTTTCACCATTTCCTGCATCATCGTCATCATTGACGACGTAAAAGTGTTTATAGTTTGAATAAGGGTCTGTATTATTGCCTCAAGGTTACTGAAATTTTGATCGGGCGGTTGAGATATAGATTGTTGATTCGGGTTTGCGAATGTAGACTTAACTACATTAGCATAAGAAATTTGTTTTTGATTTTGAACGGTTATGTCGGTGGTTGACTGTCCTGTGGGAGGAAAAGAATTATTAGAAAAAATTTGAGTCTGCTGTGGTGGCTTAGAAGCAATTATTGTTTTGTTGTTCATTGAGCGCTTGAAGTGGATGTAGACGGAGCAACCTCTATAATTAGCTGTGTGGTTTTCACCGCAATTACTGCATTTTTTAATTTTTGGGTCGAATTTCGGCTTTATGCATTGTGCTGTACCATGGAATTCTCCACACACAACACAAACTGTAGGCAACTTGCAATAGGTCCTAGTATGGCCAAATTCTTGGCAGTTATGGCACTGTACGGGTCCTAAGCGCTTATGCGGTTCCTCTACGGTTATTTTTCGATGTAAAAGGTATTTTATATTATATATTGGATGAACTTCATTCTTCCTTAAAGTCACATCTCCTGGCTCTAATTCAACCCTAAACATGGGATGAGGGATCTTTTCACGATTTCTGATGTTTAACACCATTTTTTGCTTTGAATCCCTTATCCGCCAAACCGGTCTTAACTTCATTAATGTCTACGCAAGGGTCAATCCCTTTTATTACGACTTGAAGACCTTTAGCGCTTTTAAGCTGATAAGTATAAAAAACTCTTTTTTCTTTTTCAAATTCGTCAGACAGTTTTCGGTAGTCATTTTCGTGGTTAACTTGAATTTTAGTTTCATTATTGTTGCCGTGCTTGATGGAGGTAACGTTAAAAGTATTTTCTCCGATTGCTGAAAGAATTTTTCTTACCAGTTCATTGGAAGCAGATTCTCTTAAATAAATTGGTGGTGGTTTAAACGATTTTTTTGACGATGCTGTTGGCTCATCCGTTTGAAGAATAGAAAATCTGTTTTGATCGGTTGGTCTAGCGGTGTCGGCATCTTTAGAGATTTTTGATTTGGATGCAATTTGAGCAGATTTAGGGCTTCGCTGACGTTTAGTGATGGTGATATACCTATCCATGCCTACTTCCGTTTTTGGTTTATTGGCATTAATTAGAGTAGAAGATCTTTTATCTTCTGTTGTAACATCTATGTTAGGCGAGCCGGAACAAGAGCGGATTTTATCTCTTGTAGAAAGAAAATTATCCAATGATTGCTTTGTAGATTCTTCTTCAGAAGTACATATGCTTTTACTGGTGGAGCTAGGCTCTTCTTCAAAATTATTTCTGATGGGATCACTCATACAGAAAACAAAACTTTAACTTTTTTCCAACTGGGTAGTTAATCTTCACGCACAATAACAACAATAACAATGCACTGCCACCGCACTTGTTACATTGAAATTGATTTTATTGTTTAGTTAATGAAATGTGAGAAATTTATTTTCCCGTTGTTTTTTTTTTAATAATTTGTTATTGTTTTTGCAATTCAACACAATATATTAATGATTTTTTATAACACAATATATTATTGATATGTAAGTTTAAAAGTATTTGAGCACAATTTTTTTTTTGGTTTTTTTTTATTTTATTTTTTTTTTTTGTTCGCTAGTTTATTAACACAACCGTTCGGTTGGAGAATCACAGGAGTATAACTGTAATTAAATAACTGTTTTATTCTTGGAATGGAAAAAGGTGAAATTAAATGTTAAAATTAAATTAAATGCTTAAATTATAAATGTTTAAACTATGTGTGCGTTTTCGGAACAGAATGATTTTATTAGGAGAGAGCAGAATTATTTAAATTATGATTTTATTAGGGGTTACTATAACTCCCCTATCGTTAGACTGAGGCTCAGACGAAAAGATTATATAAGTATTGTTTTTTGTTTTAATATAAATTATAGTCAGAATAGAAAATAATAATATAGTAAAGCTTAGGTTACTACTTGTAAATACTTATTAAATTATTTTTTTAAAGTTTATGGTTCACAATGTTTAATGTTTCATTAAGGTTTATATATTTTATGTTTAAAATAGGATACGATACATTGTTTTCTTTGATTTCCAAAACAAATTTGTCTAAAACATACATTTCATTTATTTTTATTTTGCAATTTTCATATGTTTTCATTTTGGTTGTTACAACACAATTCTCAAATTTTAGCATATATGTACGTTCTCATATTTTCAAACTTGTATAAATGTTTACAGTTGGTAGTAACTTTGCCTTTGGTGTATATATATATATATGTAGAATAAGCAGTTCGGGGTAGATTTCTTTTTCTTCTTGGTTTGTTCTTATCTCCATTACACATTTTGGTTCTAAGTTTTTCACTACGTTCGTAAGACATTCGTCGTTTATTTTTATAAGTTGATTGTATTCTATTGTGTCTGCTTTGTTCGTGAATTTTCGTGAATGAGGACCGTGTTTTCTTTTACAATGAGTGATTTGTTTTGTTTGTCAGGGAGTGATTCGAATATGATTTCAGCAGATGTTTCATTTAGAAATTTTGGGACTTTCAGTGTAAGAATTACTAAATCTTCTCTGTACGATTTTATTTATGTTGCTGAATTCTTGTGCGTCAGTATGTCGGATGGTACTACTCCTAGTTTGGTATTGAAAATTACGTGTCCCTATTTCGTTTATGTGGTCTATTAATAAGTTAATATCATTACTGATTTGAAAAATATTTTTTAAAAATACTGTTTCATCTTCTAAGTCAAGAATTCTATTGGCGATTTCTGTCTTAAATTTGTTTATATACTTCTGAACAGTTTTTTGTTGTGTGTTTATGTGATTTGCTATATTGGATATTTTTGTTGATATAGAAGTGCTCAGAAAAGTCAATTCGTCTATTGCTATAATGGTTTCTCCGTTGCTTTTTTGTAATGTTTCGATTTTATGAAGTATTTTCGTTTCATCATCACTGTCCATAGTTTCCGCAACGTATTTAAGTCCTTTGCCGATTGCATTTATTAGTCCTCGTTTTTGTCTAAATTTCGGTATTAAGTTTCGGATTTTTGTTTTGCAGTTCCATACTTTTCTTGATACTATTAAGAAGTGGTGTAACGTTTGTGTAGGTATTTGTTAAGTTATGTTCGAGTCTGTTTTCTTCTAACAAATTTGTCGTTTCAATGTATTGAATCGTATTAATAATATGTATAATTATTGCATAGTTCTCAATAATTTAAACGTCTTTCATTTTAATGAGAATGTATCCATGATTATCTGATAGGTCTTTCATATCCAATGTTTGTGTAAATATGATAGAAGGTATGGATGTTAAAAGTAACAAAAAGAAAATCATCTGAAAATAAGAATTGTAAGACTTAGATTGGTTCATTGGCGTTTATAGTTTGCAATTTTTTTCTTCTCTTGATGTGTGATTTATAATACCTTTGACCTCTGTTAGTTATAAAATGGTCATCGTCTACTTGAGAAACTGTTACTTTTCGAAATTTAGAGTGGTTCTTTCCACCTCTTTCATACTTTAAATATATCGGCCCTTTTTGAATCTCTACATCTTCTCGGTTTTTATTAATTTTTCCTATTGTTCTTTCTTTTATTTTAATCATCCTATCTCTAATATCGGGATATTCTTCTCTACTTATCGTTCCATTTATGAAATCTATCGGTTTTCTATTAGTAGTGGAATGGATTGTATCATAGTAGTATTTAACGCATCTATATATCTTTTCTTCTACGGTTTCTATATCTTTTTGGGAGCCATGTTTAAGGATCCTGATATGTTCATTTAAGGTGTTATGGAATCTTTCTATGTCTGCATTAGACGTATGGTTGTTATTTGAGGCAAAATGAATGGTAGTTTTTTTTCTCGTAGATATTCTGTCAATCACAAGTTTTTTTTATGTTTCCAACAGACGACAAATATTGAGCTAACGCAGTTTTAAATTCCACCCATGATCTATTTCTGATACTTATTGCCTGTGCGTTCTTAGAGAATTTGTCAATAAATGTTAAAAATAATTTCTTTTCCAAACTATAGTAAACATCTGCGTGTACTATTTCACCAGGGTTTTGGGGGGTTTCTGTTATCTTAAATTTTTGTTTTATAGGTCGTCGCTCGTATTTTTCTTTGTTGCATATATCGCAATTATTTATAAACTGTGTGATGCGTTTTTTCAATTTTGGATGATAGATTTTTATTTTAAGCTCAGCAAAGTTTTCGTTTATGCCTCTATGGTTATTTTTCTCATGTTCTTTTCCTATAATTTATTCATTTTCATCGACAATATCTTGTAAGACTTTCTTGCTTCTGTAAATCTTAAATTTATTGGAATTGAAATATTTTATTACGATATCTTTGAATTTTGCAAATAGCTCTTCATTTTCTACAATTACCGCATTAATTTTCTCAGGGTCAAAGTGATTTTTCAAAAGTGTAATTAATGTGTCTTCATCGAAGTTTTTACTAATGATGGTTTTTCTTTTGTTCTGAAATATCTGTTCCGTTTTTAATTTAAGTGAACCTGATAATGTTTGTTTTAAAATATATTGTCGTTTAAAAAAATTTAGAGGAGTATTCACCTCCGTTATGACTTCATTTATTTTCATTATGTTGACCTCATTTGCTTCTATTTCAATCCGGGAAAGTGCATCCGCATTGCCATTCAAAACACCTTTCTTATATTTAATTTCGTAGTCATATTCTTGCAGGCGTAGTCTCCAACGCACTAGTTTAGAATTAGGCTCCTTAAATGAAAATTACCATGCTAAAGGTCGATGATCGGTTTCGGTGAGAAATTTTCTTCCAAACAGGTATGGCCTAAAGTGTTTAGTTGCCCATACGATCGCAAGGAGATCTTTTTTGAGTGTGCTGTAGTTTTGCTCTGAGCCATTTAATGTGCGGCATGCATAGCTTATGGGATGACCGTCTTGTGAAAGGAGAGCTCCCAATGCATAATTAATAGCATCTATTTGTAGTGTGAATTTTTTGTTAAAATCAGGGCAAGTTAATATTGGTGGATTAGTTAATAATTTTTTAAGGGTTTCGAAACTTTTTCTGTATTCTGAATCGGCAGTGTTCATGACCATATCCTTTTTTTGGTACTTCGTCATGGGTCTGACGATTTTGGAATAGTCTTTAACGAATTTGCGGTAATAACCCGCTAGGCCAAGAAATTGTTTAATTTCTTTTTGATTCTTAGGTAAGGCGAGCTTTTGAACACAAATAATTTTTTTCGGGGTTTGGTTTAATACCTTCATTGGTAACATGTCCTAGAAAATTAGTTGATCTTTTCATAAACTCACTCTTGTCGAGTTGTATTTTTAAGTTCACATCCTTCAATCGTTGAAATACTTTTACCAAAGACTCTACATGTTCTTGCAGGGAAGTTGAGAATATTATTATATCGTCTAAGTAGACAAGACAGATTTTATTTATGAGATCGCTTAAAACATTATTCATTAACCTTTGGAAGGTAGCTGGCGCTGTTTTTAGGCCGAAAGGCATACGTAAGAATTCGTAATGCCAACCTTCCACACTGAATGCCGTCTTCGGTATGTCTTCATCATTGATCTCAATTTGATGAAAACCTTTGGCTAAGTCTAAAGTACTGAAGTATTGACATCTTCCAAGTTTTTCCAATATTTCGTCAATATTGGGAATTGGGTATCTGTCATCTATAGTTTCTTCATTCAATTTCCTGTAATCTGACTAATCGCCATTTCTTTTTGCCGCTGGCATCCATTTTTTCCGGCACTATCCAGACTGGTGCTGAATATGGCGAATAACTCTGTCGGATAATTTTTTTATCTAACATTTCTTTTATTTGTTTGTTTACTTCTTCCTTATGAATATGAGGGTATTTGTAATTTTTCGCTGCAATTGGGACGTTAGTTTTTGTGCGTATCTCGTGCTTAATGGCACTGGTAAATGTAAGATCGTTATTTTCTGTATAGAATATTTTATTATATTTCTTTATAACAGGGAGTAATTTCTCTTTTTCTTCTGCGTTAAGGTGTTCTATACGGATTTGATCTATTATTGGTATTTTCCCTTCCTTTTCTTGGATAATATTAATATAAACATTTTCTGTATTTACAGCAATGGTGTCTCTGGGTTTCCAAATTACCTTTTTTGGTAAGATTCCTGACACATTAACAAGTGCTTGTATTTTGACCTCGTATACTCCTTCCAAAATTTCTATGTTTTCGTTTTGTAAAATAGTTTGGGGATTATATATTAGACCTTCTTTCTGTTTGACGGGTAAATTACTTTATGTATCCCATGTTTCGCAAAATGTAATTCTATAGCATCATTATCATATTTAATTGAAATATGTTTTCCATTAATATCTAAAAAATTATCTCTTAAATTTATTTTTGTTTTAAATTCTTTCAGTATATCAATCCCTATTAAACCATTGTACTGGTTATGAAAGGGACAAACTAAAAATTTAATTTTCTGTTCAGAACTTTCACTAAATTCCTTAAAGACTGGAATCGAAACTTGTTCTTTAATTTTTGTATGGTGTTGTAAGGTTTTTAGGTTAATTTCGTTGCAGGGTATATTCCACTTTGGATTACAAATCCCAGGGTTTATTATTGAATGTGTGGCTCCTGTATCAATAATGAATTTTAATTTCTCTGTTTTAGCTTTTATTTCTATATAGGGTAATTTGCCGTGGAGGCTGTTGATCGAAAATTTTCGTATGCTTGAGTGTTTTGGATCATATTAATATCCATAGGTTCTGGGCTTGTTTGCTTAGGTTGTTGAGAGGTAAAACCGGAACTGTATTGAGGATGAGTAAATGTCTTATTTTGATCGTTTTGGTGATAGTTAGGGTAAGTGTTTGGTCTGTATGTTCTTGCTTGATTGTTTACGGCGTAGTTGGGGGAAGGTTCGATCTATATGGTTTTTGTTGATTATTTTGGTAATTGTTATGGGGTCTGTGTTGAAGATTTGTTTATGTCCTTTGTTTATTTTGGTAGTGATAAGATCTATTGTTTTTGTCATTAGTTTGTATCTTTTCAGACTTGTTACCAAAATAGGCGTATCCTGCTTTGAAGAGGATTTCAAAGGGGTCTTCTAATGTACTAGGGTGCCTACAAGCTAAAATTGTCCTCATCGGCTCTGATATTTTTTCTTTGAAAATGTTGAGGGCAGATTTCATATTATTTTCAGCGACTTGCTGAGCCCCATTATCTGAACCCAATATTGTACTAGTTTTGTTATTTAAACTCCTCAACCGGTATTTTATTTCATTGTAGAAATCTATAGTGGTTTTCTTGAACACAACTGATCTTAAGTTATCGTATAGCTCCTCGACACTACATTTCTCTCCAAAATTATTAATTAATATGTTCTTCATATCTGTCCATGATTGTACATGGAAGTTGATTTCAATTATCTCCCTTGCCTTGCCTTGTAAACGACTTTTAATTGAATCGGAAAATAATAGTTATGGCATTGTGTCATATTGTGTTAAGACAGGGTAGATTCGGTCAATTAAATTGATGAAATTATAAAGGTCATTTTGGTTACCGTGAAACTCAGGTAGAGATTTTAGGTATTTTAAAGGATTTAGGGTAATTGAAGGAGCTACGGGTTGTGACATTTTATATATATTTAAGAGATTCGTGAATAATTCGTTTATGAGTTCTTCTTCTCAGTCTCCTAGGTCTAGAGTTAGAAATCCGTCTGGTAGATTCGTCAGTACTGTAACCGACGTTCGAGTCAAACCCTGAATCAGGAAGGTATCTGCTTATATTAACTACTTCAATTTCTGAATCGGAATGGTAATCTGAGTCGGAGTCGCTCGTATGTAATAATACATAAATTAATCTAATCTTACTTTTTTTCAGCTGGTGTTGGTGCTCCAACGATGTTTTGTTGAGGTACTTTTCTATCAATTTGGTCCTTTGGTTGTTATTCCGATGATGTTTTGTTGAGGTAGTTTTCTGTCAGCTTGGTGTATGGTTGTTGCTCGAATGATGGTTTGTTGAGATTGTAAAGAAAATAAAAAGGAAAGAAAAAAAAAAAGGTTTTTGTTTCAGGTTTTAAGTATTGTCTTAGCACTTCTGCCGTATTGCTTACGAGCATCAAAATGCCCTTTTTGTTTTGAGAATTTCAAATAAAAACAACCTTTTGGATTTGTCTTCAAGTTAATTCTAATTTTATTAAATAAAAGTAGCGGCTTATATAGTAAAATAATCTAGTGTCAGCAGTTTTCATAAAATTGAAAGAATCAATGCACTATTAGTGAATATCCAAAAAAATAATTAATAAACAAAAATGATATTTGGTTACACTAAAAATTCTCACGATTAACAAAGAAACATTCTTAAATATTGAACTTGTATTTTCTGCTGACCGCATACAAATTTCTTTTACTTAATTTTTATTTATCAATTTGCATTCATGGTTTTAATTTTCATAAAGTTATGCTCATATGTATATGGGCATATACTTATTATTTACAGTGTTGCGCATAAGTGCACATACACTACACCCTCACCCTTTTTGGTTTTGGGTATTATTAAAAAAAAATATAAAAAGATTCTTATTATGTATGTGTTTTAAATTTTCTTACTATGTAATTACAGTTATTTACTTATGAGATAAAATTATTATTTCTTAAAATATCTTAATATTTAATTACATTTATGCACTTAGGAAATAAACTTTTTTAAATTATTTTTGTGTATACTTTTGACTTTTGTTTTATCTATTTCTATGATTATATTTAGGTTATCTATATCCAGTACTTTATATGGACCTTTGTATGGTGGATCTAGCTTTTTTCTATTTTCATTTTTTACTAAAACTAGGTCTCCTATATTTAGTTTTATTTTGTTTTGTCTTTTTTCTGATTCTAGTTTTCTTCTATTCTTTACTTCTATTATTATATCTTTAGCTTTTTGTAGAGAGTGACGAAGTCTAATTTTAAGTTCATTTAAGTAATTCTCTAAATTGTAAATTTTTTTGGGTTCACTCAATTCATCACCTGGTAGTCTAGAAAGTTTTCCATATACCAGTTCGAATGGTGTATAATTAGTGTCTACATTGGGAGTTGTGTTAAAAGCGAAAACAAAGTATGGTATCCATTCATGCCAATTGTTGTCTTGTATAAAGCTTAGAAGATATTCGTTTAGAACACGATGATTGCGTTCTACTGTTCCCAAAGTTTCATGATGGTAAGGTGTAGAGAAATTTTGTTTTATTTTTAATAATACACAAATCTCTCTCATTAACTCATTAGTAAATTCAGTACCTTTATCTGTTTTAAGAATGTTAAACAAACCGTATTTTAAAATAACTTGTTCTACTAGAGTTTTTGCCACAGTTTTGGCGTCTTTAGATTTAATCGGGCAAGCTATCACATATTTTGTCAGTTCACATTGCATTGTAAGTATGTATCTAAAATCTTCTGACGGTCTTAGTGGTCCAACTGTGTCCATTACTATAATGTCATAACTACTTGATGGTGTATCTGTAATTGAAAAAGGTTCTTTTGTATGTCTTACTTGCTTATTCTTTTGGCACGATTCACATGTTCTTACATAGTTTTTAACCATTTTGTTCATGTTTTTCCAAATAAATCTCTGTTTTAATTTTGTTAATGTCTTTCTTATTCCGAAATGTCCACTATGAGGTGCATTATGAAATTCTTCTATTAATCTGTATTGTTTTATGTTATCATTTACTCTTTTTGGCATTCTGTATTAAATTATATCGACGTCATTATTTTGCAATTTATTATATTCTTCTTTCAATTTTTCTACCGGTATATATTTAAATATTTCATCATCATTATATAATACGTATTTTTTATTCTTCAATTTCTTAATTTTCAATAAAAGTTTCTCCATAAATGTTTCCGAAAACATTGGATTTTCGCTTTCATTGCATATCACGCGTGTAATTTTATCGTTATATTTATTCTGCAGATTATTATTATTATTCTTTTCATATATAAATTTTATTCTTTGAAGCTTCTTTATATCATTTATTGATATACATTCCCACATATGAAGGTGATCAGTCTCCTGTTGGGATGTGTAATTATTTTTCTTGTTATTTATTTCAATTCTATCTTTTTTATTTTTATTAAGCATGCTACGTGTTATTGCCAGAGTTTTTCTTTCTTTTTCATCAATACAGAGTGGAATCATTTATTTCAATACGAGATAACGCGTCTGCGTAAGTGTTATTTGCTCCCTTTTTATATATAATATCAAAGTCATAGTCTGATAATTCGATTCGAATTCTAGTCAATTTTGAGGATGGATTTTTATGCGAAAATAGTGCAATAAGGGGTCTATGGTCTGTTACTACAGTGAATTTTCTGCCATACAGGTATGGTCTAAAAAATTGTATGCCCCAATGAATTCCTAATAGTTCCTTTTCAATAACTGATTTATTTCTTTCATGTTTGTTTAAAGATTTGCTTGCATATGATATAGGCAAGTCGTTATCAATTTCTCCTTGTGAGAGTATTGCTCCCAAAGCTACATCTGAGGCGTCTGTGGTCAGTATAAAAGGTTTCTCAAAATCGGGATATTGCAATATAGGTGGGTTTTTTAGTCTGTCTTTTAATGTGTCAAATGCTTTTTGACAATATTCTGTCCATTCAAATTTAACTTTCTTTTTTAATAAATTATTTAGGCAAGTTGCTATTTTAGCAAAGTCCGGTATGAATCTTCTATAATAATTACAGAAGGCTATGAATCTTCTAACTTCATCTGAATTCTTTGGAATTGGGTACTGTTCTATAATTTCGTATTTTGTTGGATCGGTTTTTATACCGTCTTTTGTAATAAGATGTCCTAAATATAGGACTTCTGGTTTTAAGAAGCAGCATTTTTCAGCATTTAGTTTTAAATTGTACTGTTTTAATCTTTCGAATACTCTTATGAGATTTTCATTGTGGTGTTTAAGACTGCATCCGAAAATAATTATATCATCTACATACAGGAATGCTTCAGATTCCAAACCAGATAATGCTATAGTAAGCATTCTCCGAAAACTGTTTGATGATATTTTTAGCCCAAAGGGTAGTCTATTGTATTGATAGTGACCGCTGTTAGTGGAAAATGCTGTGATTGGTCTTGAATTTGTATCTAGTTCTATCTGATGAAACGAACTTGTCATATCGAGGGTTGAAAAGAATTTTGCTCGTCCTAGTTTGTCTAAAACGTCTTCTAGCCTTGTTAGGGGGAATTTGTCGTTTATTATTTTGTCATTTAAACGTCTGTAATCTACAACTAAACGCCATTTCTTTATGTTATCTTGTCCTTTTTTAGGAACTAATAATAAAGGAGAGTTCTATGGACTAACTGATGGCTCTATTATATTGTCTTGTAGTAATTTCTGTACTTGTCTGTCTATTTCATTTAACTGTGAATGTGGTAAACGGTAATTTTTTGTGTATACTGGGGTATTATCGTTTAGTTCTATGTTTTGTTTGTAAAAGTTGTTAGTGGTTAAGGATTCTCCTTCTAGATGGAATATTTCTTGATACTTTTTTAATATGTCGTATAAAGCTTTCCGTTTTTCGTCGTCATAGTCTTCGAATTTAATTGTTCTTAGTAATTCTTGAAATCTATTTTTTGAATAATATTTATCGTCCTGATGATTGATTCTATAAATGTTATAGTGTTGTAAAGGTATCGTAGTTAGTTTAAGGCATGACAATCGTATGGGTGTTTCTAATGTATTCAAAATTTTAATGTGGCGATTACCGTTTTTTGGTATTATCGTATTTGCAACGAAAACTCCGTTTTCTAGTTCTTTGTTGCATACTACGCTATCTTCACCTATTTCAATATTGATTTTTAATATTTTTTCACTTCTTGGTGGTACAATAACGCTTCTTAAATGTTTTGCGTTAGTTTCTATTGGAATTGTGATAATATCTTCATTTATGTAAGCACTTATGGTTTGTGTATCGTAATTTATTATACAGTTGTATTTATAAAAAAAATCCATTCCTAAAATTCCATCTGTGTTTATTGGAAAGTCACTGTTAACTAGATAAAATTTATGTTTGAGACAATGTTCTCCTAGTACTGTTTCTAATTCAGTCGATCCAAGAGTCTCTGTATATTCTTCAGTTATGCCATTTAGTCTAAAAACATCTTGTTCAAATATATTATATCCGTGTATAACATTTTCTTTGCAAAGGGATATGTCAGAACCAGTATCTAATAAGAAAGTCAGTTTGTAAGTCAGGTTTTTTATTGATAGATATATAAAGTTTGAGGTGTTAGGATTTATTGTGTGAATCTGTAATTTTCCCTTTCTGGAGATTCGTTCTGAGTCTCCAGGGTTTCTTCGTTTCCCTGTTGGTTTATTGTGCGTACGTTTGGGTGGTTGTTGTAATTGTTGTTTCTTTGATTTGAATGGTTATTATTGTTATAGGTGTTTCTATTATTTCTGTTATGTGCATTATTTGTATTGTGTCTACTGTTGGTATTGTTGGGATACCTAATATAATTATTAAAATTTCTACTATTATTGTTATTGTTATAACTATTGTTGTAGTTTCTGTCATTTCTGTTGCGATTATTGTATCTGTTGTTGTTAATTGTGTCTTAAGTTTTGGTTGTTCTTAAATTCTATATTTTGATTGTTGTTTCTATTTATTTGAAGGGTTTTAAATGTATCTGATAGGTGTAATGATCTTTCTTGTGCACTAGCAATTTCGTAGGCTTGGGATAAAGTCTTTGGTTGGGCTGCTATAATTGCTATACGTATCTGTTCATATAGACCTTCCTGAAAAATTTCTAGTGCTAATTTTTCATTAAGTTTCTTAATTAAAGAGCGTGACGTTTCATTTGTATTTTCTCCTAGTTCTGATATTTGAGCTATTGTCAACTCTGCAATTAACGAATTTATTTTTTCTTTATAGTTTAATACGTTACCCTTTTGTTTAGTATTTTTTAGTTCAAAGTGAATGCTGTTTGCTGTCTTTGTAGATTTAAAGTTTTTAGTCAAAGAAGCTTTTAATTCGTCCAATGTTGTTGGTGTTTGTTCTATACTTAGAATATCCCTGACTCTATCGTTCATCTTCATTGCTAATACATATTTTATTAAATGGTTTTTTCCTTGCACATTTAAATCATCATAGACCATTGCGACCATTGATAAAAATGTTTCAAGGTGTTTTGCCTTTCCATCAAATACCGGAATTATCTCCGAAGCCTGTTTACCGTTGAAATTAGACATGTTTGGTTTTATTGTTTCTTCTGTTTCTTCGCTAGACATTGATTCTAATTCTAATATTTCTTCACTAGATAATTCTTTACTGTTTCCTGTAATACTATCCAATGCTATCTCTTTTAATTCTTTGAATTCATTAATTTTTATTTCTCTCTCTATTTTTGGTAGAATCGCAATTAATTTACCGTATTTTTTACTAAGTTGTTTGATTAATTTTATCTTTTGTATAATAGTCTCTTTGGTGTATTTTCTACTACCTGATTTTTTGGCATTTGCAATTATTTTTTGTAGTTCCCTGTTTATTTCTTCCATTTACAATAAGTATTTTGTGTAATATATTTTATTTTAATTCATATTATACATTTTGTACGCTATTGCTAATAATTTCTTTTTTTATATAATTTCTTGTTAATTTATATAATGCAATTAAAATTAAGATAATTAAAAATATTATTATTATTTCCTGGCTTATAGTAATTTTGTTATCATTTACGGCGTATGCATTTGCATTGCCTTCTACCTTTGCATCATTTATTCCCATGGTATTTTCTTGAATTAATGGTTCTATATTTCTTAAAATTATTTCAAACCTATCTTGTTCTGTTATTTCAAAATTATTCATTTAAAATTTTTCCACCCTTCAGTTTTGATTTTGTTTAATTCTTCAATAAGTCTTTGCTTATGCTGGCCTTTAGCTATTTGTATAACGCTTTGTCTCAGTCTGCATTCCTCTTGGAAGCGCCTTTTCCTTCCGCCTCTTTTTTTTTTAGGGGTTGTTAATTTTACTTCCTTCTCTACTGGTTTCGCCTTGCTTTTCTTTTGCCTATTCTTATATTCTTCTATCGTTAATGGTTTTGGTCCTTCGTTTTTCGGTGATGGAGTGTATGGTGGTGGTGTTGATGTATTACCAATAGGAATGTATTCTAACAATTCTTCCCATTTTCGGAATATTTCTTCAATTTCTTCTTCCGAACTCATAGGTGTAGATTTGCTTTTAAAAATTTAGCAGGACGCAAAAAATTCTCTAAAAGGATCTTTGTTCTACAGGATTATTTCAAAATTTGGAATAAATTTGGTTTGGTTCGCCATGTAAAGAAAATAAAAAGGAAAGAAAAAAATAAGATTTTTGTTTCAGGTTTTAAGTATTGTCTTAGCACTTCTGCCGTATTGCTTACGAGCATCAAAATGCCCTTTTTGTTTTGAGAATTTCAAATAAAAACAACCTTTTGGATTTGTCTTCAAGTTAATTCTAATTTTATTAAATAAAAGTAGCGGCTTATATAGTAAAATAATCTAGTGTCAGCAGTTTTCATAAAATTGAAAGAATCAATGCACTATTAGTGAATATACAAAAAAAATAATTAATAAACAAAAATGATATTTGGTTACACTAAAAATTCTCACGATTAACAAAGAAACATTCTTAAATATTGAACTTGTATTTTCTGCTGACCGCATACAAATTTCTTTTACTTAATTTTTATTTATCAATTTGCATTCATGGTTTTAATTTTCATAAAGTTATGCTCATATGTATATGGGCATATACTTATTATTTACAGTGTTGCGCATAAGTGCACATACACTACAAGATACTTTTCTGTCAATTTGGTGTTATGGTTGTTGCTCCAACGATGTTTTGTTTTTCTGTCAATTTGGTGTTATAGTTGTTGCTCCAACGATGTTTTGTTTTTCTGTTATGGTTGTTGCTCCAACAATGTTTTGTTGAAGGTTGCAAATTGTTATTGTTGTGTTTTTTGTTGGGAATTTTATTCTTTAAAATTCCTTTTTTTTGTGTTATTAAGGTTTGTTCCTTAATTTTTCCACGATACTTTTCGTTGCGGATTCTAAGAGTCCCTTTCGTTGTTAAGGATTATTCCTTAAAAAATTTGTTGGGAGTATTATTCCTTAAAAAAATTTCGTTGGAAATTTTATTCCTTAAAATTCCTTTTTGCTATTAAGGGTTATTCCTTAATTTTTATGTTTTTATTATTGGGGATTATTCCTCAATCCTTACATGTTTTTATTATTGGGGATTATTCCTCTATCCTTATATGTTTTTATTATTGGGGATTATTCCTCAATCCTTACATGTTTTTATTATTGGGGATTATTCCTCAATCCTTATATGTTTTTATTATTGGGGATTATTCCTCAATCCCATCCTCGTCGTCACAAAAATCCAAGGTAGTTGGGTTTTTTTAAAAAAAAAAAGATTATTTTTTTTTTATTTGTAATCACTTTACAATTTTGAATCCATATTTTGAACTAAGCTATTGTATCTGTTTTCCCTCTTTAAATACTTAATAAATGCTTATTCAATTAACAAAGTTATTGTTTATTGTGAATATTTAATAAAAGTTAATTCTTAAGAACTATTGCCAAAAACAACTTAAAATTGATTTCTAGGAATGGTTTACAAAATCATTATTTTACTAGTTTAGAAATTGATTATTCGACAAAAGATAATTCTTAAGAATTATTACATATTTAATAAATGAAAGTTTAAAGAATTATTGCCAAAACAACTTTTATATGATTTCCAAGAATTGCTTACAAAATCATTCTGTTACTAGTTCATTGGACTAAATAACTGTTTTATTCTTGGAATGGAAAAAGGTGAAATTAAATGTTTAAATTAAATTAAATGTTTAAATTATAAATGTTTAAACTATGTGTGCGTTTTTGGAACAGAATGATTTTATTAGGAGAGAGTAGAATTATTTAAATTCAAAGTATATTTAACAAAGTAGCCGCTTCGCTACGATAACAACAACGTCGAAAAATTTTGCGTGTATTTTGTTTTTGCAATTAAACCGAAATGTCAAAAGTAAGCGACAGAAAAAAGAAGAAAAAGTGGAAAAAAGGAAAACAAAAGTACATCACGTACTTTAAAGTTAGTTGAATTTTATGAATTAAAAGTTAAATTAAAAGAACTTAATTGTTAGAAAATGATAATAAATCTCCTATATCAATAGTTTTTGAAAGTGAGAATCAAAGAAATATGCCTGTAGACTTTAAAGTGATACATTTGTTAGTGCATCTATAGTGGGTGAAAATGTGAAAAATGAACCAGCTATAAACATTTCATTCTGTAATTCTTTAGCTCCAGCCAAAGTATATTTAATAATAATTAAGTGTATCCTGGCTCCAGCAACCATTAAAGAATCTACTACAACTACAAAATCAGCCAAAAGTGTAAATCTGCATATGAAAGATCAACTGATGTGTCTGTATCTGCCAAAAGTGTAAATCTGCATATGAAAGATCAACTGCTGTATCTGGCCAAATTTTTAGGATTTGATGTTGAGTTTTTGGATTATCCTAAAGGAAATCACAACGAATTTCTTAACATTGTTATGCTTTCCTCCACACCACCACAAATTTGTCACAGTGTTAATGCAATAAATATAACAAATTAAAGTAAGTTCGAAACATCAACACATGCAAATGAATATTCGTAACATTCTTCTATCACTTTAGTTCCAGGATAAATGAAAATTCTAGTAAGGAGAAGCCTGATGAGATATTAAGCAAGATACCCGTAGAGCATATAAGAAATTTTAGTATTATTGCCCATGTCGATCATGGAAAAAGTACTTTAGCTGACCGTTTGTTGGAGCTTACAGGCGCCATATCGCTGAAAAATATTTTCAAACATAAATAGGTACCTATGTTCCATAACTTCAAATAAAAGGAAGCGTCTAAATAAATTTTAATATGATTTTAATAATTTTTTATTCATTGTTTTTTTTTATATATTTATTTTTTTATTTATTATTATCAATCGAGCCAATAGAGCCGTATATGATTAAAAATAGGGTTTACAAACTAATGAAACAATAATACTACTAGATAATGAAATAAAATAGTTTATTGAAAAAATATATTTTTTTTTAAATTTAACAGTTTTAAAAACATTTATTTTACTGAAACTTTTTTAGGTTACGAAACTATTAATTTAAACTATTAAAATAATAAACGGAAATACTACGATATTCGTTAGGAAATTTAAATATGAAAGTTTTTTTTACAATTAATATGTATTATTATTAAAAAAAAAAAACAATAACAAGAAACAAGTTAGGACATTTAAATCTAAAAGCTTTTTTTTATAATTAATATGTATATATAATCATGAAGAGAAAGCGTAACTACTACATTTAGTCATTTATGTAACCACTACATTCAGCCAAATGCAGTCTTTTGAAATGTACTTGTCTTCAAACTATAAAGAAATAAAAAAGAAGGTAAAAGCTGTATTTAAATAGTTAATTATTTTATACTTATCTTTGGACTTCTCATGAATGGGAACTTTCGTCTCAACAACTTAAGTGGCTGTCCTTTTCGATCATCAGGGTTGTTCCTCTGCCCGTTTTTTGACCCATCGCTTTCTGAAATAAGAAATATGAATATGAATGTTGTACTCTGTGGCACATTGCCACAGAGTAGAACATCTATGACAGAGTACATTGTGTCCTAATGTCAAACACCAACACAATTCCATTATATATTTATTTTAGCATCTAATAATTTCGGTAAATAACATTAAACATCGTAAATAACATTAAACATCGTAAAAGTATACATGACATGATAATAAAACTATATTAGTTTCCAAAAAAAAAAACACAGTTTTGTGAAACAAAAAAGTTTTGCCTAAATCTAGTTTGCCAACGCAGCTCCAAATGAAATCAAAAGTACATAATGGTTATATGCATAGGATTTTCCCATGTATGGTATAAGAGATTTGTTAATAAGCTTTCAAATGATACCAATATTAACCATATGGATTGAAAAATGTAGTAGAAAATTGCATGTATGTATGAAAACTTCTTCGCTCCATAACTGGAAACTAAGCGTTTTCGCCAATATTGTCATTTAACATTTTCTTATTACATATTTTTCTATTTTCTATCGCCCTATGAACTTTTTATTTAATTTGCAGCTGCGTTGGTAAACTAGATTTGTATATTTGTCACTATAAAAAAGGTTACTTACTGTGCAAAAGAACACATTTGTGGCAACTTTTCAATAAATGGTTCAGCATTTGGAAAAATGTGGAAGCGTCCTCCAAGATGTTTAATGTTGCAAGGCAAAAAATGATTTGAGCATATCCTTGCAGAAGCTGTAAATTCAACCCCACAAATTTCACTCCACTTTTTTTTTCATCACCACATCTTTTGGGATACGAAACATAGTTCCGTCTCTCCTTTTGCACACAGCACAAATGGACATTTTTATTATTGTTTTAAAAAAAACACAATGAAAAACTTTTGACAAATATTAATTAAACTTTTCACAATTTTTTACCACAAAACGACTTGTCTTTCGCAATTAATAATTTTGGCGCGTGCAAAATTGTAAAGAAAACAACAATGTAAACAAACAAGAATATAAACAGTTTTTGACAAGTTGGCCACATCAGATGAGTAACGGTTCGACTGACGAGGTTACCTTATTAAGTGTATCCTGTTTAAATTATGATTTTATTAGGGCTTACTATAACTCTTATGGCCATGATATTTTGCAAAAATTTTTTTTTAATAAATTGGATATAAATTTCTATATTTGTTGCGTGATTTCTTTGCTCAAATTAATTTCAATACTTAGTTTTAGCCCTATGGCGTTAATCAATTGCAGTTTTTAGTTATTATGTGTTTGTGTGTAAGATTTCATATATTATTTATGTTGTAAGAAAAATAAAAAAATTTTAATTTATTGATACTTTCTCTTATTTTAATTTTTTCTTAACTTAAGTGTGCTCGGGTGTAGCTTTTCTTACATGGGATTTATGGTATTTCCTTTTTTTGTGTGTATTATGTTACACGATTGTCCCTGGAAACCTTGTGTCGTTTATATACGAGTAATGGCTTATGCTTTGGTTTAATTAGTTTGAGCCTGACAAGGACACTTTGGTTCTCTTCTAAACTTATTGGGGCTGATCTATTCTTATTCAATCGGTCATTAGTGGTTTTCTGATTGCTTTCAATAAGACCACGAATGTCCTGGTTTACCTGGTCACGGAAGTTAACCAATTGTTGGTAATTAACTCTTTCAGATCTATTGAAAAATATGTCGGAAGGTTTTTGTTTAGTAATTGAATGTATTGTGTTTTCAATACGGTCTACGGATAAGTATATTAAATCTTTCAGATTGAGGTCTTTTATTTCCTTGGATATGCATCGATAAATTTCTATTAACGTTGAATGGAATCTCTCCACCTGTCGGTTAACCTTACTATTCTGCGTGGGTTTAAGATAAATTTCTACATTCAGAGATCTAACGAGGTTTAACCGAAGAGGGGTTAATAACCCTCTTTCGTTATCCGAAACTATAATACGTGGTACTGTAAAATAATGAAGGAGTTTGGTTAACTTATGCCTCAAGTGATTGGCAGAACGAATTTTAATGTGAAAGAGTATGGCGAACTTTGAAAATTTATCGATACAACTTATGGACTTAAGCCCTGGAATCTCGAAGATGTCCACGTGCATTATTTCCCAAGGATATGTAGAAATATGTGTTGGAAGCATTTTTGGTTTGATGGGGTGTCATTCATACTTGTTTACCTTGCATATTTCACAATTCTTTGTGTAATTGTGAATAAGGCTCCTCCATGCGTGGGAATAATACTTCTCCTCTTATGCTCATTTTCTATTATTTCACAGACCCTTGCCGGAGTAGTAACATCCTCCACTATCCGTTGAGTTTAAGTATACTTTATTTAGCAATGGGATAAAGTATTCAGGAATTTTTATGCTGTTCACGCAGCTTGGACTCAAACACTGTTTTAGCGTTTCTGTCAAGGCTTTGGAAGAGACTTGGTTTAAAGTAGCATGATGCCTAGTAAACCCTGGGTGTGGCTGTATAATACTGTGTAACTCCTTACCCTGCCTTACTACAATTTGGTTTTTTAAAACATTTAAAGGGGCTTATACATGAGCAATTAAATCACTGGTATCTTCTTGGGCACTATGAGCTGTACCGTCGTAATCATCCGGAGCCTCATCGGCTGTTATAGTTTCGGAATCACCTGCTGCAGCTGTAACTGTTTCCTCATCGCTAAGCAAATAGACTTGATTTAGGTTTGACTCTAGTCTAGACAAAGCATCGGCCGCAACATTTGATTTCTCAGGTTTATATAATAGTTCATAGTTATACTCCTCGATTCTAGCTTTTCACCTTTTCAACTTGGCATTATGATTCTGATTCCCTAGAGCATAGATGAGTGGTTGATGGTCAGTAAAAATTCGTATTTTCCTGGCACCGTAAAGGTATGACCTTAAATTGTCCAAGGCCCAAACAATGGCCAACGTTTCCTTCTCGTTGGTCGCATAATTTTCCTCCGCTGCTTTTAGTGAACGTTTTCAATTCGTCGAATGCCTTCAGTGCCTCCTCCGTCAAACTGATCGGTATTTTCCTAGATCTATTAGCCTTAACCTGGGCGTTTTCTCGTCGTGTTTGATTGGTTAAGGGTTTGGCGACCTTTGCATAGTCTCTGATAAACTTCCTATAAAAGGAAGTCATACCGAGGAAACTTTTTAAGTTCTTCAACGTACTAGGCGGAGTTAGGTTTTGTAAATCTTCCATTCTGATAAGATTTTCAAAGTGTACAATTCTTGGAAACTTCCGTAATTTGCGAAATATATTCACTAAGGAAAATAAGAGTAGAAAACAGATTTGTTTAAAATTATTTAAACAATGGATTTGCACAAGTTTCGACAAGCACAAGACTTCCAGCACAATAGAGCACTTCAAAAAAAAAAAAAAAAAAAAAAAAAAGAGGAAGGACTCTAGAATTTGTTTCCGTAAAGTGGATCTACCTGAGCTGGTGATGCTGGCAAATTATAACTTTTAACTTGGATTCGGCTTGCGATCAACGTTTGAAGTACACCCAGAACAATAATAATTTTTTGTTCTTTTATTCTTTTTCATTTATTTTTGTTTAAGGGAAGGTTATTTTTGTTTCCCATTTATTACATGGAAATCTTATTTTTTGTTTATTGTTTTTTATTACAAGGGTTTTGCACAATTCTAATTTGCATTGTGCTGAAATAAGAAATTCTTCAAATTACTTATATTTTGTGATTCTTTATTTCGATTCTTTATTTATTACATGCAAATATCCTTTTTCATTATCTAAGGGTTTTAGAAAATATTTATTTCAGAAATATTTTTTGTATTTTATTATATTTTCCTTTATTTTATAATCCTTTAAGTGGAGGATCGTGTGGTCGAACGTCCACTGTAGAAGTACTAACGCACGACTTGTCTCACCCTGTGAATTCACCAAACTTAATCCCTCATTACCAGGCAAAAAGTAAGGCTTAATTCCCATTAAGTGGTGTAGGTTCTAACGTTGACTACAACTTACAGGACTTGCACTAAGCAGCGCGGCTTCTTATATTTACTGCGACTTGCAGAAAATGCCCTCTTTAGCCGTCTGTAATTTCAGGGAAAGGGATGTTACGAAAGTAAATTGCACGTTTCCTTAAAAGGATTAGTAATTATTATTCATTTTGTGACAATTCTAATTTTTCTCCGCACATAGTTTGAAACCATTAGCTTCATATTTGACACTTCATTTTGTTAAGCAATTTGCTCCTTCTCTAGGGTAGCATTTTAAATTTTCATTACATTCATTTAAACAAGAGGTGTTCATTTGCTTTTTTGGAAAATGGCAAATGGTAGTCTCTTAAGAAGCCATGGACAGCCTTTGCACCTTTGCAATAGCAGATATAACCGGTGTTCCGTAATGAATTTGATCTATGGAATGCGTAATTTTCGCAATTTCATCATTTTCCCCCTTTTTAAATTTTTCCTTGTATGTGTCCATTTATTTTATAGTTTCTATATTTGCACATATTTTAAACGTTTAATATAGTCTTTTTTGCAATCTTCACAATTTTATTAATATTTTTATTTCCTGGCGGAAATAAAAATATTTTTACGTATTGTGTTAGGGTATGATAAGTTTCATCCTTTCGCCGGATTCATATTAGTAACACTTATTTTTTTTTTTTATGTAATGATACTTGTTACCTGTTGTTATAGTTCCTCGTTGTAAATAGAGCGTCACAATCTTTTTTTTTCACTTAACCTTCCCATAGTTTTTTTTATTCACTTCACTTAAAGCATTTGCTTTATTACTATTTAAATTTTCTTCAGTTTTATTAATTACAATAACCATACGAGCATGCTTTTCCTTTTTCACTTTTAATTTTGTCAAAATTACTTTTGCTTTGAATCTTCTTGCACTTTGATCACTAGCCAAGTTCTTTATGAGGATCCTGCGCACATCCTTTTTTGCGACTGGCCGGTTCCTGCTCGGGCGCCAGTTTGTTAGGGGAAATTCCTTGATTCAAAAAATTATTGTCAGGCCATATAGGTGGCTTGACAATGCCTGTGTACTCACACTACCGTTTTTAGTAAAACAACAAATTTGCTTCTTTATAGTTCGAAGCCAAGATTTGAATTGATTTATTTTTATTAATATCTGAGCCCAATTTAGTTTCCCGGGTATTGTGGTACATTATTTCTTCCCCAGTTTCCGCCTACATTGTGTCTATTGCCTACATTATTTGTAGCCCGACTGCCATACAGGTTTGCTGCAATTTCTGCATAGTTTGGTATCAAATTCTGTGTGCCAATGTTTCGGAATTCTCTAGTAAAATGACCCAATAGATTACAACTGTAGCATCGAGGTTGTATGTTTATATTTGAGACTACTCTCGTAAGCCTGTTTCGTGTCACTGAGCCATCCTTTGCTCTGTTGTAGCCTATTCTATTATTTTGCCCACTATTTTGTTTGGCTGAACCATATACAGGCTGCTGCCTGCAAAACTGATTTTCCTTATGCCCATTAGTTCGCTGTATTTTACAATACAATGAGCCTTATCCTTTTCTGCATTCCTCAATTGTATGGCTTCTATTTCGGTATTAATCGCAGTTTTTCTGTTTCGCCATGTCTGTTTTCCATTGGGGGGCATTGTTGAGCCTTTTTTTACAATTAATTCTCTCGTGACCCTTCTTGTTACAAAAACTGTTTGTGACCACGTTTATTGAATGTTGTGACTCCCCAAACAGCTCTTCCGCATCGACTATGATTGCTATTAGAGATCTCAACCCCTCGCCTTCTGACCCAAGAAGTCGGGCTTTGAAGGCTTGGTCTCTTTGGCCTTTAATGAAGCTTTTAGTCGCTATCCTCTTAAAATCCGCCTCCATAGTGTCGCGGCCTATCCCTTCTGGCCACTCATCCCCTATTGTTGTTAAGGCTTCAGTAAACTTTCCAGACGCTCTCTAAATTTACCAGCTGGCTCTCTGATACCCTATTTACAGCTTAATATTAGTTCCCTTATTTTATCAAGAATTTTCCTTTTAGTACTGTTTTTTGATGGCGTTGCATAGAGCATCTACTCAATTAAAGTTAAGCTGGGAAAACTTTGTATAGGCCGACCCTAATATCCTCAATTTTAAGCATTGGATGATATCCTGTGTTAGGTCATTATTTTGGTCTGATACTAACTCTCTTTCCACCAGTTTGTAGCCTTGTATGAATCGAAACACTTCTGAAGCCAAATACGAGTTATCCGTGCCATAGAATGACGGAACTGTGTTGTTCACGATCTTCGTTATTTCCGATAGCGCTGGCATTTTGATTTGTTGGTTGGGCGCTATTTTGCCTGCTCAGATGGCATTGATCTCCGGATTTTCCATTAAGATATCTGCATATATAAACAAGCAAACATTATTTTATTTAACTTACCTCCAACTTAATGGCGGGACCTCCTTCTTCCAATTATTTTACACTTTTTTTTATTTCATAATTTTGTCTTTAAGTTTTTATTTATTATTTCCCATATACATATATATACATTTTTTTTTTTCAAAGAAAAATATATAAAGCCTAAAGCTGAAGAAATTGTATAATTATCATTTTTTTATTATTGTTACTTTCTTATAAGATAGTTTTTGATGTTGTTGCAGGCGCACAAGCAAACCGTAACTCGTAGCGTGTCCCTGCAACCACTGATAAGTAGTGTCACTTTCCTATCGTAGTACTAGACAAGCTCAAGGATTCTGGTATTCAAGCTTTCTTGCTGTTTTTTACCACGTTATTCGCAACAAAACTGACCTTTTAGTAACTTTTTTAATTATTATTTTGTTATGGGGTTTTCCAAGCCCTACAAACATCCCACCGGGCAACCCCTTGCAAGACTATTTTTCCCGGGATTATATCCCCCTAGTGCAAGACCAAGCAATTCAAAGTATGCTGGTATTCAGGCTTTCCTTTGGACTTTCTTTTTTTTCGAGCACTATAGGTCAATAAAAACCCAAAATGTTCGGACCCGCGCGAAATTTCTCAATTAATTTTATTTTATAGTAAAATTTATTAACTTTGTAAGTAAAAACCTACAGAGAATAACAATAAGCTCCTCTGAATTGCCTTGAGAGGAGCTGCTCAAAATCAAAAAAAAAAAAAAAAAAAAAAAACTGGAACATTAAGCTGAAAATGAAGACAGACCTGGAAGGACGAATATACTTTTAAACTGCACACACACCAGAAGATGAGGAACGCACATACCTGATGTGGGTCCAATCCGCGGTGAGTATTTTTCAGTATCTTGTACAAATGGAGAATTTTTCTAACTCACTATGTTAGAACAAATATTCCTCCGACAGAAGTCTAAGCCTAGACTTCCATCCTATGTTCTTGAACAAATTTGGTGTATTCACGAGACCGCTATTTTTCATACTGCCACTTTGTTCATCAACTCTTAAAACAAAACAAACAAACTCTTTTCACTGACTTGAGTTACTATTTGTGCGGTTTTAGTCAGAAGTTTTATAATAATCCGCCTAATCAGCATTTGTTATAAATAACTAAAATTCACCAAATAACCCAGCCGACAATCCAAAAATATATAATATCATTTGCAATGATATTTATCATTGTACATGTGGGCTTTAAGTAACAATTACGGAAGCGATTGTTTCAATTAAACATGTTGGCTGAGGTACAACTTAAACTTTATTTTCGTTTATTTAAATGTAATTCAAGCTTTTAACTTGTGGGACAATCCAAAAACCATACGGCCGAAAGCATGAATAAAATGAGGATAAAATAAAAATATTAAAAAAAATACATATGTATATACTATTTGCAAGGAAATAATTCCTTTCACATAGTTAGTATTATAAACATACTCGTATGTCTTACAAACATACTTACCACAGATGACACAGCATTCTGCAGCGTACATGAAATAAACTCCTGCAATTTTCGCAAAGCAGATGGCACAGCATTCGGCAGGGTTCATGAAAACCATCAATTAGCTCGCGAAATTTGCAGGAGTATATTTCAATATTAGAGATGTGGTTAAAACTTTGGAAAATTAAAGCCAATGAACAAAAGTTTACTCACGTTACATTCACACTGCTTAAACAAACATGTTCGGCTATCCAAATTAACAATTCACCCATTCCGCAGCAAAATGAAGTCAAGTACCTTGGTATTCATCTCGATCGAACGTGGAAGTGTTACACTGTTGCGAAGGTTACTCAGTTAAAGTCAAAAGCAGCTCAACTAAATTGGCTTATGGGCAGAAATTCGACATTGAAGCTGGATTGCAAACTTTTGTTATAGAACGCAATTCTAAAGCCTATGTGGTGCTATGGAATTCAATTATAGGGCACCGCCTCAACATCTAACATTGAAAAAATTCAAAGGCGACAAAATCTAATTCTTCGTACGATTACCCCTCCATGGTACGTAAAAAACTCACGAATTCATAAAGATCTCTGTGTTCGTCGAATTTATAAAGATATCTGTGTTCCCAGACAAAACGGGTACTATAAACATTGAGTACCTCGTTCGCTTTTCCTACTATTTTATTTCTAATTGCTCTCAATATAGTTTTTGCATAGTTTGTTCCATCTGCGCTAATGAGGTAGCCTAGGATTTCTTCAACATTTGTCAAAAACTCGTACAGCAATCGCAGATTTCCGTCAAACTTAGGAAGATCTTTTATCGCATCTCAAACTCTCAATGAGTCAAATGTTTGATTTTAATACGGAATTGGTTTTGGAACTAGTTTTGGAATTTGAGGAGCGGAGCCTGCGTTGATATCGTTATTTATTGACATTGCTGTCTTTTCTGGAATTAGCGTTAAGTATTTAAAAATGTTTGTGTATGGTTTGAATTGATATGTTTTCCGCAACTTTTATTTAAAACTTTGTTTACATATACAAATTAAATTTCGGTTCGCGAAATTAATTTAAAAAAAAAAAATTTTCTTGTGGGTTTCCGCCACACAAGTCTTTATTTATTAAAATTCAAAATACAAGTGATTTTAGTCTTATAATGAACCTATCTAAACACCTCAGATTGAACACATTTGAATGTCATGCCACCTTTCCATGTTTCTTTGTGTGCAACTGCCAGACGCTAATTCAGCCACTTTGTGTTGATTCACAATTGTCTACTAAGTCCTTATATTGCGTAAGGTCAATTGAGTGTATAATCTTAAAAGTCCCAATCTGTTTTCTTGTCATTTCAGTATGAATAGTTATTAGTCTGGCATTAGAATAGTCCAGAATATTAAGACCTGCGGCGATGGTTGCCAAAATTAGCCTAAAACAAAGGTAGAATTTGGAAGTATAAGTGTTCAATTTCGTATGAATGACGCGACCACTCTCTGTTACAAAAGTGGTTCCGCGACTTTCTTTTACAATTTCCTGCCTAAACCTTTTGTTCAATTTAGTACCTAATCTTTTGTTACGTTTAACGTACACTAATTGTCATGGTACATAGTCCTTAACGGGTTGTCTGTTTTTATTGTTATAAGCTAAGTCTTTTTTTGCCTTTCCTTTAACCGTTCGATGTTCGATTGCCTAGTTTTTTCCATGTCCTGCAGGGAAAAGTCTACCAAAGTTATACCAAACTACAAATCGACTGTTCTTCTATTAGTTTTTGAGTGTTTTTGTATAATTGTATTCGTTAGCAGACCTTTCCAATAGATCCTCAAGTGATCTCGCAATACCATCGTCCTTAAGACATCTCATAATTTCTGCCAATGGCGAATGGAAGCGTTCCACTTGTCAATTCACCTCGCTCTTGTATGACGGTATTGTAACTACGTTTTATTTTTATGTCATTCTTTAACATGAACGCGATAGAAGCGGAGTTCAATGAAGGCTCATTATCCATGCATATATTTTTAGGAACACCATAAGAAAAAAGAATTTCCCTTAGAAGTTCCATACTTCCTCTACAGATCTTCCACCCAACGACCTCACAATGACATATTTTGAAAATTTGTCAATGGAAGTTAACAGTAATTTGCGATCGGTTGAAAAAACATGCACTATATGCCCCGAATAAGTAGGTATCGGAGTTTCTTTCAATTCTGTCCTATTTGGATGCCTATCATGTTTATTTACCTTACATATTGAGCATATCTTAATAACTCTCCTTATCTTTCCTGTCATTCCTGGAAAATAGCATTGTTCCATAATTTGTTGTCGATTTTCTTTTTCATTTCGATGTGTTCTGTTATGTTCTTCTATAATGATATTTTCTTGGTCACTATCTGATGTAATGTCATTCACGACCTTTTGCGTAAACTTGCATTTGTAACTTGAAAAATGATTTGGATATAAGTTCTGTATCTTCCCCATTATATTTTCTGTCGTTTTGATACCATTGATGACAGAAGGGTTAAGATATCTCTTCAATGCGTTCAGAAGCTTGATTTCGTTGTATTTGTTTTTGATAATTAGATGTCAATTATAAAATGATATGAGGTGTTATGGTATTTAATGGAGGGTCCCATAGGATTCGCAGGAAATACTTGTTATTATAATTATATAGGTAGTTATTATTTTATCCTGGAGGGTCCCTTGGGAATCGCAGGATTTACTATTATATTAGATTCCTATTCTAATTCAAATAAACCCCTTTTTTATTATTACTCACTTTAATTTATTGATATTATAATTAATTACTAGTTAAACAGACTACTTCCCACTTCTACTGCCCATCCTACTGATTCTACTGCCCATGGCTACTGCCCATTCCGCTTAATTTTACCTCTTCTTTTATACATGCTGCTGCCGCAAACCTGGAGCTATAGCTGAGTGTGCCTGAATTCATAACCTGCATCAATATTCCATCATGTCAGCAATTGCTATAGTTTATGCCATTTCCGGGTTGTAGTAGTTTTTTTTTTTTTTTGGTACTGCTGTTCTTGCTTTTGTTTAACACATATTTGCTGCCTTGCAGCATTCTTTTTATTTGTTATTCAGGCAGCAGTAGATGGTTGCTGGTTTTTGCTGCCTTGCAATATTGGGCCTGACCCCAATATTCTTTTTATTTGTTATTCAGGCAGCAGTTGATGGTTGCTGGTTTTAAATATTATTAGCTGGGGGAAGAAGTGAGTTCTGACTCACAAGAGAGGGCATCGCACCAACCTCAATAAACAATTGATTTTTAAAAACGTTAAGCGCTGTTTCAACACTAGGTATCAGATTTTCCGATGAACTTTCTGCACTTCAATTTTTGTTTTTATATCCACCGTTTTTCACTGTCTCTGGTTTTACTTTGTTAGGTAATTTCTTCCTAACATAAGTTGTTTACTATTTTTTAATGTTCTTCTCCCTCAGTATCACTTTCTGACTGGTCTTGGTGCCGTTATTACTTTATTGCTTGCTTTACTCCCTGTGTTGCTAATATTACGAATATTCTACGTGTTGAGCTGAACTAGGTCTTTTCGTCCCTCATATTATGATTGCCTGATCTGCCAAATTGCTTGGTAAATATTTTCGGGCTCTCCATTTATTGGCTGTAACTGGGAAGATAGCCGTTTCCCAAACTATATACCCTAGCATTACCATTGTTGTTGGGTATCCTGTCTTTTTGGTTGTCGGCTGCTGTAGGTTTGGTTGGAGTGAGCGCGTATTACCAGTCATGTAGCAAAATGGCCTAGCTGATTACATTTATAGCAAACTAGTTGATTGCTTGCATTTGTCTCCATAATCATGTTTCATTGCATTGTTACTTTTATCGGGCGGTCCGTTACTACCATCTACTATGATATTTTGCCATTGGCTCAAGTAGTTTGTGGGCTGGTATTGTCAGCACAATTTGTTATCTTTGTAGCCATTCCTACTACAAACTCTGCTATGCAGGCTGCTTAGTCTTTTTCTGCAGTCCTCAAAAACATGCCATCTGTTCCTGCAGAACTTGAAGTGTTCCTGACTGCTCGATTTGTTTCTACACATTGGCCCAACTTCGCCACAATTTATGCAATAGGAGGGTTCGGCTTCTTCTTGCAGTTCACCCTTTCATTTACATTGAGTGATTATTCGCCAAATAGTTCTACACTTTCTACTTTTTTTAGTAGCTCCCATGATGTCGTAGTTGCTTGATGAAACTTCTGACTGCTATTCTTTTGAAATCCTTCAGCATTGTCACCTTGCTGGTTTAATCAAACCATTCGATATTGATGGCTGCTACTGCTTCATTAAGCAAAGTGCCCAACGTCCTTCGAACTTGCTTGCTGGCTTCCTAATGTTCTGTTTGCTTTCCGAAATCAATTCTTTGATTTGGTACAAGCTCTTTCGCTTCAAATACAATTTTTTGATGGTGACGCAGAGAGCGTCCACTGATCCAAGGCTAAGTTGAAATATACTTGAGTAAGCGGGCGCTCTATTTCCTGATCTTTTCGCGTTGCTAACTATATTTTTAGTTTTCTCTATCAACCCAAATGTTTTGGCTTCTTCCTTCGTTCACTCCAGTGATGTTTCCTTATCCCTGCTTACTTACTATGAGAAAGTAATAAAAATTAAGATGTGATATATTACTCTGAGTATTTACAGTCCCATGCTGAAGTCCATAGTAACAGCAGGCTGGAAAGAAAAATGTACATTTAATCAAGGGGGACTAATTTTTTTCCATTTGCTTTTGTGCAAGTGCTGAATTCTTCAAATTAGTTCCAGGAAGTTGCATCGCTAGTTCTTTTAAATTTTCTTTCTTGATTTTAGATATCAGTTTTCTCAGTATCGATTCTACTTTTGCTGATTTATCGCCGAATCTTGTTTGCTTATTATCTGCATTTCTTATATTCTTGGCATTTGAAGTTGATCAGACTTCTGAGAGATGCATGTTTCCATGTTATCTTCTTCTGCATGTGTTTTCTTATCTTTGTTATTATTTTATTTGCCTCATTGTCTCGATTTTTCAGTGCCCTAATATTTTTCTTTCATTTTCGTCATTTTCGCATGTTATCATTTGTTTTAATATATCTGAATCTAGTTCTATTCTGAAAAGTGCGGCAGCATTTGTATTCATCTTTCATTTTTTGTAAATAATTGTGAAATCATAATCACTTAAATCCAGTCTTAGTCTTGTCATTTTAGAATAGTGAAATTAACGGTCTATGGCCCGTTACGACTATAAATTTACTTTTATATAAAGAAGGTTTAAAAAAGTTTATACTGCAATGTATTGCTAAAAGTTCCTTTTATAAAGGTCATGTTTTTGTAATGATTTACTGGCATAAAAAATTGGTAAATCCTGGTGGCTAATTCTGTCATTCGCTTAAGAGCGAGTTTTTAAGAAACAACGTATCTATAATTAGATACGAAAAAAACACAATGTTCCTTTTGGTTTCAAAATTAAAAACTACTCTTTATTCTTTATTTTCCACCTTCTTATATACTAATATTTTGTTAATAAAAATAAATGTTTGTGCAATAATTCTTACGAAATTTGTCTGGTGCATTTTTCGTTAGCGGAAATGCACTTGAACAACAATTCTTTGCAAAATACAATTTATAAATATATTCTAAAATTTTTTGAGAAAATACAGTTAACAAAGTTATAAATATATATATATATATATATATATATATATATATATATATATATATATATATATATATATATATATATATATATATATATATATATATATATATATATATATAGTTTGAGGCTCCGACGAAACTACGAGTATATTATTTTTGCCGGGTAGTTTCGTGTTTTAATGGTACATTCGGAATATATGTTTTTCTGTTCTTGAACAGATATAAAAAGGCAATTAAGATACATATTGAAATTATAATTGAAATATCTATGCTAAAACCAATTATTTTTGAATTTTTATCTCTATGCAGTACTTGTTTCAGTGTTTCTTCGTATTGTATTTGTTTTAAATATAATGATTCAATTTTAATGTCTGCAAGAGTTGTATTACTGTTTTCTTTAATTTTTGTTATAAGATTTGGTAAGACAAATTTGTCGTGTAATTTTATTTTAACATTAGTGAAAGTTTTATTCAGTAGTTTAAGTTCACAATTTTCAAATTTGAGTAAAAAAGTTCCAGGTTATTTTATCGTTAAAATGTTTAAAAATTAAGATGCCTGGAATAACTTCGACTACTTCTTGTTTATTTAATATTTTCGATTTGCAGTTGGCTTCTTCAAATTTTATTATGTTATTTAAACAGTTATCATTTATTTTTATTAGATTTCTTTTTAAGTTATCTTTAATATAGGTATTGTAAATATTGTTTCCTGAATCTATGAGGACCTCAGAATGATTAAGTTCTATGGATTTGTTAAATTTTTCGGGGATTGGTATGAATCTTACCATAGAAAGAGGATCTTTTGATAATTGTGGAATAGAAAGGATTATTACAACGTTACTCTCGTGTGTTGCTATGGCTACTTTTATGTTGGTGTAACGGTCAAAGTCTGTGATAAAGTTAAGTTCGGTTTGCGTTAGAATATCTGTAGGGATTATTCCTAGTTTACCGGAGAAAATTATTTGTCCGATGTCGTCTATATGTTGGCGTAAGAGTGAAATATCATTGTTTATCTGGTATATGTGCTCTATAAATGTTATTTCGTCTTCTATGGTTGAAATTTTGTTTCCTATAATATTCTTGAATTTAGTAAGGTAATCTCCGATAGCATTTTGTTGATAATTTATGTGATCAGTTATATTTTGGGTTTGGGATTTCATAACATTGCTTATGAATGTTAAGTTGTTCATTTTGTTTACTAAATTTTCATCGTTTGTTTGCAGCAATTGGAGAGTTTTACTTATTTGTTCTTTATCATCGCTGTCCATCGTCCCTGCAATCAGTTTTAAACTTTTACCCAAAATGTTTACGAGCGCTCGTTTCTTCCGGAAATGTGGATTAATATTTTCTATTTTAGCCTTTAATAACACAAAGTTTTTATTAACTGTATCAAGTAATTTTTTTGATTCGTTACTTGATGTCTTTAAAATGTCGATGTTAGTTTTGATTGTTTCTACTGTCCGTTCGTATTCTGTTATGTTTATTATATGTATTATTTTAATGTAGTCTTCAACTATTTTTGTTTCCCCTGTTTTGATTGGTATGTAGCCATTATTGTTCGATAGGTCTTGTATGTCGAAAGTTTGGGCCTTGGCAGTCGTAATAAGTGTAACCATTATTATGATCCAATTAGTCATCTAAAAGAAAATATATAATTATCTATTTTTTGCTTTGATTTTGGGATTGTTTTTGTCTTGGTATTTTTTTTGTGGTCTTATGTGTGCTTTGTAATATTTATGTCCTGTCGTTGTTTTTTCTATGTGGTCCTCGTCTATTTTCTTTGAGTTTATCTTTCTATACTTTCTATGATTTTCCCCCCTCTTATTTCTCTTATATAGTTAGTACCTTCTTGTATTTCTATATCGGTCCTATTTTTATTTAGTTTATTTATGTAATCCTGTTTCTTTCTTAATATTAACTCATATATTTCGGGATATTTTTCTTCATTTACCTTGCCGTTTACAAAATCTATTGGTTTTATTTTTGTGGTACTATGAATAGTATTGTTGTAGAATCCTATAATGCGTGAGATTTTTTTCTTCTGTCGTTTCATTCTTAGACTGTTCGTCATGTCGTAATAGTCTTAAATGTTCGTTCAACGTATTATGGAGGCGCTCTGCGTTTGACGTGTGATTGCTATTTGAAGTGTAATGTATATTTATATTTTCTTTCTTTAAATATTCTTGCATCGGAATGGCTTTGAAACCTAGCTCATTATCAACAGTTATTCTTTCTATTTTTCCAAACGTGCTGGTGTATTGAATTAATTTTGTTTTGAAATCTACCCAAGATCTTGCGCTAATTTTGTATGCTGTGGCATGTTTTGTGAACTTATCAATTATAGTTAGATATAATTGCTTTTCTAATGTATAGAATACGTCTAAGTGCAATATTTCTCTTGGTCTTGTGGGTGTTTCCGTTAATTTGTAAGGTATCTTAGGTGGTCGTCTGTCGTATTTTTCTAATGTGCACACTTCACTGAGTGATTCTTAATTTTAATTTTGGATTATAAATTTTTATTCTCAGCTCTTCAAATACTGCTTCAATACCTCTATGGTTTTCGCTTAGATGTTCTTCCTCAATTATTCTCGTTAACTCGAGTTCATCTTCTATGTCGTCTAGTTTTTTAGAACACCTAATTAATCTGAATCCATTATTACATGAAAATAGTTCTATATAAGCATCCCTGAAAATTTCATAAAATTCATTATCTATCAAGACTGCATTCATTTGGGTCGGGTGACAGTGGTTTTTTAAGATCATAGTTGCGTATTCTTTATCTAGTTCTTTAATTGATATTGTTTTTCTAATATTCTTAAAAACTTTTTCGGTCTTTATTCGCGCTGATCCGGAAAAGATTTTTTTTTATTATAATTTGATTTTTGAATAAATTAATAGGTGAATCAGTATCTGTTAAATATGACTGACTAGCTTCTAAGGAGTTGATGTTAACGGGTTCTTTTCCGATTTTTGATAATGCGTCCGCGTTACCGTTTTTGTTCCCTTTTTGTATTTAATTTCATAGTCAAATTCCGCCGGTTTAAGTCTCCATCTGATTAGTTTTGAATTAGGTTCCTTAATCGAAAAGAGCCATGTTAGCGGCTTATGATCCGTCTCGATTATAAATTTGCGTCCAAAAAGGTATGGGCGAAAGTACTTAGTGGCCCAAATAATTACTAAAAGTTCCTTTTCTATGGTGCTGTAATTGATCTCGTGTTCATTTAGAGTACGACTAGCGTAGCAAATCGGGTGGTTTTCTTGGGATAGTATTGCTCCAATTGCAAAGTTACTAGCGTCTGTTGTTAAGGTAAATTTCTTAGTAAAATCAGGGTAAGCAAGAATTGGATCATGTGTTAGTAGGGTTTTTAATGTATTAAAACTTTCTTGATATTCCGGATCGGATACGTTTATTTTTGCATCTCTTTTAAGGCACTTTGTCATGGGTTTAGCTATTAGTGAATAATCTTTTATGAATTTACGGTAGTATCCTGTCAAACCAAGAAATTGTTTAATTTGTTTAGGTGATTTGGGGATAGGGAAATTGAGTACACATTCTATTTTCTTTGGGTTAGGTTTAATTCCATTTACTGTCACGATGTGACCAAGGAACTCGGTTTCCCTTTTCAAGAATTCAGACTTGTCCAGTTGAATTTTTAGATTGGCTTCTTTTAAACGATCAAAAACAAGTTTTATGGAGTTTATGTGTTCTTGCAATGAAGTAGAGAATATTATTACGTCATCAAGGTAAACAAGACAGATTTTGTTGATATAATCTTTCAGAACGTGATTCATTAATTTTTGGAACGTCGCTGGAGCTGTCTTTAGCCCGAATGGCATTCTCAGGAATTCATAGTGTCCTCCTTCGACTGTGAAGGCGGTCTTATGAATATCTTCTTCCTTAATCTCTATTTGATGAAATCCTTTCGCCAAATCTAAAGTGGTAAAATACTGGCATCTTCCCAGTTTATCAAGGATTTCATCAATATTGGGAATTGGGTACCTGTCATCGACGGTTACCTCGTTGAGGTTCCGATAATCAATGACTAATCTCCATTTGGGTTTTCCACTTCTTCGCTACGATCCAAATGGGTGCAGAGTAAGGAGAACTACTATGCCTTATAATGTTATTGTCAAGCATTTCTTGAATTTGAGCTTGGACCTCATTTTTGTGTATGTAAGGGTAACGGTATGACTTTGTGTGTATGGGAATATTGTTTGTGGTCCTAATTTCGTGTTTTATAGCAGAAGTAAAAGTTAATTTTGTGTTTTCTTGATAAAATATGTATATCTGCATATTTCTTAACTAATTTTAAAATTTCTGTTTTTTCTTCAAAATTAAGACGATCCGTTCGGATTTGTTCTAGTAATGGTTTATGTTCTTTTTCTTCAATTATGCTAAAATTTTCGTGGTCTACCTTCTGCGTAGTTACCCGATTATTTTTAGATAGCAAATTAATTTTTATTTTTCCATCTTCATTATTTAAGATACCCTCTCTTAATATTTTCCCATCGCTTTCCTCTTTATAGTGAATTAGTTCAGAGCCATCAGAGGTTTGTATTTGTTTTTCATTTGTTATTTCGTTTTCAAAAAATATGGGTAACTTTTTATTACCAATGGTTATTATCTTATTCTTATAGTCTATACACGCATCTAATGGCCTTAATATATCATTACCTATCAGACCATCGTAGAAATTATGAAATTTAATTATGTAAAATTCGAGTGTTTCGTTTGATCCATTAATATTAAATTCTTCAAAAATGGGTACTATTGCTTTTTCATTTACGTAAATTTGATGTTGAAGAGTTTTGATTAGAAGTGGGCTGGTTGAATGAACTCTTTTGGGATCGCAGATCCCCGGATTTAAAATTGAATTTGTTGCGCCTGTGTCTATTATAAGTCTTATATACCCTATCCTTGTCCTTATTATTATAAATGGTAATTTATTTTTGAGGCTGGTTCCTGAAAATTTTCAGCCACTTCTATTTTTCCTATGTCCACTCCGGGCCGTTATTATTCCCTACATGTGCGTATCCGGCCTGGAACAGTATGTCCATAGCCTGTTCCAAATCTTCTGGGTTTCTGCAGAATAGGATAGACTTCATTGGTTCAGGGATCTTGTTTTTAAAGATGTTGAGGGCAGTGCGCTTGTTGTTCATCGCGCTCTCTCTAGTTGCCTCGGTTTCCCCTAAAATAACCACTAGTTTGTTATTTAATCTGTGTAACTTGGTTTTCATTTCGTTGTAAAAATCTAGGGTGTTTGTTTTAAAGGTCACGCTTCGTAATTCGTCAAAGAGTTCTTCATAGGAACGTCTATCTCCAAAATTATTCTATAGTATTGTTTTAATCTCTGCCCACGAAGTCACATGGCAGTTTATTTCTATCGCCTGTCTTGCCCTTCCTTTGAGTTTTGACTTTATTATGTCCGAGAAAAGTAGTTGGGACAGTTCGTCGTATGTTTGTAGGTGTGGGTATATTCGGTCGATGAGTGTGGTGAATGTCTGTAGGTCTCCTGATATATATATATATATATATATATATATATATATATATATATATATATATATATATATATATATATATATATATATATATATATATATATATATATATATATATATATATATATATATATATATATATATATATATATATATATATATATATATATATATATATATATATATATATATATATATATATATATATATATATATATATATATATATCTGTGTTTCTATATATATATAGGTCTGTGTTTCTACTGTTGGATTTAAAGTTGATTAGGATAAAAGGTTGTCACTATGTTGAGATTAAAGTTGGTCAGGATAAAAGGTTGTCACTATGTTGAGTTTAAAGTTGGTTAGGATAAAAAGTTGTCACTTCTCTTAGTATTTGTAGAATTCGAGATGGTGACGCTTTCGTTGGTTTGGAATCAGACACTTTAAATTGTTTTAAAGTCTCATAAAACACTTTTTTTCGATCTTTCGAAAAAATTTGTATATGTGTATCCTTAAATCTTTTTGAGGATTTTGTTTTTCTTTGTTCTTTGATTTTTCAAAGTTCAAATCAATTTAAATCCTTTAATCTTATAAAGGAAAAAAATTTTCACTTAAAACACTTTTTTTTCGATCTTTGATCATAAATGTTTTTTGTTTTGTTGTTGTTTTTTTTTTTTGTATTTTTATCCTTAAATCTTTTTAGGGATATTTTATTTGTCCTTTGATCTGTCAAAGGACAAATAAATCCTTAATTTTATAAAGGATCAATTTTTTTCTCACCCGATAAGGATATTGAAATACCCAATATCCTCTTATGCACAAAAAAAAAACACAAAAAATTACACGCGAGGATACTTGGGTATCCTACCGAAACTACGCCAGATACAACGTATCTATAATTAGATACAAAAAAAAAACACAATGTTCCTTTTGGTTTCAAAATTAAAAACTACTCTTTATTCTTTATTTTCCACCTTCTTATATACTAGTATTTTGTTAATAAAAATAAATGTTTGTGCAATAATTCCTACGAAATTTGTCTGGTGCATTTTTCGTTAGCGGAAATGCACTTGAACAACAATTCTTTGCAAAATACAATTTATAAATATATTCTAAAATTCTTTGAGAAAATACAGTTAACAAAGTTATAAATATATATATATACTGTAAAATATACTAATTCCCAAGAATTTTAATATATATATATATATATATATATATATATATATATATATATATATATATATATATATATATATATATATATATATATATATATATATATATATATATATATATATATATATATATATATATATATATATATATATATATATATATATATATATATATATATATATATATATATATATATATATATATATATATATATATATATATATATATATATATATATATATATATATATATATATATATATATATATATATATATATATATATATATATGTTAAAAAAACAATTGGTAATATTCTTAATGAGTTAAAATAGCGTGTGTATGTGTGTATGGTCAAAATACCGTTAAGGGAATGGTGGGAGACACTATAACATCAAATCTTTGCGAAGGTTAGTTATGTTAGGATAGTTTATGTTCTTATTTGTTATTACTGTTAGGTATTGGCTCGAAAATTATTTGGGAGGAAGATAATGTTGAAAATACGGGAACTGATAGGATGATTATAATTTGGTCTTCGTATAAGGATACGGAAATTTTAGTCTTAGTGTATGTCTCAAAGTTGTCTACAATTTTAATTTCTTTTTCACACAATAAGTCAATAGGGATAATACGTAGTTTGCTTGTAAAAACAACTCTACCAATGTCATCTATATGGTCTTTTAGTAATCTTATGTCGTTGTCAATTTGGTATATGTGACGTAAGAACATTACTTCGTCTTCTAAAGAAAGAATTTTGTTTTCCATGTCGTGTCGAAATTGGTTTATGTATTTGCTTACTATAAACTGTTGCTTGTTTATATGTGAAGTGATGTTTTGGATCTGTTCGGATAGTGTATAGCTTAGTCTTGTCAAGGCATCAGTTTGTTCCATGTTATTCTTAATATCATATGTAATGTTCGTAATTGCGTTCCTGATTTCTTCTTCGTCACCGCTGTCCATATTTTCTGTAATAAATTTTATTCCTTTTCCCAATCCGTTTATGAGTCCTCTTTTCGTTCTTGTTTTGAAGTCATGTGAGAGATTATCCAGTTTCATCTTGAGTATTTTAAAGTTGCTTTTCATTGTATCTAGTAAGGGTAGTAATTCTGATAGTGGACTGTCTAGTGAATTTATGTTGTTTTTTATGATTTTCGTTGTTTGATAGTATTCTGTTAAGTTTATTATATGGAATATCCTGTTATAATGGCCAATGATTTTGATGTCTTTGTCTTTAATTGGGAGATATCCCTGGTTTTCCCTAAGATCCTGTATTTCCATCTTTTGAGAGTATGTGAAGTGTAACATCGCAGTTAAAGTAAGTATTGTTGTTAACGTTTTCATCTGAAAAGATATGTATATAATCTTTCTTATCTTGGGCTGTCTCTTTGTGATTCTGTTAAGTTTGAAAATTTATTTTTCCTTTTAATATGAGACTTATAGTATTTATGATTCCGGTCTGTAATAACGTGGTCATCGTCAAGTCTGGAAAGTACTACTTTTCTAAACTTTGAGTGGTTTTTTCCTCCTCTTTCGTCTGGTCCTGTTTGGATTTCTATATTTTCTTTTTGTTTGTTTATTTTCTCTAAAGTTTTCTCCTTACATTTTATTATTTTGTCCTTAATTGCCGGATATTCTGATTGGGCAATTGTACCGTTTCAAAAATTTATTGGTTTTCTACCTGTTGTAGAGTGTATTGTATTATTGTAATAAATCAACATCCTATAAATTTTTTCTTCGACACTTTCTATGTCTCTATTCTGATCGTGCTTTAAAATGCGAATGTGTTCATTTATTGTGTTATGAAGCCTTTCTATGTCAGAGTTCGAAGTTATTGTCAGATGCGTAATGAATTTCTATATTCTGTTCCCTTATAAATTCCAGGAGTGGGAGAGCCTTAAAGCCTAGCTCGTTGTCTACTAATATTTTTCTTACACTTCCCATTATTGAAAGATATTGTGTTAGCGCCGTTTTAAACTCTGTCCATGTTCTGGCTTTAATTTTAGTCGCCTGTGCATACTTGGAAAACTTGTCGATGAATGTTAGGAATAAAGATTTTTCAAGACTATAAAATACATCAACATGGACTACTTCTCCAGGTGCTTCTGGTGTTTCTGTTAATTTGAACTGTTGTTTCACTGGTTGCCTGTCATACTTTTCTTTGGTGCAAATGTCGCAGTTGTTAATGAATTGGTTTATGCGTAGTTTTAAGTTCGGATGGCAAATTTGAGTTTTTAGTTTTTCGAAATTTTCGTTGATTCCCCTATGGTTATTTTTTAAATGTTCCTTCTCTATTTCTTCAGCCAGTATAGTTTCATCTGTGACGTCTAAAAGAATTGTCTTGCATTTGAGGATTTTGAAATTTCTATTTTCTGAGAAATATTTACTTACAACTTCTTTAATATATCCGTACAATGGCTAGGAAATGACCCTAGCTCTGTGATTCTTCAACCGCGCGGTCGTGTTTTTAAAAAGTGAACAAAAAAAAAAAAAAAACAAAAAAATCATTGTGCTAACATATTTTTAAACTTACATATAAAAACAATAATATATTGTATTAAATTGTAAAAACAATAACAAATTATTTTACAAAAACAACGGGAAAATAAATTCCTTAGATTTCATTAACTAAACAATAAAATCTATTTCAATAAAACAAGTGCGGTGGCAGTGCATTGTTGTTGTTGTTATTGTGCGTGAAGATACCTACCCAGTGGGAAAAAAGCTAATACACTAAAGCTTTGTGACAATTATTTTTATATACTTTTAAAGTAAAAAATATATAAATAAAAAAACAAAAATTGCATGAGTGTACCTATTAGATGCAATTCTGTGAGGGAGCTTGCCTCCACTAGAAAAAACCTCTGGATCTCTGAGGAAGAATCACTTAAAAAATCATTGGATAATCTTCTGTCTCTAAGAGATAAAAAACGCACGCTTTCGTGTTCGCCAAACATTGTTGTTACAACAGAAGACATACCATCTTCCAGTTTAGCTATTGTTGATAAACCGAAAACTCAAGTGGGTATGGATAGGTATATAACCGTGGTTAAACGTCAGCGTAGCCCTAAATCCGCGCAAATATCATCGCAACCAAAAATGTCTAAGGGCGATATTACCTCTGCGACAAAGGATAGTAATAGGTTTGCTATCCTTCAGACTGACGAGCCAACTACATCAAAAAAAACATTTAAACCGCCACCAATATACTTGAGAGAACCTACATCTAATGAGTTGGTAAAAGCACTTATTTCGGCAATTGGTAAAGACACCTTCAACGTAACATCAGTGAAGCACGGACAAATAAGTGAAACAAAAATCCAAGTCAACTGCGAAAATGATTACCGAAAACTTTCTGCCGCTCTGGAAAAAGAGAAAAGATCTTTTTATACTTATCAACTTAAAAGTGCTAAAGGCTTTCAGGTTGTTATTAAACGTATTGACCCTTGCGTAGATATTGATGACGTCAAAACCGGATTGGAAGATAAAGGTTTTAAAATAAAAACCGTAGTAAACATCAGGAGCCGTGAAAAGATCCCTCAACCCATGTTTAGGGTTGAACTAGAACCAGGGGATGTTGTGCTAAAAAAGAGTGAAATTCATCCAATTTATAACCCTAAATTTCTTTTGCATCGTAAGGTTACCGTAGAGGAGCCACATAAGCGTTCAGGACCCGTTCAATGCCTTAACTGCCAAGAATTTGGCCATACTAAGGCCTATTGTAAGTTGCCCGCAGTTTGCGTTGTGTGTGGTAAACTTCACGGCACAACTCAGTGCAATAAGCCAAAGGCCGACGCAAGTGTTAAAAAGTGCAGTAACTGTGGAGGTAATCATACTGCAAATTACAGGGGCTGTCCTGTCTACAATCACTTTAAGCGGTCAATGACAAACAGGCCATCAATACCCATTAACCAACCCCAGCAGGCAAATATCATTTCTAAAAGTAGTTTTCCCCAGATGAGTCAGTCAGCCAGCCATATAATCGTGCAAACCCCCAAAGAAGTTTCTTATGCAAATGTGGTAAAATCCGATAAACCAAACCTGAATCAGGAGCCCAAGCCTCCAAAATCCGATGCAAATTTTAGCAATCTTGAGGCAACTCTGCAGACTCTAGTTCAATCCATAAATACATTTACAGTTTCCATGACAACCATGATGCAGGAAATGCTGAAAATTCAATCCACTATTTTGCAGGCAATTTTAAACAAATGAATTGGTTAAAAATATGTTTCTGGAACGCAAACGGCATCCGCCATCACAAAAATGAACTTGAGCACTTCCCTATGGAAAAGCAAATCGATATAATATTGATTGCTGAACTCATTTGACAACCAACAGTTTTTTCAAAATTAATGGCTACATACTGTACGACACAAAAGATCCCCGCGGAAGATCTTGCGGAGGATCGGCAATTCTAATAAAATCCAGAATTAAACACTTTTTAATGAACGAGACATGTGAGGAATATCTCTAAGCTACAAATATATGCCTTAATTATTTTCATGAAAAAATTGTTATGTCCTCGATTTACTCACCACCACGATTTTCAATAACAGAAAGACGATATTCAATTTTTTTCAAATCACTTGGGCCTCGATTTTTAGCGGCTGGCGACTATAACGCTAAACACACTTTTTGGGGATCACGTTTAATTACCCCAAAAGGCCGTGTGCTTTTTGACACCGTTTCCAAAATGGGCTTAGATGTGGTTTCAAGCGGACACCCCACTTATTGGCCGTCAGACCGACGAAAGATCCCTGATGTTATAGATTTTGGAGTTGCGAAAAATTTTCCTTTAGAGTGGATGCAAGTGGAGCCTTCATTGGATTTGTCATCAGATCACTCACCCACTATAATTTCTGTTTCGTTCCCCCAAGAGATTGGCTCCCCGTTGACCGTCAATAGAGTTAATTGGCTAAAATACAAAAAATGTTGAGTACACATTGTAGTGAAAATATCCCCCTGAGAACACCTGAGGATATTGATGCGTCAATGAACGATTTTTCTGAAAACCTCAAACTGGCCGTACAGCATGCTACCACTAGTCATATAAGACACAGAAATGAGAACAATAGAACTTATTCGGCTGAAATTGAGCAACTTCTGTCAGAAAAAAGAAGAGTTAGAAGAGAGTGGCAAACTCGCAGGTCTCCCCAGCTTAAAACTAGGCTACGGGAATGCGTAACTCGACTAAGAAATCTGCTTGAAATCCAGAGAATATCTTCCCTTAAAACATATTTGGAAAGCTTGGATGGTACTCCGCAATCTGACTATTCTCTGTGGAAAGCGACAAAAGGTCTGAAAAGACCCGTAATAGGTAAGCCACCTTTGCGAACTTCAACTGGCGACTGGGCACGAAGCGATTCCGAAAAGGGGATGGTGTACGTTGATCATTTGAGAAATGTTTTTACGACAAATGATTCAGCGGATGCTGCAGCAGAATTTCCGCCGTATGCTGTTAGACAGCCTGTGTCTTTGAGACTTAACTTTCAAGATGTCGAAAACGTTATCAATAACATAAACCCCAGGAAAGCTCCAGGTATAGATCAAATTACTGGTAAAATGCTTGAACAGTTACCTCGTGTACCTAGAAGAGTTCCACTTTTTATTTTTAACGCTATTTTACGCCTTGAGTATTATCCTGCAGAGTGGAAGGTCTCTATGATTACTATGATACCCAAGCCAGGGAAGGATCCCACTAAAGTAGAGTCATATAGATCAATAAGTCTACTACCAACAATGTTAAAACTGTTCGAAAAATTGTTAATGGCGAAGTTGTCTCCAATACTTAATGATGTGGGATGTATCCCTGATCATCAATTTGGCTTTCGGGCTAAGCATAACACCATAGAACAAACACATAGGCTAGTCAATATCATAAGACAGACTTTTGAAGACAAAAAGTACTGTTCAGCTCTATTCATCGACATTTCCCAAGCTTTTGATAAAGTGTGGCACGACGGACTGATGCACAAAATAAAGTTGAACTTGCCGGCAAATACTCACAAGCTTCTGGAAAGCTACTTATACGACCGGAAATTTGTTATCAAACAAGGTGACTTTACAAGTCTCTCACAGTCAATCGGAGCAGGAGTTCCCCAAGGTAGCATTCTAGGACCCACTCTATATTTGACTTACGCATCTGACATGCCAACGAGATCCGGAATCCATACTTCAACTTTTGCAGATGACACAGCTTTTTTTAGCGTTCATGTAAACCATCAATATTAGAGAAATGGTTGAACCTTTGGAAAATAAAAGTTAATGAACAAAAATGTACTCACGTTACATTCACACTGCGTAAGCAAACATGTTCGGCTCTCCAAATTAACAATACACCTATTCCGCAGCATAATGAAGTTAAATACCTTGGTATTTACCTCGACCGTAGGCTAACGTGGAAGCCTCACATTGATGCGAAAGTCACTCAGTTGAAATTAAAAGCAGCGCAACTAAATTGGCTTATGGGCAGAAATTCGACATTGAAGTTGGACTGCAAACTTTTGTTATATAACGCAATTTTAAAGCCTATATGGTGCTATGGAGTTCAATTATGGGGAACCGCCTCAACATCTAACATTGAAAAAATTCAAAGACGACAAAACCAAATTCTTCGTACGATTACTGCAGCTCCATGGTACGTAAGAAACTCACGAATTCACAAGGATCTGTGTGTTCCGCTGGTAATTGACGAGTTCTCTAAGTATGCCACAAGGTATATCAGTAAACTGGAACTTCACCCAAATCCTCTTGCACGCAACATACTTGATTTTGGCGGCCACTCTCGGTTGAGAAGAAGGGATACCCTGGCCACCATCAGAACGTTAAATAGGTTATTCTACCGATATTATTCGCGCGAAATGAAATTCTTTTGTCTAGCAGTGGCTGGACTTAAATAACTTTTGTATTTAGTATTAAGATTTGAATACTTATTGTTAGTTCATATTTTGAAGATTCAATAAATAAATGAATGACAAAAAAAAAAACTTCTTTAATATTTTTATAGATTGTTTCTGTCTCCACAAATATGGCGTTTGTTTTATCGGGACAGAAATGATTTTTGATTATTGTTTTCATGGTTTCTTCATCGAAGTTTTTCGCACTTATGGTTTTTCTATTGTTTCTAAAAACGTTCTCGTTTTTATGCTAGGAACACAACTGCGACGAACGACGAATTTTTGGTCGCGAATATTCGTCGCCAAAAATAAAACACATTGGTGTATATGAAAATGCGCACAATCGTGGTGTTGGTCAAAATTCGTCACACTTAGCGAAAGTGGAAATAGATTTATTTCTAATTGTTTCGTCGCCGAACGACGAACAAAGCAGTATCAGGTGACCAAGTGTCTTACATAAAAAAAGAATTTTTCACGACATAATACTATTTATAATTTATTTTAATCCATGTAGTAAAAAATTTATGAAGGTGTTCTCAAAATATAAAGTACTTCAGATAATTTTTTAAAAAATCCCTCTTTCGGATGGAATTTATATAGGTTTACTTTTAATATGGTCACCTTAGTATTTATATTCATTTTTTTCCTTTGCACGGAATGTAAATAATGTTCGTTGATATTGTGCTTCAAACGCGACTTTATACAACGAATATTTGCCGGCGAGTTCGTCACGATGGGCGAAGTTCGTCGTTCGTCGCAGTTGTGTTCTTAGCATTAATTGTAAGTGATTCTGATGCTACTAATTTAAACACTATTTGACTTCTATAAAAGTTAAGAGGGTTCCTTGTCTCTGTAAGGTACTGTACTCTAAATCCTGAATTTTTTCGTTTAAGAGTATATTGGCTCTGGACAAAGCGTTCGCGTTTCCGTTTTGTGTTCTCTTTTTATATGTGATTTCATAGTCGTATTTCTGCAACCTTAATCTCCATCTTACTAGTTTGGAGTTCGGTTCTTTTATGGAAAATAACCATGTTAATGGTCTGTGATCTGTTTCGATCAGGAATCTCCTACCAAACAGATATGGCCTAAATCATTTAGTGGCCCAAACTATCGCGAGAAGTTCTTTTTCTATGGTGCTATAGTTTTGTTTCGCGCCATTCAACGTTCGACTGGCGAAACAGATTGGGTGACCTTTTTGGGATAAGATTGTACCCAGAGTATAATTGCTTGCATCCGTTTGAAGGACGAATTTATCATTAAAATCCGGATATGCCAATACTGGGGCATTTGTTAGGAGTTTCTTGAGAGCCTCGAAGCTTTCATTATATTCTGAGTTTCTGATATCCATCTTCGCATCTTTTTTTAAATATCTTGTCATGGGGCGAGCTATCTTTGAGGAGTCTCTTATAAATTTGCGGTAATAACCCGCTAACCCCAGGAATTGTTTAATTTCCTTCTGCGTTTTTGGCAGAGGTAATTTCTGTATACAAATTATCTTGTCAGGGTTAGGTTGTATACCTTTCTCTGACACGATGTGTCCAAGGAAGCTTGTTTCTCTTTTAAGAAACTCGCTCTTAACAACTTGGATTTTTAGGTTTACTTCTTTGAGACGTTGCAGGACTTTTGTCACGGATTCAACGTGTTCTTGCAAAGAAGTGCTAAATATTATTATGTCGTCGAGATAAACCAAACATACTTTATTGATTAGATAAGATAATTTGTATACAGAAATTACCTCTGCCAAAAACGCAGAAGGAAATTAAACAATTCCTGGGGTTAGCGGAATCTAATCAATAAATTATCTGATCTAATCAATAATTCATTAGGCGTTGAAACGTTGCCGGGGCAGTTTTCAACCCAAGCGGTATACGAAGGAATTCGTAATGGCCATTCTCGACGCTGAGAGCTGTTCTGGCTTTCGCCAGATCCAGAGTTGTGAGGTATTGACAGCGTCCAAGATTCTCTAATATTTCATATTTGGTATGGGGTACTTGTCGTCTATAGTAACTTCGTTAAGCTTTCTATAGTCTACGACAAGTCGCCATTTCTTTCTACCGCTGGCGTCCAATTTTTTGGGCACGATCCAGACGGGCGCAGAATATGGGGAGTAACTTGGTTGGATTATTCCTTTATCCAGCATCTCCTGTATCTGCCTTTGTACCTCCTGTTTGTGTACGTACGTTATGTTATTGGTTGTACGTATGTTATTGGTTGTCCTTATCTCGTGTTTTATTGCGTTCGTAAAAGAGAAGTCACTTTCCTCCGAGTAGAAGATATTCCTAAATTTTTTAGTACTCCTAATATTTTTTGTTTTTCTTCATCATTCAAATGATCTAATCTAACGTTCGCTATTGGATTTATCCCTTGAATCTGTTTCTTTTCCAGGCTAAAAATATTGTCTTGGTTTTCATCTTTATTCTGTAAAAATTTGTTCGCGTATTCGAGAGGAATTTTTTCTTATTTATTATCAGCACATTGTCCCTCATATTGACAATGGCTCCTAAGGTTTTTAGGATGTTATTTCCTACTAATCCATCATAATATTCATGAAAAGCATAAATTAAAAAATCAATTTTTGTTCCTGGCATTCCGCCAAATTCTTGAAAAATCGATAAAGTTTTTATATTTGATGACGGAGTGAGTAGCTCCCATGTCAATTAAGAATTTTAATTGACCCAATTTTGATTTAATTGTTATATGTGGTAGTTGTCCGTATGGGCACCTGGCCAAAAATTTTGCGCTGTGTTGACTTCCATTGGTTCGGGGGTCTGATGTCGTTGGTTGTGGCTGTTTTGTCCTCAAGGACTATGTTGAGGATTTCTATAGAATTGTTGTCGATTTTGTCCGTGTAAATTTTGGTACTTCACTGGATAATTCTTCCTGTAAAAATCGCTTCTGTTGTAATTTTCATTCTGGGGCTGTGGTTGATTCTGTCTGTGTAAATTTTGGTATTCTCCTTGGTGGTTTCTTCTGTTAAAATCTCCTCTGTTGTGATTTCCATTTTGGAACTTTTGTATTTGATTACCGCGAGGTTGTAAGTTGTTTCCGTACTTTTCCTTGGGCATTTTGGGCTTTTCAGAGTATTTTCGTCCATCTTTCCCAATTTTATCGTAGCCATTCTTGTAGAGAATGTTCATGGCACTCTCGAGGGATTGAGGGTTCCTGCAAGCGAGAACTGTTTTCATCGGTTCTGGAATCTTACTTTTAAATACGTTCAGAGCTGACCTCTGATTGTTCATAGCAACCTGATTGGCAGCTTCACCCTCTCCTAGTATATGAACTGATTTGTTATTCAGTCGCCTTAATCTATATTTTATATGATTGTAAAAATCTATTGTATTAGTTTCGAAAACAACTGATCTTAAGTCATCAAAAAGCTCTTCGCAACTTTTCCTTTCCCCAAAATTATTGTTAAGAATTTCTATTATATTTTATTTATTTGAAGTTTCTGGTGATTCCGTTTTTGGGCTTTTGCAGTTTTTCTATTTCCAAGTATCCGGTTTTCTTGGTGAGTATATTGGTCACTTCATAAAAGTCACAGCAAAAAATTTTGCATTTTTACATAAAAGTCACAGCAGAAAATTATTTTACATAAAATTCATCGCAAGATAATTGTAATTTTGCAATAAAATTTGTATTTTTATATAAAAGTCACAGCAGGCTAATTATAATTTTGCAATAAAATTTGTATTTTTATACAGCAGGATCATAATTTTGCAAAAAATTTTATTATTATTTTCCTTGTTTTTACATAAAAGTCACAGTAAAAAGCTTTGTATTTTTACATAAAATTCGACGCAGGATAATTGTGATTTTGCAATAAAATTCGTATTTTTATATAAAAGTCACAGCAGGCTAATTATAATTTCGCAATAAAATTTGTTTTTTTTATACAGCAGGGCAATCATAACTTTGAAAAACAATATTATTATTTTTCTTTGTTTTTACATAAAAGTCACAGTAAAAATTTTGTATTTTTTATTTTTTTATTTAAGTCACAGAAGGATTGTAGCAAAAAAATTTTTGTTTCACTTCGATTATTTTTCTACGTGTAGATTCGTTTTTACTTTCAGGTTCTTTATTTTAATTTTACACTTTACTTATTTTAATTACATCCATAGATTTTAGATTTACACTCCTTTGTATGTAAATCCTTTTATATTGATTATGTTTATCTTTTCTTTTAATTATATATGTTTTTATTTTTTAATTATGTTTAACTTTAAACAGGTAGTTAACTTATATATTTTTGCACACACTTTTGTTAATTATGTTTATTTTTAAACATGAATTTTTGTATACTTTTGCACACACGTTTGTACATAAAGCTTATTATGTTTATTTTTAAACATGAATTCTTATATACTTTTGTATATAAAGTTTATTATGTTTATTTTTAAACATAGGTTTTAAATTTATGTACTTTTGCACACAAATTCGTTTATTCTAAATAGATATCTTTTATGGGATTCATTTATGTATTTTTATGCATAAATTATAAGGATATTAAGATATCAATCCCATCCTCGTCGCCAGTTTCGATCTGCGTTTTCGCAGAAGATAAAAAAAACACGAAGACTTTTGTCTTTCATTGCCAGTTCTTAACTGCCTTTATTCTTTATTATTCAAAATATAAATACAAAATTAAAATTAGTTTTTAAAGTAAACTTTGCTTATTAAGTAAAATTCTATTTAGATTGCAAAACAAACATTTCCCAGAATTCCGTCTTCAGTTGTTTTACCTGCACAAACAAAAGTATAGGATTGCATTTTCGTTTGGGAACGGAAATGCAGTTTTATTAAAACAAAAAGAATTTAATTAGGTTCCATTTTTGTTAACAGACAAAAAATGTATTTTATGTTGAAAACATTTTACTTACAAAAATGCCCTTTATACTTCAATAACTTAATTATATTAACCCTCGTTATGGGAATAACGGGTGGTACTGTAACAATTAAACACCACTCGCTACTTTGACGTGGTGCATGGTGGGGCAGTTATTATGTGCCGCTTTCATTATAACGAGTGATTTGTTTGCTATTATCTTTTTGGCAACACTAGTTTTGACAGCTCACGCACGTTTTGTATCTTGTGTCACTGTCAAACATCTTCAGTTTGGTCTATAATTTAATCATGAATCGTCTTACAAACGAACAACGCTTGCAAATTATTGAATTTTATTACCAAAATGCGTGCTCTGTTAAGAAAGTTCATCGCGCGCTTCTTCCATTTTATGGTCAGTTTAATCGACCTACTGAGGCTTCTATTCGGGCTATTGTAAAAAAATTTCGCACCAAATTTACATTGTTGGACATTAAACCACCAACACGCTTACGTAGAGTGCGAACTGAAGAAAATTTCGCAGCCGTATCGGCCAGTGTTGGTGATGACCGTGAATTATCGATTCGGCGCCGTTCGCAGCAATTGGGCCTCTGTTACTCCACTACGTGGAAAATTTTGCGGAAGGATTTGGGTGTGAAGCCTTATAAGATACAGCTGGTGCAAGAATTGAAGCCAAACGACCTACCACAACGCCAAATTTTTGGTGAATGGGCTCTTGAAAAGTTAGATGAAGATCCACTTTTTTATCGAAGAATTGTGTTCAGCAACGAGGCTCATTTCTGGTTGAATGGATACGTGAACAAGCAAAACTGCCGTATTTGGAGTGAAGAGTAGCCAGAAGCATTGCAAGAGCTACCAATGCATCCACAAAAAAACAACCGTTTGGTACGGATTATGGACTGGCGGCATCATTGGGCCGTATTTCTTCAAAGATGATGCGAATCACAACTGTGAATGGTGAGCGCTACCGTGCGATGATAACAAACTTGTTTTTGCCCAAAATGGAAGAGCTTGACTTGCACGACATTTGGTTTCAACAAGACGGTGCCACATGCCACACAGCACGCGAAACAATGGACCAATTGAGAGGCGAGTTCGGTGAACAGTTTATTTCATGCTTGGGACCAGTCAATTGACCGCCCAGATCGTGCGATTTAACGCCTCTAGACTATTTTTTGTGGGGCTATGTTAAGGCTAATGTCTATAGCGACAAGCCCGCTTCGGTTGACGCACTGGAAGCCAACATTGCGAACATTATTCGTGAGATACCGGCCGAAATGTTGGAAAGAGTATGCCAAAATTGGACTAAGCGGATGGGCCATTTGAGCCGCAGCCGCGGCCAACATTTGCATGAAATAATCTTCAAACATTAAATTATATCGACCCAACTATCGATCCAAATAAATATTTCATGCATTTCTCTTAATTTTATGTGTTTTTTTTTTTTAATTTCCGATAGTTCTTATAAAATCACCCATTATTACGTTGGGCATTTGACCCAGAGCAGAATACTCTATAATTAATCGGTCATACTCGGATTTTATTTGGGGGTTGTTTAATAACCTTGTCTCATTTCGTATAAATTGAGAGAAAGTGATCTTTCTTGATTGTCCAATATTAATTTTTTCAGTGTGCTTTTGTTTGAAGGGTGGCGACACAACATATCGGCCATCCTTATTGCGGAATGTAGTGAATATGTAAAATAGATCGCAGTATGCGAGTGATAAGCTTAACCTATGCTAGATTAAGACTGTTTTTACTTTCTGATTTCTTTCAAAATGAAACTTATTATTACAGTTTAATTTAATTCTTTTTAATATTTTAACTTTATTTAGGTTGCAACTAAATCAATTCTTTTTAATTTTAATTATTCTGGAGTTAATTTTATGTATGTCGCAACCAAATCAATTTTATAGAATTCTTACTAAGTCTAGTGAACTTACAATAAATTCTGTCTGTTACAATTAACTTTTTATTTATTTCGAAACTCAATCAGTTTTATATAATTCTTATTAATTTTAAATATTCTTCAGCTAATTTTATTTGTGTCACAACCAAATCAGTTTTGTAGAATTCTAAAATAATCTTATTTGTAAGATTATAAATTTTGTTCATTGGATGAACAATTGAAACTCAGAATTCTATTTTTATATTACTGCTTTTTACTAACAATTTTCACCACGTCCGGGAACTTAATTCTGAACAAAAGTGTTAATTGTTTGATGTCAAAATTCTAAGTGTGTTTATTAAAACAATTCATGCTGCTTTTGGTAAACATACAGGAATGTATTTAATATTCCCTATAGGTCAAGAAAATAATACCACCGGCGAAATCACAACAATTTTATAATTGATTTCCATGACCATCTATCTACTATGATACTATATGTCATTCCCACTACATCTTTCTTTACCCATTTACCCTTTTTCCATTTGGATTTCATATCCTTCAATATTTCGTGTATTAAATGTATTTCTTAGCCAGTTGAAATGAAGTTGTTATTCCGTTTGGACCAACGTTCCAAAATCATGGTCAAAAATGTTTTGGTAATTTCACAATCTGTGATATTTAGTTTTTCGGATGGATGGCTCGCAAATCTTCTTATACAATAGTATGCATGTCTTACTGTAAAAACACCGCAGTCTGCCATATTTTCTTGCCTATGAATTGGTACAAACTCCTAATGCACCTTTCCGGTGTTTCCAAACAATGCGGTCTGAGGGAATCGAAGGTTATAATTATTTTGTCCAACACAGTGTCTGTGCCTGTGCCACAGGTTCTGTGCTGCAAGATCAGCACTATTTAAGCTCTAAACACTTAGACGACAGCATACTTCACAACTTCACGAGTACAAATGAAGTTAGCTTCAAATGCTGCTGTCTGGTCAGCAACATAATTATTTTAAAGACAGCAGCAGCACTATGTGTATTTAAACAATACAAAATTCAGAGGTGCCACATAAATATTTTACACGAATATAATTAAAATTACTGACTGAAAACGTAACAATATCACGTAAAACTGTAAAAACCCATCAATTCATTTGTTTCTTTTATTTATGCGATGTTTATTTCTATTAAATATTTCGAACTAATTTTAGTTCTTAGTGCTGGCAATTTATAGTGGCAGCACTGCATTTACTTTTTGCTGCCTACGAAAATAGAAATTAGTCTAAATGCTAAATGCTGTTGTGAAGTCGTGCTGCTGTGATGTCGTTAAAATAATCGTGTGCATTTAAACACATGTATTTTATCTTTGACAGATTGCTGCTTGCTGTCTGCTGTCGTCTATGTGTTTAAAGCTTTACTGTTCTTCGAATTCTTCCCATATTGGTATCGTTTCCCGGGTCAAGCTCCCACTGTTTGAGAGCTGAGTAAAACTGTGCATTAAAAACATGTACCAATCCCGCCTTTGATGGAGACAGTTGTGTTGAGTACCCATTTCAGGAAAACATCAATGTGTTGGTCACTGAGCCAGCCATTGCTCTTAACTACCTGATACTCAGAATGTGTCAGTTCCAGATCCCTGTTATTATTCCTGTGCCGGCAAAAGATCGCATCCATTGTTCTTTTTTCCCCCTTTTTTGTTTTGGGCAGAAAAACGGTTGTTCTATTGAGTCGGTTGATTGAGTAATGTTGTTGCTGACCACAATTAGTCTAGAGTTAAGAAGAGAACATTTTTTTTTTTTTTTTTTTTTTTTGTGGGGAAGATGTTGGAATGTTGCTAGTCTTTAACGATCTAGTACCAGTCGGTTCTCTGTTTTCACAGCTCCGCCTTATCGTGCAGCTACTAGCTATCCTGTTAGTTATCCCGTTTTCCGTCACTTTAACCCTTATTTTTCCTTGCCTTTTACACAATATAATGAGGGCAATCAATAAACTTATTAAGAGAATCGGAGTAGTGGTACCTAATGCATTTGTTATGATCTTGTGATAGTGCAATTATTCTATCTTTCTAATATTTTCCACTTGAGTTTAGACTATATCCTAGAATACCAATGGTTTCTGTGTACTAAGATTCGTCTCCTGGGAAGGTATTACAAAACTTTGTTCAAGCGCTTCAGACTATTTCTTAACGTAGTGTTACCGAGTGGTACTGTGCTATTATTAAACCGGATATAATAATAGCGTTGTAGGTGAAAAACTCGGCTGTTGCAAGTACTGCTTAGACGAGTGAAATTTGCGTTGATAGCTAAGACCTTACTGCTGTCTATTTGAATGATGTCACTTTACGTTTTCCTGTCCATTCTGCAAGGTTGCTTAACTATGCAATTTCACGTTTCGGCCATCACAAATAGTGATTTGCTTTCTGTGAAGGTGAGTGTTCTATCCTCAACTCGTATCAGAGCTTCCATAATTTCATCTACTTGAAGTTTTTCCGAGTTTGGAACGGGAAGAATTAGATATTTGTCTACCAAAACCCTCTCAAATGGCACCTTTATGACCAGGCTAATAGTTCTGCTCTGGCTTGTCACTACTCCTAACTTGATGTATTTAAGCTGTTCTACACCTATTCCGAATTTCTCTATTTCCTCCTTGGTTAATAAAGATGGTGAAAAACTCCTGATTTCGCGGATGTTACCGTTTGTTGCAATTTCTCTATTTTCTTCTTTAGTATGCTTATTTAAGGTAGTTGCAGAATTGCGAAATTTTCCTTAATCATTTTGTTTTGACTCAGCTGATTTGCTGGTCGGTGTTGCTTGTCCGGGCGGAATCACCGGGACAATTTGGATTTAACACGAGCACTTAAACTCGGTTAATGATTTTCGTTATAACTCAAGCACTTACACTTGGTTATACGGTGGATGAAGAAAATAAAACAACCGAATGTCTTGATTGCTTACATATTTCTTGATTTATTTTTGATTATTTGTGAACTTAAATACTATTTTATTGCTAAGTTGCAATTATTCCTAATTATTATTATATTGTTGGGCTTATGCATTTTCCCACGCGTGTAAAAAATTTCGGGGAATATGACCCCCAGACAAATGCAATGCAAATAATTTTTTAACGTAAAATAATTTAAAATAAACAAAAAGCAAACTTGAAACTTGATCAGAAGTTCAAGGTGTTTATTTTTTGTCATAATTTGCATTACTGTTGAATTAAAAACTAAGAAAATATACATAAGCTCAACAAAACTAAAAATTAAATGAAATTTAGTAATTTTGGGGTTGTTGAACTAATTTCGTGCAGTCATATGAAAGACATTCATTTGAAGATCTGAACACATTTGTTTGCCCATATCACCCACGCCATTAATCTTCCTTTCGATATCCTTTCTGTCTGCCAGAATAACGGTTTTTAGTGTTTAAAGGGATATCTTGAAATTGTCGTTGCCTTTCTGTCAGTTGATGGATATTTTCCTTTATTATTTTTTGGTGCTTCTCGTAATTCTGCCTGTCTTCCTCGTTCATAGTTCCGAAAACAAACTTCATGACCTCTCGCCTTCCTTCGAGGAAGTAAGGTGAGTAGTGCGTTCTCCATGTCGACCAGTTGATGTCTCTTGCTATATCTTGGTGGGAGGATTGTCCGATGATATCCAGATTATGACGAAATTGACTTAGTATATGTTTCATTTCTTCTAAGTTGATTACGTGAATGATGTAGTTATACCCTGTCACTAGTTGATAGGTGCCGGTGTGGATTTCTGCGTATCCATGGTGTTGCACGAGATTCTCGGTGTAGAGCTGCTGGCGGGCTTCTGGATGACGAACAGCCACCACAATCCTAAAAGCAAAGACTGGGCAGGAGGATTAGGCAGATCAGTTACAAAAATTTGACAGGATGGTGCGTTTTTTGTTTTAAAATTTCGAAAGGTAGTAGTTGTCCTTAATTGGGTAGTACAAACAGTATGCTGAGACTCATCGTCATGAATGTCGGTTTTGCTCCAGATCAGCGGTACCAATAAGCTTGATATCAAAGTAGTTGCTGCAATATTTTTTTTAACAGCGCGTGTTGCGAGGGGGCACATGTTGCGTATTACCTTATACGGCTTTTCCTCTTGTGGTTATAAACTTCATGTTGCGTATTTCTTTATACGGCTTTTCCTCTTGTTGTTATAAACTTTATGTTGGGTATGTCCTTACACGGCTTTTCCTCTTAAAAACTTTGTGTTGCGTATTTTACTACACGGCTCTTCCTCCTTCGGAATTATTTCTTTATTCCGAGTTTATCTTTCTAATGCTTTTGTTAGGCTCTCATTTATATTTGGTCACTGTGTCCTACCGTCAATGGAATCGTATCACAAAAAAAAAAAAAAAAAAATTTTTTCTTGCACTAATACCTTTTATTGCATGGAAAATAGTGTTAACAATATTGCCTAACTTATCATCTCGTACTTAAATAATTCCTTTATACTTCCGCTATGTTTTGTAAATTGATTTCGAGTCACGTTATATAAAAGAGATGGTGTTGATTTTAGCTTTATAGGTACCTAGAACTCAAACCTGTATAGTATTCTACATAGTGTTTACGTTGTTGAAGTATGCCTGGTTGTAGACCTATAATTTGAAAAAACTACACGGCGTCATCGAAATCACAGTATTTATCTCAAACTGGTTCGCTCCGCATTCTCCACTATCTGTATTAAACTTGCATTGTATCTATCTGTATTAAATCTTGCAGTTTCTCATGGCACACAAACCGTGTCCTTAAGGCCTGGGCCCTCAGACTTCTGATAAAGCCTTTCACCGCTATTCTCCTGAAGTCCTCCAGTATCGCTTTCGATCTGCTCGTGTTACTCCATTCACTTTCTGCTGTGGTTTCAGCTTCGTTTAGCAGCGCTTGAGTCTGCTGCCGAATAGACTCGGAGATTATTTAGCACCTTGCATGAGCTCCCTTATTTGCTACAGCGTTTTTCTCTTGAAATATATTTTCTTTACTCCGTCAGATAGGGCGTCTACTGCTCCAAAAGTATGTGGGGCTAGTTGAACGTAAGCTGGGCCTATTACTCATAGCTTGAGACATTGTATGACATTCGGGGTTGTAGCTGTGATTAATTCTCCTTCCGCTAGCTTGCGCCCTTGGATAAAACGAAACACTCCTGAAGTTAAATCTGGACCTTCCGTTTCGAAAAAAGTGGGAACCACGTTGTTCACCAACTTGGCAATTGTGGAGATGGATGTCATGTTACTAGTATTGAGCTGTACCGTCGTAATCATCCGGAGCCTCATCGGCTGTTATAGTTTCGGAATCACCTGCTGCAGCTGTAACTGTTTCCTCATCGCTAAGCAAATAGACTTGATTTAGGTTTGACTCTAGTCTAGACAAAGCATCGGCCGCAACATTTGATTTCTCAGGTTTATATAATAGTTCATAGTTATACTCCTCGATTCTAGCTTTTCACCTTTTCAACTTGGCATTATGATTCTGATTCCCTAGAGCATAGATGAGTGGTTGATGGTCAGTAAAAATTCGTATTTTCCTGGCACCGTAAAGGTATGACCTTAAATTGTCCAAGGCCCAAACAATGGCCAACGTTTCCTTCTCGTTGGTCGCATAATTTTCCTCCGCTGCTTTTAGTGAACGTTTTCAATTCGTCGAATGCCTTCAGTGCCTCCTCCGTCAAACTGATCGGTATTTTCCTAGATCTATTAGCCTTAACCTGGGCGTTTTCTCGTCGTGTTTGATTGGTTAAGGGTTTGGCGACCTTTGCATAGTCTCTGATAAACTTCCTATAAAAGGAAGTCATACCGAGGAAACTTTTTAAGTTCTTCAACGTACTAGGCGGAGTTAGGTTTTGTAAATCTTCCATTCTGATAAGATTTTCAAAGTGTACAATTCTTGGAAACTTCCGTAATTTGCGAAATATATTCACTAAGGAAAATAAGAGTAGAAAACAGATTTGTTTAAAATTATTTAAACAATGGATTTGCACAAGTTTCGACAAGCACAAGACTTCCAGCACAATAGAGCACTTCAAAAAAAAAAAAAAAAAAAAAAAAAAGAGGAAGGACTCTAGAATTTGTTTCCGTAAAGTGGATCTACCTGAGCTGGTGATGCTGGCAAATTATAACTTTTAACTTGGATTCGGCTTGCGATCAACGTTTGAAGTACACCCAGAACAATAATAATTTTTTGTTCTTTTATTCTTTTTCATTTATTTTTGTTTAAGGGAAGGTTATTTTTGTTTCCCATTTATTACATGGAAATCTTATTTTTTGTTTATTGTTTTTTATTACAAGGGTTTTGCACAATTCTAATTTGCATTGTGCTGAAATAAGAAATTCTTCAAATTACTTATATTTTGTGATTCTTTATTTCGATTCTTTATTTATTACATGCAAATATCCTTTTTCATTATCTAAGGGTTTTAGAAAATATTTATTTCAGAAATATTTTTTGTATTTTATTATATTTTCCTTTATTTTATAATCCTTTAAGTGGAGGATCGTGTGGTCGAACGTCCACTGTAGAAGTACTAACGCACGACTTGTCTCACCCTGTGAATTCACCAAACTTAATCCCTCATTACCAGGCAAAAAGTAAGGCTTAATTCCCATTAAGTGGTGTAGGTTCTAACGTTGACTACAACTTACAGGACTTGCACTAAGCAGCGCGGCTTCTTATATTTACTGCGACTTGCAGAAAATGCCCTCTTTAGCCGTCTGTAATTTCAGGGAAAGGGATGTTACGAAAGTAAATTGCACGTTTCCTTAAAAGGATTAGTAATTATTATTCATTTTGTGACAATTCTAATTTTTCTCCGCACATAGTTTGAAACCATTAGCTTCATATTTGACACTTCATTTTGTTAAGCAATTTGCTCCTTCTCTAGGGTAGCATTTTAAATTTTCATTACATTCATTTAAACAAGAGGTGTTCATTTGCTTTTTTGGAAAATGGCAAATGGTAGTCTCTTAAGAAGCCATGGACAGCCTTTGCACCTTTGCAATAGCAGATATAACCGGTGTTCCGTAATGAATTTGATCTATGGAATGCGTAATTTTCGCAATTTCATCATTTTCCCCCTTTTTAAATTTTTCCTTGTATGTGTCCATTTATTTTATAGTTTCTATATTTGCACATATTTTAAACGTTTAATATAGTCTTTTTTGCAATCTTCACAATTTTATTAATATTTTTATTTCCTGGCGGAAATAAAAATATTTTTACGTATTGTGTTAGGGTATGATAAGTTTCATCCTTTCGCCGGATTCATATTAGTAACACTTATTTTTTTTTTTTATGTAATGATACTTGTTACCTGTTGTTATAGTTCCTCGTTGTAAATAGAGCGTCACAATCTTTTTTTTTCACTTAACCTTCCCATAGTTTTTTTTATTCACTTCACTTAAAGCATTTGCTTTATTACTATTTAAATTTTCTTCAGTTTTATTAATTACAATAACCATACGAGCATGCTTTTCCTTTTTCACTTTTAATTTTGTCAAAATTACTTTTGCTTTGAATCTTCTTGCACTTTGATCACTAGCCAAGTTCTTTATGAGGATCCTGCGCACATCCTTTTTTGCGACTGGCCGGTTCCTGCTCGGGCGCCAGTTTGTTAGGGGAAATTCCTTGATTCAAAAAATTATTGTCAGGCCATATAGGTGGCTTGACAATGCCTGTGTACTCACACTACCGTTTTTAGTAAAACAACAAATTTGCTTCTTTATAGTTCGAAGCCAAGATTTGAATTGATTTATTTTTATTAATATCTGAGCCCAATTTAGTTTCCCGGGTATTGTGGTACATTATTTCTTCCCCAGTTTCCGCCTACATTGTGTCTATTGCCTACATTATTTGTAGCCCGACTGCCATACAGGTTTGCTGCAATTTCTGCATAGTTTGGTATCAAATTCTGTGTGCCAATGTTTCGGAATTCTCTAGTAAAATGACCCAATAGATTACAACTGTAGCATCGAGGTTGTATGTTTATATTTGAGACTACTCTCGTAAGCCTGTTTCGTGTCACTGAGCCATCCTTTGCTCTGTTGTAGCCTATTCTATTATTTTGCCCACTATTTTGTTTGGCTGAACCATATACAGGCTGCTGCCTGCAAAACTGATTTTCCTTATGCCCATTAGTTCGCTGTATTTTACAATACAATGAGCCTTATCCTTTTCTGCATTCCTCAATTGTATGGCTTCTATTTCGGTATTAATCGCAGTTTTTCTGTTTCGCCATGTCTGTTTTCCATTGGGGGGCATTGTTGAGCCTTTTTTTACAATTAATTCTCTCGTGACCCTTCTTGTTACAAAAACTGTTTGTGACCACGTTTATTGAATGTTGTGACTCCCCAAACAGCTCTTCCGCATCGACTATGATTGCTATTAGAGATCTCAACCCCTCGCCTTCTGACCCAAGAAGTCGGGCTTTGAAGGCTTGGTCTCTTTGGCCTTTAATGAAGCTTTTAGTCGCTATCCTCTTAAAATCCGCCTCCATAGTGTCGCGGCCTATCCCTTCTGGCCACTCATCCCCTATTGTTGTTAAGGCTTCAGTAAACTTTCCAGACGCTCTCTAAATTTACCAGCTGGCTCTCTGATACCCTATTTACAGCTTAATATTAGTTCCCTTATTTTATCAAGAATTTTCCTTTTAGTACTGTTTTTTGATGGCGTTGCATAGAGCATCTACTCAATTAAAGTTAAGCTGGGAAAACTTTGTATAGGCCGACCCTAATATCCTCAATTTTAAGCATTGGATGATATCCTGTGTTAGGTCATTATTTTGGTCTGATACTAACTCTCTTTCCACCAGTTTGTAGCCTTGTATGAATCGAAACACTTCTGAAGCCAAATACGAGTTATCCGTGCCATAGAATGACGGAACTGTGTTGTTCACGATCTTCGTTATTTCCGATAGCGCTGGCATTTTGATTTGTTGGTTGGGCGCTATTTTGCCTGCTCAGATGGCATTGATCTCCGGATTTTCCATTAAGATATCTGCATATATAAACAAGCAAACATTATTTTATTTAACTTACCTCCAACTTAATGGCGGGACCTCCTTCTTCCAATTATTTTACACTTTTTTTTATTTCATAATTTTGTCTTTAAGTTTTTATTTATTATTTCCCATATACATATATATACATTTTTTTTTTTCAAAGAAAAATATATAAAGCCTAAAGCTGAAGAAATTGTATAATTATCATTTTTTTATTATTGTTACTTTCTTATAAGATAGTTTTTGATGTTGTTGCAGGCGCACAAGCAAACCGTAACTCGTAGCGTGTCCCTGCAACCACTGATAAGTAGTGTCACTTTCCTATCGTAGTACTAGACAAGCTCAAGGATTCTGGTATTCAAGCTTTCTTGCTGTTTTTTACCACGTTATTCGCAACAAAACTGACCTTTTAGTAACTTTTTTAATTATTATTTTGTTATGGGGTTTTCCAAGCCCTACAAACATCCCACCGGGCAACCCCTTGCAAGACTATTTTTCCCGGGATTATATCCCCCTAGTGCAAGACCAAGCAATTCAAAGTATGCTGGTATTCAGGCTTTCCTTTGGACTTTCTTTTTTTTCGAGCACTATAGGTCAATAAAAACCCAAAATGTTCGGACCCGCGCGAAATTTCTCAATTAATTTTATTTTATAGTAAAATTTATTAACTTTGTAAGTAAAAACCTACAGAGAATAACAATAAGCTCCTCTGAATTGCCTTGAGAGGAGCTGCTCAAAATCAAAAAAAAAAAAAAAAAAAAAAAAACTGGAACATTAAGCTGAAAATGAAGACAGACCTGGAAGGACGAATATACTTTTAAACTGCACACACACCAGAAGATGAGGAACGCACATACCTGATGTGGGTCCAATCCGCGGTGAGTATTTTTCAGTATCTTGTACAAATGGAGAATTTTTCTAACTCACTATGTTAGAACAAATATTCCTCCGACAGAAGTCTAAGCCTAGACTTCCATCCTATGTTCTTGAACAAATTTGGTGTATTCACGAGACCACTATTTTTCATACTGCCACTTTGTTCATCAACTCTTAAAACAAAACAAACAAACTCTTTTCACTGACTTGAGTTACTATTTGTGCGGTTTTAGTCAGAAGTTTTATAATAATCCGCCTAATCAGCATTTGTTATAAATAACTAAAATTCACCAAATAACCCAGCCGACAATCCAAAAATATATAATATCATTTGCAATGATATTTATCATTGTACATGTGGGCTTTAAGTAACAATTACGGAAGCGATTGTTTCAATTAAACATGTTGGCTGAGGTACAACTTAAACTTTATTTTCGTTTATTTAAATGTAATTCAAGCTTTTAACTTGTGGGACAATCCAAAAACCATACGGCCGAAAGCATGAATAAAATGAGGATAAAATAAAAATATTAAAAAAAATACATATGTATATACTATTTGCAAGGAAATAATTCCTTTCACATAGTTAGTATTATAAACATACTCGTATGTCTTACAAACATACTTACCACAGATGACACAGCATTCTGCAGCGTACATGAAATAAACTCCTGCAATTTTCGCAAAGCAGATGGCACAGCATTCGGCAGGGTTCATGAAAACCATCAATTAGCTCGCGAAATTTGCAGGAGTATATTTCAATATTAGAGATGTGGTTAAAACTTTGGAAAATTAAAGCCAATGAACAAAAGTTTACTCACGTTACATTCACACTGCTTAAACAAACATGTTCGGCTATCCAAATTAACAATTCACCCATTCCGCAGCAAAATGAAGTCAAGTACCTTGGTATTCATCTCGATCGAACGTGGAAGTGTTACACTGTTGCGAAGGTTACTCAGTTAAAGTCAAAAGCAGCTCAACTAAATTGGCTTATGGGCAGAAATTCGACATTGAAGCTGGATTGCAAACTTTTGTTATAGAACGCAATTCTAAAGCCTATGTGGTGCTATGGAATTCAATTATAGGGCACCGCCTCAACATCTAACATTGAAAAAATTCAAAGGCGACAAAATCTAATTCTTCGTACGATTACCCCTCCATGGTACGTAAAAAACTCACGAATTCATAAAGATCTCTGTGTTCGTCGAATTTATAAAGATATCTGTGTTCCCAGACAAAACGGGTACTATAAACATTGAGTACCTCGTTCGCTTTTCCTACTATTTTATTTCTAATTGCTCTCAATATAGTTTTTGCATAGTTTGTTCCATCTGCGCTAATGAGGTAGCCTAGGATTTCTTCAACATTTGTCAAAAACTCGTACAGCAATCGCAGATTTCCGTCAAACTTAGGAAGATCTTTTATCGCATCTCAAACTCTCAATGAGTCAAATGTTTGATTTTAATACGGAATTGGTTTTGGAACTAGTTTTGGAATTTGAGGAGCGGAGCCTGCGTTGATATCGTTATTTATTGACATTGCTGTCTTTTCTGGAATTAGCGTTAAGTATTTAAAAATGTTTGTGTATGGTTTGAATTGATATGTTTTCCGCAACTTTTATTTAAAACTTTGTTTACATATACAAATTAAATTTCGGTTCGCGAAATTAATTTAAAAAAAAAAAATTTTCTTGTGGGTTTCCGCCACACAAGTCTTTATTTATTAAAATTCAAAATACAAGTGATTTTAGTCTTATAATGAACCTATCTAAACACCTCAGATTGAACACATTTGAATGTCATGCCACCTTTCCATGTTTCTTTGTGTGCAACTGCCAGACGCTAATTCAGCCACTTTGTGTTGATTCACAATTGTCTACTAAGTCCTTATATTGCGTAAGGTCAATTGAGTGTATAATCTTAAAAGTCCCAATCTGTTTTCTTGTCATTTCAGTATGAATAGTTATTAGTCTGGCATTAGAATAGTCCAGAATATTAAGACCTGCGGCGATGGTTGCCAAAATTAGCCTAAAACAAAGGTAGAATTTGGAAGTATAAGTGTTCAATTTCGTATGAATGACGCGACCACTCTCTGTTACAAAAGTGGTTCCGCGACTTTCTTTTACAATTTCCTGCCTAAACCTTTTGTTCAATTTAGTACCTAATCTTTTGTTACGTTTAACGTACACTAATTGTCATGGTACATAGTCCTTAACGGGTTGTCTGTTTTTATTGTTATAAGCTAAGTCTTTTTTTGCCTTTCCTTTAACCGTTCGATGTTCGATTGCCTAGTTTTTTCCATGTCCTGCAGGGAAAAGTCTACCAAAGTTATACCAAACTACAAATCGACTGTTCTTCTATTAGTTTTTGAGTGTTTTTGTATAATTGTATTCGTTAGCAGACCTTTCCAATAGATCCTCAAGTGATCTCGCAATACCATCGTCCTTAAGACATCTCATAATTTCTGCCAATGGCGAATGGAAGCGTTCCACTTGTCAATTCACCTCGCTCTTGTATGACGGTATTGTAACTACGTTTTATTTTTATGTCATTCTTTAACATGAACGCGATAGAAGCGGAGTTCAATGAAGGCTCATTATCCATGCATATATTTTTAGGAACACCATAAGAAAAAAGAATTTCCCTTAGAAGTTCCATACTTCCTCTACAGATCTTCCACCCAACGACCTCACAATGACATATTTTGAAAATTTGTCAATGGAAGTTAACAGTAATTTGCGATCGGTTGAAAAAACATGCACTATATGCCCCGAATAAGTAGGTATCGGAGTTTCTTTCAATTCTGTCCTATTTGGATGCCTATCATGTTTATTTACCTTACATATTGAGCATATCTTAATAACTCTCCTTATCTTTCCTGTCATTCCTGGAAAATAGCATTGTTCCATAATTTGTTGTCGATTTTCTTTTTCATTTCGATGTGTTCTGTTATGTTCTTCTATAATGATATTTTCTTGGTCACTATCTGATGTAATGTCATTCACGACCTTTTGCGTAAACTTGCATTTGTAACTTGAAAAATGATTTGGATATAAGTTCTGTATCTTCCCCATTATATTTTCTGTCGTTTTGATACCATTGATGACAGAAGGGTTAAGATATCTCTTCAATGCGTTCAGAAGCTTGATTTCGTTGTATTTGTTTTTGATAATTAGATGTCAATTATAAAATGATATGAGGTGTTATGGTATTTAATGGAGGGTCCCATAGGATTCGCAGGAAATACTTGTTATTATAATTATATAGGTAGTTATTATTTTATCCTGGAGGGTCCCTTGGGAATCGCAGGATTTACTATTATATTAGATTCCTATTCTAATTCAAATAAACCCCTTTTTTATTATTACTCACTTTAATTTATTGATATTATAATTAATTACTAGTTAAACAGACTACTTCCCACTTCTACTGCCCATCCTACTGATTCTACTGCCCATGGCTACTGCCCATTCCGCTTAATTTTACCTCTTCTTTTATACATGCTGCTGCCGCAAACCTGGAGCTATAGCTGAGTGTGCCTGAATTCATAACCTGCATCAATATTCCATCATGTCAGCAATTGCTATAGTTTATGCCATTTCCGGGTTGTAGTAGTTTTTTTTTTTTTTTGGTACTGCTGTTCTTGCTTTTGTTTAACACATATTTGCTGCCTTGCAGCATTCTTTTTATTTGTTATTCAGGCAGCAGTAGATGGTTGCTGGTTTTTGCTGCCTTGCAATATTGGGCCTGACCCCAATATTCTTTTTATTTGTTATTCAGGCAGCAGTTGATGGTTGCTGGTTTTAAATATTATTAGCTGGGGGAAGAAGTGAGTTCTGACTCACAAGAGAGGGCATCGCACCAACCTCAATAAACAATTGATTTTTAAAAACGTTAAGCGCTGTTTCAACACTAGGTATCAGATTTTCCGATGAACTTTCTGCACTTCAATTTTTGTTTTTATATCCACCGTTTTTCACTGTCTCTGGTTTTACTTTGTTAGGTAATTTCTTCCTAACATAAGTTGTTTACTATTTTTTAATGTTCTTCTCCCTCAGTATCACTTTCTGACTGGTCTTGGTGCCGTTATTACTTTATTGCTTGCTTTACTCCCTGTGTTGCTAATATTACGAATATTCTACGTGTTGAGCTGAACTAGGTCTTTTCGTCCCTCATATTATGATTGCCTGATCTGCCAAATTGCTTGGTAAATATTTTCGGGCTCTCCATTTATTGGCTGTAACTGGGAAGATAGCCGTTTCCCAAACTATATACCCTAGCATTACCATTGTTGTTGGGTATCCTGTCTTTTTGGTTGTCGGCTGCTGTAGGTTTGGTTGGAGTGAGCGCGTATTACCAGTCATGTAGCAAAATGGCCTAGCTGATTACATTTATAGCAAACTAGTTGATTGCTTGCATTTGTCTCCATAATCATGTTTCATTGCATTGTTACTTTTATCGGGCGGTCCGTTACTACCATCTACTATGATATTTTGCCATTGGCTCAAGTAGTTTGTGGGCTGGTATTGTCAGCACAATTTGTTATCTTTGTAGCCATTCCTACTACAAACTCTGCTATGCAGGCTGCTTAGTCTTTTTCTGCAGTCCTCAAAAACATGCCATCTGTTCCTGCAGAACTTGAAGTGTTCCTGACTGCTCGATTTGTTTCTACACATTGGCCCAACTTCGCCACAATTTATGCAATAGGAGGGTTCGGCTTCTTCTTGCAGTTCACCCTTTCATTTACATTGAGTGATTATTCGCCAAATAGTTCTACACTTTCTACTTTTTTTAGTAGCTCCCATGATGTCGTAGTTGCTTGATGAAACTTCTGACTGCTATTCTTTTGAAATCCTTCAGCATTGTCACCTTGCTGGTTTAATCAAACCATTCGATATTGATGGCTGCTACTGCTTCATTAAGCAAAGTGCCCAACGTCCTTCGAACTTGCTTGCTGGCTTCCTAATGTTCTGTTTGCTTTCCGAAATCAATTCTTTGATTTGGTACAAGCTCTTTCGCTTCAAATACAATTTTTTGATGGTGACGCAGAGAGCGTCCACTGATCCAAGGCTAAGTTGAAATATACTTGAGTAAGCGGGCGCTCTATTTCCTGATCTTTTCGCGTTGCTAACTATATTTTTAGTTTTCTCTATCAACCCAAATGTTTTGGCTTCTTCCTTCGTTCACTCCAGTGATGTTTCCTTATCCCTGCTTACTTACTATGAGAAAGTAATAAAAATTAAGATGTGATATATTACTCTGAGTATTTACAGTCCCATGCTGAAGTCCATAGTAACAGCAGGCTGGAAAGAAAAATGTACATTTAATCAAGGGGGACTAATTTTTTTCCATTTGCTTTTGTGCAAGTGCTGAATTCTTCAAATTAGTTCCAGGAAGTTGCATCGCTAGTTCTTTTAAATTTTCTTTCTTGATTTTAGATATCAGTTTTCTCAGTATCGATTCTACTTTTGCTGATTTATCGCCGAATCTTGTTTGCTTATTATCTGCATTTCTTATATTCTTGGCATTTGAAGTTGATCAGACTTCTGAGAGATGCATGTTTCCATGTTATCTTCTTCTGCATGTGTTTTCTTATCTTTGTTATTATTTTATTTGCCTCATTGTCTCGATTTTTCAGTGCCCTAATATTTTTCTTTCATTTTCGTCATTTTCGCATGTTATCATTTGTTTTAATATATCTGAATCTAGTTCTATTCTGAAAAGTGCGGCAGCATTTGTATTCATCTTTCATTTTTTGTAAATAATTGTGAAATCATAATCACTTAAATCCAGTCTTAGTCTTGTCATTTTAGAATAGTGAAATTAACGGTCTATGGCCCGTTACGACTATAAATTTACTTTTATATAAAGAAGGTTTAAAAAAGTTTATACTGCAATGTATTGCTAAAAGTTCCTTTTATAAAGGTCATGTTTTTGTAATGATTTACTGGCATAAAAAATTGGTAAATCCTGGTGGCTAATTCTGTCATTCGCTTAAGAGCGAGTTTTTAAGAAACAACGTATCTATAATTAGATACGAAAAAAACACAATGTTCCTTTTGGTTTCAAAATTAAAAACTACTCTTTATTCTTTATTTTCCACCTTCTTATATACTAATATTTTGTTAATAAAAATAAATGTTTGTGCAATAATTCTTACGAAATTTGTCTGGTGCATTTTTCGTTAGCGGAAATGCACTTGAACAACAATTCTTTGCAAAATACAATTTATAAATATATTCTAAAATTTTTTGAGAAAATACAGTTAACAAAGTTATAAATATATATATATATATATATATATATATATATATATATATATATATATATATATATATATATATATATATATATATATATATATATATATATATATATATATATATATATATATATATATATATATATATATATATATATATATATATATATATATATATATATATATATATAGTTTGAGGCTCCGACGAAACTACGAGTATATTATTTTTGCCGGGTAGTTTCGTGTTTTAATGGTACATTCGGAATATATGTTTTTCTGTTCTTGAACAGATATAAAAAGGCAATTAAGATACATATTGAAATTATAATTGAAATATCTATGCTAAAACCAATTATTTTTGAATTTTTATCTCTATGCAGTACTTGTTTCAGTGTTTCTTCGTATTGTATTTGTTTTAAATATAATGATTCAATTTTAATGTCTGCAAGAGTTGTATTACTGTTTTCTTTAATTTTTGTTATAAGATTTGGTAAGACAAATTTGTCGTGTAATTTTATTTTAACATTAGTGAAAGTTTTATTCAGTAGTTTAAGTTCACAATTTTCAAATTTGAGTAAAAAAGTTCCAGGTTATTTTATCGTTAAAATGTTTAAAAATTAAGATGCCTGGAATAACTTCGACTACTTCTTGTTTATTTAATATTTTCGATTTGCAGTTGGCTTCTTCAAATTTTATTATGTTATTTAAACAGTTATCATTTATTTTTATTAGATTTCTTTTTAAGTTATCTTTAATATAGGTATTGTAAATATTGTTTCCTGAATCTATGAGGACCTCAGAATGATTAAGTTCTATGGATTTGTTAAATTTTTCGGGGATTGGTATGAATCTTACCATAGAAAGAGGATCTTTTGATAATTGTGGAATAGAAAGGATTATTACAACGTTACTCTCGTGTGTTGCTATGGCTACTTTTATGTTGGTGTAACGGTCAAAGTCTGTGATAAAGTTAAGTTCGGTTTGCGTTAGAATATCTGTAGGGATTATTCCTAGTTTACCGGAGAAAATTATTTGTCCGATGTCGTCTATATGTTGGCGTAAGAGTGAAATATCATTGTTTATCTGGTATATGTGCTCTATAAATGTTATTTCGTCTTCTATGGTTGAAATTTTGTTTCCTATAATATTCTTGAATTTAGTAAGGTAATCTCCGATAGCATTTTGTTGATAATTTATGTGATCAGTTATATTTTGGGTTTGGGATTTCATAACATTGCTTATGAATGTTAAGTTGTTCATTTTGTTTACTAAATTTTCATCGTTTGTTTGCAGCAATTGGAGAGTTTTACTTATTTGTTCTTTATCATCGCTGTCCATCGTCCCTGCAATCAGTTTTAAACTCTTACCCAAAATGTTTACGAGCGCTCGTTTCTTCCGGAAATGTGGATTAATATTTTCTATTTTAGCCTTTAATAACACAAAGTTTTTATTAACTGTATCAAGTAATTTTTTTGATTCGTTACTTGATGTCTTTAAAATGTCGATGTTAGTTTTGATTGTTTCTACTGTCCGTTCGTATTCTGTTATGTTTATTATATGTATTATTTTAATGTAGTCTTCAACTATTTTTGTTTCCCCTGTTTTGATTGGTATGTAGCCATTATTGTTCGATAGGTCTTGTATGTCGAAAGTTTGGGCCTTGGCAGTCGTAATAAGTGTAACCATTATTATGATCCAATTAGTCATCTAAAAGAAAATATATAATTATCTATTTTTTGCTTTGATTTTGGGATTGTTTTTGTCTTGGTATTTTTTTTGTGGTCTTATGTGTGCTTTGTAATATTTATGTCCTGTCGTCCTCGTCTATTTTCTTTGAGTTTATCTTTCTATACTTTCTATGATTTTCCCCCCTCTTATTTCTCTTATATAGTTAGTACCTTCTTGTATTTCTATATCGGTCCTATTTTTATTTAGTTTATTTATGTAATCCTGTTTCTTTCTTAATATTAACTCATATATTTCGGGATATTTTTCTTCATTTACCTTGCCGTTTACAAAATCTATTGGTTTTATTTTTGTGGTACTATGAATAGTATTGTTGTAGAATCCTATAATGCGTGAGATTTTTTTCTTCTGTCGTTTCATTCTTAGACTGTTCGTCATGTCGTAATAGTCTTAAATGTTCGTTCAACGTATTATGGAGGCGCTCTGCGTTTGACGTGTGATTGCTATTTGAAGTGTAATGTATATTTATATTTTCTTTCTTTAAATATTCTTGCATCGGAATGGCTTTGAAACCTAGCTCATTATCAACAGTTATTCTTTCTATTTTTCCAAACGTGCTGGTGTATTGAATTAATTTTGTTTTGAAATCTACCCAAGATCTTGCGCTAATTTTGTATGCTGTGGCATGTTTTGTGAACTTATCAATTATAGTTAGATATAATTGCTTTTCTAATGTATAGAATACGTCTAAGTGCAATATTTCTCTTGGTCTTGTGGGTGTTTCCGTTAATTTGTAAGGTATCTTAGGTGGTCGTCTGTCGTATTTTTCTAATGTGCACACTTCACTGAGTGATTCTTAATTTTAATTTTGGATTATAAATTTTTATTCTCAGCTCTTCAAATACTGCTTCAATACCTCTATGGTTTTCGCTTAGATGTTCTTCCTCAATTATTCTCGTTAACTCGAGTTCATCTTCTATGTCGTCTAGTTTTTTAGAACACCTAATTAATCTGAATCCATTATTACATGAAAATAGTTCTATATAAGCATCCCTGAAAATTTCATAAAATTCATTATCTATCAAGACTGCATTCATTTGGGTCGGGTGACAGTGGTTTTTTAAGATCATAGTTGCGTATTCTTTATCTAGTTCTTTAATTGATATTGTTTTTCTAATATTCTTAAAAACTTTTTCGGTCTTTATTCGCGCTGATCCGGAAAAGATTTTTTTTTATTATAATTTGATTTTTGAATAAATTAATAGGTGAATCAGTATCTGTTAAATATGACTGACTAGCTTCTAAGGAGTTGATGTTAACGGGTTCTTTTCCGATTTTTGATAATGCGTCCGCGTTACCGTTTTTGTTCCCTTTTTGTATTTAATTTCATAGTCAAATTCCGCCGGTTTAAGTCTCCATCTGATTAGTTTTGAATTAGGTTCCTTAATCGAAAAGAGCCATGTTAGCGGCTTATGATCCGTCTCGATTATAAATTTGCGTCCAAAAAGGTATGGGCGAAAGTACTTAGTGGCCCAAATAATTACTAAAAGTTCCTTTTCTATGGTGCTGTAATTGATCTCGTGTTCATTTAGAGTACGACTAGCGTAGCAAATCGGGTGGTTTTCTTGGGATAGTATTGCTCCAATTGCAAAGTTACTAGCGTCTGTTGTTAAGGTAAATTTCTTAGTAAAATCAGGGTAAGCAAGAATTGGATCATGTGTTAGTAGGGTTTTTAATGTATTAAAACTTTCTTGATATTCCGGATCGGATACGTTTATTTTTGCATCTCTTTTAAGGCACTTTGTCATGGGTTTAGCTATTAGTGAATAATCTTTTATGAATTTACGGTAGTATCCTGTCAAACCAAGAAATTGTTTAATTTGTTTAGGTGATTTGGGGATAGGGAAATTGAGTACACATTCTATTTTCTTTGGGTTAGGTTTAATTCCATTTACTGTCACGATGTGACCAAGGAACTCGGTTTCCCTTTTCAAGAATTCAGACTTGTCCAGTTGAATTTTTAGATTGGCTTCTTTTAAACGATCAAAAACAAGTTTTATGGAGTTTATGTGTTCTTGCAATGAAGTAGAGAATATTATTACGTCATCAAGGTAAACAAGACAGATTTTGTTGATATAATCTTTCAGAACGTGATTCATTAATTTTTGGAACGTCGCTGGAGCTGTCTTTAGCCCGAATGGCATTCTCAGGAATTCATAGTGTCCTCCTTCGACTGTGAAGGCGGTCTTATGAATATCTTCTTCCTTAATCTCTATTTGATGAAATCCTTTCGCCAAATCTAAAGTGGTAAAATACTGGCATCTTCCCAGTTTATCAAGGATTTCATCAATATTGGGAATTGGGTACCTGTCATCGACGGTTACCTCGTTGAGGTTCCGATAATCAATGACTAATCTCCATTTGGGTTTTCCACTTCTTCGCTACGATCCAAATGGGTGCAGAGTAAGGAGAACTACTATGCCTTATAATGTTATTGTCAAGCATTTCTTGAATTTGAGCTTGGACCTCATTTTTGTGTATGTAAGGGTAACGGTATGACTTTGTGTGTATGGGAATATTGTTTGTGGTCCTAATTTCGTGTTTTATAGCAGAAGTAAAAGTTAATTTTGTGTTTTCTTGATAAAATATGTATATCTGCATATTTCTTAACTAATTTTAAAATTTCTGTTTTTTCTTCAAAATTAAGACGATCCGTTCGGATTTGTTCTAGTAATGGTTTATGTTCTTTTTCTTCAATTATGCTAAAATTTTCGTGGTCTACCTTCTGCGTAGTTACCCGATTATTTTTAGATAGCAAATTAATTTTTATTTTTCCATCTTCATTATTTAAGATACCCTCTCTTAATATTTTCCCATCGCTTTCCTCTTTATAGTGAATTAGTTCAGAGCCATCAGAGGTTTGTATTTGTTTTTCATTTGTTATTTCGTTTTCAAAAAATATGGGTAACTTTTTATTACCAATGGTTATTATCTTATTCTTATAGTCTATACACGCATCTAATGGCCTTAATATATCATTACCTATCAGACCATCGTAGAAATTATGAAATTTAATTATGTAAAATTCGAGTGTTTCGTTTGATCCATTAATATTAAATTCTTCAAAAATGGGTACTATTGCTTTTTCATTTACGTAAATTTGATGTTGAAGAGTTTTGATTAGAAGTGGGCTGGTTGAATGAACTCTTTTGGGATCGCAGATCCCCGGATTTAAAATTGAATTTGTTGCGCCTGTGTCTATTATAAGTCTTATATACCCTATCCTTGTCCTTATTATTATAAATGGTAATTTATTTTTGAGGCTGGTTCCTGAAAATTTTCAGCCACTTCTATTTTTCCTATGTCCACTCCGGGCCGTTATTATTCCCTACATGTGCGTATCCGGCCTGGAACAGTATGTCCATAGCCTGTTCCAAATCTTCTGGGTTTCTGCAGAATAGGATAGACTTCATTGGTTCAGGGATCTTGTTTTTAAAGATGTTGAGGGCAGTGCGCTTGTTGTTCATCGCGCTCTCTCTAGTTGCCTCGGTTTCCCCTAAAATAACCACTAGTTTGTTATTTAATCTGTGTAACTTGGTTTTCATTTCGTTGTAAAAATCTAGGGTGTTTGTTTTAAAGGTCACGCTTCGTAATTCGTCAAAGAGTTCTTCATAGGAACGTCTATCTCCAAAATTATTCTATAGTATTGTTTTAATCTCTGCCCACGAAGTCACATGGCAGTTTATTTCTATCGCCTGTCTTGCCCTTCCTTTGAGTTTTGACTTTATTATGTCCGAGAAAAGTAGTTGGGACAGTTCGTCGTATGTTTGTAGGTGTGGGTATATTCGGTCGATGAGTGTGGTGAATGTCTGTAGGTCTCCTGATATATATATATATATATATATATATATATATATATATATATATATATATATATATATATATATATATATATATATATATATATATATATATATATATCTGTGTTTCTATATATATATAGGTCTGTGTTTCTACTGTTGGATTTAAAGTTGATTAGGATAAAAGGTTGTCACTATGTTGAGATTAAAGTTGGTCAGGATAAAAGGTTGTCACTATGTTGAGTTTAAAGTTGGTTAGGATAAAAAGTTGTCACTTCTCTTAGTATTTGTAGAATTCGAGATGGTGACGCTTTCGTTGGTTTGGAATCAGACACTTTAAATTGTTTTAAAGTCTCATAAAACACTTTTTTTCGATCTTTCGAAAAAATTTGTATATGTGTATCCTTAAATCTTTTTGAGGATTTTGTTTTTCTTTGTTCTTTGATTTTTCAAAGTTCAAATCAATTTAAATCCTTTAATCTTATAAAGGAAAAAAATTTTCACTTAAAACACTTTTTTTTCGATCTTTGATCATAAATGTTTTTTGTTTTGTTGTTGTTTTTTTTTTTGTATTTTTATCCTTAAATCTTTTTAGGGATATTTTATTTGTCCTTTGATCTGTCAAAGGACAAATAAATCCTTAATTTTATAAAGGATCAATTTTTTTCTCACCCGATAAGGATATTGAAATACCCAATATCCTCTTATGCACAAAAAAAAAACACAAAAAATTACACGCGAGGATACTTGGGTATCCTACCGAAACTACGCCAGATACAACGTATCTATAATTAGATACAAAAAAAAAACACAATGTTCCTTTTGGTTTCAAAATTAAAAACTACTCTTTATTCTTTATTTTCCACCTTCTTATATACTAGTATTTTGTTAATAAAAATAAATGTTTGTGCAATAATTCCTACGAAATTTGTCTGGTGCATTTTTCGTTAGCGGAAATGCACTTGAACAACAATTCTTTGCAAAATACAATTTATAAATATATTCTAAAATTCTTTGAGAAAATACAGTTAACAAAGTTATAAATATATATATATACTGTAAAATATACTAATTCCCAAGAATTTTAATATATATATATATATATATATATATATATATATATATATATATATATATATATATATATATATATATATATATATATATATATATATATATATATATATATATATATATATATATATATATATATATATATATATATATATATATATATATATATATATATATATATATATATATATATATATATATATATATATATATATATATATATATATATATATATATATATATATATATATATATATATATATATATATATATATATATATATATGTTAAAAAAACAATTGGTAATATTCTTAATGAGTTAAAATAGCGTGTGTATGTGTGTATGGTCAAAATACCGTTAAGGGAATGGTGGGAGACACTATAACATCAAATCTTTGCGAAGGTTAGTTATGTTAGGATAGTTTATGTTCTTATTTGTTATTACTGTTAGGTATTGGCTCGAAAATTATTTGGGAGGAAGATAATGTTGAAAATACGGGAACTGATAGGATGATTATAATTTGGTCTTCGTATAAGGATACGGAAATTTTAGTCTTAGTGTATGTCTCAAAGTTGTCTACAATTTTAATTTCTTTTTCACACAATAAGTCAATAGGGATAATACGTAGTTTGCTTGTAAAAACAACTCTACCAATGTCATCTATATGGTCTTTTAGTAATCTTATGTCGTTGTCAATTTGGTATATGTGACGTAAGAACATTACTTCGTCTTCTAAAGAAAGAATTTTGTTTTCCATGTCGTGTCGAAATTGGTTTATGTATTTGCTTACTATAAACTGTTGCTTGTTTATATGTGAAGTGATGTTTTGGATCTGTTCGGATAGTGTATAGCTTAGTCTTGTCAAGGCATCAGTTTGTTCCATGTTATTCTTAATATCATATGTAATGTTCGTAATTGCGTTCCTGATTTCTTCTTCGTCACCGCTGTCCATATTTTCTGTAATAAATTTTATTCCTTTTCCCAATCCGTTTATGAGTCCTCTTTTCGTTCTTGTTTTGAAGTCATGTGAGAGATTATCCAGTTTCATCTTGAGTATTTTAAAGTTGCTTTTCATTGTATCTAGTAAGGGTAGTAATTCTGATAGTGGACTGTCTAGTGAATTTATGTTGTTTTTTATGATTTTCGTTGTTTGATAGTATTCTGTTAAGTTTATTATATGGAATATCCTGTTATAATGGCCAATGATTTTGATGTCTTTGTCTTTAATTGGGAGATATCCCTGGTTTTCCCTAAGATCCTGTATTTCCATCTTTTGAGAGTATGTGAAGTGTAACATCGCAGTTAAAGTAAGTATTGTTGTTAACGTTTTCATCTGAAAAGATATGTATATAATCTTTCTTATCTTGGGCTGTCTCTTTGTGATTCTGTTAAGTTTGAAAATTTATTTTTCCTTTTAATATGAGACTTATAGTATTTATGATTCCGGTCTGTAATAACGTGGTCATCGTCAAGTCTGGAAAGTACTACTTTTCTAAACTTTGAGTGGTTTTTTCCTCCTCTTTCGTCTGGTCCTGTTTGGATTTCTATATTTTCTTTTTGTTTGTTTATTTTCTCTAAAGTTTTCTCCTTACATTTTATTATTTTGTCCTTAATTGCCGGATATTCTGATTGGGCAATTGTACCGTTTCAAAAATTTATTGGTTTTCTACCTGTTGTAGAGTGTATTGTATTATTGTAATAAATCAACATCCTATAAATTTTTTCTTCGACACTTTCTATGTCTCTATTCTGATCGTGCTTTAAAATGCGAATGTGTTCATTTATTGTGTTATGAAGCCTTTCTATGTCAGAGTTCGAAGTTATTGTCAGATGCGTAATGAATTTCTATATTCTGTTCCCTTATAAATTCCAGGAGTGGGAGAGCCTTAAAGCCTAGCTCGTTGTCTACTAATATTTTTCTTACACTTCCCATTATTGAAAGATATTGTGTTAGCGCCGTTTTAAACTCTGTCCATGTTCTGGCTTTAATTTTAGTCGCCTGTGCATACTTGGAAAACTTGTCGATGAATGTTAGGAATAAAGATTTTTCAAGACTATAAAATACATCAACATGGACTACTTCTCCAGGTGCTTCTGGTGTTTCTGTTAATTTGAACTGTTGTTTCACTGGTTGCCTGTCATACTTTTCTTTGGTGCAAATGTCGCAGTTGTTAATGAATTGGTTTATGCGTAGTTTTAAGTTCGGATGGCAAATTTGAGTTTTTAGTTTTTCGAAATTTTCGTTGATTCCCCTATGGTTATTTTTTAAATGTTCCTTCTCTATTTCTTCAGCCAGTATAGTTTCATCTGTGACGTCTAAAAGAATTGTCTTGCATTTGAGGATTTTGAAATTTCTATTTTCTGAGAAATATTTACTTACAACTTCTTTAATATATCCGTACAATGGCTAGGAAATGACCCTAGCTCTGTGATTCTTCAACCGCGCGGTCGTGTTTTTAAAAAGTGAACAAAAAAAAAAAAAACAAAAAAATCATTGTGCTAACATATTTTTAAACTTACATATAAAAACAATAATATATTGTATTAAATTGTAAAAACAATAACAAATTATTTTACAAAAACAACGGGAAAATAAATTCCTTAGATTTCATTAACTAAACAATAAAATCTATTTCAATAAAACAAGTGCGGTGGCAGTGCATTGTTGTTGTTGTTATTGTGCGTGAAGATACCCAGTGGGAAAAAAGCTAATACACTAAAGCTTTGTGACAATTATTTTTATATACTTTTAAAGTAAAAAATATATAAATAAAAAAACAAAAATTGCATGAGTGTACCTATTAGATGCAATTCTGTGAGGGAACTTGCCTCCACTAGAAAAAACCTCTGGATCTCTGAGGAAGAATCACTTAAAAAATCATTGGATAATCTTCTGTCTCTAAGAGATAAAAAACGCACGCGTTCGTGTTCGCCAAACATTGTTGTTACAACAGAAGACATACCATCTTCCAGTTTAGCTATTGTTGATAAACCGAAAACTCAAGTGGGTATGGATAGGTATATAACCGTGGTTAAACGTCAGCGTAGCCCTAAATCCGCGCAAATATCATCGCAACCAAAAATGTCTAAGGGCGATATTACCTCTGCGACAAAGGATAGTAATAGGTTTGCTATCCTTCAGACTGACGAGCCAACTACATCAAAAAAAAACATTTAAACCGCCACCAATATACTTGAGAGAACCTACATCTAATGAGTTGGTAAAAGCACTTATTTCGGCAATTGGTAAAGACACCTTCAACGTAACATCAGTGAAGCACGGACAAATAAGTGAAACAAAAATCCAAGTCAACTACGAAAATGATTACCGAAAACTTTCTGCCGCTCTGGAAAAAGAGAAAAGATCTTTTTATACTTATCAACTTAAAAGTGCTAAAGGCTTTCAGGTTGTTATTAAACGTATTGACCCTTGCGTAGATATTGATGACGTCAAAACCGGATTGGAAGATAAAGGTTTTAAAATAAAAACCGTAGTAAACATCAGGAGCCGTGAAAAGATCCCTCAACCCATGTTTAGGGTTGAACTAGAACCAGGGGATGTTGTGCTAAAAAAGAGTGAAATTCATCCAATTTATAACCCTAAATTTCTTTTGCATCGTAAGGTTACCGTAGAGGAGCCACATAAGCGTTCAGGACCCGTTCAATGCCTTAACTGCCAAGAATTTGGCCATACTAAGGCCTATTGTAAGTTGCCCGCAGTTTGCGTTGTGTGTGGTAAACTTCACGGCACAACTCAGTGCAATAAGCCAAAGGCCGACGCAAGTGTTAAAAAGTGCAGTAACTGTGGAGGTAATCATACTGCAAATTACAGGGGCTGTCCTGTCTACAATCACTTTAAGCGGTCAATGACAAACAGGCCATCAATACCCATTAACCAACCCCAGCAGGCAAATATCATTTCTAAAAGTAGTTTTCCCCAGATGAGTCAGTCAGCCAGCCATATAATCGTGCAAACCCCCAAAGAAGTTTCTTATGCAAATGTGGTAAAATCCGATAAACCAAACCTGAATCAGGAGCCCAAGCCTCCAAAATCCGATGCAAATTTTAGCAATCTTGAGGCAACTCTGCAGACTCTAGTTCAATCCATAAATACATTTACAGTTTCCATGACAACCATGATGCAGGAAATGCTGAAAATTCAATCCACTATTTTGCAGGCAATTTTAAACAAATGAATTGGTTAAAAATATGTTTCTGGAACGCAAACGGCATCCGCCATCACAAAAATGAACTTGAGCACTTCCCTATGGAAAAGCAAATCGATATAATATTGATTGCTGAACTCATTTGACAACCAACAGTTTTTTCAAAATTAATGGCTACATACTGTACGACACAAAAGATCCCCGCGGAAGATCTTGCGGAGGATCGGCAATTCTAATAAAATCCAGAATTAAACACTTTTTAATGAACGAGACATGTGAGGAATATCTCTAAGCTACAAATATATGCCTTAATTATTTTCATGAAAAAATTGTTATATCCTCGATTTACTCACCACCACGATTTTCAATAACAGAAAGACGATATTCAATTTTTTTCAAATCACTTGGGCCTCGATTTTTAGCGGCTGGCGACTATAACGCTAAACACACTTTTTGGGGATCACGTTTAATTACCCCAAAAGGCCGTGTGCTTTTTGACACCGTTTCCAAAATGGGCTTAGATGTGGTTTCAAGCGGACACCCCACTTATTGGCCGTCAGACCGACGAAAGATCCCTGATGTTATAGATTTTGGAGTTGCGAAAAATTTTCCTTTAGAGTGGATGCAAGTGGAGCCTTCATTGGATTTGTCATCAGATCACTCACCCACTATAATTTCTGTTTCGTTCCCCCAAGAGATTGGCTCCCCGTTGACCGTCAATAGAGTTAATTGGCTAAAATACAAAAAATGTTGAGTACACATTGTAGTGAAAATATCCCCCTGAGAACACCTGAGGATATTGATGCGTCAATGAACGATTTTTCTGAAAACCTCAAACTGGCCGTACAGCATGCTACCACTAGTCATATAAGACACAGAAATGAGAACAATAGAACTTATTCGGCTGAAATTGAGCAACTTCTGTCAGAAAAAAGAAGAGTTAGAAGAGAGTGGCAAACTCGCAGGTCTCCCCAGCTTAAAACTAGGCTACGGGAATGCGTAACTCGACTAAGAAATCTGCTTGAAATCCAGAGAATATCTTCCCTTAAAACATATTTGGAAAGCTTGGATGGTACTCCGCAATCTGACTATTCTCTGTGGAAAGCGACAAAAGGTCTGAAAAGACCCGTAATAGGTAAGCCACCTTTGCGAACTTCAACTGGCGACTGGGCACGAAGCGATTCCGAAAAGGGGATGGTGTACGTTGATCATTTGAGAAATGTTTTTACGACAAATGATTCAGCGGATGCTGCAGCAGAATTTCCGCCGTATGCTGTTAGACAGCCTGTGTCTTTGAGACTTAACTTTCAAGATGTCGAAAACGTTATCAATAACATAAACCCCAGGAAAGCTCCAGGTATAGATCAAATTACTGGTAAAATGCTTGAACAGTTACCTCGTGTACCTAGAAGAGTTCCACTTTTTATTTTTAACGCTATTTTACGCCTTGAGTATTATCCTGCAGAGTGGAAGGTCTCTATGATTACTATGATACCCAAGCCAGGGAAGGATCCCACTAAAGTAGAGTCATATAGATCAATAAGTCTACTACCAACAATGTTAAAACTGTTCGAAAAATTGTTAATGGCGAAGTTGTCTCCAATACTTAATGATGTGGGATGTATCCCTGATCATCAATTTGGCTTTCGGGCTAAGCATAACACCATAGAACAAACACATAGGCTAGTCAATATCATAAGACAGACTTTTGAAGACAAAAAGTACTGTTCAGCTCTATTCATCGACATTTCCCAAGCTTTTGATAAAGTGTGGCACGACGGACTGATGCACAAAATAAAGTTGAACTTGCCGGCAAATACTCACAAGCTTCTGGAAAGCTACTTATACGACCGGAAATTTGTTATCAAACAAGGTGACTTTACAAGTCTCTCACAGTCAATCGGAGCAGGAGTTCCCCAAGGTAGCATTCTAGGACCCACTCTATATTTGACTTACGCATCTGACATGCCAACGAGATCCGGAATCCATACTTCAACTTTTGCAGATGACACAGCTTTTTTTAGCGTTCATGTAAACCATCAATATTAGAGAAATGGTTGAACCTTTGGAAAATAAAAGTTAATGAACAAAAATGTACTCACGTTACATTCACACTGCGTAAGCAAACATGTTCGGCTCTCCAAATTAACAATACACCTATTCCGCAGCATAATGAAGTTAAATACCTTGGTATTTACCTCGACCGTAGGCTAACGTGGAAGCCTCACATTGATGCGAAAGTCACTCAGTTGAAATTAAAAGCAGCGCAACTAAATTGGCTTATGGGCAGAAATTCGACATTGAAGTTGGACTGCAAACTTTTGTTATATAACGCAATTTTAAAGCCTATATGGTGCTATGGAGTTCAATTATGGGGAACCGCCTCAACATCTAACATTGAAAAAATTCAAAGACGACAAAACCAAATTCTTCGTACGATTACTGCAGCTCCATGGTACGTAAGAAACTCACGAATTCACAAGGATCTGTGTGTTCCGCTGGTAACTGACGAGTTCTCTAAGTATGCCACAAGGTATATCAGTAAACTGGAACTTCACCCAAATCCTCTTGCACGCAACATACTTGATTTTGGCGGCCACTCTCGGTTGAGAAGAAGGGATACCCTGGCCACCATCAGAACGTTAAATAGGTTATTCTACCGATATTATTCGCGCGAAATGAAATTCTTTTGTCTAGCAGTGGCTGGACTTAAATAACTTTTGTATTTAGTATTAAGATTTGAATACTTATTGTTAGTTCATATTTTGAAGATTCAATAAATAAATGAATGACAAAAAAAAAAAACTTCTTTAATATTTTTATAGATTGTTTCTGTCTCCACAAATATGGCGTTTGTTTTATCGGGACAGAAATGATTTTTGATTATTGTTTTCATGGTTTCTTCATCGAAGTTTTTCGCACTTATGGTTTTTCTATTGTTTCTAAAAACGTTCTCGTTTTTATGCTAGGAACACAACTGCGACGAACGACGAATTTTTGGTCGCGAATATTCGTCGCCAAAAATAAAACACATTGGTGTATATGAAAATGCGCACAATCGTGGTGTTGGTCAAAATTCGTCACACTTAGCGAAAGTGGAAATAGATTTATTTCTAATTGTTTCGTCGCCGAACGACGAACAAAGCAGTATCAGGTGACCAAGTGTCTTACATAAAAAAAGAATTTTTCACGACATAATACTATTTATAATTTATTTTAATCCATGTAGTAAAAAATTTATGAAGGTGTTCTCAAAATATAAAGTACTTCAGATAATTTTTTAAAAAATCCCTCTTTCGGATGGAATTTATATAGGTTTACTTTTAATATGGTCACCTTAGTATTTATATTCATTTTTTTCCTTTGCACGGAATGTAAATAATGTTCGTTGATATTGTGCTTCAAACGCGACTTTATACAACGAATATTTGCCGGCGAGTTCGTCACGATGGGCGAAGTTCGTCGTTCGTCGCAGTTGTGTTCTTAGCATTAATTGTAAGTGATTCTGATGCTACTAATTTAAACACTATTTGACTTCTATAAAAGTTAAGAGGGTTCCTTGTCTCTGTAAGGTACTGTACTCTAAATCCTGAATTTTTTCGTTTAAGAGTATATTGGCTCTGGACAAAGCGTTCGCGTTTCCGTTTTGTGTTCTCTTTTTATATGTGATTTCATAGTCGTATTTCTGCAACCTTAATCTCCATCTTACTAGTTTGGAGTTCGGTTCTTTTATGGAAAATAACCATGTTAATGGTCTGTGATCTGTTTCGATCAGGAATCTCCTACCAAACAGATATGGCCTAAATCATTTAGTGGCCCAAACTATCGCGAGAAGTTCTTTTTCTATGGTGCTATAGTTTTGTTTCGCGCCATTCAACGTTCGACTGGCGAAACAGATTGGGTGACCTTTTTGGGATAAGATTGTACCCAGAGTATAATTGCTTGCATCCGTTTGAAGGACGAATTTATCATTAAAATCCGGATATGCCAATACTGGGGCATTTGTTAGGAGTTTCTTGAGAGCCTCGAAGCTTTCATTATATTCTGAGTTTCTGATATCCATCTTCGCATCTTTTTTTAAATATCTTGTCATGGGGCGAGCTATCTTTGAGGAGTCTCTTATAAATTTGCGGTAATAACCCGCTAACCCCAGGAATTGTTTAATTTCCTTCTGCGTTTTTGGCAGAGGTAATTTCTGTATACAAATTATCTTGTCAGGGTTAGGTTGTATACCTTTCTCTGACACGATGTGTCCAAGGAAGCTTGTTTCTCTTTTAAGAAACTCGCTCTTAACAACTTGGATTTTTAGGTTTACTTCTTTGAGACGTTGCAGGACTTTTGTCACGGATTCAACGTGTTCTTGCAAAGAAGTGCTAAATATTATTATGTCGTCGAGATAAACCAAACATACTTTATTGATTAGATAAGATAATTTGTATACAGAAATTACCTCTGCCAAAAACGCAGAAGGAAATTAAACAATTCCTGGGGTTAGCGGAATCTAATCAATAAATTATCTGATCTAATCAATAATTCATTAGGCGTTGAAACGTTGCCGGGGCAGTTTTCAACCCAAGCGGTATACGAAGGAATTCGTAATGGCCATTCTCGACGCTGAGAGCTGTTCTGGCTTTCGCCAGATCCAGAGTTGTGAGGTATTGACAGCGTCCAAGATTCTCTAATATTTCATATTTGGTATGGGGTACTTGTCGTCTATAGTAACTTCGTTAAGCTTTCTATAGTCTACGACAAGTCGCCATTTCTTTCTACCGCTGGCGTCCAATTTTTTGGGCACGATCCAGACGGGCGCAGAATATGGGGAGTAACTTGGTTGGATTATTCCTTTATCCAGCATCTCCTGTATCTGCCTTTGTACCTCCTGTTTGTGTACGTACGTTATGTTATTGGTTGTACGTATGTTATTGGTTGTCCTTATCTCGTGTTTTATTGCGTTCGTAAAAGAGAAGTCACTTTCCTCCGAGTAGAAGATATTCCTAAATTTTTTAGTACTCCTAATATTTTTTGTTTTTCTTCATCATTCAAATGATCTAATCTAACGTTCGCTATTGGATTTATCCCTTGAATCTGTTTCTTTTCCAGGCTAAAAATATTGTCTTGGTTTTCATCTTTATTCTGTAAAAATTTGTTCGCGTATTCGAGAGGAATTTTTTCTTATTTATTATCAGCACATTGTCCCTCATATTGACAATGGCTCCTAAGGTTTTTAGGATGTTATTTCCTACTAATCCATCATAATATTCATGAAAAGCATAAATTAAAAAATCAATTTTTGTTCCTGGCATTCCGCCAAATTCTTGAAAAATCGATAAAGTTTTTATATTTGATGACGGAGTGAGTAGCTCCCATGTCAATTAAGAATTTTAATTGACCCAATTTTGATTTAATTGTTATATGTGGTAGTTGTCCGTATGGGCACCTGGCCAAAAATTTTGCGCTGTGTTGACTTCCATTGGTTCGGGGGTCTGATGTCGTTGGTTGTGGCTGTTTTGTCCTCAAGGACTATGTTGAGGATTTCTATAGAATTGTTGTCGATTTTGTCCGTGTAAATTTTGGTACTTCACTGGATAATTCTTCCTGTAAAAATCGCTTCTGTTGTAATTTTCATTCTGGGGCTGTGGTTGATTCTGTCTGTGTAAATTTTGGTATTCTCCTTGGTGGTTTCTTCTGTTAAAATCTCCTCTGTTGTGATTTCCATTTTGGAACTTTTGTATTTGATTACCGCGAGGTTGTAAGTTGTTTCCGTACTTTTCCTTGGGCATTTTGGGCTTTTCAGAGTATTTTCGTCCATCTTTCCCAATTTTATCGTAGCCATTCTTGTAGAGAATGTTCATGGCACTCTCGAGGGATTGAGGGTTCCTGCAAGCGAGAACTGTTTTCATCGGTTCTGGAATCTTACTTTTAAATACGTTCAGAGCTGACCTCTGATTGTTCATAGCAACCTGATTGGCAGCTTCACCCTCTCCTAGTATATGAACTGATTTGTTATTCAGTCGCCTTAATCTATATTTTATATGATTGTAAAAATCTATTGTATTAGTTTCGAAAACAACTGATCTTAAGTCATCAAAAAGCTCTTCGCAACTTTTCCTTTCCCCAAAATTATTGTTAAGAATTTCTATTATATTTTATTTATTTGAAGTTTCTGGTGATTCCGTTTTTGGGCTTTTGCAGTTTTTCTATTTCCAAGTATCCGGTTTTCTTGGTGAGTATATTGGTCACTTCATAAAAGTCACAGCAAAAAATTTTGCATTTTTACATAAAAGTCACAGCAGAAAATTATTTTACATAAAATTCATCGCAAGATAATTGTAATTTTGCAATAAAATTTGTATTTTTATATAAAAGTCACAGCAGGCTAATTATAATTTTGCAATAAAATTTGTATTTTTATACAGCAGGATCATAATTTTGCAAAAAATTTTATTATTATTTTCCTTGTTTTTACATAAAAGTCACAGTAAAAAGCTTTGTATTTTTACATAAAATTCGACGCAGGATAATTGTGATTTTGCAATAAAATTCGTATTTTTATATAAAAGTCACAGCAGGCTAATTATAATTTCGCAATAAAATTTGTTTTTTTTATACAGCAGGGCAATCATAACTTTGAAAAACAATATTATTATTTTTCTTTGTTTTTACATAAAAGTCACAGTAAAAATTTTGTATTTTTTATTTTTTTATTTAAGTCACAGAAGGATTGTAGCAAAAAAATTTTTGTTTCACTTCGATTATTTTTCTACGTGTAGATTCGTTTTTACTTTCAGGTTCTTTATTTTAATTTTACACTTTACTTATTTTAATTACATCCATAGATTTTAGATTTACACTCCTTTGTATGTAAATCCTTTTATATTGATTATGTTTATCTTTTCTTTTAATTATATATGTTTTTATTTTTTAATTATGTTTAACTTTAAACAGGTAGTTAACTTATATATTTTTGCACACACTTTTGTTAATTATGTTTATTTTTAAACATGAATTTTTGTATACTTTTGCACACACGTTTGTACATAAAGCTTATTATGTTTATTTTTAAACATGAATTCTTATATACTTTTGTATATAAAGTTTATTATGTTTATTTTTAAACATAGGTTTTAAATTTATGTACTTTTGCACACAAATTCGTTTATTCTAAATAGATATCTTTTATGGGATTCATTTATGTATTTTTATGCATAAATTATAAGGATATTAAGATATCAATCCCATCCTCGTCGCCAGTTTCGATCTGCGTTTTCGCAGAAGATAAAAAAAACACGAAGACTTTTGTCTTTCATTGCCAGTTCTTAACTGCCTTTATTCTTTATTATTCAAAATATAAATACAAAATTAAAATTAGTTTTTAAAGTAAACTTTGCTTATTAAGTAAAATTCTATTTAGATTGCAAAACAAACATTTCCCAGAATTCCGTCTGCAGTTGTTTTACCTGCACAAACAAAAGTATAGGATTGCATTTTCGTTTGGGAACGGAAATGCAGTTTTATTAAAACAAAAAGAATTTAATTAGGTTCCATTTTTGTTAACAGACAAAAAATGTATTTTATGTTGAAAACATTTTACTTACAAAAATGCCCTTTATACTTCAATAACTTAATTATATTAACCCTCGTTATGGGAATAACGGGTGGTACTGTAACAATTAAACACCACTCGCTACTTTGACGTGGTGCATGGTGGGGCAGTTATTATGTGCCGCTTTCATTATAACGAGTGATTTTTTGCTATTATCTTTTTGGCAACACTAGTTTTGACAGCTCACGCACGTTTTGTATCTTGTGTCACTGTCAAACATCTTCAGTTTGGTCTATAATTTAATCATGAATCGTCTTACAAACGAACAACGCTTGCAAATTATTGAATTTTATTACCAAAATGCGTGCTCTGTTAAGAAAGTTCATCGCGCGCTTCTTCCATTTTATGGTCAGTTTAATCGACCTACTGAGGCTTCTATTCGGGCTATTGTAAAAAAATTTCGCACCAAATTTACATTGTTGGACATTAAACCACCAACACGCTTACGTAGAGTGCGAACTGAAGAAAATTTCGCAGCCGTATCGGCCAGTGTTGGTGATGACCGTGAATTATCGATTCGGCGCCGTTCGCAGCAATTGGGCCTCTGTTACTCCACTACGTGGAAAATTTTGCGGAAGGATTTGGGTGTGAAGCCTTATAAGATACAGCTGGTGCAAGAATTGAAGCCAAACGACCTACCACAACGCCAAATTTTTGGTGAATGGGCTCTTGAAAAGTTAGATGAAGATCCACTTTTTTATCGAAGAATTGTGTTCAGCAACGAGGCTCATTTCTGGTTGAATGGATACGTGAACAAGCAAAACTGCCGTATTTGGAGTGAAGAGTAGCCAGAAGCATTGCAAGAGCTACCAATGCATCCACAAAAAAACAACCGTTTGGTACGGATTATGGGCTGGCGGCATCATTGGGCCGTATTTCTTCAAAGATGATGCGAATCACAACTGTGAATGGTGAGCGCTACCGTGCGATGATAACAAACTTGTTTTTGCCCAAAATGGAAGAGCTTGACTTGCACGACATTTGGTTTCAACAAGACGGTGCCACATGCCACACAGCACGCGAAACAATGGACCAATTGAGAGGCGAGTTCGGTGAACAGTTTATTTCATGCTTGGGACCAGTCAATTGACCGCCCAGATCGTGCGATTTAACGCCTCTAGACTATTTTTTGTGGGGCTATGTTAAGGCTAATGTCTATAGCGACAAGCCCGCTTCGGTTGACGCACTGGAAGCCAACATTGCGAACATTATTCGTGAGATACCGGCCGAAATGTTGGAAAGAGTATGCCAAAATTGGACTAAGCGGATGGGCCATTTGAGCCGCAGCCGCGGCCAACATTTGCATGAAATAATCTTCAAACATTAAATTATATCGACCCAACTATCGATCCAAATAAATATTTCATGCATTTCTCTTAATTTTATGTGTTTTTTTTTTTTAATTTCCGATAGTTCTTATAAAATCACCCATTATTACGTTGGGCATTTGACCCAGAGCAGAATACTCTATAATTAATCGGTCATACTCGGATTTTATTTGGGGGTTGTTTAATAACCTTGTCTCATTTCGTATAAATTGAGAGAAAGTGATCTTTCTTGATTGTCCAATATTAATTTTTTCAGTGTGCTTTTGTTTGAAGGGTGGCGACACAACATATCGGCCATCCTTATTGCGGAATGTAGTGAATATGTAAAATAGATCGCAGTATGCGAGTGATAAGCTTAACCTATGCTAGATTAAGACTGTTTTTACTTTCTGATTTCTTTCAAAATGAAACTTATTATTACAGTTTAATTTAATTCTTTTTAATATTTTAACTTTATTTAGGTTGCAACTAAATCAATTCTTTTTAATTTTAATTATTCTGGAGTTAATTTTATGTATGTCGCAACCAAATCAATTTTATAGAATTCTTACTAAGTCTAGTGAACTTACAATAAATTCTGTCTGTTACAATTAACTTTTTATTTATTTCGAAACTCAATCAGTTTTATATAATTCTTATTAATTTTAAATATTCTTCAGCTAATTTTATTTGTGTCACAACCAAATCAGTTTTGTAGAATTCTAAAATAATCTTATTTGTAAGATTATAAATTTTGTTCATTGGATGAACAATTGAAACTCAGAATTCTATTTTTATATTACTGCTTTTTACTAACAATTTTCACCACGTCCGGGAACTTAATTCTGAACAAAAGTGTTAATTCTTTGATGTCAAAATTCTAAGTGTGTTTATTAAAACAATTCATGCTGCTTTTGGTAAACATACAGGAATGTATTTAATATTCCCTATAGGTCAAGAAAATAATACCACCGGCGAAATCACAACAATTTTATAATTGATTTCCATGACCATCTATCTACTATGATACTATATGTCATTCCCACTACATCTTTCTTTACCCATTTACCCTTTTTCCATTTGGATTTCATATCCTTCAATATTTCGTGTATTAAATGTATTTCTTAGCCAGTTGAAATGAAGTTGTTATTCCGTTTGGACCAACGTTCCAAAATCATGGTCAAAAATGTTTTGGTAATTTCACAATCTGTGATATTTAGTTTTTCGGATGGATGGCTCGCAAATCTTCTTATACAATAGTATGCATGTCTTACTGTAAAAACACCGCAGTCTGCCATATTTTCTTGCCTATGAATTGGTACAAACTCCTAATGCACCTTTCCGGTGTTTCCAAACAATGCGGTCTGAGGGAATCGAAGGTTATAATTATTTTGTCCAACACAGTGTCTGTGCCTGTGCCACAGGTTCTGTGCTGCAAGATCAGCACTATTTAAGCTCTAAACACTTAGACGACAGCATACTTCACAACTTCACGAGTACAAATGAAGTTAGCTTCAAATGCTGCTGTCTGGTCAGCAACATAATTATTTTAAAGACAGCAGCAGCACTATGTGTATTTAAACAATACAAAATTCAGAGGTGCCACATAAATATTTTACACGAATATAATTAAAATTACTGACTGAAAACGTAACAATATCACGTAAAACTGTAAAAACCCATCAATTCATTTGTTTCTTTTATTTATGCGATGTTTATTTCTATTAAATATTTCGAACTAATTTTAGTTCTTAGTGCTGGCAATTTATAGTGGCAGCACTGCATTTACTTTTTGCTGCCTACGAAAATAGAAATTAGTCTAAATGCTAAATGCTGTTGTGAAGTCGTGCTGCTGTGATGTCGTTAAAATAATCGTGTGCATTTAAACACATGTATTTTATCTTTGACAGATTGCTGCTTGCTGTCTGCTGTCGTCTATGTGTTTAAAGCTTTACTGTTCTTCGAATTCTTCCCATATTGGTATCGTTTCCCGGGTCAAGCTCCCACTGTTTGAGAGCTGAGTAAAACTGTGCATTAAAAACATGTACCAATCCCGCCTTTGATGGAGACAGTTGTGTTGAGTACCCATTTCAGGAAAACATCAATGTGTTGGTCACTGAGCCAGCCATTGCTCTTAACTACCTGATACTCAGAATGTGTCAGTTCCAGATCCCTGTTATTATTCCTGTGCCGGCAAAAGATCGCATCCATTGTTCTTTTTTCCCCCTTTTTTGTTTTGGGCAGAAAAACGGTTGTTCTATTGAGTCGGTTGATTGAGTAATGTTGTTGCTGACCACAATTAGTCTAGAGTTAAGAAGAGAACATTTTTTTTTTTTTTTTTTTTTTTTGTGGGGAAGATGTTGGAATGTTGCTAGTCTTTAACGATCTAGTACCAGTCGGTTCTCTGTTTTCACAGCTCCGCCTTATCGTGCAGCTACTAGCTATCCTGTTAGTTATCCCGTTTTCCGTCACTTTAACCCTTATTTTTCCTTGCCTTTTACACAATATAATGAGGGCAATCAATAAACTTATTAAGAGAATCGGAGTAGTGGTACCTAATGCATTTGTTATGATCTTGTGATAGTGCAATTATTCTATCTTTCTAATATTTTCCACTTGAGTTTAGACTATATCCTAGAATACCAATGGTTTCTGTGTACTAAGATTCGTCTCCTGGGAAGGTATTACAAAACTTTGTTCAAGCGCTTCAGACTATTTCTTAACGTAGTGTTACCGAGTGGTACTGTGCTATTATTAAACCGGATATAATAATAGCGTTGTAGGTGAAAAACTCGGCTGTTGCAAGTACTGCTTAGACGAGTGAAATTTGCGTTGATAGCTAAGACCTTACTGCTGTCTATTTGAATGATGTCACTTTACGTTTTCCTGTCCATTCTGCAAGGTTGCTTAACTATGCAATTTCACGTTTCGGCCATCACAAATAGTGATTTGCTTTCTGTGAAGGTGAGTGTTCTATCCTCAACTCGTATCAGAGCTTCCATAATTTCATCTACTTGAAGTTTTTCCGAGTTTGGAACGGGAAGAATTAGATATTTGTCTACCAAAACCCTCTCAAATGGCACCTTTATGACCAGGCTAATAGTTCTGCTCTGGCTTGTCACTACTCCTAACTTGATGTATTTAAGCTGTTCTACACCTATTCCGAATTTCTCTATTTCCTCCTTGGTTAATAAAGATGGTGAAAAACTCCTGATTTCGCGGATGTTACCGTTTGTTGCAATTTCTCTATTTTCTTCTTTAGTATGCTTATTTAAGGTAGTTGCAGAATTGCGAAATTTTCCTTAATCATTTTGTTTTGACTCAGCTGATTTGCTGGTCGGTGTTGCTTGTCCGGGCGGAATCACCGGGACAATTTGGATTTAACACGAGCACTTAAACTCGGTTAATGATTTTCGTTATAACTCAAGCACTTACACTTGGTTATACGGTGGATGAAGAAAATAAAACAACCGAATGTCTTGATTGCTTACATATTTCTTGATTTATTTTTGATTATTTGTGAACTTAAATACTATTTTATTGCTAAGTTGCAATTATTCCTAATTATTATTATATTGTTGGGCTTATGCATTTTCCCACGCGTGTAAAAAATTTCGGGGAATATGACCCCCAGACAAATGCAATGCAAATAATTTTTTAACGTAAAATAATTTAAAATAAACAAAAAGCAAACTTGAAACTTGATTAGAAGTTCAAGGTGTTTATTTTTTGTCATAATTTGCATTACTGTTGAATTAAAAACTAAGAAAATATACATAAGCTCAACAAAACTAAAAATTAAATGAAATTTAGTAATTTTGGGGTTGTTGAACTAATTTCGTGCAGTCATATGAAAGACATTCATTTGAAGATCTGAACACATTTGTTTGCCCATATCACCCACGCCATTAATCTTCCTTTCGATATCCTTTCTGTCTGCCAGAATAACGGTTTTTAGTGTTTAAAGGGATATCTTGAAATTGTCGTTGCCTTTCTGTCAGTTGATGGATATTTTCCTTTATTATTTTTTGGTGCTTCTCGTAATTCTGCCTGTCTTCCTCGTTCATAGTTCCGAAAACAAACTTCATGACCTCTCGCCTTCCTTCGAGGAAGTAAGGTGAGTAGTGCGTTCTCCATGTCGACCAGTTGATGTCTCTTGCTATATCTTGGTGGGAGGATTGTCCGATGATATCCAGATTATGACGAAATTGACTTAGTATATGTTTCATTTCTTCTAAGTTGATTACGTGAATGATGTAGTTATACCCTGTCACTAGTTGATAGGTGCCGGTGTGGATTTCTGCGTATCCATGGTGTTGCACGAGATTCTCGGTGTAGAGCTGCTGGCGGGCTTCTGGATGACGAACAGCCACCACAATCCTAAAAGCAAAGACTGGGCAGGAGGATTAGGCAGATCAGTTACAAAAATTTGACAGGATGGTGCGTTTTTTGTTTTAAAATTTCGAAAGGTAGTAGTTGTCCTTAATTGGGTAGTACAAACAGTATGCTGAGACTCATCGTCATGAATGTCGGTTTTGCTCCAGATCAGCGGTACCAATAAGCTTGATATCAAAGTAGTTGCTGCAATATTTTTTTTAACAGCGCGTGTTGCGAGGGGGCACATGTTGCGTATTACCTTATACGGCTTTTCCTCTTGTGGTTATAAACTTCATGTTGCGTATTTCTTTATACGGCTTTTCCTCTTGTTGTTATAAACTTTATGTTGGGTATGTCCTTACACGGCTTTTCCTCTTAAAAACTTTGTGTTGCGTATTTTACTACACGGCTCTTCCTCCTTCGGAATTATTTCTTTATTCCGAGTTTATCTTTCTAATGCTTTTGTTAGGCTCTCATTTATATTTGGTCACTGTGTCCTACCGTCAATGGAATCGTATCACAAAAAAAAAAAAAAAAAAATTTTTTCTTGCACTAATACCTTTTATTGCATGGAAAATAGTGTTAACAATATTGCCTAACTTATCATCTCGTACTTAAATAATTCCTTTATACTTCCGCTATGTTTTGTAAATTGATTTCGAGTCACGTTATATAAAAGAGATGGTGTTGATTTTAGCTTTATAGGTACCTAGAACTCAAACCTGTATAGTATTCTACATAGTGTTTACGTTGTTGAAGTATGCCTGGTTGTAGACCTATAATTTGAAAAAACTACACGGCGTCATCGAAATCACAGTATTTATCTCAAACTGGTTCGCTCCGCATTCTCCACTATCTGTATTAAACTTGCATTGTATCTATCTGTATTAAATCTTGCAGTTTCTCATGGCACACAAACCGTGTCCTTAAGGCCTGGGCCCTCAGACTTCTGATAAAGCCTTTCACCGCTATTCTCCTGAAGTCCTCCAGTATCGCTTTCGATCTGCTCGTGTTACTCCATTCACTTTTTGCTGTGGTTTCAGCTTCGTTTAGCAGCGCTTGAGTCTGCTGCCGAATAGACTCGGAGATTATTTAGCACCTTGCATGAGCTCCCTTATTTGCTACAGCGTTTTTCTCTTGAAATATATTTTCTTTACTCCGTCAGATAGGGCGTCTACTGCTCCAAAAGTATGTGGGGCTAGTTGAACGTAAGCTGGGCCTATTACTCATAGCTTGAGACATTGTATGACATTCGGGGTTGTAGCTGTGATTAATTCTCCTTCCGCTAGCTTGCGCCCTTGGATAAAACGAAACACTCCTGAAGTTAAATCTGGACCTTCCGTTTCGAAAAAAGTGGGAACCACGTTGTTCACCAACTTGGCAATTGTGGAGATGGATGTCATGTTACTAGTATTGACTTGTGCGCTGTTTGTTGTGGGAGACAATTGGAATTGTTCGAGTTTTGATGTAGCCACCGACACAATTTACAGTCAAAACTCATGTGTGCAATTGTTAAAAATACTTCTTGGAAGCTTTTCCAAAAGAGGCATTCCTTTTGAAAAGCCTCCATCTTCTGCATGCTGGATATAACACCTGTTATAGTATTTCCTGGAGGGTCCCTTAGGATTCGCAGGAAATACTTATTTTATTAGTTTATTTGAAATAAAAACGCAAGTGGAGTTAATTTATATCAATGTTGTTGGTTGTTTATTGATTATTAATTCTGCTCCATTCTTCTTCACTAACTTCTGCTTATATACATTTAATATTCTTTACAACTATTTTGCTGCTGCTGCTGCTCTAATTGTTTATTAATTTATTATTTCAAGGCCTTGAAAAAAAAAAAAATTCAATGATATTTCAAGACGTTGAAATAACGTAGGTCAGGAATGTAAACTGACACTT